>JAWZYV010019858.1:0-600000 GCA_038373885.1 Cheiracanthium punctorium | reverse complement strand
GAAAAAGAAAAGAAATAGAAACAACCACCACTGAGTGACAGTTGGAACCTTTCGATGTAGGTCTTCGCAGCCACGAAACGGTGTCAGCTGACCCACATTAAAAAGGGGGACTGGTCATCCATCTGGGCAAATGTCTCGAAGCACACACAACTCTAATTCGTAATTCCACAATCGTTGTGGTCGATCTCTCGACAAGACAGGAGTGGAACAGGATGTGACTCGATCGGAAAAAACCTTGAGCGCTTCATTTCTTCTTCTTATCTTGGCTAATAGTTTTCGGTTGTGGTAACGCTTTGTTTTGTGAATGCCGCCTTCTTTTGTTGTTGTGGAGGATGGCTGCGGAAGGAAAGGATCGCTCGGCACGTTTCAATCTAAAAGTAATAGAGGTGAATCGCGGAGGGTTATGGGAATATGGGATTGGGGTGAGGTTCGTATCTGCCATTTAACCCTTGGAAGCAGTGGTGTAGTCGTAAGGAAAAAAATGGGGACGCTCATTATGGACGAATTTATCCTAAAATTATTGGATCATTTAAACATGATTCCTTAAACAGCCAAGAATACTAATTTAACTATTATTTGTTTATTCATTCATTAAAAATAACTCATGGTTGAATGATCCATTATTTGTGAATAGTAAAAAAAAAGCCATTTGGGTCAACGGTGCAAGCTACTTCATTTTTCCATCTACATGCGTCAACCCTGTAATGCCAAAAGTGGCCGATTTTCCTTAAGATGGGTACGAGGACTCTTCGCTACCGAGGACTCTTCGCTACCCGAGGACTCTTCGCTGTTTCGGGAGTTCGGGAAGACTTTTTTGACCGAGAGAGAGAGGAAAGATTATATATACAGGGTTGTCCAAATCAAACTTCCCAACTCAGAGGCCTGTGCAGGATGTTCTATGGGTCATCATGGGATGAAATTTTGAAAACAGACACTTCAGATCACGCGCTCGTAATTTATTCGAAAAATAATTATTAGTACAAGAAGTCGCCGATAGGGGGCGCTGTAACACTCGCCATTTGCATATTGCAACAACGTGATTTGCAGAAATAAAGCTTCTGCACCACGTATCCGAAAGACGAGCCCTACCAAAGTGGAAAACAGGCGCTGCACAGGCAGCTGTTTCCAGCTCGCGGATGCACAATGACGACTTTGAAAGACAAAGCTCTGTTAGTGACACTTTTCTACCAGAATGACGAGAACTGCGATCAGAGCATTCCGTCGGCTGAAGAACTGAACGCCGAGGACCCATGGCACCACGCATTTTACGAGACAGGATGAAGAAGTTCGAAAGAACCGGACAGCTGGGAATTTCACCCGGTAGAGGACGACATGTTGTGGATTCGGCACGCGTACAAGACGTTGCTTTGGCGGTCGAGGACGCCGCTAGCCCATCGCCACACGATGTTGTCAGTCTGCCAACTGTTTCTCCTGCTGTTGAACATCTGTAGAACGTCTTGCCAATCTGCAGCGCCACCTATCGAAACTTCTTGTACTAATAATTTCTTTTTAATAAATCACGAGCGCGTGATCTGAAGTGTCTGTTTCCAAAATGTCATCCCATGATGACCCATACAACATCCTGCACAGGCCTCTGAGTTGGGGAAGTTTAATTTGGACAACCCTGTATATACTCTATTCTATTTTGAAGGATATATTTTCATTACTGAAGTGTTTACGAATGGGACTGTAAGTCATTCTTAAAGACGAGCAGTCCAAAAGTTCCTTTCTGATTTGGACGATGCACTGGCTCTCGCGAGAAAAACTTAAATTTTAATTTCCTTGAAGAGTTTTTAAAAAAAACCAAGAAAATGAGCTCCCACTGAGAACAAAAGGGGGGGACGGCCTCCCCGTCCCACTATACCACTGCTTGGATGCCCAACCCTTTCCCAATGAATTTGCCATCGCTCGAATTTAATTAGGAGAGACAGGGCGGTCGATCGATTGGCCCATCGTGGGCCACGGAGCTAAAGGACAGAGCTCTGGGGCACGCGTACGCCCTGTCGCGGGTCGTCCAATCGAGTGATGGCAACGGCTGCACTCTTTCGGCACTGGACAGTGCATCTAGTTGTTCTTCTTGATCGATGAATATTTTCATATACTTCTACAGTTCTCAGCAGATGCCGATATCGATCCAAACGATTTTGACATCCATTCTGACCCATAACCGATGACTTTTACGGAAAATTGTGTGCTCAATAGAAAAGGATTGTCGTGTAACTTTGTCCTCCTTGAATATTTTATTGAAATGAAACGGATTCTTGAATTGAAATTCGCCCCAAAATGTCAGATTTGTGTCCCCAAGGCGAGGATTCACAGAGTTAAGGCTGTTCTTAGAAGAAAAAAAACTCTGGCTTTTGTCTTGGTTCACACATTGAAATAAACGAATAGCACCCTGGTCTCCAAAAATTCCAGAGGGTTCTTCCTAAGCTGCTGGACACACTGCGATAAGTGAAAAAGCTGTGGCTTTTGTGACATTTTCAGAAAAAATTCTTGAACGTGAATCGGAGCTGCTGGATTTTTCGAAGCGTGACACGTTTTGCGAACATTTCCGATTTTTAAGAATATTTTCTAAAAGTTTTGAAACGGATACAGGTGGATCGTTTATTTCAATATGGAGTACAGCTTGTCAAGAGACCGTTTCCAAATGTTGAGGTGCCTGACAGGATGAGTTTATGGGTACTTATGTACCCAAATCACATGATTTTTTCGAACTATACCGTTAAAACGACTGCTTAACCCGCTAACTGTCCTATTAGGCAGCCCCCTCCTTCCTCCCCTATTCAAAGGAATAAGCGCATGTAGGGCGAACGCTTCTTCAAATATAAGTTATTGCGTGCCGAAAAATTTAGAGTATTTACAATACTAGCTGTACATTACTGAGGAAATTATTTGAGATAGGCTTATATATACGTCCTGGGCAGTTAAAGCATCGATTGCGCAAAGCGTATTTATACGCCCGGGGCAGTTAAGGGGTTAAAATGTAGGAAAGGCTGGATTGGAATTTAAAGTTTGCAACATGGATGTTGTTTTTCCGGAGGCAATCATGCGCCCTGCCGAAAAACCGGCGGTTGTTAAAAAAAAAATATCGACTCGTGCAGAATTTTGGAGAGCGCTCCCACAACGTACGGAGGAGTTCGATGAAGATTTCAAGCGCTGTTATAGTTTTGAATCAATCATGATACGATAGGACCATGACTAACGGATGAGTCGCCAAAGGTGGCTAATACTCTAACGGCCCTATTCACCCAGTACTGGACACCCGCGTTAACCTCTTCAGATGTTCAATAGACACCCAATAGACATCCATTCGACACCTGATCCTCGTTTTGGTGAGTGAACACGGATGTCAACTACTGGGTGAAGACGAGCGTATGACTTTGAAGTCTAAATGATCGATGAGATAAGAGAACTTTTAGTGGGTCGTGGCCCTGATCTAAACACAGATCAAAATAAACGAATTGTGACAGGAAAAAATTCAGGATAGTTCTCCGTAAGTTGAACTAGTGTCATAAACGAGGAGCCTGAGCTTTTAATAAAAAAATTTAACAAACATTCTTAAAGACAGAATAAATTTTCTCGTGAAGAGACTTCCTAAAAAGGGTCTAGTCTCTGATATATGTGTTTATTTTCGTTTCTGCTCGAAATTGAAACGATTCTTTTCGAACCACAGAAATTGAAATTGAAATAACGGTACAAGGCTTCCTACGCATATTGGATACGCTGTGTGTTTTCAATAAAGTGTACCTGCAAAGTTCTTCCTAAGAAAAAATAAAAGCGACGCCCGTACATGCAATGGATATAAAGAAAGGAATACAAATGCCTTTTTCTTTTCTTTTTTTATTAACAAATATCAACTGGCTCGAAATATCAGCCACGACACTTTCGATTTTTCTAAACTTTTCGCATCGAAGTGAAAAACGAAGGAAGAATTCTGTTGTGTCGTCTCCAGAATTGACGAATTCTGAGTGAATAAAAAAAAGCAGATTTTCCCATTTATTCTCGGTACTCAGACTGAAAAATAGCTGGTTTCGTAGACACCGTAGCGTTCTGAAATAAATAATTCTTGGAATAATTAAAGTTTTTTTTTTTTCTTTAACAGTGTTTGTTTGGATTTAAGTCGAAATTTCTTCGTTACTTTAATAGAAGTATTCATTTATTTATTTATAAAATATAAAATCTGAAAAAAAAATGTATTGAATAGGGTGGGAAACGAACTATGCATTCCATTAAAAATGAATAAATAACTTTCTACGAATAAAAATAGGGATGCACCGAATACCCTATTTTGCCGAATACCAAATACTCGGTTAAAATTCCAACCGAATATTCGGCCCAATACCGAATACTTCGCTAAAATTTATGAAACCGTTATTAAACTTTGATTCTAATGATTCATTTGATTAGTTTGTTCTTAAGTAATATTTCATACGGTGTAAAACTTCATAAATTAAAAGGCTGCAACATTGAATATCCAAGTACTTCCTTTATATATTACTAGCTGCGTGCCCGTCCTTCGCACGGTAGGAAACGAAAATTTTCCTTACATGTGTAATTCGAAATTATTCGTGATGTGGAATTTAAAAAAAAAAAGAGCAAAATTATTTGACTCTTAATGTAAAGTTTGTGTCATGAGTACTAACCTGATCATTGCAGTATAATGACTCAAAAAACTACGTCAGTGTCATTCACTATCAAAAAAGTGGAAAGCTTAATGGTTTGCAGAGAACTCCTGGCTTTCAAAATGTCTTATTTCTACATCATACTGTTTTTTAGGCTCAAGTTGTAGCATTAAATACCTAAGACACTACATGAAATGGAGCACCATTTATCTCTTTCCGAACATGTACCATATAAGGAAAGTATTGTATTCATGAAAAAATTCGACTTCGAGATTTTGGTGTATTGACACGTTTTGAGGTCTTCTGAATTCATTTATGCTATTTTCAAGAGTTGTTTTTAAAATAGCTGCGCACCCGCTCTTCATACGGGAAGAAGGGAATATTTTACTACTAAAATCATATCTGCATGTGACAAAACAGAATTTCATTTTTAAAAAAGTTCAAGTAATCTCCTCTGTTGAAATTACTGCGGGATATATTAACGCAAATTAGAATTACTTTTCGCTTAGTTGGTTGTAAGACAACCGTTGAAAAAGGACACTTTTAATTTCATGAAATATTTATTAACGTGGTACATTGCGATTTATTCATATTATCTTTACAATTCTAAGAATACTACCTATTACGTACATTAATACTATCTATATTCGCTTCTCCCTCTTCAAGGCTACCTTAAAAGAAACAGCTTAGATTATTTGGCCTCAATGGGATCTTTTGATTCTCTGGCGATTCTTTGCAATTTACGCATTAGCATAAATAATAATCATTTCACATAATGGTTGCCATTAAGGAAACTCTACATATATATTTAATTTATACATAGTTTTATAAGAGGGGCGTATTTAGCACCGCAAACCATTTCATCTTACTGTGGGGAGAAAATATCCAAGGGGTGCCATTTTAAATATCCATGTATCTAATATAGCGATATCTTTTATATCCTCCATAGTCCTGTCTCCTGAAAAACATCAAACTGTGTAATCTCGAGGAGCTACTTATTCACACTTTAATTGTGACAGGGCGTTAGAGCGGGGCAGTCGTTATTAGCAACGGGCCTGCGTATGAGTTGCCATCGCTAAAAATGAGTTTATCATTGAGGCCTGTTTTCCCCAGTCACAGTGTTCTATTTTATTATTCTAAGTATTATAAATGTTATATTATTTTAATATTTTAAAACAATTTTTTATACCTTTGTCGTACTAAAGAACTTTAGATGTAGGTAATCGTTTTGTGAATCTTGCGCCATTTTCTTTCAGGAAAATTTATCCTAAAATTCGAACATTTTGCTCTGAATGTAAAGGTACGTGAACACTTTTATAATGTATTTAAAAATTCTAAAAATATGTATGTAAATCATGTTTAGTGAATAATTACTCATGTGTTATTTATAAATAAATTATTTTAATCAGAAATCGCGTATTACTTACTTGAGTAGTTTTTATTCTTGTAAATAAGCATCACGTTGTGATACTATTAAGACAATTTAATTTTGCCAGTTGAAAATGTTATTTATCAGTTATATATGCCTTGATTATGTGATTCAGACTTACATCTGGTACAGTGCAGAAATACAGTAAATTATAAATTATTGATTTTTGCCCGTTTATACAGAAACTTCAAATGTAGTTAATATTTAGTACAAGCGTTCATTATGCTTGCTCAATTCCAAAGTTCGATTGAGAAAGCGACAAAAGAATAATATATACTACATCAAATGTCTTTATTAAAGAATAATTAATTCAGGAATCGCGCTATAGAGCGTATTTTATCAATTTTCTCCAATATACAGGATATCCCGAAAACACTGAAATGCGCTTTAATACATAATTTGTTAAAGATTAATCTTGAATTGCTTAAAATAACATAGGAAATACGACTACGTTCATGAAATATTCATTATAAAAATGTCTTGTGTATTTAGTTATTTTAAAGTATATTAAATATCCACTTGTGAAACTAAAATAAGCAATCGTGAATCATGAGAGTAAGCGCTACTTTGTTTTTCCTTCAAATTATATGCATCTACACTATAAGAAAAAACCATGCTAAATTACAGCACAGTGTGCTGGTAATCATAACGCCAACACATGTGCTGTAAATTTCAAGCACTTTGAATTTTCAAGCACTGTGTTGTAAATTTACAACACCGTGTTGTAAATAGTTGGCACGATGGCACGGTGGCACAACAGCACATGTGCTGTAAATTTACAGCACCGTGTTGTAAAATTACAGCACATCATTTTCAAGTACCTATGTAAATTCACAACACTGTGTTGTAAAATTACAACACTTCATTTTTCAAGCATCTATGTGAATTTACAACACTGTGTTGTAAAATTAAAGCACCTCATTTTTCGAGCACTTATGTAAATTTACAACACCATGCTATAAAATTACAGCGCCTGATTTTTCAAGCACTGTTGTGTATTTTTACAGCACTTGAATTTTCAAGCACTGTAACGTGTTTTCAAAGTTCTTGAATTTTCAAGTACTTTCATGGAATTGTACTACACTTCTGTGTAAGTTTTAGCCCGATGCAATTTTTCTGTGCACATGCATTTATAATTACGCTTCGAGCAAAAATTTATACCTGTCCCTCGATTTGCACGGCACTCAATTTACACGTTTTTCAATGAAAACTTTTTTTATTTTATTTTATTGTGTGTGTTACATCATACACATTTACAATTACTTTTCAAACAAATTTACAGCTATCCCTCTATTTGCTTGGTACTCAATTTACGCGTTTTTCAAAAGAAAATTTTAGTTTTTTTTTATATTATTTATGGGATCCTATAATTTACAATTACATTTCAATCAAATTTACAGCTATCTTCCATATTCACTTTCCTCAATTTACACGGTTTCGCGTTTACACGGTTTTACATGTTTTTTTTTTTTTTAAATCCTACACATTTACAAGTAATTTTCAAACAAATTCACACATATCCCTCGATTTGCACGGTACTTAATTTACACTGTTTTAAAATGAAAACTTATTTTACAGGTTTTTTTAAATTTTTTTTATTGGATTCTACAATTTACAATTACATATCAAAGAAATTTACAGAACTATCCTTCAATATGCGCGGTACTCAGTTTTACACGGTTTCGCTTTTATAAGGTTTCAAAATTATTTTTTTTAATGGTTTTTTTCCTTATACTACGGTTTCCAATTAATTTTGAAACAAATTTACTCCCATCCCTCGTTTTGCACGGTACTCAGTTTACACTGTTTTTAAATGAGAACTTATTTTGAGTTTTTTATTATTTTATTCATTGGGTCCTATACAATTTAACATTACATTTCAAACAAATTTACAGCTATCCTTTCATATGCACAGTACTCAATTTACACGGTTTCGTGTTTATACGGTTTTTGGAATGAATTTTTTTTTCAGTTTTGTTAAATCCTACACATTTACAATTAATTTTTAAACAAATTTACACTTTAGCACGTTATTCAATTTACACTTTTTTAAAATGAAAACTTATTTTAGAGGGTTTTTATTTTAAATTTTATTTATTGGATCCTACAATTTACAATTACATTTCAAACAAATTTATGGATATTCTTCGGTATGCCCGGCACTCAATTTATACGGTTTCATGTTTACACGTTTTTTAAATAATTTTCTTTTATCCTACACGCGTACAATTAATTTTCAAACAAATTTACCCCGATTTGCACAGTACTAAACTTACACTGTTTTTAAATGAAAACTTTTTTCCCTAACTCGAAGTAGTTAGAAATTTTGCACAACGATTTAAAATATGTAGAAAAATCTTGCTCCTTTAAAAAGCCAGAAAGATCTGCAATAAATATTTTTGTTGTTGAAACTTTTTGAAGCAGCACTAATGTCAAATTACAAAATGTGAATTTAACTAAAAGCATTGCAAGTGGCAGTGGGAAATTTCGGAATGAGATTTTCATTCTTGAAACTGAGATCATTTGCTATTAAAATAAAATATTTGCAAACTCACAGTCACCTCTATGTCTAATATGTTAATGTTATAGTGATGCATAGCTGTAGGAGACTATAACTTTAAAAAAGAACTTTTGTGAGTGTGTAATAGCTTGATAATAAAATATGGCAATATTTTTAACAAAAACGTAAAATTAAAGTCTCTTGAACATAGCTATGAAATTAATTTATTTTAATAAGTAAGTAAGCAAACTTACATCCAAGCTTGAAAGGGGGGGGGGATTAACAATTCTTGACTTGTAAAGGGACTTAGGTTCCTCTTATTCATAGGGTCAAATTATAAGTTAAGATCATGGAAACAGATTTTTTCAAAAATTTGTTTGTATGGAGTTGTCTTATACATACCCGTAAAAGGCAGGCCCGTTGTATTTCCAGAGTTAAGTTGCTTCAGTGTTTTGTTTTTTTACTATGTCACTCAGCTACATTTATACATACTTTCTCTTATTAATATCTTCTTCCACAAATCCAGATATTTAAAGAATACTTGTTGAAAAGGTAAATTAAGCATAATGGTAATATACAATGATTTAATGTACTATTTATTTTTTATTTTACTTTCTTGGAACAAACACAGGCCTTTTAGTTCTAAAGTAAAGATATAAATAAAGGTATGGCAGGACAAAATTTCATGCTGTTCTTTGAAAAAGTCAGTATAATGCTTTTAATTTATAGTTTAATAGATGAATAAAACTTATCATTATATGAATTAGTAGTTAATTTAAAATTGCATTGAAATTATTTATCTAGAATAATTTTGGTAGTTTCAAATTAAAAGCCATATTTATTAAAATTGCTTACGATAAGATTTTTTTAACCCATTTGTGCCTGGGTATTTTTGCGACTTTCTTCGATTTTTACTGATAACAGAAATAATAGATAAATTTCTGATGTCAACTTCTTGAACAAGGGATGATTTCTTTTAAAATCATCATGCATAAAAATCGAAATATCAACATCCTACTTGGTCATGTTAAAATATTTTGTAGAGTTGAGGCTCAGTACTCATGAATAAAGGCTAGGAAAAATAAATAACGTTTTCGACTAATAGCGAAAATGCCGTCCCAAAAAAGGGACACTAGGCATAAATGGGTTAATTAAATATAAATTAATATATTCAAAACAATCACAAGTAAAGTAATTTAATAAAATAACAAAAGCACTCAACCAAAATCTGGTGGTGAAAAGGTAAAAGTAATTAAAAACTTTGTAAAATGACTCATAAAAGATACAAATTGGGGTCTATCATTTTGAGTAATACAAAAAAAGTCCACTCTTCTTCAGTTACAAAAAGTCAGTCATCTGCACAAGTAAAAGTCTGTTCTTTCTGACTGGGGTTGACTTTCTTGATGCTGTAGAAAAGTACACTTTTTTGTACCAACCAAAGGGATTGTCCTGGATAAATACCCTTTTATGTGTATTATTTTACAAAGTTCTTAATTATTTTTGATTTAATAAAATGTTAGCTTTTAAATAAACTGAAAAAAAGCATAAAATGACAAATGAAATTTAAAACATTAGAAATTTTATTGACTTTCCATATACAGTATATAAAGCTACATAGGTTTTTATATTTCATCTCTATTTTACACCACATACAACATAACTTATTCAGTCTTCTCTTTGATCAAACTTTCATTAATAAAGAAATATTTTTCAGATGCCTAGGATAAAACAAAAACACGTCATCAGATCAGCAAATAAATAAATCCTCAAAAAGTGCTATTTTTTTCTTTTTTGGCTACTAAATATTTCAACTGATTTCATTAACCCATTTGTGCCCAGATATTTTTGGGACTTTCTTCGATTTTTGCTAATACCATCAGTAATAGATATATTTCTGATTTCAAATTCCTGAACAAAGGAAGATATCTTTTAAAATCATTATGCATAATAATTGAAATGTCAACATCCTACTTGGTCATGTTAAAATATTTTGTAGAATTGAAGTTCAATACTCGAGAATAAAGATTAGGGAAAATAATAACGTTATCGACTGATAGCGAAAATGCCATCCCAAAAAGAAGGACACTAGACATAAATGGGTTAACTGAATTTTTTTAATATAAATATTACTTATTAATAATTTGAAAGTCCTTATCCAGACAAAATATTAAAAAATGTTAAACTATGAAAATTTTATCATTATTCTATACAAAATCGCAATGTATAACGTTATGCCAAAATCAGGAGCTATGCTGGTTCCTTTTTTAAAAGAATGCATAAAATATGTACTACGTTGAGATTCCTCAACATCGATCTAGAGGCGTGATCGCGATAACGCCTCTACATGCGTATTTCATGCGCATTATGCCTTAGAAATGCGTATTATGCCTTAGAAATTTAGAATACGCCTTAAGAATTTCGGAATGCATGTCTTTACGCGTTGCTTTTCCATATAAAATTCCGTTTTATGATCGGTGATTACGGTGATATTTCCCCTTGAAAATGATTTTTATTTACAGTCAACTCTCTGAAATCTACGATAACTTTTAACCCTTTGAGGCGCAACCCTTTCGCAATGCTGAAAAAAGGGCAGCCGTTGCCATCTCCAGCAAGATGGCGGACTATATGATAACTTTTAACTACCAGCAAGATGGCGGACGATCGAAACGTTCATCGCGTGCTACAGATCTAGAGACTCTTTTTTGACAGCTGTGCCTGGCACAGCCAGCTGTCGTCAAAAAAGGGTCTCTAGATCTGTGTCACTTCTAAAACATTAAAAATGTATATTTCTGACACAATAATTATTTAAATCAATCAATGTGAATATTATTCTTTACTGAAGAACATTTTAAGTTTCAATTATTTCAATTAAAAATCTTTAATTATTGAAAAGGAAGTATATTAAATATAAAGTGTTTTTGTTAATAAATAATAAGCATGCTCTTAAAATTTTATTTCTGAAAGAAAAACTGTTAGTGTCTTATGACATTATTATACAGAGAAACTCCTGATTATCTATTATGTTAATCACTGAGAAGGGTTGCACAGCCAATAAAAGAACACAATTAATTTGAAAACTCCTTTCCAAAAGAAAAACAATCAACATCAGTACAAAAATATACAATTTACTTACATTTTCAAGATGCATAACATTAAACTAGAAAATTTTCTTTTAACATTAATTGCTTAAAGAAATCTGTAATGTTAACTTGATTTCTGTATCTTGTCCCAGCATCTATGTGTATTGAAGTATTTTGTAAACCACAATAAGACCACTGTAATCAAATCCTCTTTTAAAAGATTTTAATGAAATTTAATTTGATGTAAAACAATAAATAAATTATTAAAAAATTCAACATATAAAATATACATGCATTACCATGCATTAACACTCATCAGATTCTTTAGGTTAAAAAAAAAAAAGGGGTGGGTAATAATAAATATGCTCTCTTCTTTAAATATGCAAGCCTCACAGTGAAATTTCATACCTGAATTTGAAGCAGTTGATGAGTTCCAGAGGCAATTGGTTCGGCTCCTTAAGCAACACTGCTTCCTGGCTCTCAATGCTTTCTTTAGGAGGTTGCGAATTGAAGTCGCTCATCTCTTGAATATCACGACACATTCTAGACTACACCTATTTACCATTAGAGGTCATGTGTAAATTGAGCAGTAATAAAGGAGGCCGCATAAGTTGAAGTACCTATGAATATAATTTTTATTAAATTATAATAGTTTATGTATAGTTTCAACAATTTATTGCATTATATAGAAATATTACACTCTCTCTCACACACACAAAACTTTTTATTATTTGACATAAAAAGTAACAATATAAAATATTTTTGTATATTCGCATACGAGTAATAACTTGTTATAACATGAATCATTATTTTTTAATTACAGGTTTATAGATACCGCTGCATTTTTTATATTTATAAACATATATTAGCACAGGGGTGCAAATAGAATCTAAATATTGGGGGGGGGGAGGCTTGGCGACCGCCAACTTCCAGCGACTGCCACCTTGTTTACATTGGGGCTGGCACTGTCTCTGTCAATTTTACCCAGATTTCTACTGGATCCTTTATCGTGTCAAAAATGGATTTGACTATTCATTTGACTATTCCAACTTAAATAACTCCAGCTTAAATAACTTAGTTCTGTGGAAGCCGCCGATTGAGAATTGTGCTAATATTAAATTAAATGTAGTGTTTTTTCCATGGTTTGATTAATATCCTCTTTTAAATTAATCAGAAATTTTCAACATCTTTAAAATAAAGGTTGTAATGTTAAAATTCAATATTATAAATATATTCATATAAATCTGTACAAATCAAACAATTCAGTTACAAGATAACTCCAGTACTTAAACTGTTTTTGCATAATTTTATTTTAAAAAATTACTTATATCATATTTACTTTAATTATTTTTAAATACATATTTTAACGAAATATAATATTTCTTTCTTAAAAGTCCCTATAAACATTTAAAAAGAAAAAAAATTGTACATGGACGCACCCACGGAGGGGGGCTTTGGAGACAGAACCCCCTTCCCCCTAAAGTTGGAGAGTTAGATGTCAAAAAACTTTAAAAATTAAAAGTTGTCATTAATGAGTTAAAATATTTTATTTTTAAAAAATCGTCTTTGAATTATTTATAAAATATCTTTTAGGGAAAAAATTTGTTTTTATATAAACACTTACAGTTAGTGTATGAAATACATTTAAACTCGGTTAAGGGGAGTTACAATCTTTAAACCTTCAAAATATCGAAAAAACTATTATCGCATTTTTCAAAAATTCGAATCTTTCTGAATCGTATGCTTCAAACTACACGAAAATATTCCTATTAGAACGCGAGTAATTGCAAAAGAAAATGTGGATGCAATGGAGTTTAAAGAGGGGATTTAAAACTTTGAACGCGTTTTTCTCAAAACTGCTTTTTGCGACTTGCGCGCATGATTGTAAAAAAACTTATGCAGGTATTATCTTGAAACGTGTTGGGTAAGTACGTGTTATTAATGTCTATAACCTACACCTAAATAATATTTTTAATTTTCAATTTTTTCCCCTCAGGGTTCAATAAAAAAAGAAAATGAAAAAATCTCTACTTTTCATAACATAAAAATGTTTTTTTAAATAATAAATAGGTACAAAAACATGAAAAAACAGGTGTATAAATAAACAAAATTTCTTGAAAGTCTCCATGTAAACAACATTTAAAAAAATATTCTGTATAAATAATTCATAAATGTAATACTATGAAAGAAGAATGATTCCAAAGACTGGTTCTCAGTTCTGAATTAGTTTAATGTAATTACAATGAGCACTTAATATTTTGGAATTTAAAAATTACTTAGGGAGAACAGTACACCAATATATACAGTTTATGTATAAATACGCATAGCAATTAGTTCAACTTTTTTCTTTTTTTTTTTTGCTGAATGTATAGGGGGAACTTGACTAAAAATTATTGAAAATAAATAAATATACTTCAGTTTTGAAAAACAATTTAAAAATGTGATAAAACAAGATAAATTTAAGCTCGAGTTGGATATAAACTAATGTAGAATTTAAAAGAGTATTTTTGGTCGGGAAATACATCTTACCAATATTGGTTTAATGGGATTAAAACTTGAGTCGTATTATAAATTAAAAAAATTAAAAATTAATTAAATCAAAAGAAGGATTTCAAAAACCTGATACTTCATACTAAAATATTAAAATAACAGTGAATACTCCTGATATTTTGAAATTTAAAATCCATTTTATATAAAATATAAGTTAATAGTAGTATATTGTATAGAGCAGTGTTTCTCAGCATTTTACAAATATGGACCAGCAGATTACAAATTTCAAAACCTTCGCTGACAGGCACATTAAAATTTTCAATATCTTCTAAAATTTTAATGTGGCGTTCAGAATCAATTTAAAAAAATAAATTTAAACTTTTTTTTTGAGTTAGACAAAACTTAATGCAGAATTTAAAACAATATTTTTCTGGAAATACATTTTACCAATATTGTCATTAAAATATATTAATACAATAATGAAGCAAGTAATAGAAACTACAGAAATTTTATAACTATATTTTTATATTTATTTACATATTCTTTAAGATGAAAAGTTTTTAATACAATAACTCTTATCTACAAGACGTTAATGTTTCAAAATAATTATATTCGAATCGATGTTCTATTAGCTCATTGAAACGAAGAAATAATATTTATAAATATGTATATGCAGGGCGTAGCCAGAAAATTTTCATGGGGGGGGGGGGTTACGACTACTACAACTCATATATATATATAGGTGCGTGTGATAATGTAGTGAAGTATATACATTTTGTATGGCAAAAAATTCCTCATGGGGGGGTTATGAACCCCTCCCCCCCTTGGCTATTGCCTTGTGTATATGTATACGAACTTGGTTTTATAAAATGAAAAAGCAGCACTTAAAATTTTTTTTAAATAAAAATAAAAGCAGTATATAAGTTATATTATTATTTAATTAATACAATTTGATAATTTACTATCATTAACGCGTAATAACCTTGCAGAAATTTTTCAGTTCAGCAGTCTTGTTTACTAAACAAATGCACACCGGAACTCGGTTTGGCACCGTTTAGAATACCGCCAATATCCAAACATCGTACAATAAACACATACTTTATACGTCATTAGAAGCTTTGGAAGACTAAATTACAACATTATACGATTATCTGGAACCTAAACTTTTTACAACATATCATAATTTCAACCAAATAAATATTATAATAGAATTACTTACACTGCAAAGTCTAACTTCCGTAACCGGGTTCCATTGTAGCACATCGGCAATTCACTATAAACAATGTTTTCTTCATTCAATATCTTGGAAATTAACGCATTATCTTTTCAAATCTGGAACGACTTCAACAATTAACGTCTGAGCACAACCGCCCTCCCATAATCAATTTTATTGGAATCTTTAATCTTTAACAGCCGTTGAAGTATAACAAGAGTCGGTTAAACAACATAACATATACCAGATTACAAAAACATGGGCATGGCAACCAAACCCTCACTCAACTCACATATTCTTGCCTGGAGTCCTAGCTTAGCTCACAGATAATGGCACGTTATTCTGATTCGCTATGAATGTCATGTGACCACCAGAAGTTCCACCCTAAGTTTAAAAAACCAAGCGCGAGTGCTTGAATTTGGTTTTGCTGCACGTGTTGTAAATTAGATACAGCACATTGTGTTGTAAAATTACAGATATTTAATACAGTGTATTTTCTTTATGTCAATATGTATCATAGCAAACAAATTAATCATGAGTTCGTACTTGAATTAGTAAAACAATGACTACTTAAAACTATATTAAATAACGTTTGAAAGCACTGGGAAGGTTAAGAAATGCCTGATGCATACGTGAAGACTTGAGCATCCGTAGGCCTCTTTGGATGGCTCATCAAAATACACGCGCAGGCCCGTTACTAATTGCGAAGGCCCCGGTTAGAGTTCCAGAGTTTACAAATTTCACGCATTTTTTTTATTTATGACGTCACTGTTTGACTGCCGTAAAGGATACCCCGGTAGGTTGAGCGAGTTAATTTCGATATTTCGCATAATTGTTTTCAAACGGTATCATTAAAACTTTGCGTTATGTAACCTTTATGGAGGAACGTAATTCAACGTTAAAATAAAATTATACTCGCAACCTGCATGCGTATGTTAGGCAACGCCTGCGCTAAATTAAATGCCAAAAATAAAAATAGTAAATAGAAAAAATTTAATATATCGCGCTTTGAAACGAACTTTGTAACTTTTAAAATGAACATTTTCAGCGCCGTGAAAACATTTCAATTATTAAAATACCACTTCTAATAATAATAATCGATAAATAAAAATCTAAAAATAATTCTTAGTTTATTTCTACAGTAAATTTTAATCAAAATATCGTCTCCCTGTGTTGAAAATAGAGCTGGAATAAATAAGTTAAAATTATGGAGTAATTTTTACGTATATTAAAGCATTTGACGTCATAGATCCTCACTTGCGAATTGAAATTCTGATATCCCATTTAAAAACTCGATTGGTTGAAAAAATCCTTTTTTCTAATCCTTTCTGTGGCAACAACCGAACATAAATTCTCGTGCCGTGATCGCAATGTAATGAATGGCGTAAGATCGCGTTGATGCTATTAAATTCTAAACATTAGGCGGCATTAAAATTCATAAAAAATCATCTAATTTACATATTTTTTTCGTTTTTATTTTAAAAGAGGGAGAAAAGAATGTTTCACGATTTGTCAAAATATCTAAAAGTTATGACGGATAGAATTCAAGATGCGACAGTTTTAAAATTATTTTACGAAAAATTTGTCGAAACACATGGTTAGTAAAAAAAATTCCTAAAAATCGGTAAATCATGTTACGTATTCAGAACAAACTGTTTTTAAAAGAAAATTTCCTCCTCTATCCGATGATACAAATGCCGTTTTGCTGCGAGCGTAATTTCCGCCGTTATTACGAATTAGGAGAGAAAAAATGCCAAAAATCGCATAAAACATTAAATAAAAAAAATTCTTGGTCGATTTTTGAAAAAATCGCTTCGAGGTGCACAACTACATATTTACATCTTCCAGAGTACCAAATTTGGTGTTTCTAGGTGTAGCCGTTTGTCCGTAACGCTGCCGACAGACACACACACACACAGACACACAGACACCTTCTTTTATAATAAGTAGAGATTAATAACTTTTTTTAAATAGGAGTGAAATGTTGGTCATTTTTTTTTACCTGCCTATTTAATTGAAAAAATGAGTAGTTCATTGACTTTACATATTTATAAACATTTAATGTTATGAGGTTTTTTTTTTCCCTAGTGACTGTTTCAAATTTAAACGAGTGAGTCATAGCAATGTTAATATAATCTGTCATAAGATTTAAGAAAAATTGAAAAGCAAGAAAATTGAAATCTAGCATCTGAGTGCTTTCTCTTACATGAAAACTCATTTCATTGTGATATTAGTTTTTTGTGTGATTGTGGCAACGTTACACTAGGGTGATCGGCCAAGGATGGGATGGTGCCTTGGCAGGTAGACTTTCTAAGGGTTTCTAACGTGTATTCACATGGGATATTAGTAAGTAACCACTTGAATTCATTGAGTACTATGGTACTCTACCCTATCTTTCATTCATGATATAAAAAATATGTATTGGTTTGCCGATGGGTGAATACTTCAATGTGTTGACTATTCGGTTGCCGAATATTGAAGTATTCGTCCGAACCGAATAATTGGTGCATCCCTCAATAAAAATAGAGTACAACATTTAAGTTTCGGGTGATACAGAGGATCCACCCTTCGTCGGCGGCAAAAGCTCCTACTTCCACATAGACGAGGAAATCGTTCTCTCATGAAATACCCTTCTACGTCAGCCTTTCATTTTGATTTAAAATTAAACTTAATAAATATATTCGAGACAAAATTATTTTAAAAGTAACAAAAAATCAATAAAAACTACAATTCTATTTGAACTCGTTTAAAATGTGGATGGCCATCGAAGTCTATGGACGGCAGTTACAGTACGCACAGACAGACCAACAGAAATAATCATGAACACTTTTGCAATGTTGCGTGAAAGTGTTCAACAAACAGCCAACCCATTGCTGTAAGGTGAAGTTTTTTCTGAATGGACTGAATGCCAGTGACAGTGGCACGGTCATTTTAGGGGGTGGTGGTGATTGCGATTAGGGCAACGCTACACTAGGGCGATCTGCCAGGGGTGTGTGCCTTGGCAGGAGGACTTTCTAAGGGGTTCTAACGCGTATTCACGTTACCTCTGGAGAAAACCTATCCAAACTCCAGACCGTTCGATCGACAGCCGCGAGATGGAACCCGAACCCGGGACCTTCACACTTCGCCCATCTACCCTTTTCAGTGGGATAACCACTGTGCCAGGGTGAGGCCCGCGGTCATTTTAGGAACACCCATCGATGGATGAATGGGCAGCCAGTCAGGATCCAATAACGTGGAATAAAAAAATAAAAATAAAACCATTCACTGCCGAGTGCCAATTAATTATTCGACATACAATGAAAATGGATAGCTGGCTGTGCGGCACAGCCAGCGGTCGTCCAAAAAAGGGTCTCTCGATCGGTGGCACGCGATGAACGTTTCGATCGCCCGCCCTCTTGCGGGTCGTTCCGTCGAGCGAGGGCCACGGCTGCCCCTTTTTCGGCATGGGGCCCTCTATCCAGCTGTTCTCGCATTCTTCCCTTTTTCAGCCGATGTCCGTGCTGTTCAAAAGAGTCGTGACCCTTTTTTTTTTTCACGGGGAAGGACGTGCTCAAAATGAAAGGATTCTCGTGGACCTCTGTGAGCCGCCACTCTTTTTATAGAAATCCAATCCATTCTCTTCGTGACTGGCCACCGTCCAAACGTCCGAGTTGGGTGTTCCCAGAGCGGGAACACTGCGCGTTAAAGGGTTAAACGGGGAAAATAAAATATTGTACGCAATTTTTCCTGTGTTTCTCCCGTTGGGAGCTTCGGTCCTTTCCGATCCTACTTTTACGTTGGTTTCAAAATCGGAATAGACGGATGGGTCTATGAAGGACGTGAGACCCATGGTCATGAAGGACCAGGGTCGTATAGGGATGGTATCATGGTCTAGGATAGGATGGTCAAGTGAAATATTAACAATGAATGAAAGATTTATTTTTTGAATTTCAGTAAAGACGGGAATGAAGTCGGGAGGGGGTGGGCGCGTATCCCGATAGCTGCGTCAAAATTTGCGAAAATGGCTATTTTCACGATTTTGTGTCCCGTTTCCTACTCCCGATAGAAATGTAACTTCTATTTCATTCAATCGAGTCCTCTTTTCATTTTATCGACTCATTTTTTTCACGCGAATATGGATAAAATTTCATTTTAGAATACATTTTGAATGGGAGATGTTCCGAAGGGGGAACACCGGCTTCCCACTTTAAAAACGAGGGAATGAATAGGTTATGGATTGAGTTGAGTTCTAAAATAGTATAAGACATCCCAACCTAAATAGGTATGTTGCAGTGAAAACTAGAGGTCAGTCAACGCCATTTTACGTTGTAGCCGGACAATCCGTTATATATATATACACTACGGGTCAAAATGATTGCAAGTTTGAGAAATGGAACCCTCGTTTCAAGAATAAGCCCAGAAAAAATTGACAGGAAATGGGCCCTATATATATATATATATATATAATATATATATATATATATATATATATATATATATATATATATATATATATATATATATATATATATATATATATATATATATATATTAAGCTATTATATATTATATATACATATATATATATATAAATATATATTATATATTAATATATATACATTATGTATATCCTTATAAATAAAAATGAAATTCTGTTTGTTTGTTTGTTTGTTTGTTTGTTTGTTTATTTGTTTGTTTGTTTGTTTGTGGATTTGAGTTGTATACAAATCCACAAAAATGGACCTATCAGCCTGAAATTTTGCACAGATATGTAAAATAATATAGAATAAATGATAGTCCACTTTAAAACTTTGAAAGTCCACCCGTTCCCGGAATTTAAGAGATTTTTTATGTTCTCCACGCAAAAAGCTTTCCGTAATTGTAACCCCTGTAGTGAAAAAAGTGTGAAATAAGGATCGTGGTTGCCATGTGTGGCGATTTTGCCGAATAAAATGTTTTAAATTCTCAAAGTAAAAATAAAAGAATAATAATGATTTTTTTTTGTTAGTTTATATTCGTAAGGTTATTTTTTTTAAATTATAATATCGTGTGCATGGGAAATCGGAGCAGGAATGAAATGTTTTATACGCAAAACAATAAGAATTGAAGATTTCCGAGGCTAATATGTTAAAATTTTTTAGTTTGGCGAAAAAATAAAATGGCTCAAATGCCAAGAAAGTGAATTCTAGCGGTTTGCACTGTTTCCGGCTTGGAATTTACTGAGAGCTTAAGGAAACGGATTTTTGAAAACAAGTGCAAAGGTTTTATTAGAATACAGCATTAAATTTTAATGATCCGTACGGAAATAATGCAGTTATTAAGGGATTTCAAGCGATCTATCTTCAGCATTCTCGCCAATTGAGTGCATTGATTTTAGTTGGGGGAATTCCGCCAAATTTCAGATAATTGAAATCTCCGCATATAGTACATCGCAGTAACGATGAATAAAACATGTTATAGTTGATAATTTAAAAAATGAGGCTGTATTAAGGGATTCCACTTTTCAAAAAAATGCCTGGCGGTCGCACCATTTCCTATTTTGATTGCTGCTAAGTCAATGCTTCGAATGATTCCCTGAAAAAACTCTTGCAAAATGGCGTATATTGGCACTTTGGCGAGGCTTAGATTTGAAACTGGATTTTATTTGAGACTGGTATCTATATTAATAAAACAATGTGTGTAAACTGTTTGTTTGTCTGTGTCTCGCGTAGCTCGCAAACGGGTGATCGTAGACCTACCAATTTTTGAACGGAAATTCTCCATGACAGGTCCCGACACACCTCGAAGCGATTTTTTCAAAATTCGAACTATTTTAGGAAATATCGATAAAAACGTATCGCAAAAGGCTAATTTTTGCTTTCCGCCATTTCGTAATTGTAACCGCACAGTGCATTAAGCGACAATTAAGCTTATCTAGGTTGCCACATTCGGAAGTTCATTAAATGATTCAGACTCTTGAAGTAAAAATAAAAGAATAACGATTTTTTTTTATTTTGACTAGATTATTTGTAAGGTTGTTTTAAATTAAAATATCGTGTGCATGTGAAATCAGAGCGGGAATGAAATGATTTATACTCAAAAGAAAAATAGAATTTGGAAATTTTCCGAAAATAAATGTGCAACTTTTTAATTGGGCGAAAAATAAAAGGGGTTGATGTGCGATTTTGAGGAGGATTCTAACGCTTGGCGCGATTTATCGTAATTTAATTAGTCTGCTATTTGGGTTATGAATACACCTGCGTATAAGTTGTTGAAATTTTCATTCAGTTGGAATTGTGCATTTTTCTGAGCAGCTTTATTGCATCTATTTGTAATATATTACATCCAGAAAAAAGGATGTTAGAAATATCAATTTTAATTTTGTTTAATCACACTCATGAATAATGATACACTTTCCAACTTAATAAAATAAGGAACGAAAATAGGGAAGACCTATGGATTATAACTCTTTTTATATATAGCACTTTAGTGCGTATTTAAAATCTGAAAGTGTGTCAGATTTTCTATGATTCTAGCGCTTGGCGCAATTTAATGAGAGGGTATTTTTAAAAACAAGCGTAGGTTATCTTATAAATAAAAATGAAATTCTGTTTGTCAATTTGTTGATTTGGGTAGTATACAATTCCACAAAAATAGACCTGTCAGCCTGAAATTTTACACAGATATATGTAAAATAATATAGAATAAATTATAGTCCACTTTAAAACTTTGAAAGTCCACCCGTTCCCGGAATTTAAGAGATTTTTTATGTTCTCCACGCAGAAAGCTTTATGTAATTGTAACCCCTGTAGTGAAAGTGTGAAATAAGCATCTTGGTTGCCATGTGTGGCGATTTTGCCGAATAAAATGTTTTAAATTCTTAAAGTGAAAATAAAAGAATAATAATGATTTTTTTAGTTTATATTTGTAAGATTATTTTTTTAATTATAATATCGTGTGCGCATAAGAAATGAGAGCAGGAATGAAATGTTTTATACGCAAAACAATGAGGATCGAAGATTTCCGAGACTAATATGTAAATTTTTTTAGTTTGGCGAAAAATAAAATGGCTGATAGGCCGATTTTTAGAAAGTGAGTTCTAGCGGTTTGCACAGTTTTAGGCGTTTTGGCGCAATTTACTGAGAGCTTAAGGGAATAGCATTTTTGAAAACAAGTGTATAGGTTTTCTTAGAATACAGCATTAAATTTTAACTATCCGTGCAGAAATAATGCAGTTATTAGGGCATTTCAAGCGATGTAGCTTCAGAATTCTCGCCAATTGAGTACATTGATTTAACTTGGGGGAAATCCGTCAAATTTCAGAAAATTGAAATCTTCGCATTTAGTACATCGAGGTAACGATGAATAAAACATGTTATAGTTGATAATTTAAAAAATGAGGCTGTATTAAGGGATTCCACTTTTCAAACAAATGTCTGGCAATCGAGCCATTTCCCATTTTGATTGCTGCTAAGTCAATGCTTCGAATGATTCCCTGAAAAAACTCTTGCAAAATGGCGTATGCTGGCACTTTGGCGAGGCTTAGATTTGAAACTGGATTTTACTTGAGACTGGTATATATAATCAGACTGGTGATAGATAAAAATGAATGTTGGTATGTGTGTAGGAGGTTGAAAAACTCAGCACCTTTTCGCCGATTACCATGAAATTTGGTTCACCTAAGTCTTTTATCATGGAGAAGGTTTTTATGATGCTATACGTTTTCCTCTAACTTGCCACTAGGTGGCGCAGCAGAACGTCGAATTCTATTCCGTTTAGCCGTTTGCTATGCGAATATCGTCCAACCCATTTCGATGAAATTTGGTACACGCGGATATTAGAACACGGAGAATATTTTTCACTATCCATTTTGCTGTAACTTGCCGTTAAATGGCACTGCAACGCATCAACCTCTATACCGTTCGACTGATCGGCATAAAATTTTTTATACTTACACATTTGAGCACAAAAAATATATTCTAACTGTGTTCCTTTTGATGTTACTCACCATTAGATGGCACTGCAATGCATTATTGTTTTAACTCGGCACTAGATGACCCTGCAGCAGGCCAAATTCCTGACCATTCAAACGGTCGCTATGAAAATCAGTATACATAGCTATTTCAACAATGAGAATATTTTGGCGTTATCTATTTTGCTACAACTCGCCACTTGACGGCGCTGTAGCAAATCATTACTTTAATTAATCACTAGATGGTTAACTGACCACTGGATGGTAACTGATTGCTATGAAAATAGGTATACATAGATATTTGAACACGGGGATGAGTTTGGCGCTATCCATTTTCCTATAACTTGCCACTCGATGTTGCGTCCACACATGAACTTCAGGACTATTCAGCCGATCGTCATGAAAATTCGTATACATCGATATCTGAATGCGAAGAATATTTTCGCCATATCCGTTTTGCTAAAACTCGCCACTAGATTGCGCTACGTCGCATCGCCTTCTGCACCGTACAAACGATTGCCTTGAAATTCGGTATGCATGATTATTGAACACAATATAACGCGATATCAATTTTCTATATCTGTTTATTACAATGAATAGTAATCACCACAAATCGTAATATCAAAAAGTCCATTCATTCCCGTGCGAAGAACGGGTACTTCAGCTAGTATATATATATATATATATAATATATATATATATATATGTATATATATATATAATATATATATATATATATATACATTATATATATATATACATATATATATACATATATATATATATAATATATATATATATATATATACATTATATATATATATACATATATATATACATATATACATATATATAAATATATATTATATATTAATATATATATATATATATATATATATATATATATATATATATATATAAATATATATTATATATTAATATATATATATATATATATATATATATATATAAATAGATGTATATATAATATATATATATATACATATATATATATATATATATATATATAAATAGATGTATATATAATATATATATATATATACATATATATATATATATATATATATACATATATATATATATATAATATACTAGCTGAAGTACCCGTTCTTCGCACGGGAATGAATGGACTTTTTGACATTAATATTTGTTGTGATTACTATTTATTGTAATAAAGAGATATAGCAAAATGGATATCGCGTTATATTGTGTTCAATAATCATGCATACTGAATTTCAAGGCAATCGATTTTATGGTGCAGAAGGCGATGCAGCGTAGCGCAATCTAGTGGCGAGTTTTAGCAAAACGGATACGGCGAAAATATTCTTCGCATTCAGATATCGATGCATACGAATTTTCATGACGATCGGCTGAATAGTCCTGAAGTTCATGTGTTGACGCGACATCTAGTGTCAAGTTATAGGAAAATGGATCGTGCCAAACTCTTCCCCGTGTTCAAATATCTATGTATACCTATTTCCATGGCGATCATTCGCACAGTCAAGAAGTGATACACTGCAGGGCCATCTAGTGGTTAATTAAAGAAATGATTTGCTACAGCGCTGTCATGTGGCGAGTTATAGGAAAATGGATAACGCCAAAATATTCTCATTGTTCAAATAGCTATGAGTACTGATTTTCATAGCCACCGTTTGAATGGTCAAAAATTTGGCCTGCTGCAGCGTCATCTAGTGGCGAGTTAAAATAATAATGCATTGCAGTGCCACCTAGTGGTGAGTAACATCAAAAGTAACACAGTTAGAATATATTCTTCGTGCTCAAATGTGTAAGTATAAAAAATTTTATGCCGATCGGTCGAACGGTATAGAAGTTGATGCGTTGCAGCGCTATTTAGCGTTAAGTTACAGCAAATGGATAGTGAAAAATATTCTCCGTGTTCTAATATCCGCGTGTACCAAATTTCATAGAAATTGGTTGGACGATATTCGCATAGCAAACGGCTAAACGGAATAGAATTCGACGTTCTGCTGCGCCAGCTAGTGGCAAGTTAGAGGAAAACGGATAGCATAGAAACCTTCTCCATGATAAAAGACTTAGGTGAACCAAATTTCATGGTGATCGGTGAAACGGTGCTGAGTTTTTCACCCTCCTACACACATACCAACATTCATTTTTATCTATAACCAGTCTTATTATATATACCAGTCTCAAGTAAAATCCAGTTTCAAATCTAAGCCTCGCCAACGTGCCAGCATACGCCATTTTGCAAGAGTTTTTTCAGGGAATCATTCGAAGCATTGACTTAGCAGCAATCAAAGTGGGAAATGGTTCGACCGCCAGGCATTTTTTTGAAAAATGGAATCCTTTAATACAGCCTCATTTTTTAAATTATCAACTATAACATGTTTTATTCATCGTTACCTCGATGTACTAAATGCGAAGATTTCAATTTTCTGAAATTTGGCGGATTTCCCCCAAGTTAAATCAATGTACTCAATTGGCGAGAATTCTGAAGCTACATCGCTTGAAATGCCCTAATAACTGCATTATTTCTGCACGGATAGTTAAAATTTCATGCTGTATTCTAAGAAAACCTATACACTTGTTTTCAAAAATGCTATTCCCTTAAGCTCTCAGTAAATTGCGCCAAAAAGCCTAAAACTGTGCAAACCGCTAGAACTCACTTTCTAAAAATCGGCCTATCAGCCATTTTATTTTTCGCCAAACTAAAAAAATTTACATATTAGTCTCGAAAATCTTCGATCCTCATTGTTTTGCGTATAAAACATTTCATTCCTGCTCTCATTTCTTATGCGCACACGATATTATAATTAAAAAAATAACCTTACAAATATAAACTAAAAAAATCATTATTATTCTTTTCTTTTCACTTTAAGAATTTAAAACATTTTATTCGGCAAAATCGCCACACATGGCAACCAAGATGCTTATTTCACACACTTTTTTCACTACAGGGGTTACAATTACATAAAGCTTTCTGCGTGGAGAACATAAAAAATCTCTTAAATTCCGGGAACGGATGGACTTTCAAAGTTTTAAAGTGGACTATCATTTATTCTATATTATTTTACATATATCTGTGTAAAATTTCAGGCTGACAGGTCCATTTTTATGGAATTGTATACTACCCAAATCAACAAATTGACAAACAGAATTTGATTTTTATTTATAAGATTACCTACGCTTGTTTTTAAAAATACCCTCTCATTAAATTGCGCCAAGCCCTAGAATCATAGAAAATCTGACACACTTTCAGATTTTAAATACGCACTAAAGTGCTATATATAAAAAGTGTTATAATCCATGGGTCTTCCCTATTTTCGTTCCTTCTTTTATTAAGTTGGAAAGTGTATCATTATTCATGAGTGTGATTAAACAAAATTAAAATTGATATTTCTAACATCCTTTTTTCTGGATGTAATATATTAGAAATAGATGCAGAAAAGCTGCTCAGAAAAATGCACAATTCCAACTGAATGAAAATTTCAAAAACTTATACGCAGGTGTATTCATAACCCAAATAGCAGACGATTAAATTACGATAAATAGCGCCAAGCGTTAGAATCCTCCACAAAATCGGACATCAACCCCTTTTATTTTTCGCCCAATTAAAAAGTTGCACATTTATTTTCGGAAAATTTCCAAATTCTATATTTCTTTTGAGTATAAATCATTTCATTCCCGCTCTGATTTCACATGCACACGATATTTTAATTTAAAAACAACCTTACAAATAATCTAGTCAAAATAAAAAAAAATCGTTATTCTTTTAATTTTACTTCAAGAGTCTGAATCATTTAATGAACTGCCGAATGTGGCAACCTATATAAGCTTAATTGTCGCTTAATGCACTGTGGGGTTACAATTACGAAATGGCGGAAAGCAAAAATTAGCCTTTTGCGATACGTTTTTATCGATATTTCCTAAAATAGTTCGAATTTTGAAAAAATCGCTTCGAGGTGTGTCGGGACCTGTCATGGAGAATTTCCGTTCAAAATTTGGTAGGTCTACGATCACCCGTTTGCGAGTTACGCGAGACACAGACAAACAAACAGTTTACACACATTGTTTTATTAATATAGATACCAGTCTCAAATAAAATCCAGTTTCAAATCTAAGCCTCACCAAAGTGCCAACATACGCCATTTTGCAAGAGTTTTTTCAGGGAATCATTCGAAGCATTGACTTAGCAGCAATCAAAATGGGAAATGGTTCGACCGCCAGGCATTTTTTTGAAAAGTGGAATCCCTTAATACAGCCTCATTTTTTAAATTATCAACTATAACATGTTTCATTCATCGTTACCTCGATGTACTAAATGCGAAGATTTCAATTTTCTGAAATTTGGCGGATTTCCCCCAACTAAAATCAATGCACTCAATTGGCGAGAATGCTGAAGATAGATCGCTTGAAATCTCTTAATAACTGCATTATTTCCGCACGGATAATTAAAATTTAACACTGTATTCTAATAAAACCTTTGCACTTGTTTTCAAAAATTCGTTTCCTTAAGCTCTCAGTAAATTTCGCCAAGCCGGAAACAGTGTAAACCGCTAGAACTCACTTTCTCGGCATTTGAGCCATTTTATTTTTTCGCCAAACTAAAAAATTTTAACATATTAGCCTCGGAAATCTTCAATTCTTATTGTTTTGCGTATAAAACATTTCATTCCTGCTCCAATTTCCTATGCACACGATATTATAATTTAAAAAAAATAACATTACGAATATAAACTAACAAAAAAAAATCATTATTATTCTTTTATTTTTACTTTGAGAATTTAAAACATTTTATTCGGCAAAATCGCCACACATGGCAACCACGATCCTTATTTCACACTTTTTTGACTACAGGGGTTACAATTTCGGAAAGCTTTTTGCGTGGAGAACATAAAAAATCTCTTAAATTCCGGGAACGGGTGGACTTTCAAAGTTTTAAAGTGGACTATCTTTTATTCTATATTATTTTACACATCTGTGCCCAATTTCAGGCTGATAGGTCCATTTTTGTGGATTTGTATACGAATCAAATCCACAAACAAACAAACAAACAAACAAATAAACAAACAAACAAACAAACAGAATTTCATTTTTATTTATAAGGATATATATATATATACATATATATAAATATATATTATATATTAATATATTAATATATTAATATATATAAAATATATATAAAATATATATAAAATACATATTATATATATATATATATATACACACATATTAAAACGAATAAATCTTTCACACCTCAAAAGTTATTCTTTGCAATAGTACAGTTTCTTCGAGAATAGCAGAAAAGAAAAATACGATATAATGATCTGCTACCAGCTAGTTTAAAAATAAAGTAAGTGAGACGTGCTCGGAGTTGGATAGAAGTATCAAAAAATAAATAACAATAACTACACACATTTTTGTCCTAATTTCAAAGAGCTGTCATCCTTCATTTGGGTTAAAAATATTTCATAATGATGGGCACCTTTTCCGCCCATAAAGGGGAAACTTTATACGATTTCTCAACATAAACACGAAATAGGGGTTTCTCAAAACTAGAATAAACACGCAAACTTTTGGAAAAACTCTTTCCATCTGTATCCCTTGCAAAATACCCAGACATTAGGATCAAAAGAAGCAGAGGTGGCTCGCCAAAAGTTTCGAGACGGGATTTCGAAATGAAACGGGTAGATAATTGTTCACTTAAGGGGATCCACCGTCGAAAATTTCGAAAATTGCAATTAGGAATGAAAACATACGCAGTTTAGAATTATAAAATGTATATTATTTTAAGTGCAAGGTATAGTAACAAAGCTTTCGCAAATATTTTCAATGCACATTTCCCTTCGGTCTAGGGAAACGGATTAGGAATAAGGCCATTCTCTCGTTAGAATGTAAAGGAATCCTAGACGAACACAATAAAAATTGGGTGTCTGTCTGCAGATGAAAAAAATTTTCATGACATTGAGAATAGGAACCAGACTTGTTATTCAGCCACTCAATAGATATCGGGGGAATTATTACAATGGGTGGATCCGTCCGCCTGCTAGTCATTTAGACGTGAGTTGTTTTTAAAAAAACCAGAGCCTGATCCTAGGGGGTCGGGGCCCCGGGGCAAGAGGTTATTTTGGGGCCCCCTATGCTATCGCAAGCATTTTAACTTATTTTTGTTGGCTGTTGCATTTTCCTGACCTAAAAATAAAGCATTTTTAAAGAATACTAAGATTGAATTAAAAATGACCTACTGATTGATACTTATTTAGAACAAGACTCTGTATTTAAAAGTGATTTTAATATTTTTGAGTCCGTTTGTAGGATGAGCGCATGGGTGCGCCCATTCTGGGAATGGGAGCCCAGTTTCTCACTCCAAAAATTTTTCTGGATAACCAAAAAGTTCGAAATTTTCTTTCCTTCATCACGAAATAAAAAATCTTAACGAATGGATATTTTGTGATAAGCCTACATACGGCCATACCTTACGTTTTCAAAAACTCCTTGTTTATGGATCCATGAGTCTTAAAGACCCTTGAGTTAGAACAGAAAATAAATCTCTAGGTCCATTGATTGTTAAAAATGATGCGATAGATATGACAAAGGAAATTGAGTTGCAAAAAATGGATCATCGCAGCCTGTATGAATAGGTAATCCATCATGATAACCCTCCATCGGGAGATTGGGGGGCCCTTATTTTTTTGTGGCCCCGGGCTATGGCCCCGCATACCCGTGTGATCATCAGGCTCTGAAAAAAACACTCATTTTACAAAATGAAGTCCTTTAGTTTTGAATGAGCCATCTAAATAATATGCCATTCATTGTGCGTCTCTTTCGATACAACGTAACAAAAACTTTGTGACAACGACTTTTTCTGTAATGATAAATTATTTCTATGCCACTCATTTTTATATCGTGATAGCGAAAAAAGGCTCATACTAAGTCTTGTCAAAACATAGCCTCAATCAATTGATTCGTTTCAGAGTCTTATTATCACATAGGCAAATCGGGACTTTGCCCAGGGCCAACGGCTCAAAGGGCCCCCAATTTCAAATAGTGTTCTGATATATATTTTTTATATCAAAATTTTATGAAAAATAAAACAAATTTCAAAGATGGGGGCCCCAAATTCATCCATGCCCGGGGCCCCGTGGGTCATAATCAGGCTCTGTATTTTTTATCGATAAATACTGTTATAAAGACATTTTTAGTATCTTTCTAATGACTACATTTTTTAAAGATTGCATCCAATCACTAAAGTAAAAGAATTTTGTTTCGAATTTATTATTTTGATTAAAAAACAACTTAACTTACGAAGTCATTTAAAGTTAATAAAAAAGAATGAAAAATGAATATTTTTGACCACCGACGAGACTGTGACGAAAATGGGCTGTTTCCCTCAAAGCGTCTGCAAGTCTGACCTTTCTCTGACCTTCAGGTACCACAGGTACAAGAAGCAAGGGGGAAAGGGGGGCGGGTGTAGTATGAAAAAATACCCGATGCCAGGTGAAAAGGTAGCAAAACAGGCAGATTTCAAGCTTAGTTCCGTTTATAAATTCCTCGTTATTGTGTGGAGAAAACACGGTACGGCAGTTTCCTTTCGGCAACATTACTATCGTTTGGATTATGGAAAAATGTTCTTATGAAATATAGGACTCACAGTTCGTGCAAAGATTTTGTTGACTAAAATTAATTCATTTTTTATTAGTGAAAATGAAAGGGCAAAAACTGACTTAAGTCGGAGAGTGATGACATGTGCTGTTTATTTTTTATTATTTATTTATTTTTTCGCTGAACAGACAATTTATGTCTTTCTCATAGAAAAAATAAACTTTTTAAAAATTCGCCTTTAAAAGAATCAATAAATAAATGTACACACATACTGAGAAGTACGAGAATTAGATATACAGAGTGATCCATTGAACCCATTGGTGCCTGGATATTTTTGCGACTTTCTTCGATTTTGACGGATAACAGAAATAATGGATACATTTCTGATGTCCACTTCTTGAACAAGGGATGATTTCTTTTCAAATGATGACGCATAAACATCGAAATATCAACATCCTACTGGGTCTTGTTAAAATATTGTGTAGAGTGGAAGCTCGATACTCACGAATAAAGGCTAGGAAAAATAAATAACGTTTTCGACTCATAGCGAAAATGCCGTCCCAAAAAAAGGACACTAGGCATGAATGGGTTAAAAGAGCGTGAAAGACCATTTCCAACATTTTTGGACTGTCAGCGCCCTATTCCTTGCAGGGCCAACGGGGCCACTTCCACTTCAGGCTGTTCTTCGAAGAAAAGAACCTCTGTTTTGAGTCTTGGTACACACATTGAAATAAATGAATAGCACCCTGGTCTCCCAAAAATTCCAGAGGGTTCTTCCTAAGCTGCTGGACACACTGCGATAAGTGAAAAAGCTGTGGCTTTTGTGACATTTTCAGAAAAAATTCTTAAACGTGAATCGGAGCTGCAGGATTTTTCGAAGCGTGACACGTTGTGCGAACATTTCCGAATTTTAAGAATTTTTTTCTAAACGTTTTGAAACGGATACAGGTGGATCAGTATGGAGTATTTCAGTATGGAGTACAGCTTGTCAAGAGACCGTTTCAAAATTTGGAAGTGCCTGACAGGATGAGTTTATGGGTACTGATGCACCCAAATCACATGATTTTTTCGAGCTACACTGTTCAGCAGGTGACTACTCAGGAAAGACAGAAAGAGAAGAACCAAAAATCCTTTTCTTCCTTTCGAATGGAACTCCACTTCGTAGCACCTGACGACAACCCTTATTTCGCGTGACTCGACACATCCCCGCTCGTTTGTCAGGTTGCCAAGAACGAAATGAGAAGTAGGGGGGGGGGGGGGGGAATGGCAGCCAAAACAAAAACAAACATCCCTTCTAACACGGTATCCATTCGAAAGAGAGCGTATCATGAGCGAGAGATACACACATACAGAGGACGATCTGACGAATCCAAGCATTACGAAAGAAAAATAATAAATAAGTAAAGAGTCATTTCTTGGAGAGCCCGGTGTGAAAGGGAAGGTCGTTCACCATGAGCGTATACGGTGTCGCTCTCTGCGGCACGAGGTTGTTTGCAGCGACGCTTTTTTTAAAGCGTAGCTTCGTTTGAGGAGACTGTGACGAGCGAAAAACGTATTCCCAATCTCCATCCGATCCGATGAGTGAATACGCGGACATCTTAGCGAGAGTTGTTTTGGCAACTGGCATGGCCAATAAAAGAGAGAGTAGGTAGCCCATAAAATGGCCATTGATTCGCGTCCCTTTCACCTTAAAAAATGCGGAGAAAGAAAAAAAAAATAGTCTAGGGTGACTCCACCCGTCTTTCGCACACTGGATCGTCATGTATAAGAATTCTTTTGGGTAGCCTCGAACCCAAACGAAGTCCTACTCGCACTCCCATCGATACAGGCTGTGGGACGGTGAGCTATCCTCTACCGATACAATGGGAGGGGATTCGATGCACCCTTTAACCACGAGCGCATTTTATAGGATTGGCGTATGCAAGCCGTCATGCGTAAGAATTCTTTTTGGCAGCCCTGTGAACAAACTATCCCTTCTACACACACTACCCAGTTTGAGCTCCATCGAATGCACCGTTGAGAAGCTATTGTGTTCACTCCCATACACACACACTTCCGTACAGACCGATAGCATACGCGATTTCACTCAAAACGTGTCCATTCGTATAAATGACGTAGTCGAATTTTTTTCACGAAAACACTCCTTCCATGACAGGGCAGTTGTTCGGAAAATAAAAAATTATATATGGGCTGGTGTTCACTAGAGATGGACGCGAGACGAAAAATAAGGGTCTCGCGTCTCGCAAAATAGCCTAAAAGCTTGTCTCGTCTCGCAAAAATCCCTCTATCGTAATCTTAAAAATGGGTGTCTCGTCTCGCAAAAAAGATGTCAATCCCTGTCTCGTCTCGCATAAAAGTCGTCTCGCGTGCATCCCTAGTGGTCACATTAGGATGCCCAGGGACTGTCCATCTATATATTAAATTAGAGTGACTCGTAAATACTTTTGAAATCGTCCTTGTCAGTGACCGCATCATCCATAAAGGGTCGCCGACCACAACGATCCAGAAAACCCCCAACTGTCTTCGAGAGCCCTTCCCCGTAAAAAAAACTTACGTATTCACAAGTATAGTTCATAACAAGCTTTCTTAAGAAAATGTCCATAGTTCGCGCTTGAAGTCAGAGAATCCAGCATTTACAAACATGGAAGCGCTTTATTTACTTTGGACGCTTTCTGGTAGCCCATGAAGCAACCTGTTTCGCCAGGAAAAGAAAAAAGACTGTTTTTGCATTCAGGGCCATTCTTAAGGAAGGTGTTTAGCCTAAAACAGGGGTAAAATCTATAAAACTTCTTTTTTTCTTCTTTTTTTCGTTCTCGAGAGATGTGCGTCGACGCTCAAGAGCGTTCGATGAGCGGACCAAGAGAAAAGGCCGCAAACCGTCTAATAGGAGATCTCATTTTTTCCCCCCGTTCATTTCTCGAAAGAGAGAAAACTAAGAAATCACCCTGAGGGCGTTTGCTGTTTCATTTCCGTGAATTAAAAAGAGAGGAGTTGTAAATACCTTGGTATCAATGAAATAAGAGCTGATTTATTTATTTTTTTGTAATGATCCTTTGTAAAGTCCATTGTGACGGATCACGTTTTCCTTTCTTTACAACATAGATTATAATAATGGTGTAATGCAAAGATTCCTAACTTATTGACAACTTTGTTCCCGTTTAATTTTTTTTTTCATTAGACTCCGTAACTATCTATTCATTATTATCATTAAAAATAATACAAGAAAAAAAAAGTCAGCGACGTCCAATGGACCCTTGGGTGTTATAGACCAGACCAGAGATCCCCCCCCCCTTTTTTTTACACTTTACCCCCTTGAAAACTTTTTTTTTCTCCAATTAACTCCTTATTTATCATTGCATTCATTAAAAAAAACGAAACCATAAGATGGAACAAGATAGGATCTACCCCTTATAAACCCAGGAATACTACAGATGAGATGAATTGCAAAATTTTTGACGACTTCGTCCTCTTGATATTTTTCATCCATAAATCCCTCAATGCTTCTTTCAATAATTCAATAAGCAATAAATTAAAAAAAGACTTAGAAGTTCATTATCAATCCCTAATAGACCTCTGAAATACATTATAGATCCTTAGAAGTCTATAGAAGTTTAAAAAAAGATCTCTATTTCAGAGGTTTATGAGGAGTCATAATAATTTTGAAGTGTTTTTAATGACTTTAATTATTGGAGGAATAGAATGAGAAGGTATTGAGTGCCCGATAAAAATCCCCCGGTGAAGCGTGTATAGAAGTTATTGCCAGCTAAAGTCCGTTGTTGCCCCAATCATTTCGGAACGGCAAGAGCTATAGTGATAAAAGTGGGATCTACGAATAGCAAAGTGGCCATGCGCTACGCAAAATCTCCGCTTATAGCACCACCTGGCAGCTCCATTTAGAGTGAGCGTTCTTATCTCAAAAACAGAACGAGATATACGGGAAAGAGGTCAGTTACAAAGTTGTTGAGTATCACCGATTTAGCAAGAAAATACATCTTGAGTGCATTCATGTTAAAAATGGAAGACGTAAAAACGTATTACTGATACTTTTATTATCGTATCACCAGCCATATTGTACAACTTCCAGTGAGAATTACAGACCAGCCTCCAGATGTATATTGTTGCTGACGGAAAACACTTTTGACATGAAGGATAAATGCGCTGAATGTCAGGTTAGTGCTGTTTTCGAAAATGCGACCAAACAAATGTCCCCCAAAAATGCTTTCCATCCTTTAGCATCGATGTGCGAATTAAGGCGCTTTTTCTTACTAAATCGATGATACAGAACAACTTTGTGATTGACTTATTTCCCGTTCGTTTGAGATAAGAACGCTCACTCCGAATTCAGCCGCCAGGTGGAGCTGTAAGCGGTTTCCTTGCATAGCGCATGGCCACTTTACTATACCTGGGCCCTACTTTTATGACTGTAGCTCTTGTTTAGAAATGAATGGAGTGACTTTAGCGGTCACACTGTATGCACATAACGCTTTTATTTACGACACATATTATTTGCAATATCAAACCTATGTTTAGAAATCATTTTTCAACATCCAGCTTCTTTCAGTTTGAAATAGAAAAGCTAAAATTATGTAAATAATGCGGTTCCCCCCCCCCCTTCCCCTCATTTTCTTCCAAAAATGTACCCTTAAAAATAATAACAATGCCAGAGGTAAAACGTATTCATACATTATTTTAGGAATTATCCCCCAATTCAATATATCAATAGCGAATATTTAAACTTCTCATAAATGTGTAGCTCTATATGTATTTATCAACTAAAACACTTTTTCGTAACAAATCTGTAAAATAATTGAAAAGAAAAATAGATTTGTATAAAAATATTCTTCAAAATGCAATCTATATTAGAGCGTTATTAATTCAACCGTTCGAAAAATAGTCTCCGCGAAGAAGATAAATGTTTCCCCAGATAATTACACAGCTGGAGGAAACAAATAGCCTATCTTTAGACAGTTTTAGTAAGAGCTGACGAGAAAGATTATTTTTCTTTTAAATATGTACTTAATATAGTCTTTTATGAAGGATGACTTTTTTAAAAATAGATATTTGGCTTGCAATAATTAGATCGTGATAATAAAGCACCAAAATTGGAAAATTTTAGTAACTGTTTCTATTTTTTTTTTATTACTAAACAAATAAGACATGTTAAACAAATATCTATTTTTTTTTTTTTTTTCGTGAAAAGATTTCAGTTATTTTTATGCGTTCATTTTCATAGTTTAATGATTTTCTATTGGTAAATAGAAAAGCTAAGAACATTTTTTAAAAGTTGGAGCCGAGTCCAAAATAAAAAATGAAACAGACAGTAGACACAGATGCTACGTTTCTGACAACTGTCATTATTTTTTTAAGACAGCATTACGGTTTCATTGGTTACAGATAAGAACTAGTACAGAATCGATGCATGGTCGTACAGATTTCGTGAATTCGACTGTACTTCTCCTGTACCGTACTTCGACTGTACTTCTCGAATCGATCGTTTCGATCTTGTCGTACTTGTCGTTACATTTTCGATACTTGAACTTGATTTGCTAATGAACTTGATTTTCGTACTTGTCGTTACATTTAGAATACGACATACTTTAAAAAGACTTTGTGATGAAGGGAGAGAACAGGTTAACTTTTCGTTCAATCCAAATAAAATTATGTCCGAAAGTATTGCATAAGCGATGCGCTATTTTTCTTTCGTGTTCCAATTTTGATAACATTCATACTTTGTAAAGCTGAAGGAAAGAGAACATAGCTAGTCCTCCCCATAATGCGTCTATCCATAAAATTGCCGAAACGCTTTTGGACTGATTTTTATTTTAAATCCTTTAACCCTTTGAGGCGCAACCCTTTCCCAATGCTGAAAAAAGGGCAGCCGTTGCCATCGCTCGACTAAACGACCCGCAAGATGGCGAACGATCGAAACGTTCATCGCGTGCCACCGATCTAGGGGGAGCCTTTTTTGACGCAGCTGGCTGCGCGTCACAGCCAGCAGGGGCCATCTATCGAGCTGTTCTCGCATTCTTCCATTTTTCAGCAGGTGTCCGTGCTGTTAAAAATAATCGTGACCTTTTTTTTACGGGAAATGACGTGTTAAAAAGTAAAGTATTCCCGTGGAGCTCTGCCACCCGCCACTATTTTTATAGAAATCCAGTCTATTCTTCGTGACTGGCAACAGTCAAAACATAAGAGTTTGGTGTTCCCAGAGCGGGAACACTGCGCGTTTAAGGGTTAAATGATTCCATTTGAGTCAATAAAGTAAAGCTGGTTTTATAATAGACAGTGTTTCGGGATAGCGACCCATACGATACACGTGGGCTCTTGATATCGAGAGGTGGGTGCCCTTCTAAGGGGTCCTAAGGGGGGGTTTTCTAAGGGGTCCTAACCCGTATTTACTCTAAGTTTCGGAGGAAATCACGTAAAACTCCGAACGGTTAGGTTGGCGGCACGACCCGGATTCATAACAGATAGTAACACACCCACTCACTCCGAACTTTCTGCTCTATAAAGTGCTCTAAAAAAAGTTTGTTCTCAGGACCTTAAAATAAAGAATACAATTTTACGCTGAAATGACTACACCCTTAAAAAATTTTTTAAAAATTTCAAAAAAAATCATTCTTCATTGGTTCCGTCAGATGACTTTTATTTATAAAAGCTTTAAAAATAAAGCCAAGCAGAAGAAATAGAGGTTTTCAAACTCCACTGCGTATCCATTAGCTTGAGAACCACTTTAAAAATAAACGGCTCCAAATGACCTTTCATCGATAGCGTGTACGCAATTCGCAAATAATTCCGTCATTATCTGCAATGACAGTCGAAAGCCCTATTTTCCGAACCTCACTATGGACGTTCTTTTAAAAAATAGATAAATAAATAAAAACGAAAATGAGCAACGGTTAGCGACGTTATTTTAGATTTTGAAGGAAAACGATTCGTTCAGTCAATGTGCTTTCATCCAATAAAAGGAAAACAAGGGGAATGTTTTACGGGAATGGCTGCAGACGTGTTGTTATGACAGCGAGCATTTTAGGACTATTAGAGCGGTTCAAAAAAGCAGTCATTACACAAACAAACAAAAACTTGGTCACTATCAGTCCAATTGATCATGCGTGCAGTCACGAGATCGTTTGGAAGCAAAACGAAGTTTTCCGCTCATTCCGTTAGAATCACCCACTTGAGTCCGTGGGATAATTTCTCCCCCTCCCCTCTCCCCTCGAAAAGCACGGAGTTTTGACTTTTCTAATCGTGACTGGGGCAACCTAAAAATTTGCATTCAAAAAAACAGCGAATGTACGCTTTTCAAATTGAGTTCATTTATTTTCTATAACATGATGTAAAAATGGGATCGTTTCCTAACTTATTCAATGTAATCATTCAGAATAAATAGTGACTCTATTATACGGATCGGATATTCAAAATATTTTAACATACAAAATAATATTGACGAAAAATGCATCTTCTTTTATATAAACAATGAAAAAAAGTTATAGACTTTAAGTCAATGGGTCGTTAGGTGGAAAGAAAATTTCCTTGGCAAGGTAAGATAAAGAAAGGATCGAAAAGGCTGTTCATAATTTTTTCTTTTGGCTTCGTACTCTATTTTGGAATATTTTTCTTTTTTTTCAGAATGGTAACATGTTTATGATTAAAAAATAAGTTAATAAGCTTTCTATATATATATATATATACATTTTTTTTTTCTTGAGGATTGTTGAAAATTTTGCAGCGCATGAAGGAAGGAACCTTTTCACTCTCCAAACGTAAGTTTAAGTTTGAACTCTTATTCAAAATGGATACTAAATTATTTATTTTTATAGGGAAGAGTCCTGTGCTCTCTTTAACAGAATATACAAAATGCTTTCGTTCAAAATAATGAATCATTTATACCACACTATCGAGTGCAGTCAATCCATGCATTTAACCTTTAATATTCAAATCAATTTATCTTTCTTCTTATTGATAGAGGAATCCACTTGCAAAAAAGGGAGTTTTAGTTCTACTTCCATTCTTGAGTGAAGGGTACCCACGGGCATTTGGATGCATTTTAATTTGGAGGTCTGTATTTATTTCCCATTCAAGTTACCGAGTCCGAAAAGCTTCCGAGTGATTTACAACGGTATCGATATTCGCTCAAACTGGATATCCGATGGTCAATGTCAGGTGTTTCGCTCAATAAAGAAAGTCTTTTTTGTCGGGAGAAAAGGTCTCTTCTAGCCGAAGAAATCAATAAAAGTTCCTTCAAAAACACACTGGCACATTTCTATGCAAGTAAAAAAAGTTTCTGTTGGATAGATTTTAAAACCATTTAAACTAAACGGTCCATATCAGTGAACCGTATTTAAAGTCACTTTATTCTCAATAAAATGATTTTGAAATAGGTAGTCTATTTAGAGGAGCAATATCATTTAATTTCCCCTTCCGTCGAGGCTTGCAATTCTGGATACTAATTTATGCGGACTTATTATTTATTTTTATAACTAAGACCTTGATGGTGAATGATAATTTTGTGCTTTGCTGTTATGGGTGAATAAATTATTTTTAGCTGCTATCTCACAGTGGATAGAGGATAACTGCAATTCGTTATTTTTATCATGCACTCATACATATATATATATGTAACACACTTAATTATTTTGTGCTGAGGCGTTTTTTCACAACTGCTATGTTATTAATTAGGATATTTGGACCAAGTTCTTTTTTTCTTAATAAATAAAATTCCTTTTAAAAAAGCTTAGACATTCAAAAATTAATAAAAGTATGTATCACTAAAACACTTTAAAATTCAATTAAAATCAAATTTTCATTTTAAATTCTCCCCACGCTTATAAAAATAATTTTAAAATGTTATACAGATAAAATATTGTAAAACATTCACAATGGACCCATTCGCATTTATAAAAGACTGTAATGAAGGCTCGTCCATTATTTCCCCCATTTTTATAAGCCAGAATAATAAACACAGGAAAATAATAAACATTAAAAACATATTTCACGGATAGGAAGTAATACTGAATGCGTGCATTTTCATGCAAAATGAGCTTATTGACTGAGTGAATGCAAAAGTACACATTCAAACATTTCACACAGAATGCTTTGCTCTCTGCTGCATTTTTTAAGCAAACTAAGTGACTGAGACACCTGATTTCTTTATAAGAAAATGCATAGTCATTTCGGATACGTTTCAAACCAGTTATAAATAAAATGAATTGTTCAAAATATTTTGTAAAACGCTTAATCCCTGCTATGCACTCAAGTCAATAACACCCCCGTGGTGCCTATTTGTAGAACAAGCAATATAAATCAGATGTCGTGGGCTCTAATCATTTAAATCACAAGAGATGCTAGGAAGTTTTAATACACAACTGGTTGTATCCCATGACGCTTTGTATTGACTGGATGTGTATACTTCGCTCATGGATCGATCCGAATTTCGAATGAAGCAGCTACCAGAAAATCTGAAAGCATACAACGCACGACTTTTAAAAATGGTTTCTCACAAAGCTGCGTGGAAAATAAAAGTGAATTATAAAATCTAAACAAAATAAATTTTCCTTTTAGAAATGACCTTACAAGATTTTTGATATACTATTAACAGTCTTGTATTTTCCCCATATAAATGCGAATTTTCAAAAGTCATAGGGAAACCTCTATCACAAAAGTTTTCTTGTGCATGTGCGATTTTCAAACCAATATAAAATCAAAATAAACTAAAGAAGACTTTTAAAAAATTAAGTTAATGTGTTATAATATTTTTGGCGTATTATTAAAGACTCTATCATTTTATCTTTCATCCCTTTATTGAAAATGGGACATAAAAATGAGACACGAAAATGTGTTACGAAAATGCGATATAAAGGAAGAATCAATGTCCGCTGAAAATATTAGTATAGGTTACATGAATCACCGATTCCTATAAGCTCCGTAAGGTTGCATTGAATGGATTCAATCATTATTTAAAAATTTCATCCGTTTTGTAAATGTTATAGGAGAATGTGGCAGCAATGTGTAGATAAAATAAAATGTTAGTATGTGTTATGTAAACCACCGATTTCTGTAAGCTCCGTAAGGTTGCATTTATATTTCAATACTATTCGTTCACAACAGCTTTTAATCTATAGTGACACTCTTTCGTAAGCTGTAGAATAGGCATCCCGTGTATTTTTCTATCAATAGGTTGACAGTCCTCAAGATTTCAACCTAGGGTGACCAGGCGAAAGACGCGAAAGAGGAGCGATCCCATGACAGAGTCCATGAATATCTTTCTAATAGGGCCATCCTGAAACTAAAAAATGGGGGGGTTCAGGGGGGGGGGTATCCCCTTGACGAGGCTCGAACAGCCGAGTTATATTATTTTCCAAACATCAATACCTATTTTCGAAAATCACGGCGACGTTATCGTATTAAAAAGTTATGATCGCGTACTTGGCATTTTGAACGGTTCATCCCATCCAAATAAACAAACCCGTCCTCTTAAAAACTCAGATCTAGCTCTCACAGACTCTTTTAATGGATTGTTAAATGGCTTCTTTTTCCGCACTCCACTCCATAAGTTCGAGTATCCCATCGAAATCCACACATTTTTCTTCCGTGTTAGAGAATTTTAAAGGATTATAAAATTCGAAGAAAGTATATTATCTTTTAAAAATGGAACCCGACTTTTCATTCAAAAAGACATTAAAATTTTTTTTCCACGCGTTCCATACATACTTTAAGAATCCTAGCAAAGACGAGACATTTACGTTTTTCAAAACGTATATTTACGACATTGAACCCTCTCGTCACCCTGAACCTCATAGGAGGCTCCTACTTCCAATAGCCATATTGATCAAGAAACATAAGCGTAAAGTTTTCAAAATTATTGGGGGGGCCCGGCCCCACAACCACATATATTCACGTCAGTGGCGTAGCCAAGGGGTGGTGTTAGGGGGGTCATAACTGCCCATGAGGAGTTTTTTGCCATACAAAATGTATATTCTTCACTCCCTTATCATACACACGTATACATATATGTGAGTTGCAGAAGTCGTAACCCCCCCCCCCCTTCCATGAAAAATTTCAGGCTACGCCACGGATTCACGTACATATAACTTAATCATAGCTGCCAACTACTACAGAATATAATTAACCACTTTTTCTACATGATTTTTCGGCTTAAAATATATACTGTTTACAAAAAGTGGTTAATTATTATTTTCCGTAGTAGTTGGCAGCTATGACTTAAGTATAAATTATTGGAGGCGCTCGAGCTCTATGGATCCATAGAATTCTACACCTGTGTAAGGTAAGTATCCATGTTAGTATCTTCCTACCATCTTATAAGTTTAAAAAAAAGCAAAGTAAAAAATCCAAAGGAGGGGAAAAAAACATTTTCGATGAGATAGTGCATTTTAGACACATCTGAACTTTTCTTCATTTCATACTTCACATTGCATAATCTGATTTTAATTAACCAGAGCCTGGCGAGGGCAGCTTATTGTAACATTGTGTGTTACGTGGCGTCACAATGAATACTAAATTATGATTGAAATCAAAAGAAGAAAATTTTTAAAAGTACAAGTAAAGGTTTTTTTAAACGTTTGTAAATGGCGTGAAATACTTTCTTTTTATGTTAGTATAAATTAGTTTTCTGTATTTTAGTGGTAAATGATTGGGTGGGCTCAGCCCCTATTCACAATTTATTGGGGGGGCTCGAGCCCCACGGGCCCATATAACTCTACGCCTATGTCAAGAAAACAATGGAATGGAGTATTTTTTTCTTTCAGTGATATCCATAGCATTCATTCGTGTAGAAAGTAGAGGAGGCTCTTCACTAAGATGCATAAATGGTGTCTAGGTGGCGGTACGAGTCCATGGAGATCCTTTTTGACAGTGTTCGCTTCATGGTTTCGGGAGAAAAATTAAGAAAATAGGGACGCTGCTTTTGGACCGTTTTTTTCTTTTTAAAATAAGTATAGTTTTTTCCTTATTCCTCAACCTTTACCTAATAGGTGCATCCTTTTCAATTCATTTGAGCACAACAAAATGCTTCGAAAAGGCAGAAACGAATATTAGAAAAATCGAATAGGAATCGACATTCGAAAAAAATAGTTTTGCGTGATTTAGAAGAGTCTTTCAGAGGCATTCCATGCTAGACAGATTTTTTTTCTGCGATTTTTCATAATTCGGTGACGAGAGGGTTCAAGAATTATAAAATGCAAAACTTAAGAAATGATTATTTTAAGAACATTCGTAATTTCCCCCCCCCCCCCTAATATAGCAGAGCCATAAAGACATTCTAACTACAATGTGTCTTTGAACAACATACTATAAAGGCTTACTTACTTGTAAGTATGCGATCGTTTAGAGCCCAAACGCATGGCTGTCAAGAGAGAGCACTTCTCCTTCCTATAAACCGGGAAAAGAGTTTTCTCGCTCTTCTATCGTACTATCCGGAGGAAGAGCGAACTTCTAAATGTTGCACTTCTTTCTTCACGGGAGGAGCGCGGACATTTTCAGTTGGGGCGGTCACGTGAGCCAGTGGCTGCGCGTGCGCGAAGATTTTCCCCCCCGAGGGGGATCGGAAGATGAAAGCGCGCCAGGTTACAACTCGCATGCCACAATCCACTTATTGAAAAAGCTCATTCATTTGCGTCTCGCGGTTGCGAGACGGGACGCACTTTCCACTCGTCTACACGATGTTCTTCAAAGGTTTCCTTTAGAAACAAGCAAGGACGTACCTAGGCGGGGGTCCAGGGGGTCCGGGACCCCCCCCCCCCCCGACGTTTTAGTTTTTGTTAACAAAATAAGAATGATGACGTCTTTTTGTGAAAAATTCTGCCTTTATCACCGTTTAGACCCCCTCCGAAATTTTTTTCTGGGTACGTCCCTGGAAACAAGTTAGATAAATTATGCCATGCCAGCAGAGCCTGATGATCCCATGGGCATGAGGGGCCATAGCCCGGGTCCCCGGAAAAATAAGCCCCCCCCCAATCTTCCGATGGATGGTTATCATGATTTATTACCTATTCATAAAGGCTGCAATGATCCATTTTTTGCAACTCAATTTCCTTTGTCCTATCTATAGCCTCATTTTTAACAATCCATGGACTTAGAGATTTATTTTCTGTTCTAATTCAATGGCTTTAAGACTCATGGACATGGGCGCCGGCAGAATATTTCCCAGGGGGGGGGGAAGACTACTTTAACGTATGGTTACCGTGTTGGAAAGAGCCAAAAAGCAAGGGAAAACACTGCATACAAAAATCCAGGGGGGGGGGGGCAATGCTGCCGGCGCCCATGCTGATGGATCCATAAACAAGAAATTAGGAGTTTTTGAAAACGGAGGGTATGCCCCTATACATGCTTATCACACAATATCCATTCGTTAACATTTTTTATTTCGTGATGAAGTAAAGAAAATTTCGAACTTTTGGGTGTATCCAGAACATTTTTTGGCGTGAGAAACTTGGCTCCCGTGCCTCGTCATAGCCATTCCTGGAATGGGCGCACCCATGCGCTCATCATAGAAACAGACTCAAAAAATATTAAAATAACTTTTAAATCCATAGTCTTGTTCTCAATAAGTATCCATAAATAGGTCATTTTCAATTCAATTTTAGCATTCTTTAAAAATGTTTTACTTTTATGTCGGGAAAATGCAACAGCCAACAAAAATAAGTTAAAAGGCTCGTGATAGCATAATGCCCCCAAAATCACCTCCTATGATCCTCCTTGGACTGGCCACCTATGATCAGGCTCTGCATGCCAGGGACCAAGGCCCAGACTGGCTCTTTTGGGGGCCCTTCTGCTGGAGATTGAGAAGGGGCCCTTTACAGATCTATTAAGAAGGGGAATAGAATATTAAAATATGTATTATTTGGAAATGAGTCTTACGTGCCTAAAAACCGCATTTAGGTATTTTAGAGCTTTTGGGTCCCTCACTCGTCGGGGCCTCTCCGAGGCCCCCTTGAGCCGGAGGCCCTCGGCGATCTCCGACCTGACCCGTCCGGGCCTACAGGGACCCGTGGCATAGCCCAAAGGGGTGGGGTGGAGGTCAGGGGTCCAGACTCACCCCGAAATTTGGCGGACACGGGAAAAGGGATGTTATATCCCTATTTTATTCAATTCATATACTATGTAGGGCATTCGAAGGAGCGCGAGACCCTGCGAGACGCGAAATGACGAAGGTCTCGTCTCGTCTCGCAGTATGACTCTGAAGTTTCGCCTCGCATCGGGAGGTCTCGAAAAAAGTGCGAGACTGCGAGAAGTCTCGTCTCGCGGTCTCGCGTCCAATCTCTACTAGTGTAATGGAAGTCATTATGATAAAACACGTATTTAGGTGGTCCACAGATATTATTGCTAAATGAAAATAAATACAAAACCATTAAAAAGGGTAGTAGTATGAGGACCCAATAAAGAAGAGTAACTTTCTTTTGTTTTATGAGGGGTGGCATTCTCATTTTTCGATTCATCCTTTTTGCTGGGAAACTACATGCTGACGTTTTTCCTAAATAATTTTTCCTAGCATAAGTAAGTCTAAATGAAGTTACAATTTTACTTTCAGCCCATATTAAAAAATCATGCTTTGTAGGGTTAAGCACTCAACAGAGTAGTAGTAGGAGGCTTTCTACTTTTTGTAAACTGAATGGCCCTATATAAAAGGGGACCCCGATGACAAAATGTCTGCCCTGGGCCCCATGTTGGCTTCATCGGAAGTTTAGAATATTCTAATAACATTCGGCACTAGAGTGAAATGCACAGGCTAAGAATTTAATAAAAAGGATCCTTTCCCAGTCAATAAATAAAAACAACGGATTAGCTAAATGATAAACCTCGGCGTTTTGACTTCTTTTGAAAATGGCTTAAACGTGCCGAGTCTTTCTCGAGACAAATCCAGTTGTTTTCTAGACGCTTCGCCCTTTTAATGTAAGAAATCTTCATTACGCAGACACATCGAGGGAGTGATTTAGAAAATAAATTTCTCGCCCAAACGAGTCATGTTGTTTTCTTTTTGACACCACAGTTTCTAAATGCCGAGGAGAATTCACAGCAATAACAAATTTTGTATGTAACGAAATTGTTATTTCAGTGCCTTCTTTATTGAAAGGGTTGAACAAAAGAGAAATGAAGGCAAGGGCGCATTAAAGGGGGGGGGGGGGAGCAACCGCCCGCCCCCCAAAAAAAAAAAGAAATGAATGTAAAATATCCTCTTTTACTTCCATAAATGGAGGTCTCTCGTGAAATTTTTAAGTTTTTGCAGGAAGAAAATGTGCTCTTCCTTTAAAGCGTAGTTTCGATCAGAAGGAGGTAAGTAGGATGGTCAACATATGTATAATTCAACTGTTATTTTAAAAACCTTCAATTTGATACTAAATATATACAAATATCTCAATTTTTAAGAAAGTTACAGTCATTTAAATTTTTTACAAATTTCAAATTGAAAATGCATGTAACTGGTGTATTTTGCCATACATTGAATTTAGTAATTAATCGCCAACTTTTTAGAGTAAAATCCTTAATATTGAAAAGAGAGAAAAAAAAAATCAAGAACTGTAAACAACAACAGTAAGAGAATGAGTTGGTTTAAGAAAATTAAGAAGAATATAGTTAGTAAACTAATACAGGTTTTTTTTTTTTTTTGCTCTGGTACTCTGAACTTATTTTGACTATTTTTTTCGTTACTCGCCAATAGTGTGTTATTTTTGTTAGGTGTTTTCCTGTAGAAAATGTTGAAATTTAGTTAAAAAAAAAAAAGATTTAATTACAAGAATTTGATTTTATAATATAGTTCCCCACTGTTGCTTCCATGATTATGTGTTATTGATCAATTTAATAAGATAGTTCTAGGGCTATAAATGAATCAAAAAGTTACAAAACTCGCCAAGGGCAATAATAATGGAATTACGTAGTCTTGATATTCTTAAGATGTTGGTTTTTTGGTGATTGTAACCTACTTGTACAAAAATGCATGTGAGGCGTACTCTACACCTTGCGAAATATTGCTACAATAGATAAAAGCTGCTGTGAACCAATAGTATTTAAATACATGTAAAATACAAATAAAATATATAAAAGTAATAAAAAGATCACAGAGCATGAAATGCCTGGGGAAAAATTACACACACGTGCAAAAACAAACAATTAAAATAAAATAAATTGTTTAACCAATGAGGCAACAGTGTTTTTTGGACTGAAGTAAATTATTACGCAACACATTGAAAGATAAACTGTAAACTGTATAGAGGTAATGGAAATGTAAACAAATGCAGTATAAATCAGGTAACGATTACAATACATAGGAAAAAAAACAAAAACAGCCACCACAGTTAAGTTCCTGAGGAAGTCTCTACTATTTTTCTTATATCAGGAATTGAGACATCAAGTTGTTATTATTATTATTCATTTATTTATTTATTTTTAATGTTGACCTCCTACGATTCCTCCTTCGTTCATTTTCACTATTGTTTTCTTATCAAATATATTTACTAAGTGACCTTTTTGTATTTATTTTTTACTATTGTTTCTCATCTTTATTTTGGACTTACCACTACTATACAAAGGACTTTTAAAAAGTTCTCACTCACTTGCAAAATGGGAAGAAAGAAAAAGTACTTAGCAGTTGAAAAAGGAATTGCAGGTGATTTGGAATCATCGAATCCTCTGTCTAGATGTGATTCGCCAGACTCGGAGACAAGCTCCTCATCTAAAGTATCACCTCGAAACAGAAAAATAAAAACATTAAAAGACTCAATCAAAGGCCAAAAAGACACGGACTTGTTGAAAGAACATGACGTCTCACAACTTGAAACAGAGGTATTGCATCTAGAAGCACTACCATCAGTATCCAAAACGCCATTGCTACAAAAGGAAAGCCAAAATGTTAATGAATCCCCATTAAGAATTGAAGTAGTTGAGCAACAATTACAAACAATAGAAAAAGAAAAAACAAATAAGCAAATAAAAGATTTTCCTCCACTTCCATCAAGAAATAAAGATACCACGAATACAACTATAGATCTTCAACAAATTTGCAAATCATCAGCAGAAGACTTAGCAAAATATATGGATTTAGTTGAAGAAATAACACAAAAGATTTCGAAAACAGATTTGCCAGCAGAATTGAATTCAAAACTGCTTTATAGTGTTTATGAACTGAGAAACAAATTATTACTCCAACAATCAGAAATAACAGCACTAAAAATGCAAGTACAAACTCTATCAGCAGTCAATCACTCATTAGCTGTAGAAAAGCAGAAGCCGGAAGATATTGGATTAACACAAAAATCGTTCGTAGAAGCGTTATGCACTCCGGCAGAAGATCCAGAAATGATAATGTTAAATCCCACTGAAACAACAAAAACATCAGAAGATATAAGAATAAAATTGAATACACTGTATTCAATCAAAAAGGACATTGTTGAGGTCAAAAACACAAGACAGGGATGCTTACTTATCAAAGGAGAAAATAACAACGCAACAAGATCAATACTTCAAGAATTAAAAAACAATGAAGAACTGATAAAAATATCCAATATATCATTAAAAGGTCCAATAATGCAAAAGTTAATGTTGTTCAATGCTCCACTCGAATCAACAATAGAAGACATAAAAGAAGTAATTATTCGTCAATACAAAATAAACAAGGACTACATAGAAATAGTAAAATGTATCCCAGGGAAAAAGAACAATAAACATTTCATCATAAACGTACCAAGATCATCGACAACAAAGATATTACAAAGAAAAGTTAATACCTGTATTGTCAACTTCAGAACTTGTAATTTGAAAAAATATATAGAAATTCAACGGTGCTTCCACTGTCAAGCATTTGGACATGTTGCCAAAAATTGCCGCGAGAAGGACAAAATATGTGGTAAATGCTCCGAGTCACATCCTGGACCCAATTGTCCTTCGGACACCTTTAAATGTATAAACTGCGTACAAGACAATATTAACAAGAAGACGAACTATGATTGCAGTCATCCTGCCTATAGTAGACAATGTCCGATATTTAAAATTCACTTCAGAAGGGCTCAAGAGTCTCCAAGAAGCAGACACTTATAAACTTTATAATAACTCAAATATTTAAGATTCAAATTCTATAAGTTATGTGACTATTTTAAATCATTAAGCATTAGTATTAAGTATAGTTAAAATATTATTTTAAATCTAATCTAAAACAAATATCATGTTAAAATTAGCTCAACTTAACATTCAAAATAACAAGTCACAAACTGCACACGCAATTCATTATCTTATTGAAAATCATTATGACGTAGGTCTCCTGCAGGATGCATATATTTTTAACGATAGGTTATTCGGGCTACCACTTTCAGCTCCATTATACTCATCACTACGAAAATCAGCACACATAATAATATTAAATAATAATATTATACACTCCCTATCACTTAAAGCAAGTAATACAGTAATAGTCAATATAACAATAAATGAGGAAATATTATCATTAGGTAGCATTTATAGCCCACCCTCCTCATCATTCACAGACGATCTTCACGAATGGGAAGTACTTCCCTGAGTAAGCAAAAAATTAATAATAGGAGGCGACTTCAATGCACACAGCCCCTTATGGGGAAATTCACGGGAAAATGATAGAGGTAGACAACTACTAAAACAAATAGCAATCCATAGACTAATAGTTCTCAATAATCCAAACAGTTTGCCTACTTACGAACACACAATTAGCCAAGGTTGGCCTGACGTCTCACTAGCATCGTTCCCAATTTTCGATGATATTTTCTTATGGGAGGAATCAAGAGATCTTCAATTTGCTGATCATAGACTTATAACAATAACTTTGCAAAAATCTATACCACAATTACTTAAAAGGAGATACAAAACAAATACTCCAGCAATACATAAGTTCATAAAAACATTAAAAAGACAAAAACAACTAAAAGAAATAATAAAGAAAAATTTATTAACTAAAGCAGAATTTGATGATCAATATAATAAAATAATCCAAATACTACACAAAGAACTAGATAATAATTTAAAGAAAAAAGCCCCAACAAGAAAGGTAAAAATAAATTGGTGGAATGAAGACTTAAGAATCAAAAGAAATAAACTTAATGCTCTCTACAGAAAGCATAAATGCTTAAATAATCCAATCCATACCAATCTGTATCTCCAGGCAAGGGCCCGATACAAAAAAGCAATTTTAGAGGCTAAGGCTAACGCATGGTCGGCCTTCTGTCGGGGTGCTGTCAACCCATTTGGGATACATAACAAAATAGGTTTCCAAAAATTTTTAATTTCAAACTTTGAACCATATTTAGCCATATCAGACACTACCGTTAGCTCTAAATTTGAAATACTTAAAAATATAACTGAGAAAATATTCGGACCTTCTACAAATACGATTGAAACAGAAACAAACTCAGCTACAGTAGCCTCAACTTCCCATAACTTTACACCACAAGAAATTAAAAATGCAATCTACTCATTTAGATTAAATAAGGCTCCTGGCCAAGACAATATTGATCATAGAATAATTAGAATAATACACCAAAATATTCCAAAATTTTATGATTTCTTATATAACAACTGTTTAAAATTACAATACTTTCCAGTTCCATGGAAAATAGGAGAAATAGTCTACTTTTTAAAACCATATAAGAATCCACTATCCCCGAATTCTTACAGACCAATAACATTATTGCCAATACTAGGAAAAATACTAGAAAAATTAATACTTAATAGAGTTGAACACTTATTATCATTAACAGACAAAATACATCCGAATCAACATGGTTTTGTAAGAGGGAAAAATACGGAAACAGCAATCAAACAAGTACAGGAAATCATAAACATTAATAGAAATAATCATAAATATACTGGTATAGTATCCATAGATTTTACTAAAGCATTCGACTCCCTGCCTTGGACTAAAACAAAAGACTTACTAATAGATTTAAACCTTCCAAAGGACTTAACAAACATAATAATTTCTTTTTTACATAACAGATCGGTGATAGTGGATTGGCAACATCCTGAATATTTGCATCACCTTTCAAAAGGTTGTCCACAGGGCTCGTGCTTTGGGCCCTTTCTTTGGAAGGTACTATTAAACTCATTGCTAATAGATTTTAAATTGCCAGGTGTTACTCTGGTGGCCTTTGCTGACGATCTTTTGGTGGTCGGTGAAGGTTCGTCAAGGGCAGCTTTGGAGCGAACAATAAATAATAGTTTAAATTTTATAAATACTTGGTCAAACAATAACAGTCTTACAATATCCATAGATAAGTGTACTTCTATATCAATAGGTAAACCACGACAACTAAAAAGAAGACCGTATTTTAAAATTAATAATGTCATAATACCATATGATACCAAATTTAAATATCTCGGAGTTATAATAGATAATAAACTGTCTTGGATACCTCATCTGAAATACATAAGTAATAAAATAGACAAAATACTACAACAGCTTTTTAAATTTTCCTCATCAAAAAATGGAATAAGTAAATATATATTGAAAATATGGTATAAAGCTATTCTAGAAAGATCAATAGTTTATGCTTCCACATGTTGGTATGAATCGTTAAATATACACGGAAGACGTTTGCTTCAATCAATACAACGCAAAATTCTTTTACTCATATCAAGATCATACAGGACAACCCCAACTTCAGGCCTCCAAATTTTAACAGGTATTGCACCGGTCCATTTAACTATTCTTAAAGAAATTAAATATGCATTAATTTCAAGACTAAAAACCCAAGTTACAATAAATACAACAGTACACAACTACTCTGATTATGACATTCCTATAATGAAATCATTGTTGGATCCCTTGCTTCCCCCAGCTCAATTGTTTGATAATATCCATATAGACCTTAAAATTTATACTGATGGCTCTAAAATGAAAGAAGGTTGCGGAGCGGCATACTGTGTTTTTCAAGATGATATTCTGATAAAAAGTAATCAATTTAAGCTCAACAGCGACAACTCCATTTTCCAGGCAGAATTATATGCAATATATGGTTCGTTAAAATGGTTTTCAACAACGCCATATAATTCATGCTTAATCTTATCTGACAGCAACTCAAGTATTCAAATTCTACAAAATAATATAACTACAAATAAATTAGCTCATGAAATATTAGTTCTCCTTACAAAAATACCTAAAACAGTAAGATTTAAATGGATAAAAGCACACTCTATGATTATGGGAAACGAGCTAGCAGACGGATTAGCAAAACAAGCAGCTATTTACAATAGTAATTTTATCACTAAAAACAAAAATGGTAGTCGCCTCCAAGAAATAGCAACCGTTTCACTTCCAAGCCCACTATCTTATCTAAAATACATATTAAAAAAGGACAAATTAGAAAAATGGAAAATATCATGGGACACAGAAGTTACAGGCAGGTATACTTACCAATACTTTAAAAAACCATCAGAAGATTTTCTTTTAGAACACAGGAACCTTTACCTTTTTTTTACCAATCATGGACCATTCCCAGAATATTTTTTAAAAATAAACAGAGCCTCCTCCGATCATTGTAAATGCAATATGCAAGGAAATTCATTACATTATTTCACTAATTGTAAATTATTAAAGCAATACAGAGTTTTAAAATCACCTTCACAAAGTAATGAGCAGTGGGCTGCATATGTATTAAAAAATAAAAACTTATGCAACAAAATAATAAAAGGGATCGAAGAACTACAAAATAATCAACCCAAGTATATTCATCCGATTGATATAAGACCTCATACACCAGTAAGCGATTCAGATTAAATAAATACAAGAATTTCAGTTGATAAAAACCACGTAAAAACTCTTAAATAGAACAATTTTTTTAATTATGAATTTATTAGCATTATTTCCTGACATAGAATTTTTGTTGCTGCTCTTACTTCGTTAGATTAAAAAAAATACACTTCTCATATCGAAGCAAAAATTTATTTTTCAGTATATTATTATATGTATATGTATGCTTTCAAAATTTAAAAAAAAAAAAATTCTTTCTAAAGCACATTTTTGAATATTAGTTGTATTTATTTATGTTTAAATTTTTCAAAATTACTTTTTAAGTTTATCATTCTCAAGCCTATTGTTTACTTTTAGATATTTATTTACTTTTTTTAACTTTCAAAATTGTAAAAGAAAAAAAAAAAAAAGAACGTGTTAAATATATGTATCTATGGTCAAATGTTACTAAGAACAATATTGTGAGCAATTGTAAACCATTGTAAACTAACTGCCTTTATATTGCATAACACTGATGTATTTTACCAATTGTAATACAAAAATTGTGCTGTAAAAAAATAAAATAAAAATGAGGGAAACCGCTGCTTGCTGGACCTGAGCCTAGAGCTAGGGTTCAGCAGGACAGTAGGACACTTCAGGAACTAAAACAGGCTTTAAACCAAATAGGTAGGCCGTTCCTGAAGGTAGTATCCTATAGTATCCTATCCATAAATGGATGTATATGTCAATCTTCTAACGAACCGCACCCCCCGACAAACTTTCATTCATCCGCCACTGAATGAAGGTGCCGTTTAGAGTGGCATTTCCTTTTATTGGGAGCTTGACCCGAAAATGGAAGAGGCACAAGCTCATTCTGGGCGTCTTGCGGAAGAGCAAACAAGAGACCTAACTCATAACGAACGCATTGATCGTAGGGTACTTCCCAAACGAGAGTTTTCCTTCTTTTCTTCGTTTACATAGATTGACTACTGTGCTACGGAAGCTTAACCCTTTCATACCCTGCATGCATTGTTGTCTTAATATACACATAAATAAATAAATAAATAAAATAAAATAAAATAAAAACCTTCGAAAACTTAATAATTAGGACTTCTTTTGTTTTTAATTACGAATTTACTTTCTATTACAAAATAAATGTTATTGAATTCAAACAGATGTTATTGGTAATTCTTACTTTAGGACCCCACCGGATTTCAAAAATCGCCAATTTGGCGCGTTTCCCCGTCTTGTCTCTAAGCGTTGCAACGTTCCAAGAGACACTACGGGAAAACGCTCACACATTGGGGACGAGCATACTACATAAACAAATTTGAAAGCATTATGAAATATGAAGATACGTTAATTACATGACCTGTTGAACACCACTTTTTTTAAGCAAATAATTTTCCGGTTGCATACCGCTTTTTTTTTTTCTTTCTTTGGTCTATCAATTATTTTTTTTAATAATTTTTTTAGTGACTTTTTTTTTTAGATTTAGAACAAATTTTCTGACTTGGGACAATTTTTTTTAAAGCTGAAACCTAGAATTTTCTTTCAGCCGCTACCATACCTAAGCTAAATCGTAACATCGGGGATCAAAATGGCAGCTTTTACAAGGGTTGCCCTATATTAACAGAAACTCGTCAAGGTTGCCACATTTATGCATTTATCATAAATTTGGCGGAACGGGGTCCTACGGTAGGAATGAACCAAATCATTCAATGAGGTCTGACGGGGTTTAAGTTTTCGCTCTCATCGTGGCCAAGGCGCAGCGGTTCCGTCTGTTTTCTGTCTGTCTATCTGTCATTGCTAGTCATGGGTATAAATAAATGAAACTATTCGAATTGAACTATAATTAAAAGCATTCGAGAAAATCGATTTTTAAAAATCTACTCGAACGCTCAGCACATTGCATTCGAATAGCATATGCCATTGCATTCGAATAGCATATGCCATTCAAAACTCGATCAGAAATCGCGAATATTATTCGAATAGTGAAACCGTAAATGCATTTCGAATAGAAAATACGGATTATTATTCGAACAGAAACCGTGAATGCTATTCGAGAAGCGAAACCGTGAATGCTATTCGAGAAGCGAAATCGTGAATGCAATTCAAACAAACAATGCGAATACTTTTCGAACAGAAACCTTCGGACTTTATATTAAAAAACTTATTTTTTTTAATTTAATGCAAAAAAGTGTGTGCGTGTAATCTTTACGCGCGATTGAAGTAAAACTTCTTTCACGTTTACGACACATATCACTGAAATGATTAAACTTTAACTTAAAATAAATATCATATTATAATTTAATTATAGTTATTATTCATGTACTTTACAAAGATTATATAAATGTTATATTCATAGTATTCTTTGGAAATAGGTACTTGAATGTCATCCTAATTTTTTATGTATGAAATGATAGGTTTGTGGTCACTATAATGTGAAACATAAATTTTACTCTCTAAATTGGCTCATTTTCTTGAAAATACAACATCTATCGTTGTACCGAAACGTGTTGTTGATGGAAGTCTAGAAGTATTCATAGTTAGATCAAATTTTTCTTTTAAAAAATCAACTTCACAACATGTACACTGCCTGTAATATAACCCAACATCCTTACGTAAAAAACAGTTTTAGAACAGGGGATAGAACACATAAAAAGAAAGAGACCCTGGCAGAAATCGAGCCCAAACAGTGGTAGGAACTTCAGTTTAAAATCAAGATTACAGAAAAATACTTCGAAACACACTAGAAGACGAAAACCACGGTCTAAGAGCACGGGAATTTAACTGCACGAAGAAATGGAACCTGCCTTCAATCGAATCCTTATTGTGTTCTTAAGCTTAAGTTTCCATCTACTATTTGGATTCAGTTACAGCCAGATTCATTTTTCTGTGTTCATCCCCATGTTCTTAAACCGTTGTTCCGTCTGGAAGTTGGGTTAGAATCCAGGAAGTGTCCATGTATTATCCTTTAACTGTGTTCTTAAACCGTTTGCAGCCGGGGTTTGTTTCTTTGTGGTGTTACATACCCGTGTTCTTAAACCGTTGTTCCGTCTGGAAGTTGGGTTAGAATCCAGGAAATGTCCATGTATTATCCTTTAACTGTGTTCTTAAACCGTTTGCAGCCGGGGTTTGTTTCTTTGTGGTGTTACATACCCGTGTTCTTAAACTGTTGTTCCGTCTGGATATCGGATTAGCATCCAGGAAGTGTCCGTGTTGAACTATTATTCTTTCACTGTTTTCTTAAAACGTTTTCCCGTAGGGTTTGAATCGAGAGTATGTTGTGGTATTTTTCTTTAACTGTGTTCCTAAACTGGTGTTTTCTTCTGTCGGTTGGTATCGAATGCACGTAGGGTCTATTATTGCGTTTATCTATGGCAGTGTTCTTAAACTTTTGTTTTCCTCTGCTGGTTTTGTTGGAACTATTACTCTGTTTCCGTGCTCTTACAATGAAGTTTTCGTCTGCTAGTTTGGCTCGATTGCAGGTTCCATTTCTTCATGTTGTTACGAAAATCGCCAAGTGGGTGTGTTTTAAAGCAGTCCAATGAGCACAGTAAACAAAAAAAATAACACTTTATTCCACGGTAGCTCAAAATAACACAAAAAACATTAACATGCATTAACTAAAAATCATAAATAAGCACAACGATAACGCTATTCATATCACAGAATCAACCGTGCGCTTCAAAGTCTATCACTCAACTGAACTCCCCGGAGAGAAATCCTAGCGCTTTTATAGAGATGATGACGTCACCAGAATTGCCGAGAAATTTCTGGAACAATCTTATCAAATTGAAATAGGGTCTCGAGACATGAATTTTCTAGAAGCCACCATTTGTCGCAAAGGCTACAGGGTTACTTCCACAGGTTTACCATTACCCGAGGACTTCGCTATTATGCCTGTAAAACTAGTTTCACGGCGACGCATGCAATACGAGAGCAAATTAAGTTATTATTTCGCAACAACGTTTTCCTATCACCGTGTTCTTATACCGTAGTTTTCGCCTGCGTCACTTCCTTTACTGAGCGTTACTTCCGTCAGAAAAAAAATCTGAGTTATTCTCTAGTTGCGCCTACCTAAAGAAGTTTTACTTCAAAAAAAGCCTTCTAATACACCTCAATAAAGGGTGTCATAAATCGACGCAAGATCTGAATTAAATAGAAAACACAGTTCCTTTTTTTTCAAATTAATTTTTTTTTAATCGAAACACAAAGTACATAGGATGGGATAGGGTTATGCATGGACTAGCACCTCGGGCCAATGCCCCCCCCCATACACTTCTTTGCTCGCACATTCACACCCTTTAGTCGAAATTTTCCCCAGGACCTTTTGAAATCCATGCGGCTTAATTTCGTGGATGCAGCGTTGAGTCCTTCCCATATCCTCTTCAGTGCGCGCGTGGGTGTGGGCTTGTTGATATAGACCTTTGATTTCCAATAACCCCCAAAGAAAGAAATCCAGTGGTGTTGAATCACACGATCATTCTCATCATTCCTCATCCAAATCACCAGAGCCTGAGTATGACCCACGGGGGGCCCGGGCATGGATGAATTTGAGGTCCGCCCTCTATGAAATTTGTTTTATTTCTCATAAAATGTGGATGTAAAAAATATATTTCAGAACAATGTTTGAAATGGGGGGGCCCTTTCGAGCCGGGGGCCCTGTGCAAAGTCCAGAGTGGCTCATGCGATAATACTGTCCTGAAAATCCGCATGAATCAAACTTTCATCACAGTAGATCCTCCTATAACACGGGTTCATACAAGACGGATCCCTAGAACACGGCGTAAACTTCGATCGTTTTCGTATAACGCGTTAAAAGAGACTTGCACAACACGGTGAAACGAGACAGCCGTTCTCATTTTAGGATGCAATGAACGTCACTTTTGACCGGCAACACTCAACAGGGTTGTGTGTCTAAGGTGTGCTTGCTAGCAGCGATTAGACCGCGCAGTCCGCACTCCAGGTGGAGCCTATCTCAGCCCCCGTAAACGCGGATTCCCATAGCACGGAACGTATCTGGCGTGGTATGGGGGGGTCTCATCATGGGCGCGGCAGAATATTTCCCGGGGGGGGGGCGGGCAAAGACTACTCCAACGTATGGTTACCCTATTGGAAAGAGCAAAATAGCAAGGGAAAACACTGCATTCAAAAATCCAGGAGGGGGCCATTGCCCCCCTCTTGCCCTATGCTGCCGGCGCCCATGGGTCTACTGTATTTTTGAAATCCTGTTCAACAATAAAAACGCGTTGTTATTTTTTATAGCGGTGCTTTTTTTGGCTAACCCTAAACTGTCCACTGTCCCATTGCTTTCCTTTTTCGGTTGCCCACACTCCATTCATTCACTTTCTATTTCATTCAAATCCTACACGCTTAAACCCAAAGAGCGAAAAAAAAACGATACACGTCGGAGCGATCTGTTTCCTTGGAAACCGAACGGTTTTTCCGCGAAAGGGCTCTTTACGGAGTCCTTTTCCTGAGAATCCTCTCCTCGCTGACTATCTTTTCCGAGAATGTCTCCTCCCCGCTCATTGTTAGAGTCCGCTCCGCTCTTGGGATCGAAAAACGCTCCTAAAGGAGAAGCTCACTTTTCGCTCCGACGGATCGAATTTCGCTCGTTTGGTTGAAGCGTGTACTTACTTAAGTTTTGGGACGTATGAATCGCCCCAATCTGTAGATGTATCGAAGTCCAAACGGTAGGTCATGGAACAGAATTGGGACGCCTCAGACGATCAGAAGGTTCAATAAAGCAACTTAATGTGTCTTTAAGGAACACAACAGTCGTTTCCTATCTTTTGTAAAATGGGGCCATTGCAAAACACGTATAATAATGAAGAAGATTCAGTCCTTACGAAAGAGGAACCAGACTGTCAACAGTCAGTCGGAACGATACCTTAACTGAATTAAAAAGCGCGGAGCTGCTCTTTCACAATGTAACACCCCCGACTCATGCAAGCACGCGAGGTGGGTAAACATTCGCCCTCTGCCATTGTCGTAGAAGACACTTGTAAGGTATCCGACGAGAGGGGGGGGGGGGGCAGCTAGATACTTTGTGAAACGTGTGCGCTTGTAAGGGGCGGGATTTCCCGGTCAACATCTCCCCTTCTAAGCAAGGGCCGTCTAGCTGTGAACTATCAGACACCACACGGTTTTAGTGTGTGGATAGATGGAAAAATAAATTATCTTTTGGGGCCTATTTTTAGATTGAATAAGCCTTCCGTGCAAGTTATAAAGGACTCCCTTAACCCTTTGAGGCGCAACCCTTTCCCAATGCTGTGAAAAAGGCAGCCGTGGCCATCGCTGGACGGAACGACCCGCAAGAGGGCGGACGATCGAAACGTTCATCGCGTGTCGCCGATCGAGAGACCCTTTTTTGGACGACCGCTGGCCGTGCCGGGCCTAGCCAGCTGGGGAGCAACGGCTGCCCTTTTTTCAGCATTGGGAGATATATCCAGCTGTTTTCGCATGCTTCCATTTTTCAGCCGATGTCGGAGCTGTTCAAAAGAATCGTGGCCCTTTTTGGACGGGAAAGGACGTGCTTGAAAAGTAAAGGATTCTCGTGGAGCTATGGGACCCGCCACCTTTTTTCTAGAAATCCAATCGATTCTTCGTGACGGGCCACCGTCGAAACGTCCGAGTGGGGTGTTTCCAGAGCGGGATCACTGCTCTTTAAAGGGTTAAAGGCGTTCTACACTGTGTGTCGGGGACGTCATGGGAGCGTGTTTGAGGATGGGGAAAATCGACAGTTGTTTGTTTTTCTGTTGTCATTTGTTAAAATGAAAGAGTCAAGAGACTGAAATGATCCTCTTCGCTCTATCATCGCCCAATTTTTCAGATGGGATGCTATTTCATATACATTTTCTATAAATAACCCTTAAAAAATAAAGTTTAAAAACATTTTCTTAAAAATTGTGCTCAATGAAACAAAATAATGCTAAAACGTTGTATATAGGTTACGGTAAAAGTAATAAACTGGTCATTATGCATAATCACCACTCCGTACGGTCAATAGGATACATTTTTGTAAATTTATCAAATGAACCGGTTTGTTTGCATCATTCCCAACTCGTAAGGGTCAATGGGATAAATATCATGACTGACTAGGCGCGTAGAATAGAGTGCAGTTTTTTTTGTGTCGTTACGACTCAGAAGGATAGGTTTTCGTTGGACGCTGTGGGGTAAGAGACCACGAATTATATTATTTTATATTTTACAATTAAAAAGTCAATAAATGGTTATTTTAAGTCACATACATTTATTGAGTCTGAACGAAATTTGAATAGGGGACTGACGGGTGTTGTGAAATAAATACAATTTACATGAACGTGTACAAAACAGATGCACATAAAAAAACAAACTAAGCCCATATTCAAAAAAAAAAAAAAACCATATTTTTTTAAACAACGTTCAATGCCATTACTACTCATTTCTAAATAATTTAAGTTGACTGATTTAAGCATATTAGACTGTTATGACATTGAGCATTACAAAGTATGCCAGATTTTTTACATTTGCATTGATCAGACTCACATTGTCCCTTACAAACACATCGCTGATATCCAAAGGCGGATCCAGGGGGAGGGCGCAGGGGGCGCGCGCCCCCTCCGAGAAAAATATATTTACACTAGATAAATGGGGCTTTCACCAATATTGAGTGTTCTTTACGCTAGATAAAATGAGTATTCACGATTTGCGCCCCCTCCGAAAAAAGTTTCTGGATCCGCCCTTGCTGATATCCCTGACCTCCCGAAACAGATGTCTTCCTAACGCATTCTCGAAGTGATATTGCTAGATCTGGAACATCGTCGAGCAAAGTAAATTTTTCTTCACAAAAAGTACGAATTGATTTCTGGTATACAACTGTGAAGGTCTTCCTTGTTTCATTCCTAACAAGAACGGATACAACTGATAAAACTCTTCATTTTGAACTTCTAATATCACCGCTCATCAATTTCGGGGATCCCTTCTTGCTCTGCCAACGTCTGGGATTCGTTGTTTCACTGCGTCACTCACTTTACCAACAGGAAATTTAAGATTTGAAACCTTCGATATGTTTTAATAATATTAACTAATTTGGAATCAAAACGCTCAAGCATACCAGACTTTATTAACATGCTTTTATGAGTTTCACCTGTATAATTGTTTGTTTGTAACCGACTCCTTTGAACTCGATTTTGACGCACTTTAAACGGTCAGATCTAATTGAAACTTTGTAGACTTATCAAGGACCGATGACAATACAATCATTGGATAAGTGGATCCCATTATCCTCATTAGGATCGTCAGGATGAGTCCTTTTCTTAGAGATACTTTGCGTGAGAGCGAGAGAGAGGGGGCAAGCGCGCGGACTACGCATGCGTAAAATTTCGGCACTCGGCTCAGCACAATGGAGTAGAACCCCCTCTCTCTATTGGTAACTGTATTCAAGGGTATGTTTGGGTTTTTGAAATCCAGATGGCAAATCTAAAAATTTTACTTCAATATTGTTACATGGATGTTTGTTGTAGTCGTTATGAAACTTGTTTTTCCTTTTCAGTGAGGAAGGTAGCATTGAACTGCAGGTTCATGAATACTTTGGTGCACAGCAGGGGAGTAGCCAGAGGGGTAGGGGGCTGAGGGGGGGTTGCTGCGCCCCCCCCCCTCCCGAAATGGGACTCTTTACTTAGCTTACAATTGAACTTTAGCCTTAAATCGGATACCCATCTCACCCCGAAGTAAAATCCTGGCTACGCCACGGATGCACAGTGAAAATAAATTACCTCAGAGTTTGTACTTTCCAACTGAGTGTTCCTTAGTGTTTTTTGAGAGATATCGAAAATTAAAAATAAATTTTAAATAAGTGCAGTTTAAAAAATCTAAAAAACACGCTTTTATAGCAAATCGAACTAAAAAGTCAAAAATAAAAATAGAGTGATTTCATTTATGCTATTTTTACGAGATGTATGTGTGTGTGTTTGTGTGTATGGGAGTGAACACGATAGCTCCTGAACGGGGCATGCGATTGGGATCCAATTGGATCTATAGGTTATAAACCACTGTCGCAAGACCGGTATTGATTTGGGTGTGTGTAGGATTTACAGTTTTACTACAGGGCTAAAACAAAGATTTCTTTTACAGGATGGCCTATGGGGAGCCATTCTTGGAAGTGCGCTAGCGTTTAAACGGTCCATTCGATGGAGCTTCCATTTGGTATACATATATTTGAATGATTCATCGATTCAAATGCTGGGTCATGATCTTCATCGTAAGTGTTCGGAAAGTCGAGTGGAGTCACTCCAGATTCTTTTAAACTGAAGTTTCGAATCGCCGCAAGACATATTGAGCTGCATGAATAATGCATCCTACTTCGACAGGTCATGATGCAAAAATTGGATGGACTACCCTAATAGAGCAATTGCCATCGGCGCGGACGCCGATGGCAATCCACTCAAGGATCTCCTTCATTCTTAAGTATTATGCACCCCACGAACACCTACTGACAGTCCAGTCAGGAACAAAACAATCTGACACACGATCGAACAACGGCGTTGAATGAGATGGCATTCCTTGCACCCGATCGCCAGCAACAAGCCGAGCACGAATACAGCCTGCCTATTGATGTTCTCATTATGTTCGCGTGTGGGACATTGTTCTAGACGAGAAAGATAAGCAGAACTCATAAATCTTATACCACTTCCTTGCCTGTTGTCAGTGGCGGTTTGTGGGATACAGCAAGTACAGCCCGGCTGCACTTGAAATGATCAGCACATACTTTAAAATAATTTATTCTACTCATTTTCCTAAATTCAGATTAGAATTATGGAATTACGGTAAATTAAAAAAATCTCCAAAAAAAAAAAAAAAAAAAACCAAACAAAAAAACCGTATTGTGGCCAGATCGCTCATTCAGAAAAAAAGCACTTTAATTTTCCCGCAGTTCAATTGGGAAAATCTTTGGTTCAGCCCAGAGCGCTGATAAGAAAATGGGCAGCACCGTTGCCATGACAACGGTTACGTAAGCATTTCCTCCGGCATAGGCTATAATGGGGGTACGCAGCTAAGACTCAGCTCATTCAAGATTTTGAAAGGTCGGCAGCACTTGTGAATTCGACTCACTGATTGGCTCGAGAAGTGAGGGAGGGGGTAAGGAGAATATAGGTTCGGCAAACTCTGGACTTTATATTGCTAAATGTATCAAGAAGGTAAGCCTGAATAGACGCTTATGAATGGACAAATACCCATCCAAGCAGTGTTGTTTTTAAGTAAGCAAGAACTGGCATTGAGAGGACATGGCGAGCGAAAAAATTCTTTAAACATAGGAAATTTTAAAGAGCTTTTAAAATTATCGATATCTGAATTAAAACAACGCCTTTTTATGAGGGCATCACTGACCGATTCGCAAGTTTAAAAGGGAGGAGGATTGATTTGACTTATAAAAATAAGTACGTTTTCTTTTTTTTTTTCTTTTCTTCTCAAGTTATCGTTACAAAAGAAAATTCTAAGGAAACTTCGAATCAGACACGGATGAATGCAATTTTGAGGATAAGAGCTGCTGGTTGAAATTTTTATGTCCATTTTATGGAAAAGTAAAATAGGATCTCTTTCTTTTTTATGTAATTTCTTTTTTTTTTCCTCGGTGAGCCAGCTTTCGAATTCAATAACAAAGATTTTCCATTCCTGTCCGGAGGAGGGGGGGGGGGCTCATATGCTTCCGGATGCACTAACAGTTTTGACCACGGGCCGCCACTGCCTGTTGTTCCTGTTTGACACCTTAGAACTTCGCAGATTTTTTCACTTTGCAACGCTTCAATTTATAGAGCTTAAGTTTTCTACACTTTCGATTCCTATTTTAACAACATTCAAGTGAAATTTAAAATCATATCGTACAAGATGAACACCCCTCCCCCCTCCCTAAAAACTAAAAACAAAAAACGTGTTTTTGCCTTAACTTTCGATTGACCACGAAAAAGAAAAATAGGAACCTACTTCCAAAACTTAGATACAAACTTTTCGACATAACTGCAATGGAGATTAAGGTATTTGGCTTATCGCCAGACGAGGTTTCTGATCCTTATTTTTTCGAATAACGTGGAAAGAGTGAATTTTGTATCGGGGTATCATTTGCATATTAAAATAGAACCCGACTTCCATTGCTAATCTGTCTCTTGACCATAGGCGTAGAGTTATATGGGCCCGTGGGGCTCAAGCCCCCCCAATAAATTGTGAATACGGGCTGAGCCCACCCAATAATTTACCACTCAATACAGAAAACTAATTTATACTAACATAAAAAAAAGTATTTCACGCCATTTACAAACGTTTAAAAAACGTTTTCTTTGCTTCTATTTTTAACTTATAACATGGTAGAAAGATACTAACATGGATACTTACCTTACATAGGTGTAGAATTCTATGGACCCATAGAGCTCGAGCGCCTCCATTAATTGACACTTACACATAGTAAGTCATAGCTGCCAACTACTACGGAATATAATGAACCACTTTTTGTAAACAGTATATTTTAAAATTATTTTTTTTCAAAATAGTAATCAGCTCGAACGCGCAGCACAAAAATTTTGCTATATTTTAAGCCGAAAAATCATGTAGAAAAAGGGGTTCATTCTATTCCGTACTAGTTGGCAGTTAAGAGTAAGTTATATGTACATAAATCAGTGGCGTAGCCAGAAATTTTTTAAGGGGAAGGGGAGGGTACGACTTCTGCGACTCACATATATATATACGGTGCGGGTGTATGATAAGGGAGTGAGGCAAATACATTTTGTATGGCAAAAAATTCCTCATGGGGGGTATAACCCCCCCCCTTGGCTACTCCACTGACGTGAATATATGTGGTTGTGGGGCCCGGCCCCCCCAATAATTTTGAAAACTTTACGCTTATGCTCTTGACTTCACATTCGTATTCTGCATTTAAAAACACTCCCAAATACAAAAAGTCACTATTTTTGAGTTTGTACAAAGGTCAAAGACAATCGGATGAAGCGTGTACGGAGAAAGAAAGAAAAAAAAAATCGAAAGTGGCAGAAAAAGGGCGTCGACCTAAGGAATTCTCACCTTTTATGTGCGTTGACGAGGGGGACAACACGAAAGGGCGAAAAACGAAAATTGTTTTTAAACGTTCGGACAGAAGACGATAACAGGTCAATTTACGGCAGGCACTCCAGTGACGTGACGTAGATCCCATTGTGTACGATGGAGCAGACACGCGTGGGATCGCGCTGGCTTTTCTTTATCAGATAAGCAGTTTTTTTGTCAGAATGTTTTTCCATGGGGACGCTTTTCAGGAAAATAAACTCGAAAAAGAATTCCCGGAGGCATGCATTGGAATTTAAGAATAGGGCTGTAGAAGTACTCTGCTTGTTTCCTGGGTTCGTCATTCTAAAGTCCAGTATTTGGAGAAAGTTCTGGCAAAAGACTCCACTCGTCCGGATGGAGCACGAACTTTGTGGTTTCTGGAACTTCGTCGAGCCATCCGATTTACAAGATACACAAGCACCATCCGACAGTCATGTGCTTTCAACAGTCCGCTTAGTACAGAAGCTCTCACACAGGCTGTATTTCTCGCACAAAGTAAAACACACCCACAGGCAAATATTCAGTGGAAATAGACGAGGGATATCACTCACAGTCTCTCAAGACTCAGCAGGGAAGAATTGAAGCACTTAAAAAACAAACGAAAACACCGCTTTTATAGCGTGAATACAAAGCCTTAAGCTTCCACGGACATCTATTTGCCCTTTGGCGGAAGCAGAAGCAAGACTGAGACTGAACTGGGCAGTCAGCTGTCCTTTTATCGGGTACGACGAACTCCGTGGAAGATTCCAGAGAGAACCGTCCGTGGAATGTACTAGAACAGACTCGATTAGGATTGCGTGATAGACGAGTCCTATGAGGCTATTATGCACGTTCATGCAGAAAAACTCACTTGACAAGCCCCATTGGGAAAAATCGCGCCCCATGACCCAAAGGTCGCCCAACGTGTCCACTTTTGGCGAAATAGCGCCCCATTGGGGGCCCAAAATAAGTCCCCAAAAGTGAAGTGACCTAGGACCCCTATTTCTCGAGATTTCTAGAAGTGGCTATAGAAATCAATGGGCAAAGTCAAACCTTCGTATCTCCGGTTCTCGTGGACCGATTTGGATACAACAAAAAGCAAAATGGAACTATCTGACGCGTAGAGTACGAATTTTGAACTATTTTAAACCCCAGAACAGCGGTTTGCCCCGAAAATAAACACACATATATGTATAGTACTTTGAACGCATCAAAATATCTTGAAGGAAGCATGAGTCATTGAGTCTGCAAGGGGTCTATTTTCGATCTATTCTTTCTAAAAGATTCTATTTTTAAAAATTTCGATTTTTGAGATTCAATTAAAAGAAGTATCCTAATTCGAGCACTCTCGCTTCACTTTCGGCTGATTTTTTTTTTTTTTAGGAGTTTGCACATGTTATTTTAAGATTTATTATGGACGCTCAATAAGTAAGGCAGCACCTGTTTAATAATGTATCATGCATGAAGTGAACGTCACATTTTGAAAGGGTGCGACATGCTAAGGGTTAGTCTGATAGTTGCCTAGTAAATTACGAATTCAACTTCTGCCTTCATTTTAAATTTTGGCCATTGAATGAGGCAACTCATTAAAAAAAATGATTCACTGCCTCTTTTTAAATAATGGAACGGGTAAAATGTGTTTGGATGCACTTAGTGTGCGTGAAATAAGATGCCCATTTTGAAGAGCTACCATTACAAAGCTGAAGGTGTCACATTATTTTGGGCCAAATTAAATTAAAAACGGTATTTTGAAGTTTATAAAAGGTTGCCTATTTAAAGTGAACTCGTCCATCACTATTTTTTTAGAATTTTCTTTTGAGAGGAGGTTTAAAAAATGAAAATGTAGAAAAATTAGATTCTTCAGAAAACAAAGAAAAACCGGTGAAACAGTTTGGGTGCAAAGCAAAGAGTTGAGATAAACAAAGCATGCAAAGCTGAAAACGTCTCATTTTATGACACGTATTCATTTTGTGCCGGGCACAGCCAGCGGTCGTCCAAGAAGGGTCTCTCGATCTGTGTGAACGCGATGAACGTTTCGATCGTCCGTCCTCTTGCGGGCCGTTCCGTCGAGCGAGGGCCACGGCTGCCCTTTTTTCGGCAGGGGGCCCTCTCTCCAGCTGTCCTCGCGTTCTTCGATATTTCAGTCGATGTCAGTGCTGTTCAAAAGCTTCGTGACCCTTTTTTGGACGGAAAAGGAAGCGCTCCAAAGTAAAGGATTCTCGCGGAGCTCGGTCACCCGCCACTCTTTGGATAGAAATCCAATCGATTCTTCGTGACGGGCCACCGTCCAAACGGCCGAGTTGGGTGTTCCCAGAGCGGGATCCCTGCGCGATAAAGGGTTAAAGAATTCAACCCGCGCCGCGCGGGTCTTTAACAGACTATAGATAACAGACGATATGTAGATTATAGGGCAGGAGGGGGCTATGGCCATAGGGGCCATAGCCCCCTCCGAACTTTTTATTTTTGAACTTTGGATTCGTATACTTTACGATTCCTCACGTTCAATGGGCATTTTAAACAATTGATAGACTATCTAAAAAGTTCAATGGCCCCCTCCGAACATTCAGCCTGGAGCCGCCTTTGGACTGTAGCCCGGGAGGTATTGTCGTCCGATGAAACCGTTCACTTCCTCTGACGAACTCGATCCCCCGACGAAGCCTCTCGTACCATCCGCAACGAAGAAGATAAGAAATTATTTTTAAAAATCATTCAAAATCACGGCTTTTTTTTTTAAAATATCCAATTTAGAAACCAGGAACTCGCACGGATCCTTTTCCGAGAAACGTTATCTCGTAGCGTATCGTTTTCAATCGCGGAGATAAAAAACGGAAGACAGCGTCCCTTCTGTTCGGATGTGTCGACGCAGCGGTGACGATGTTCAAGGGAAATCGAGGCAATGAAAGACGATCTTTCGTCAGACGAAGCATAAGAGAACGGTCAGACGTTTCTGGGTTCAAAGGATACGATACGTACAGGAAGGCGGAGTGGAGGAGAGAGGTTATCCGAACACCTTTATCCATCCAGTGCGTCGGTCCCACGCAACGAAAAATGACGGAATAATGTTGAGTATTACAGGATCAAGAAGAAAAGTTAGTTCAGATTATCTATTTTTACTTTCCGAACATGTACCCTGTTAGGAAAGTAGTGTCGTCATGACTTTGAGATTGGGGTGTAGGGACCCGTTTGGAGGTCTTCTCAATGGATGGATGCTATTTTGACGAGATGTATACAGGGGCGTATCCAGAAATTTTTCATGGGGGGGGGTTACGACTACTGCAACTCATATATATGTATACATATGTGTGATAATGTAGTGAAGTATATACATTTTGTATGGCAAAAAATTTCTCATGGGGGGGGTTATGACCCCCCTAGCCCCCCCCCCCTTGGCTACGCATCTGGATGTATGTATGTGTGTGAGTGACCACGATAGCTTCTCAACGGGGCATTCGATGGAGCTCTCAGTGGGTGTATAGGTTATAAACCACCGTCGCAAGACCGGTATGGATTGGGGTGTATATCGGATGGATAGGTTTTCTACAGGGCTACCACCCAGATTTCTTTTTCAGGATGGCCTAGGGGGAGACATTCTGGAAAGTGCGCCCGCGTTGAAACGGTCCATTCGATGGAGCTCCCATGGGGTCTATAGGTTATAAACCACCGTCGTGAAAACGGTATCGATTGGGATGTGTATAGGACTGATGGTTTTTCGACAGGGCTACGACCCAGATTTCTTTGACAGGATGGCCTAGGGGGGGCAATTCTTGAAAGTGCGCTCGCGTTTAAACTTGCGCATTCGACGGAGCTTCCATTGGGCATATAGGTTTGAATGATTCACGGATTCAAATTTATTTTAAGGCTGGGTCAGGATCTGAATCGTAAGTGTTCGGAAAGTCTAGTGGAATCACTCCACATTTCCCCCCCCCCCCCCATTTTTACAGTACGATTCTAAATGAAGCATCTTGCAGCCGTTTTCATTCTTGCCCTTTGCTTGGCAGCATGAACACACACACACACGGATCAGTGGCGTATTTCCTTTGGGCTAGTCGGGATCGTCCCGAATCCGTTTTCGTGACAGCATTAGCCCAATAATCTGGATTTCACACATTTCAATCCTTCCGAGAGCAGAAAACAAGAGCTCTGAAGAGAAATCCGTCACGAGTGCGAGATAGATCACCCTGGGAACCCACCATAGACCGCTGATGGATAGACAAATACGGGAGACCCTGCACCGCCAGTGACAATGTACTCTTATGGGACATAAAAAAGAAGCACTGTATAATCGAAGCGGTATCGATATATGAGCGGTACAATGGGTAAAAGTCAGCGTTCTGCAGGAAACGACAATACGCACGAGTGTAAGTTCTCGCAGAATTTTAAATGCAGGCTTCATGACGATGGAGCAAGCGTGGCCGAATAAAATGAGAAATAGCGAGCCTCTCCACTGTGACTCGACGAGTTGGCCCATCACTCCCTTCTCTCTTCAGTGACCATCGATGCCGTGGCCTCTATCACTGTGCCGACATCGCATCGAGGGTCTCGGAGGAGCAAACGAACTCATGTAGATAGATTCAGTCATAAAACTTGGCTTCGCCTTCAGATATCAGTCACCGCTATTTCCCCGTTTCGCCACCTCCAAGAAAAAACGGAATTTCTTAAGAAATATTTAAAAACTTTTCTGTTATTTCAAAGATTTTGTCGAAAAAGGCACATTTTCTTCTCTTTTAAAAATAGAGCCTCTCAAAACATAGGAAAAAGGGTCCTTGGATACGCATACAGGGTGGTCCTAAACTATATGTACAAAATGTAGAGGGGGGAAAAACACTGTTCAGAATCCCATAGCAACGTGGAGTCGAAAAGATCGTCTTCCTGTACGAACATCCTACTCATCATCCCTTTGGAAGAAGTGTTGAAGTAACCGTGAACCCTCGTTCGTCAAAAAACGAACGCATTTTTTACAGAAACCCTAATAGCACCGTGACCTAAATGGGAAGTCACTGCGACGTGCAAGACCGTCACGGGACGTCGCGAATGAGTCACAAATAAGTTGCCTCGACTGTCTAATGTCCTTCTGCGGCGACGTCACCATGAAGTCACACTGTGACTCGTGCACGACATTGTGACTTCGGCGTTACAGCGCCGTCCCATTCACAGCACGGTGACTCAAATGTTCCACTGATTTGAAACTGTAAAAAACTTTTGAGAAATTCGAAAAATTACTTGAAATTCCCAAAATCATAAAAAAAGTAGCAAGAATGTAGCAATATCGCAACTTCATAAAACGGAGTTGCATGGCGCTTTCAAAAGTAGCAAAAATTGCAAAACAGTCGCAAGATCTGGCGAGACGTCACGTTGACGTCACAAAGAAGTCGCAAGCTATTGTCACTGGCAAGTCACACTGTGACTTGCCAGTGAATGCAGGCTTCACTGCATTCACGGCTTCACCACATGGGTGACCCTAAGTAGACGTCACTTAGGGTCACCCATGTGACTGCGACCTACCTATGTGACTCACAGGGACGTCACGGCGACCTCACTCTGACGATCTGCGCTTTTAGGGAAGTACTTAACTTAAACTATAGTTTACAAATTCTACTTCATTTCATGGATAAACGTCTCGGAGAAGAACTCGCCGTTTATGAAATTGGATTGAGACTAAACACTTCTTCCAAAGTGATTACGAAGACGACATTTCCGACCCCACATTCCTGTGGGATTCCGAACCGTCTTGGTGCCTTCTACCACCCTTTACATTTTTCACGGATAGTTTAGGAGCACCCTCTGTAAATGCTCTACAATCACTGCCAGCGTGCATTCGCAATGATTGGAGAGATTTTATAATTCCTTTTTTTCAGAACACCACAAAACTATTTTCCGTTACAACGAACGGTCAGTCTGAAAAATCCGAAACAGTTGAAAGCACAAAATGAAATCGGGCTTTAGAAGCGCTTTCATTTTCGTTCAGTGTTCATCGGCACTCGATTATTGAGAACGCACGAAAATCACTCGATTTTGCCACGAGAGTCAAAACATGTTAAACCCACACGCAGAAGCATTCGTGTGTAGTGACACGATTATTAGAACTGGACAAGAATTCATGGACTTAACCCTTTGAGGCGCAACCCTTTCCCAATGCTGAAAAAAGGGCAGCCGTGGCCATCGCTCGACTTCACGACCCGCAAGAGGGCGGACGATCGAAACGTTCATCGCTGTGCGGCACAGCCAGCTGCGTCCAAAAAAGGGGTCTCTCGATCGGTGGCACGCGATGAACGTTTCGATCGTCCGCCCTCTTGCGGGTCGTGAAGTCGAGCGTTGGTAACGGCTGTCCCTTTTTTAGCATTTTGCAATCTATCCAGCTGTTCTCGCATGCTTCCACTTTTCAGCCGATGTCAGTGCTGTTCAAAAGAATCGTGACCCTTTTTGGACGGGAAAGGACGTGCTCAAAAGGAAAGGATTCTCGTGGAGCTCTGTCAACCGCAACTCTTTTTATAGAAATCCAATCGATTCGTCGTGACGGGTAACCGTCCAAACGTCCGAGTTGGGTGTTCCCAGAGCGGGAACACTGCGCGAGTTCATCGAGTATGGATGAACGAACGGTAAGACACACTTAGAAACGCTGGCGTAAATTGGCCTGTAACATTGGGGAGCAAAATAGGTTTCCTGTACAAAATATTATTTTCAAATATCTGAATTTTCTCGAATTTTAGGGGGAGGTTTCACCACCTTGCGAATAATGAATGTATTCTCCTACAAAATGATAGGCTCATGTTGCACATGTGTCTTTTAATTTTCACGTCTGTTAGACATGAACTCATTCTAAGAAGGCAAGGAAATTTCTATGTCATTTCGACTACCTGTATATAAATGCGCACATGAAAGACTTCCTTAGGAATAAATATTGAAGTTATGCACCCTCTGGGACGCTAAAGCTCTCAAAACGGTTCCGAATTTTCCAATAATAGACGTCGCTGCCCCTGCAAGGGATGAAAAGTATTGGCACATCGGAGGTGCTATTTCGCCCATTGCATCATTTTGTGTCCATGCCCGTTCATCTAATCGGATTTCTAATGCATTTTCATATTCGTGACATCAAAATGACGCCAGTCTCACTTACAATACCTCATTTGTATTATTAAAGGGAAAAAAATTTCGCCTTGTTAAGTATGTTCACTGATGTGTTCAAATTGGATGTTTCTGCATCGAAGATTACGGAAAATCTCTAAAAAATCTGGGAGCGGGCCAATTTTTGGAATTTTAAGTCTCCTGCGGTTTCTTTTCTATCGGTTTGCACATATCTGTGCAATAGTTCAAGCCGATCGATCGAACTATATGAGTTTGTATACTGGATAAACAAACAAACAAAACAATCAAACCTTCACTTTTATAGATTAAATGCACATGAATTAACAAAACCAACCCAAAAATGTACTGCAGTGGAAACTGAAGGTCAGTGAACAATAGTTTACGTCTCAGCAGCTCAGATTATTGAAATTCTTGCGATTTTCGTTTTTTTTTTTTTTTTTTTTTTTAAATATCCGATTTAACTCATTTCATTGAACTCAAGTTTAACCTGTCCAATGCGATTTTTGAAGACTCAACGGCAGAATTTCCTCTGTGTATTCTAAGAGACGTAACGAGCCACCTTTACCCTTAGCAGAATGCTGCCCTTAAGGAGTTTCAAAATGCACCTTTGACCTTCCTATGGACTCGCTTTCATCCTGAAGCGACTGCAGAAAGAAAAAGATTCAAAGAATTTTTATGTATCTTCTTCCTTGAAATGTTGAAGGGAGGAGCAGGAAATTCTCTCAAAATCCTACCAATTTAAAAAAACAACTACGATCATCTTTTTTTTTTTGAGGGAATGGAACGACAAAAAAAAAAAAAATATTTTGAAATCAAAAGAACTGGAATAAAGAATAACATATATATATATATATATATTTGAAAATATATATGAGTACTTTGATTAAAAATAAAGAACAAATATAGATACTAGATGTAAAAAAAAATCTGAGGGCAATAAAGTAAGACTTCCATTTTACTTAGACATACGAAAGAAACGCGAATCCAGTAATACTTTTTTAAAAGTGTATTTAAGAGGAAATCCCTCGATAATTTCAACTATACGCCAGAACGGATGACTATTTTAGCAAAGAGGGTTTTCTACTGACTTATTACTTACGTAATACCCGATGGGGAAAGATTTCTATTTTTATACTTAAAAAAAGAAAGAAAAGACGATAAACGGATAGTTTATAAAAATCTGATGTGGACACCCATAAAGGTCATTCCACTTCAAGGGATCCAATGATGTCTACCTTACTATTTTCAATTGTTTTCATTTTAATTTCACATAAAAGTACTACGAAAGAAGGTCTGAAATCCATGTTTCTTTTCCATATCATTTTATTCTCGTGTAAGGAGAGTTCAAAAATCCCCAAAAATTCCAAATTTATGTTGTACTATGCTGCACATAAAGCTTTATAAATTAATATAGAATTAAAATATTTGAAAAATAAAAGTATCCTTTTATTCAGAAAATCACGAGTTTTAAAATGATATGTGACATGACAGCATTCCATTAAACTTTTATATTCATTTTGAAGAAAATAAATTTTAATATTTTATTTAAAAAATTTAATATGAGTACAGTTTTTTAAAATGTTCTACTAATTCTCATCTCTTTTTATAAACTCCCTGAAAAATTTCGACTTGTGATTTCAATAAGTTCATTTAGAAAAAATTGTACTTGGCATACAGAAAAAAAAAAGACTGATAGCGTAACAAATAATAGTGTATATAAGATTTAAATTTGTGCCATACAAATTAAACATTGTTTAAACCATAATACTAGTTTTAAGCAATATTTCGTACTACGTTTTTCTAGGAGATAAAATAAACAAGTACAACAAAATTGAAGAAAAACTATACTACTCACTTAAAACGGGTGAGTATGGTTTAAATTTTAGATCCAATTTTACAGAGATTTTAAAGAAATAGAGGAATGAGTATGATTTTTTGGGAAATTTTTATTCATATTAATTTTTTTAAATTTTTTAAATAAAAAATATTCAAAAATTTACAAATGCAACAAATCATTTTAAAACTCATAATATTCTGAAGACAGCCATACCTTTATTTTTTAAACGTGTTTACGCGCGTAATAATCGCCCTTGCATAGTAGTCGCATCCCCCACCCTCCCTCGTTTTGAAGCAGAGAAAATTGTCAAAATACTTTCCCCCGCATAAAAGTCGCAGTCACGTATTTGACTTTCATTAATGTCCATAAAATGAGTACTGTAAAAAGAAAAAAGCCCTTTTTTGTACAATTGCAGAAAATATTATTTAATACAAACTGGAAACATTTGGTAAGTTAGTCACTTTATTGTAATACCAATCATGTTTTAGCATTAGAGTGCACAATATTATGTAAGAGATTTTCCCGCGTATGAGTCGCAACTAGACTTTCCAAATGAAAAATTGGCAAAAAAATTGCGAATATTACGCGAATCAACACCGTAGCTTTATTCTAGATTGAATCCTTTAGATTGAGCAGCGCCAAAATTGCAGTATTTTTCCAACTTTAAGATTTGATAATTCGGAGAGGACAAGAGATAAGCCTTTAACAACCTATTCTATATTCGCATTTACTTTCCGTCATTTAACAAGCGTAGAAAATTATAGGAAAATTTGAGAATATGAGGTAAAAAATTATTTTAAAATTGGATCATTTGACATGGAATAACAAATATGACTTCCTTGCTCGTCTATTTAATTATCAACCTCTTTCAGGAGCTTCATTTAAACTTATTTCATTTCAAATCGAAATATACTTCGCTAATATTAAGGTTTAGCGATTCCCCACTCAATGTAAGAGATATCGTCCAGTTGGATTAAGCTTAGGAAAAGTATTTTGGTGCGCGATTGGGCGATATTTTTTCCGAGTTTGGTGAAATTTTGGTTAGAGTCCAAAGAATAATGGACCACAGACGAAGATCTGCATAGGCCTTCCTCTATTCGAAGGCTTTTAGAGACTTTGTTACCTGGGTTCACTCATGTAGCCAAATCGGACATTTGGCTTAGCTTTCTATACCGAAAATTACGAAAAATCGCTAAAAATCAGGGACCTGTCAGTCACTGCTGAGTCTGACCCATCTCGGAGTGCTTATGAAGGATCGAGTGGGCGAAACGATGCAAAAACGGGAAGAAAAACAGCTTAGATGGGTCAACAGATCGTCCCTTATCTTATTGTACGATGACACAAGACCACACACTGCACAAATGCCTGTGGCGAAACTATTAAGAATTAGAGTTGAACCTTTTTCATCATCCCCCATACTAACGAGACCTAGCTCCCGTTGACTAATACTTTCTTCGAAATTTGGACCGTTTTTTTAATTGGAAAACAATTTCAATGCAGTCAAGCTGGCCGGCAGAAATTCATGGATTCCCGTCCGCCAGGGTTGGATACCACCACACCGAATGGACTAACCTGTCGCTAAAGTGACAAAAGTGTCATGAAAATGTCGGTGCACACTTGCATGACTAAAATAATTCTCTAACAACAAAATTCGCACTTTATTTTTTAAACCGCAAGGGATCGAAACATACTTGCAGTTAGAAAAGTTCTTCGAATGAAGGGTCGCTTTCAGATAGGGCATTTTTTTGACTGGGGGTTGTATGCATATTAAAATAAGAAATTTAATTTTTATACGGTCCCTATCATTTATACTTATTCAAGACTATCCTATCATTTGTTTATCCGAAAGATGCGACTTCAGAGATTTGTTTTCTGGGTTCGTCGTTCGTACCGGGCTTGGGTCTTTGGGCCACGCGAGGCTGTGGCCAAAGGGAGTTCGTTAAAGAGTCATGCCAGGAAACGTGGACGGGTACAGGAAGGGAATCTCGGCCGTCACGCTTTCCTCCAGAAAAGAACGAACGGGATAACTGCGTAGCCAATGCTCGCGCAAGATCGTTTTGGAAAAGTACTTTATAATCGATGTGCTCTGCAGAACTTTTATTTCAAGTTTCCATCCGTATTTAACAAGAATCTCTCTATTCTAACAAAAAGTAAAGGCCACTGGCGATGTCAAAGCTTGTTCGCCTATCTCCTCCTAAACCGTGGGGATTTAAGTTTCGACTCAGGTGCCCACCGATTCGAAAAATTCCGAGGAACCTGCTAAGCTGACTTCAATTTCGCAAAATCGAATTATTGTAGAAGATATTCCTAAAAAACTGAAAAAATAAACAGAAGGGTTGCCAGATTGGGCATAAAATCCTTCCTTCCTTTGCAACAAAGCGTTTCCAAGTATGTAGTATTGCGTGAAATTGTCAAACATGAGTTAGAAGGACGCCCATTTTATGCCAAAATAAATACTACATGAAATAAGTCACTCAAAATGGGTTACACAAAGTGGACCCTTTTCAAATAGTCCGTTCGCTTAGACAACGGGAGTTTAGAATGAGCGATGATTCGTTTTTCCAAAACAGAATAACTCATATCTTGAAAATGAAAAAGAATTAAAATGCAGATTATTTTAAAGCCGGTTCGGTCCAGCTGGAGTATTGGCTACCCGTAGAAATATTGGGCGGCGTTCACTATGCCATTATAGCAGTTATAGTAAGTACACTTTGGATATTGGCTAGCGCGACGAGAGGGTATCATTCGGGGTGCTCAGTACGCCCATCTGCAAACGATTATGTAAATGAAAATAGGGATATCGGTTTTCCGGTAACCTTAAATGAACAGTCATTATAGGTTGTGAGCCTGTGTCCATCGCCCAATAATGAAATGTCGCCATGGGTGGCCCGTTCGCAAGGTGTCCAATAGGTTTTACATTATTAAAAATACAGCTGAAACAGATGTTCTGATTTTATAACGCTTTCGCTCCTCATTCATATAACTTTTGAACGGCAACATTCAATATCATTGTGTTTCTGAGGAGTGCCAATCATTTTAACAGCGGTTGTAAGCGGAGTTCGCACTCCAGGTGCAGTCTAGCTCAGGACCCGTACAACACGGATTCCCATAACAAAATATCTTCCGTGTTATGAGGGGTCTACTGTAGTGTGAAGTTTAAATTTTTAAGTACCCATGAACCTGCAAGAACCAAGCCATGTGTAGCTCAGTAACATTCAATCGGATCCAATCTTCGGGTTTTGTCTGTTGTAATGATGTCTTTTTTACGAATAAGCCTGATGAGGGGCCGAATGCCTCTTACGAAAAGCGAGCGTAGCGAGTCTGGAGGGCCTTGTCCCCTAGTGGTTTAAAAGAATGACTTCTGGATACAGGAAAAAGGTACGTACAACGAGTTGCAAACACGTTCCAATTTGCGTCAGTAAAAAGGGACCTTGAATGAAAAGTAGACTCGGTGTAAGGGCAGCCTCGTTGCAATAGGCCGTCATCCATTCCGATGAGCCACCTACAAAGAGCAAGCGCAGCACGATTGTGTGTGCTATGCATGCATCCAGAAGCGTGCTCAAGGACTGAAAGACGTACACTGTGTCCAACAGGAATCCTACTGTCAGTCGGATGAGCGCACACATTGACTTTCAAACCCAATAAGTCAAAGTGTAGACTGCTTCCTCGTTGCCGTAATCGTATATCTCACCCACTGGATGGAACTCCTTCTGTATCACGTCTTACGGATTCTATTTCTTCCCCCCCCTCTTCCTTTTCCAGCGAACAAGGACACGAGTGACACGAAATGTATTCCCCCCCCTCCCATCCAAAGGTCGCGGCAACGTACGTATCCACACTCCATCCTCGTTTTTGAAGGTCCAAGCGTTAGGTAGACGAGCTTGCGTGCTTCCCTATATATCTACACCTTGTGTCTAATAACTCTCTCGTTGTTTGCGTTGCGTTATGAAAGAATCTTTCCGGAAGGACTCCCAATGAGTAATGATGCCTTGAATCGTTTCGAAGGATCCAATATTTAGAGTGTCCACTCTTTAGAAACACACATTTTAGACCTTTCATGACACGCGCTTCCTACATTAATACAAGAGCACGCGTGGTGTAGTTTGTACAAAAAAAAAAGCAAACAGAAATAAGTTAAAAGAGAAGAAATATTGACGGTCAGTACGCTTCGACAGGGGCGCCGGCAGCATAGGGCAAGGGGGGGGAGCAATGCCCCCCTGGGGTTTTTGAATGCAGTGTTTTCCCTTGTTTTTTGGCTCTTTCCAACAGGGTAAACCTGGGCCCTAAGTTGAAGGAGTCTTTGCCCACCTTGATTAGTCTTGCCCCCCCCCCCTCTGGGAAATAGTCTGCCGGAGCCCATGCGTTTCCATCATCCTAACTTCTAATCAATATTCCTTGAATAAAAGCAAAAAACAATGTAATACATAACAAGTTATATATAAAAAAATTTTTAAAGTCAATTCCTACCTAGGTCAAAAAGAAAAGTTTTATTTTAGTTACTTTTTATTAAATTGAATGAACTACATTGAATGAATGAATGTGAAAAAAACTATTTGAATGGATCAATAAAAAAGCATTTTATGACCGACTGAAAATTTGAATAAGATATATAAATATATATAGGGAGAGTGTGAACTAACAGTAGGAATTAAAAAAAAAAAAGAGAGATGCACAACTAGATGTTACAATAGTTCTAAATACAAAATGTCAACATTCTACGGTTGAAAGTTTTAGAGTTATGCGAAATGCGAAATAATTTTTGCCACCCAATTGGGTCCTATTTCGGCAAAACTCGCCAAGGTCGACGACCAAGGACGAGGTTTTGAGCTTGGGCCAAACAATGACTGATTATCGCCCAATTTGGCGATATTTCGCCAAAACTCGCCAAGGACAACATCGCTAAGACAAATTGTGTTGTTTTGTTCATGGACCAAAGGACAGACTATCGCGCAATTAGGCGATATTTTGGAAATACTCGCCAAGGTCGATGACACATGGTGCGATTTTGGGCATGGACCCAACAATGACTCACTACAGATGTAATCTATTGAAGATGTCTATAGACATGAATGCATTGAAATTCTTTTGGGTGGTCTTGTTAGTAAACTCTCTAAGATTGAAACCAAAAAAAGAGATGCGCCACTAGATTTGACAACACTCCTGAATATAAGGTTTCAACATTCTACGTCTAATAGTTTTTGAGATAGGCGAGTTGAATGAATTTCGGCCCATAGAGAAAATGTATTTCGAATCTTTTGATCGGTCCCGTAGATAAAGGATCCAGTCGATTGGGACCCAAACTGTATGAACATCCAGTGTCATCCACTACAAGTTTAAAAAAATGCAATTGAACTTGTGTGGATGAATCAAAAAAGTATTTTATGAACGATTGAAAATTTGTACAAGATATAGAAATAGGGAGAGTCTGACCTAATAATAGGAATTGAAAAAAAAAAATCTGGAGTGACTCCACTCTACTTTCCGAACACTTGATCTTTGCCAAGCGTTTCAATCAATTTCTTTCAACTCTGTCGGATCGAGTGTTCAGGCCTATACAGGCACTAGTGCCATTAAAATGATTTCGGTGTATAGGCCGCGATGTTTAAGAATACTTTTTCGTAGCCCTGCCAAAAACGGTAAGGCGTACACTCTTTCAAATGGATGCAGTATCTAAGACAGTGAACTCTATAATATGCGTACCTAATTGGATGCCCATCGAATGCACCCTTTAGACACTCGTTCGCTTTCAATGATGTGCGCCCATGGGCCCTCATGGATAAGAATTATTTTTTGAAATCCCTATTCTTATAGATTGAAATTTTTCAATATATAAGAATTACTTTCTGCAAGTCTGTGAACCAACTATCCGCTCTACACACACCCAAATCAATGCAGGTCGTCAGACCGTGGCCTATCATATACATACCCAATGGGAGCTCAATCGATTGCACCGTATAGACGGTAGCGCACTTTGTAAAATTTTCGTCCATAGGCTGGAGTGACTCCACTCTACTTTCCGAACACTTGATCTTTGCCAAGCGTTTCAATAAATTTCTTTCAACTCTGTCGGATCGAGTGTTCAGGCCTATACAGGCACTAGTGCCATTAAAATGATTTCGGTGTATAGGCCGCGATGTATAAGAATACATTTTCGTAGCCCTGCCAATGTAAAAAGACACTCATGGGTTGTCCTGTCCAAAAACTATAAGTCCAATTGATAGCAAAATCTATACAGGTTGTGTGACGATGACCTATAATATATATATCCAATTGGAACTTCTTCGAATGCACCCTTCAGACACTAGCTCATTTTAAAGGATGTGCGTCCATAGACCGTAAGGTGTAAGAATTATTTTTTGCACTCCCGTGAACAAACTATCCACCCTACACACACCGAAATCTATGCAGATCCTGTGACCGTGACCTATTATACACATGCCCAATTGGCGCTCAACCGAATGCACCGTTTAGAGGATAGCGCACTTCCAAGGATTTTCGTCCATCGGCCATCCTATAAATGAATCTTTTTCGCAGCCCTGTAAAAAAACTGTAAGTCCTATACATGCCAAAATCAATACCGGTAGTGTAACGGTCCCATGTATACACCAGCGCGTGCAGTTAAAGGTTAAAGGTTAAGATAACCGACGTGTAGCACAGTGGCTAAAGCCACTGACATGAGTAGATGGCTGCAGTGGAGGAACAGGGTTCTGTTCTCTCGCGGAGCCGTCGGTCTAGCGGTCTGGAGTTTTGGCCGGTTTTCTCCAGATGTAAAGTGGATACGCGCTCGATACCCAGAAAAGTCCTCCCCCAAGATATTTCCCCAACCCCTTGCGTTTGTCCTTTCTTGGACGTGGATTTATAAGCGGTTCCTTGTACACAAGCACACACATCCGAATACGTGTTCCAACAACAACATCAGGATAAGATACATCATGCTAATAGCATCCCTTGGAAAACACTTTCCATTACAAATTTATTTGCGCATATCAACAGTGAACCCTTCAACGCGCTGTGTTCCCGCTCTGGAGACACCCAACTCGGACGTTTGGACGGTGGCCCGTCACGAAGAATCGATTGGATTTCTATCCAAAGAGTGCCGGGTGACCGAGCTCCACGAGAATCCTCTACTTCTTAAGCACGTCATTTACCGTAAAAGGGTTATTTTTAACGGTACTGACATCTGCGAAGATTGCAAGGACAGATGAATAGATGGCCCCATGTTGAAGAAAGGACAGCCGTTGCCATCGCTCGACTGAACGACCCGCAAGAGGGCGGACGATCGAAACGTTCATCGCGGGCCACAGATCGAGAGACCTTTTTTTTTAAACGACAGCTGGCGGTGCCGCACAGCTGTGCACTGGCTGTGCGGCCCTTTTTTCAGCATTGGGAAATAGGGTTGCGCCTCAAAGGGTTAAAAGAGTTCGCTCCTTTCTCTACATAAAGTAAATAAAACACATATTGCTGTTTTTGGATATCTGCCCTAAGAGGCTTACCAGAGTTCTTTTTTTTTTCCCGTAAGCCCCTGCAGCAGAAATATAAATGCCACCTAGACCCTTTCGGACGGAGTGCATTCGTCTTTAATCCTAATGTCACACCTATGACTTTGGTTCTATTTCAAATGGATGAACGTAAAGGCGACGAATGGCATTTTTCCATCTCTGTGATCTTGCTTGCGCAGATGCAGACGCAGAAAAATATTAAGAGGGTTAAGACATAGAAATTATTCATTTATTTTTACTTTCCGAACATGTACCCTCTAAGGAAAGTATTGACATCCTGAAAAAATTCGACTTCGAGATTGGGGTGTAGGGACACGTTTGGAGGTCTTCTCAATTCATTGAGGCTATTTTGACGAGATGTATTTATGGATGTGTGTGTGTATGTGTGTATGTGAGTGAACACGATAGCTTCTAAACAGGATTTTAGATTGTGCTCCCATTGGGTACATAGGTTACAAACCACCGTCGCAAGACCGGTATGGAATGGGGTGTGTCTAAGACTTATGGTTTTTCTACAGGGCTACGACCCAGATTTCTTTGACAGGAGGGTCTATGGGAGGACATTCTTGAAAGTGAGCTAGCGTTGAAACGGTGCATTCTGTTGATCTCTAATTGGGTATATAGGTTATAAACCACCATCGTAAGACCGGTATTGATTTGGATGTGTACAGCTTTTACAGTTTTTCTACAGGGCTACGACCCAGATCTCTTTTACATTATGGCCTATGCCCTAGTAGCACAATGAGTCCAAAAGACGTGTAAAACACGTTTTTTAACGTCGAGAAATGTGTTTCCAACGTAATTTGAACGTTTTTTGAACAAGTTGTGCTACTAGGGTGGGAGGACATTCTTGAAAGTGCGCTAGTGTTTAAACGGTGCGTTCGATGGAGCTTCCATTGGGTCTATAGGTTTGAATGATGCATCGATTACAATTTATTGAAATGCTGGGTCATGATCTCAATCGTAAGTGTTCGGAAAGTCGAGTGGAGTCACTCCAGATTTTTTAAAATTTGCTCTCGCAAAAGATTTGCAAGTATCACAAACACTATTTCGTATAGAAAACATTATTTTAAAAACCTCAATAACGTGTTTTTAGCTTTGTTTGAAAGAAGTGAAAGCCTCTAAAACAAATTTGAACAGCACGTTCCTAAAGTGCAATGCAGTCGAATTCTTTCGTATACTCTCGTAAACGAACAATTCATGCTTTGTGAACCGTTGACAACATACAATATAAATTGCACGTTACGTACCAATAACGTTTATGGCAATCGATCCGTTTAGGGTTGCCAGGTCGCCAAACCCAATAGCGGGACAGACCAGACAGCTTGGCCGGACATTTGGGTGAAAAGGCCGGACAGCCTACAATATTGAGGATTTTGTCTCAGTATGAATAGGTACGACAAAAAAATTGTGTGTAAAATGAAACTTTTTTGATGATTACCATGAATCTTGTTCAATTCCAATGGAATATAAATAACATCGAATGCCCAATCAGTTCGAGTACTTTATGACTCATCAGCCAAAGTCATCCGTAAAAAAGCCTAACAAAAGCCGGACACCGTTCAGTTTGGCCGGACACGCAGTCAAAAAGACTAACTATGTCCGGCTTTATCCGGACGCCTGGCAACGCTAGTTCATAAGATAGAACATAGACGGATTGATAAATGGAAAACAAAGACTTTTCAACTTTTTTTTTAAAAAACGTTAATAATTTTTAAAATAAAGCACTTTCAGATTTATTAAAAGTATATCACAATCCATGTATCGGCTCTATTGGTCCGACATAGCCGGCTCCCAGACAGCCCATAAGCTTAAATCAAGCTTGACATTTCTTTGAATTGGACGTATTAATACAAGTAATTAAAAAACTTTGTAAAAAACACACAGAATTTTGAGTGTTTTTTCAGTATTAATACAAGCTTGTCAGTTCCACTCATTTTAAGTTTGCAGCCAGCTTGGAGAAGTCATTTGTACGGTCAAGCTTGAATGCAACTGGATGACTGCTTGATTTGGAAAGCCACATCCACATAACCAATAATTTATCATCAGTCATAAGTGTACTTGACCATAGAATTAAATAAAAAAGATTCTATATTTCCAAATATGGAAATTCTTCAAAATAAAATACAATTATACAAGAAATGGATTTCAAAATCAGTCGTTTGTCTCGATTTTGGCCCATATGGCCCAACATGATATTGAAAGTTTTAAAACGTGTGCGTATTGGTCTGACATAGCAGGCTGCACGGCAGCGCAGCCAGCTGTGTCAGAGAACTTCTTTAGCTCTGTGGCAGATCTTCATCATGTCTATCTGCGGCAGATCTTTTGTAGCCCGTATTTAGCAGATGGGCGTTTCGATCGACCGCCATGTTGTTGGTAGTTAACAGGGCCGGCCCTAACAGTTTTGCCGCCCCGGACAAAAATATAAAATGCCGCCCCCCACAGTAAAATTACTAGTAAAAGAAATAAATTGTTCACAGATACTGTTTTCATGCCTATAAAATTGGAATAGCTCTTTAAACATAACACAGCATAAGAAAGACTATATTTATTAAAAACCACACATTAAGCTAAAAATCAAAAGAAAGAGAGAAAAATAAAGTTTTTTTTTTCTGACTTTTAATTCCACAAAATTCCTGACTTTTTCTCTTATCAATTTTTGTACTAATTCATGTTCGATAGCCAATGTAGTTAAATTATTTAACCTACCTGGAAGAGTTGTGGAGCATAAGAAATTTTTAGTTAACTTTAATTTCTCTGCACTTGCCACAATTATCTGCAAAGAAAGCGAAATTCTCGAAGCAATAGCAAGATGTGGTGTAAAATCTATAGTTAAAATTAGCTTTAAATTTTCAACTGGGCTTTCCTTTTTGACTAATAAGGCCGTAACTGACACTATTTCATTTACTAGATCAAGCGCGTTTATAATCCCCGATTCCTCATCGGTCAGTATTAACTCCAATTGTTAGCACGGTTACACTGTGTTACAATGTTTAATTAGCACTTTTTAGGAGTGTCTTAACTCAGTTATGCCGTGCAAAAATTTAAAATAATTACATTGGGTACTTATTAAATTAAATCTGCATTCTAAGATATTAATCGCTTTGTTTACTGTAAAAAAATAAATCTATCTTAAATTTTAATTTAGGATCTTTCACCAGATCATCTCGTGATTCGCAATCAAAATTAATATGTTACGTGGTTTCTTAAACTCAGTGTTAACCAGAATACTATTTCGTCGGTCAGTTCTCTTGTATAACACAACATTTCATTTAAAATCGCATCAAATCGAAGATCCTTTCAAAAAATCTTCACAGTTTCTTAAGAGTTCTAGAGCAGGTGGTCAATCGTTGTCTTTTGACTGCAATACCTTTCCTAATGGATTCATCCAATTGAAGATTTTGTACCAAATAATAATAGAGCATAGGAACATGAACTGTTTGAGAGAGTTAAATAATCCTAGCCTCATTGGAATTAGATTTGTCAACACCTTTTTACCTTACCAAGAATGCGATCTGTTCAATTTTTTTGGCATCAGGAATGCAATCCAGAAATATGGGATAATATTTGGCTTGTTGAATTTCATTAACAAACTGTAATTTGAATCCAACTGGAAATCTTGTGAAAAATCTATGCAAAATATGTAAATATTTGTTTGCACATCACATATAAACAACTAAACAAGGGCGTGTAGCCAGGATTTTCATAGGGGGGGGGCAAAACAAAGAGACATGGAGTCCAACTGCTCCTGCCCCCGGTTTGTCATAATCAGACCCTATGACTAGCTCATTTTAGGGGGGCATCAGCCCCCTGCCCCCGATGGCTACGCCTATGCAACTGAAGCGAATGAAATGAAATTTATAGCAACACCAAAAGTGGCAACTTAATTTAAACTGCAGTTGCTTAAATACTTCTAATTCGTTTAAAAGTTTTGAGATTTAAAACTGTTGTTTGAAAACTGTGTGTAAATGTATGTTCGCCCATTGTTAAAAAATGGCTCAAGGGAATAGAATGAAATTTGGAATTATATTGAATGGTAAGTTAATTGAAACAATAGCTACCAAAATTGTTTTAAATGATTCATAGACTTTGAGATTTTGTAAAAATCGCTTTAAAGTTTGTTCTGGCATCCATCAAAAGCGGATTAAGAGAACAGAATGGAATTAGGCCATATGATGGGTAACAAAGCATCATCGAAATTTTTAAAAGATTTGAATAAATTGAAAGGGTTTGCAAAAGTTACATAGTATTTTTTCTTTTCTATTTTAGGGGGCGGGGAGAGAGGGGAGGGCGTCACTTTAAGGCGTCTGGAGGTAATACAATTATTTTTTAATTTTGAGAAAATTGTGCAAAAATTTTACAGGCATAATATTAAAATTTCTAAAGTTAATAGAACAAATTTCACTTACTATTGATGAGATTGAGTTAAATAACATTGATATATATATATATATTATTTTGAGAAAATTTTGTGTGACCACTTCGAGAAAACAACTAGTGGTCAGGCAAAAGGGAATGAAATGAAATTATGTTAAATAGTAGGCGGTTAGTAAATTAAAATTTCGGGTTTTTAATTTTCTACAAATTTGAATGATTTTTGAGGTATGACGTAAACTTTGATAAAGCTTTTCGCGCATCAAGTAAAATCATCAAAATATTATTCAATCGGACGTTTCAGTGTTAAATATCGGCTACTTGCTATTACAAAGAATTTTCCAAATATTCTCTTCTCAGTTTAATATTCGTTACCAGCATCTTCTTTTGCAACTTTAAATGACTTCTTGATGTAGGAAGCTCATCCACTAAAAGAAAACGTTAATTTTGAATGCAAAATATTTTCTCTATTGACAGTTTATCTCAGTAATTTGTTACACTCTAACCTGTAATTTTTGAACAATACACAAGAGTTATAACTTAGCTTCTATATTTCTGCCAGTATGTCAATTCCATTTTTTGTACTCTACAATGCAAACGAAATTTCGCGCGGTTAGTAAAAACCCATCAATGACGGATGGGTACATCAGCTAGTAAAGTTATATAGAAGGATATTCTTCGGAATATTTTTTAACAATTCTTTTACTAATACGAAAAATTTCAAATTCGAGCCAAAATGCCGCCCCTAAAATTTGCCGCCCCGGACAGGGGTCCGGTTTGTCCGGCCGTAGGGCCGCCCCTGGTAGTTAAATAGATCGCTGGCAATGGCTGTAAGCGTTGGGACCCTTTCACCTTCTTTTGCGATTAGCAGCGAGAGCGCCGAAATGAGGTGGTTTCGCCGCGCAACCACTGCAGCGTCGAATGGTAAAAAATAACAGTGACTCCCGTGACTTGCTTTGTGGACCGTTCAAAGTTCCGAACTAAGAACACAGAAACGGCTTCCTCTTCCACTTACTGTCCTTTTTTCCCTCCATCGATTTTCCGGCCGGCGGTCAGCGCAGAGAAGAGAAAAAAAAAAAAAAAAAGGTCGATCGAGAACAGCCTGTTGATGAAGATAAGAGTGGACTCGTGCGGGGAAACGACTTTCGAACTTTCAGTCCAGCCGGAAGATTAAAAAAGGGTGGATCGGATTTTCTTTTTGAAGAGCAGCGTGGTCATTACCGGTGATGATTCACATAATAACCTTGATACGAATCTTTTAAGTACTTGATTACGTGCATGTATTGGGCAGATTATGTTTACGGATGCATGTGTTTGTTCTTCGTTGATGACGGCCCGTACTCTGAAGGATGGCTGTCGTCAGTGTGAGTGAAAGGGTGGCTCGATATGTCTGATGACGAGTTGATAATAGAGATAGACGGGCTCAGCTCGAACCCGTGACCTTCGCAAACAAGGGCTGCTGGCTCAAGTATTGAGTCATCTTATGTAGGCCGAATGGAGACGTCCAATTAAAAGTTGTATAGCAATTAGGATGGTGGTGGCTTATCACCCGTTTATTAAATGGATTATTTCTTACATAGATCTTGATTGATTATGGATGACGGATTCAATAGGACACTCAAAATGCATTTAGAAATGGGGATGACAGCTCGAATGTTTAATACTTATATATATATAATTTTAACTTTTGTTCTGAAGATATGTTTTTAAGCACGGATCCATTGGATAAAAGGAGGATGAGCCACCAGAATTTTAATTTTTTTTTACAGATTTTCATTTTATACCTCAATCGGCCTACTTAGGATGACGTATTCCTTAAGCCAGCAGGCCTTAGTTGCGAAGGTCACGATAGGGCTTGGGCTCTATTCCCGATTGTGTTCGGGCTCGAATGGGGGTACGGGATCATGAGGAATTTCTCATGGGTTGAACATACTCCTCGTAAGCGGATTTAAAAAAGGGATTCACGGGAGGAATAAAGAATTAGAAAGTGCGTTAAGAGTTGGCTACTCTATTCGTCTTTCATGTGCACAAATCAGGCAAAACGTACGGGATATTCTATCAGTGGAGTCTTTGACTTTTATTTGAAGCAACTGACTTGTATGAAATTTTGGGCTCGGCCGCCCTCCGACTTCAATGACATCGCTCAGATTGAAAGTTCTCGGACTCGGACTTTAAATAACGAGCCCCAACTCATCTCTATTACAGATATGAAAAATAACATCATTCGTTTTGAATCATTTCATTGGCATGTCCAATAATTTTTGCTCGAAAGCTCTGTAGAATGATACTGAATAAAAAAATTAAAAATAAAGTATGCAAATACTTTTATTTTTCTCAGATCTATTTTTTCATTCTTTCTTTTGGTGTGAATTTAATGTATTCATTTCTGGATATAAATGAAGTAAATAAAATAAAATAATAAAACGATTTTAGTAGTGGACGTGTTTGTTATCTCTTTCTTATCCGTAAATAAATATTTTCAATAATAAACTGCCCGTCAAGTCGTAAAATAATAAATTATTTGAAACCGTAAAAATTCTTCTTTCCTGTCAATTATTACAAACGCTAGGGTAAACGGCGTACACGTTACATCGCTTATCTGGGTAAAAGTGACCGTCGATTTATGACCGTGTTACCGGACGTCCCATTGGTTACGTCAAAGATGCGCCGATAAAAATTTATGATCTCGGGCGTTCAAGGAAACTTGCATAATTCCTCTCACAATTTTTATAACAGATAAGGATCTTGAAAGCAGAAATGGAAGGGGCGGGGTGAAGCCAGCGTATAAAAAGGGACAAACAAATAAAAATACAGATAAAGAAATGCATAAACTTATAAATCCACACACAGACACACACAAAAAGGCGTAGAGAAAAATCTGAAGACTGTTTAACGCGACACTAAGTTCTGAAGTGATTCCAATTTAATTTATTTTCTCTGTACTATCGAATTAATACCCTATACGCATCGACTCTGAAAGAGTATATTGAAGAACGCCCGTGAATAGCAAGTCATGACAGCTTATTTCGCTGACAGTTTGTTCGTAAAGACAATATCAAAGAACATTATTATAGCCTTATTTAAATGCTTAGAGGGAAAAAAATATTTGTGGCAGGGACATAGCCAGGGAGATAGGAGCCTCGGCACCCTTTCTGAAGGTGAAACACTACCTTTTGCCATCCCTCCCTCCATTTGTTCTGCTCTGGCTACGTGACTGATACGTGCTGTAGTAGTCTCATTTTATGTAGCACGCACGTAAAAATAGAATGCTCCGTAAAACATATTTTTTGCGTACATAAGGATTTTATTTAAATCATACTGCATGCCTAGGATCCAGGTCTAGGTATAAGGTTTAAGAGCTTGAGGCGTTAGTGCTTCTTTGATCTCATATAAAAGTAAGTAGTTAAGCAAGGTTTTAGTAACGTATGTATTATTTTAATATGCATATTATCTTGCACTGAAAAATATAACATTGAACGAGTTCTTTAAGTGCCTCCGCCTAGGATCGATGAGCTAGGATGTACTCGTGTGCTGCAGTGTGTTTGAACTCGAAAATGTTCTCAAATTATATCATACCTTTGAGTCCACGGACGAAATGAAGACGTTCTGTTATTGGTTGGGGGTTTTGGACATTTTACGGGGATCCTATTCCCTTCACTCCGTACTCGTCCATTTTCCTTCGACCGCAGGATAAAAATAGGACAAGGATCGATCCGAGAACGTTTTCCAGGGTCCCATTATTGCGAATTTTACTATCGAGTTTTGTGAATATCAACATCTATTTTTGCGAATTTTCATTAAACGTTTTGTAAAAGTCATTTTTTTTTTTACTTATAATGATTTACAAAACAAATTAAAATATAGGGTAAAGTGTCGATGAAGGGTTATTTTAATGGATTGTATTTTTGTGTATTGTATTATTGTATTTTTGTTGCCGTAAAACGGACCCGAATGTCACGTGCATCGATCCCTGTAGTCATTCCCTATTCTGAAGACAAGGCAGACGGATCCAACGGGTTCGTGGTCTGTCCAAACGATAGCTCTTCCAAGTCCAAACGATTTGAAGTGCTAGATCTCTCTCTCTGGAATGGGTCCAAAATCAGGAGACCACTCATAGGGGGGCAACGTTGGTTTGCCTATTAGGCGCCTCTATCACGAAACGAACACTATCTGCGGGCCTCGTAGCGGTCAGGCCTTCAGTAGGCCGCTGACCCGGCCATTAGGAAGGAAAAAAAAAAATAATTTAAGATTTTTCAGTCGCAAATCATGCAACTTTTGACAGCTTTATAAAAAAATTTGAATTGAGCTACAGACTCGGAAAATGTTAGAACAAGTTGCACTGTAAACTGACACCGAGAATGAAACTGTAAGAGTTACGAAAGGGTCAGAAAAAAAATGCTACGGAATGCATACAGAATTTCGAGAGTTTTCCAATTTGGGCTTATGATTGTGCCATTTTGATGTGGGCCATTTTTGTGCTTATGATTTTTTTGTTTTTGGAAGTTGCACGAGACATCATACAGCTTCACTGTTAATGTGGGCCCATAATATGAAGAAGCATGATTCATTTTTTCGAGTGTTGAACATCACGGGTATGTTTTGAAAGCTGTTCCTATCACGGTAAAAAAAAAATTCGGAAACGTTACCCCAAAAAATGGGGCAGCTCTTGTAGTTTAAAATTGCGGAAACGTTTCCGAACCATGCGGGTAAAGTATTTAGAAACGTTTCTACATATGTCGGAAACATTTTTACCTATTTTCCTGCATTTTAGGTAAGGTTTCTGAAAAGATGGGTAACGTTTCTGTATATTTTGGTAAAATATTGAGTAACCTTTCCGTGTATTTCGGAAAAGTTTCCGAATTAACGAGTAACCTTTCTGAGTTTTTCAGAAAAAGTAACATGCACTAGATGAAGCATTTCAAGTAACATCAAGTAGATGGCAGCACCAAACTAACGGAAGGAGCGGGGATCCAGAATCGAACCGAAGGAAGACAGACGGACGCATAAGACAGCACGCTACCGCGACGCTGTGACTCTCTTGCCCGAATTTACTTTAAAAGTAAACTGACTGCTGTTGTGGTATGGCTTGTTTTGGAAACTTAAATTTTTTTTGAAGTATTTTGTAAATGGAGAGAAAATACCGTAATTAATAAATATAAATTAAAAATCTTAAATCTTTTTTCTTCCATATAAATTATTTTCAGGAGATAATGTACTGTTTTATTTAAGTATTCATCCGTTTTATTTAACTATTCATCCGGCGACGTCACCTGGTGACTGGTCACAAATAAACTTCACAGTGACCACACAGTGAAGTTACATCACTCACAAGTTACCAGACCCTTATTATCGCATGGGCAAATCGGGACTTTGCCCGGGGCCCCCAGTTTCAAATGTTGTTCTGAAATATTCTTTTATACGTCAAAATATTATGAAAAAGAAAACAAATTTTATAGATGGGGACCCCCAAATTCAGCAATGCCCGGGGCCCCTGTTGGTCATAATCGGGCTGTGTAAGAAGTTAAAATGTGACAGTCCTGAGACAATTGTGACCCTCTGTGACGTCAAAGCGTCTCTTTTGTGACCCTCTGTGCTATTAGGGAAGACGCGTTCACTCATCCCTCTGTCTCTTGGCACTGGGAGCATGCGCGCGAAGTCCCAAATAAAGATTTCCTTTCCCCCGTAGATACTTTACCCCGAAATATGGGTTATGTTTCCGAAATCGTGAGTCCGAGTAGAGCATCGGTAGGTTACGCTATACTTTCGGAAACCTTTCCGCTATAAGTATGTAACGTTTCTGAATTTTTTTACTGTGATGGTGACGATCGCTCTACACGTAGAACACCCCTAACACTTTATGTGCCAAATTCATTTATTTTTCCTAAAATGTTGAAACTTTTTTTGTAGTATGGGAAACAACTCATATTAAGTATGTATTACAAACAATTCATATATTCCATGAAACACTAAAGTACAGGACATGAAAGACCTCGCTCGGCATGAACTTCAGATTTATGTCCTATTAAGTCATTTTACTGATGGGACTTTAAAATCCCGTCGGGACATCAGAGCCTTATGATCGCATGGGCCAATCGGGACTTTGCCCAGGGCCTCCAATATCCAATGTTGTTCTGAAATATTCATTTTTATATCAAAATTTTATGAAAAATAAAACAAATTTCATAGATTGGGGGGTCCCCAAACTCATCTATGCCCGGGTCCCCTGTTGGTGATCATCAGGCTCTGCGGGGCATAAAGGGTTAGGTCAGTCCTTTTTTATAGAGGAGCCCCTTTCGAACACATTTATATTGCGTTAGCGTAACACTTTGCTTCATCCTACGGTTTATGTAGAGGAGAAGAGGGTATTATAGAATACCATTTACATTTATAGCTATGATTTTACAGGTTTTTGAATAAAATACCCAAAATCATCATGAGTACATACTATAACTCATTGTAATAAGTCACCCGTAAAGTAAACACTACTGATTTTGTTGTTAGAGAAAAAACTGTTTTAAAAGAAAGTTACGAATGGAGTATAATATGGAATAGGTGGTTTAAACCGTTGAAAAACTAACTATATTTGATAAAAGTTATTTTGAACTATGAATCCTATTTTTAAGACTGCTCAAGCCATTTCTGCTTCGAGTCTCTATTTAGATAAGTCGCAGATAGAATCTTCTTTCTCTGTTCCGGTACAGCCAAGGTAAGCCCACAGAGAAAATCTGAAGCATTGAATCCAAATTTCAACTCATTGATCTTTGAAGAATGTTTCGTTACAACACATACATTCAGTGTGTTCGTTTTCTGGCTCTTGAGTTGTTGGCATGAAATCCATGACACTATTATCTAGTATTCCATAATACCCGACACGCCATCTAGGAAAATGAACCTTTAAACTTATGGGCAACTCACTGTCAGCTAGAAAACAAAAACAGTACAACAAACTATCATTCTTTTAGTGTACATTAAACATAGCATCCATGTTCAAGTCACGTGTATACTGTGAAAATCTGTGTGTAAGTGAAAATCTTTGAAAACTTATCTGCAAAAATCAAAAACCTCTCTGAACTCTTGTACCCCTCTGAAAACTCTTGAAAATCAAAAAACACACTTTGTTCTGTAGAGAGTGGTACAGTAACAACAAGAGGTCAACTCTTACTGCATTGTAATACGAGAATATTTCTTGAGTCGTTCGTATGATTCCCATGTGACAACAGCATCTAACAGAGCCAAAATCTCGGTATTCCATAATACCCTCCTCTCCGCTATATCAAATGGCCGCTTTTTTTTTTTTTTAATTAAAAATTATCCTCTCCCTTAAGCATTTCATGTATCCACCACAGCTCAAAGCAACTCCACTCGTGAAATAAAAAAAAAATAAAATAAAATAAACACGTGTATTCTGGTCGCGTGCAAATATTCATCTCGCCCATCCAGAGTACAGATGAAGGCGGAACAAACAGTAGCTTTGTAAAAATGCCTCCAATTTTGTCTCCGGGGTGATACGTGAGGCAGGTCACCAGAGACCCGCGAGGACCTCTCCACTGTGTGCAATCATAAATACTTCGAAAAGGATCATGCGCCATTAAGCGCCATAGTCTGATAAATCCGGGAGCACGCGCGACTCCTGCGCCTCGACTGAAGAAGTCGCACGCTCTTGTCTGTTGGTTGATGGGAGAAGTGACTTCAGAGAATAGGAAAGTTCGACATGCAGTCTGTACAATGAAGCCTGTTCTTAACCCTTTGAGGCGCAACCCTTTCCCAATACTGAAAAAAGGGCAGCCATTGCCATCGCTCGACTTAATACCAGCAAGAGGGCGGACGATCGAAACGTTCATCGCGTGCCCCACAGATCGTGGGACCCTACTTTGGACGCAGACTGGCTGTGCCGCACAGCCAGCTGTCGTCAAAACAAAGGGTCTCTCGATCGGTGGCACGTGATGAACGTTTCGATCGTCCGCCCTCTTGCAGGTCGAGCGGTGGCCACGGCTGCCCCTTTTTCAGCTTGGGGATATGTATCCAGCTGTTTTCGTATTCTTCCATGTTTCAGCACATGTCAGTGCTGTTCAAAAGAATCGTGGCCCTTTTTGGACGGGAAAGGACGTGCTCAAAAGTAAAGGATTCTCGTGAAGCTAGGTCACCCGCCACTCTTTGGATAGAAATCCAATCGACAGCTGGCTGTGCTCGCGCACAGCCAGCTGCGTCAAAAAAGGGTCTCTAGATCTGTGGCACGCGATGAACGTTTCTTTCGTCCGCCATCTTGCTGGTAGTTAAGTCGAACGATGGCAACGGCTGCCCTTTTTTCAGCATTGGGAAAGGGTTGCGCCTCAAAGGGTTAACAATGTTCTCAGATCAGTATTTATACTAACTTTACGAATAACTAATGAGTAACTTTACGCCAAGAGTCAAATCATGTTGTTTATTTTTAGATTCCACATTACTGGAATCAATTCGAATTATACATGCAAGAAAAAGTTTTACTCCCTACCGTGCGGAGAACGGGTACGCAGCTAGTCTTATATATAATAAAATCCGAGAGTAAACATTGTATGTAACTATGTAGGTAGGTTTGTGACCACCGATCTTCTTGCGCGCGTCTCTCGATCGCATTGCGCCGAGACGGTGGGTCGCAGACTTACCGAATTTTGCATACGGCTTCACTAGGACAGATCCTAACACGCCTCGGAGCGATTTTTTTCGAAATTCGAATTAGAAAATGTTTTATTTTATGTTTTGTCCGATTTTTAGCGATTTTTCTCGCTTAATACGTAATAACTCCGGTAATTACACTCGCAAGAAAACGAAATTTACATCATCGGATAGAGGAAAAAATTTTCTTTTAAAAACTGTTTGTTCGGACTGTGTAACATAATTTGCAGATTTTTGGGAACTTTTCAAATAAAATTAAATTGGACGCTGACTTTCGTAAAATATTTTTAAAACTGCTGCATCTTAAATTCTATCCGTCATAACTTTTTTATATTTTATCAAATGACGGAGGATACATTTCGCCCTCTTTTAAAAGAAAAACCAGAGGAAAATATAAATTAGGAGATTTTTACGAATTTTTAAGTAAAGAAGGATTTTCATTTCAATCGCAGCAGCTTAAAATTTTCGGTATGATATCCTGCGGTTTGGTTGTCTGGGAGACAGTAACAATGATTAAAATTGCCAGTTGAAAGAAAAAATTATTTAAAAGTAATTAGTTTTCACATGTGAAATGTGCGCCACTTTGACGTCACGAGTTTAAAACCCCTTTCGAAACTCAATCGGAAAAACGGACTCACGAGCAAAACATACGCGATATAATACGTGAAATAATTCTATATTTTACTTTACGTTGCCAGAAAAATAATTGAATGCTGTTTTTACACAAGTGAATTAATTAACCAGCATTATTTTCAATTGAGATTTTAAACGGGACACGTTTTCGAATCGCAAGAAAGAATTTGCGGTGCTAAACAGGGCCTGATTATGGCAAACAGGGACCCCGGGCATTAATGAATTTGGGGGCCTCGATCTATGAAATTTGTTTTATTTTTCATAAAATATATGTTTATAAAAAAGAATATTTCAGAACAACATTTGAAATTGGGGGCCATTTCGAGCCGGAGGCACTGGGAAAAGTCCCGATTTGCCCGTGAGATACTAGGGCCCTGGTGCTAAATACGCCAATCTGACAATAATTAAGCATACAAATGTATGGAGAGCTGTTTTAGTGGCAACCATAAAGTGAAATGATTATCGTTTATACTAATGCATAAATTGCAAAAGTCACCAAAGACTAAAAGACTACATTCGTGACAAATATCTAAGCCGTTTCTTTAAATTAAGTATTAACGACTGAAAAACGAAAATATATTGTATTGGTATCATTAAAAGATAGTATAAGTAATAGTTAGTAGATATGCTGGGGCAATAGTGATCAAAGCACAATATACCGCATTAATAAATATTTCGTGAAACTAAGTCTTCTATTCATTTTTCAACAGCCGTATTACATCACAGATAACAAAACATTAAGTAATTCACGTCGCATTAATATATCCCGCGGTTGTTTCAACAGAAAAGACTGTCACACAACTTTTTTCTTGGAGATTTTTTTCTTGTCACAAGTAGTTATGATCGCATTTTAGGAAAATGTTCTCTTCTTGCCTTGCGAAGAGCGGATGCACTATTTAATTATAAAATAAAAGGGTTCTCCACATCATGTAGTATCTAAGGTATTAATGGCATAACTTAAATCTAAAAAAGAGTATGATGCAGAAATGAGACATTTTGAATATTAGGAATTTTCACTGCGAACCGTCACGCTTTTCTTTTCTAATTGCGAATGACACCGACATAGTTTTTTGCGTCATAATATTAACAATGGTCTCAGGTCAGTACTTATACTAACTTTACAAATAACTAATGAGTCACTTTACGCCAAGAGTCAAATCATTTTGCTTATTTTTAGATCCCAAATCACTGGAATCAATTGGAACTATACATGTAAGAAAAAGTTTTGTTCCCTACCGTGCGGAGAACGGGTACGCAGCTAGTATATAATAAAATCCGAGAGTAAACATTGTATGTAGCTAGGTTTGTAGGTAGGTTTGTGACCACCAATCTTCTTGCGCGCGTCTCTCGATCGCATTGCGCCGAGACGGTGGGTCGCAGACTTACCAAATTTTGCATACGGCTTCACTAGGACAGATCCTAACACGCCTCGGAGCGATTTTTTTCGAAATTCGAATTAGAAAAGGTTTTATTTTATGTTTTGTCCGATTTTTAGCGATTTTTCTTGCATAATACGTAATAACACCGGTCATTGCACCTGCAGTAAAACGATGTTTGCATCATCGGACAGAGGAGAAAATTTTCTTTCGAAAACAGTTTGTTTTGACTATGTAACATATTTTGCCGCTTTTTGGGGAATTTTTAAAAATAATTTCTCTTTTGACGAAGTTTGCGTAAAATAATTTTAAAACCGTTGCATCTTTAATTCTATCCGTCATAACTTTTTTATATTGTGGCTAAAGACGGAGCATACAATTCGCCCACTTTTAAAAGAAGAACGGAGGAAAAATATAAATTAGGAGATTTTTTACGAATTTTTATGTAAAGAAGGATTTTTATTTAAAAAAAAGCTGCTTCAAGATTTCGGTATGATATCTTCCGCTATGGTTGTCTTGGGAACAGTAACAATGAATAAAATTGCCAGTTGAAAAAAATAAATAAAATTACATTAAAATAACTGAATTTTCGCATGCGAAATCTACATCATTTTCGTGTAACGAGTTTAAAACCCCTTTCGAAACTCAATCAGAATAATGGAGTCACACGCACCTACGAAATAATTCCATGTTTTATATTACGTTGCCAGAAAAAGAAATGAATGCTGTTTTTTAAACAATGAATTACCCAGCATTATTTTCGATTGAGTTTTTAAACGGGACACATTTTCGAATTGCAAGAAATATTTTGCGGAGCTAAATACGTCAATCTGACAAGAATTGTGCATAAAAATGTATGGAAAGCTGTTTTAATGGCAACGATAAAGTGAAACGATTATCGTTTATGCTAATGCGTAAATTGCAAAGAATCGCCAAACAATAAAAGACTACATTCGTAGCAAATATCTAAACCGTTTCTTTAAATTAAGCATTAAAGATGGAAAAACGAAAATATATTGGTATCGGTAAAGGATACTCTTAGTAATAGTTATTAGATATGCTAGGGCAATATTGATCAAAGCACAATATACTGCATTAATAAATACTTCGTGAAACTATTCGTTTCTATTCGTTTTTCAACAGCCGTCTTACATCACAGCTAACTAAACATTAAATAATTTTAAGTCGCGTTAATATATCCCGCGGTAGTTTCCACAGAAAACACAGTATCTGAACTTTTTTTTTCTTGGAGATTCTGTTTTGTCACAAGTAGTTATGGTCACATTTTAGGAAAATTTTCTCCTCTTGCTTTGCGAAGAGCGGGTACACAACTATTTAATTATAAAATAAAACGGTTCTCCACATCATGTAGTATCTAAGGTATTAATGGCATAACTTAAATCTAAAAAAGAGTATGATGCAGAAATGAGACATTTTGAAAATTAGGAATTTTCACTGCAAACCGTAACGCTTTTTTCTTTTCTGATCGTGAATGACACCGACACAGTTTTTTCCGTCATGATATTAACAATGGTCACAGGTCAGTACTTATACTAACTTTACGAATAACTAATGAGTAGTTTTACGCCAAGAGTCAAGTCATTTTGTTTATTTTTAGATTCCAAACCAACTTGGAATAAATTCGAATTATACATGGAAGAAATATTTTCGTTCCCTGCCGTGCGGAGAACGGGCACGCAGCTAGTATACATATATATAGTGAAACCTCTCTGAGCGTCCACCTCACCGTACCGAGAATATTGGGACGCTCAGTGGGGGTGCCCGCCCGCTCTCAAGGGTTTTATTGACTCTTGTACGATAATTGCTGTCATGCGTCCTATAAACAAGCCTGACATAGGTTCCTCATTTAAAATGAAATTTAAAACTTATGTAAAGAGAAAATAATACTTTATTGAATATTTTCTTACATTTTTTGAAAAAAGGGTACAACTTGTGTCTGTTTTAAGCTTTTTTACTTTTCTCTGAAACAAACAAACCAGACTACTTAACCTCGAGTTCTGCTCAAAATTGAAGCATGGAGTGAGTCCATTTCCCGAAAAATGAAATGGGCGATCCCACTCGGTGGCCTTTTAGAGGGGGTCGGGTGGCCGCTGATAAAGGTTATTTTAACATTGGGTCTATGAGCGAAAAAATCCGTGCCTTGAAAAATGGGCCATTTAGAGGGGTGGCCGCTCGGAGAGGTTTCACTGTATACACATACGTCATGCATATGTACACATTTATATTATTCTACGGACGTATACCATGTTGTAAATAATCAACGTATTGAAGCGAATTCAAAATAAAAATTGAAATAAGAAAACTAAATCCTTTTGAATGCATCGATTATGGAGTCGTTGCCAGAACAGTTTTATTACATTCATTCAGGTTGGCCTCCTTCGATGTAAGAACTTGAGTAGCAGGAATGAGCTCGATATACACACTTTTCTCTCCTATGTATTTCTGCTTTGTTTTTGTTTTTTCCACTCTCTTTTTGACCTTTCGGCCATTGCATGACAGCAAGGCCGTACCCCGAAAAAAATTTTCAGGGGGGGGGGGGGAACAAACGGCGAAAAAGGCTAAATTTTTCACAAAAAGGCTTTATCATTATTATTTTGTTAACAAAATTTTAAATTTCGGGGGGGGGGGGACCCCCTGGCTACGGCCTTGCATGACAGTCCTTCCACTGAAATAACCTACTCTCTATTTTAGGTGAGTAACGCGAGCAGCAATTTCTGAGTATTATTATTATTATTTCTTTCTTTGAACTTTTCCTTCGCTTCAGAATGGCAACAGATCCTCCGGGCTTGTGCTTCTTCCGTATTTGCACATCTTGCGTTTACTTAGGTTGGAATGCACTTTCCTTCGAATGAAGAGAAAGTGTGTTTGCCTCTCGGAACAATCTATAGATGTTTGCGAACCGGACGATGTTTCAAATTATTTGCAACGTTTACTTATATAAGTATTTATAAACACTTAAAATTCTTGAAAACAGACTCACCATTTAAAAAGTAAGGTAGAGTCAATGACCTACAAAATAGTGTCGATCTCGATAAAAACAGGAAACGTTTCACACTCGGGCTTTTGCGTTTTTCTAACTTTTCCCCAGTTTTATGAGACTCGTTAAAAGTTTTGACAGTTTTTCTTTAAATTCTCCGATAGGAATCTTGTTTGTAAAATTAAATGTCCCCGTATCAAACACGTTTTTATAAGGTGCATGTACTATCTATGGGACAAATGACGATGTTATATCAATTCACACGTAGAGTCGATCTTTTGGAAGCTTGAACGTCTATGGAAATTCATTTGAATGGAAATTTCACGAAACAAATTGATTTGTTTAGCATTATTATTGGAGAATTCTATAAAAATCTGGATGCAAATAATTAAAATATATTACAATAAAGTCCCCCCCCCTCCCCAATTTTAAAAATAAATGACTGCAGTATCATGGGGAGGAGAGTGAACCTATTGATACGGTTATAGTAAGGCTACTAAAAAGGAAGTAGTGTTAGAAGTAAAAATTATTTAATAACTTTGTATATAACGCCACACATAACACAGGCCAGAAAATGAGACCTTCAGTTCTCCATTTCCTAGCTTTGTGGCTGTCGGAACTTTTTGCAGCTGAGGAAAGTGGATCTTTCGTACTACCCGAAACGATCAAACTGAACTCTTTTTCATTGATACGCGTCCCTTGCAATGGATTCCAAAATTTTAATAGTGATACGGTCTCACTTGAGTCACAGAATGAGACTACACAAACAGCCGAAACACAACAACACAACAGCAACTTGCTACACAAACAGCCGAAAGCGATTGCCAGTGGAGTACTGTCCCATAGGATACTTCCACGGAAAAAAATACAGTAGACACCGGTTATAACGTACTCTCATGGGACCTAAGAAAGTAGTACGTTATAGCCGTCCCGCAGTGGACTGGGTGCTCAACTCCGTTCCCATAAGAACACGGCAAGTGAAGCAGCATCCGGCTTGGCCAGTGCTTGGGAGGGACTTCCCCCTCTCGGCCCGTCCGCTGTGGAACCGTGTACGCTCATGGGAGCGGGTGCACGTAAAATCCGTCGTGGCTCCAAAGTCCTCCAAGTTGTTAAACGATACCTCTGGGGGTGCCGATTTCAGGGGGTGGGTCCCTCCTCTGGAATGGTTCAAAATGACGGGACCCCGAGCTAAGACGGACTTCCTCCCACTGGGGCTCATTGAAATGGAAGCCGCTCCTTTGGCCCATCGCCTGCCTATACAGGGGGATCTGTCACCGCAACGCGGTTGACAGAGGGCATTAGCAACAACAACAACGTTATAGCCGAAGTACGTTATAAGCAGTACCGACGGTAAGATTCAATAGGACACAAAATAAGTAAGTGGGCTCATCGTTTCACTGTAATATGTGTTTTAAACAGGTCTGATTTTTTAAAATTTAAATTCAACAGAGAAAATGCTTTATGACTTACAATTTTTATCGAGATCCATAATCTGTCATTTTCTTTTGTTTTAAATGGGCAGAGGCTACTTTAAAAATACCGTTTTGGATCTCCATAATAGACTTTTGTAGAGTCTCTGCATCATCCCTGCGGCATTCAAACAATCGTAATCCTGTTTTTGCAGCATTGAATGCGTCGGGTATAGGCTGGGTATAGGCTCCTCTGTTTCATCTACACTCTCATCCGAATCATTATAGATAGGGCTTTTCGGGAGGCATTGACATGGGTGAATGACAAAGAAAAAACAGGGTCTTGCTCGCCCTACCCAGCAGGCGAAAAAGATGAAAGATCGCTCCCTTCCTTCATGCACCCTTCCTCTCGCTAGAGAATCTGAAAACGGACAACGAGTGTTTTTGAAGGTACTGAAATGTCCGAGAGCAAGGAAATAAAATGTTTAAGAAAAGCAATATTTTATTTTTTGGCTTGGATATAAAAAGTTCGTTATAGCCGAAGTACGTACTTTTGTCAAGTTCGTTTTAACCGAAGTTCAATAACGTTATAAATAGAGGACTTCCATCGGGACCTAGCTTCTAGGTACGTTGTAACCGATAGTACGTTCTATCCCAGGTCCGTTATAACCGGTGCGCACTGTATTTTCAGTGTGTGACCGAAAACTGTTCAGATGGAAAACTTTTACTTCATCCCATGCATCCTTGACAAGTTTGTGGGACTAAGAAAGACACACTCGTTTACAGAGCGGAACAAGATCGTGTGACGAGACAACACAACCCGCGATTTTCGAATCCCGTTAAGCAAGACACACGCGTCGACCGTATTCCTGAAAGGGTTGACAAATCACATCGGTTACATTAGCAAACAGATATGTATGCTCTCTTTTTCTCAATTGACTGATGTCATTCCAGAAAAAGGGAAAGAAAGAAAGAAAGAAAAAAGAAGAAACTTCTAAATAGAAAATCGAGAGTTGTGTCAGGCTGTATCGATACGGTGTTCGATTCCACTTTCGGGAGGGCCGCCTCTCGTGATTTTACGGTGAACGGTGATCCATCCAAAGGGATGCAGTGGCGACCTCCATTTTAAATGAATCGGCCAGAAAAAGGGAGCAATGTAGTCTCCTACTGAGCAGTGGCGTAGCTAGCAGAACGGGCGGCCGGAGAACGATCTATTTTGGGTGTCTCCTCACCCCCCTTTCCTAGGGATGGGCGCGAGACGAGACAGAGATTTTCAGCTTTTTTGCGAGACGAGACACACATTTTTGACAATACGATACAGGGATTTTGCGAGACGAGACAAAACCTTTAGGTTGTTTTGCGAGATGCCTATTTTTCGTCTCGTGTCTATCCCTCCAATCTTCCTCGTTTCAGGGACGATTGGACGCCCGGGGCAGGATAGACCCCCCTTGCCGTTCCTACGCCACTGCTAGCTGTAATAGTTAGTATTATAGTTTGAGACATCGTACACACCGATTCAATAGTTCACGAAACCCGCTGACGAAAAAGGAAACAAGAAATGGCACCAGTTCAATGGTACCCGCTGGGTTCCATAGACGAAAACGATGAGTCCTGTTACCCATGCAAAAAAGTAACTGTCAGTGAAAGGCAATGAGTCACGGCCTTAACCGTTTGTATGAGATGACTAACCACTGTACATTATTTTCGTTACTGCCCTGTACATTATTTTTGTTTTGTTGTTAAAAGAGACGAAGTTATTACGTAACCATTATGTGAAAGCTGTTATGTGTTTCTATTGTAGAAATTAATTTCTATAGATGGCGCAACGCGCTTTAAAAAAAAAAAAATCTGATGTGTCCAACACATGACTTCCTTGCACGTCCATTAGATCAAAAATATTTTCGAAGCACTTCCTCTAAATTTATTTGTTTGAAAGAGATAAAATATCAATAATAGTAAGGTTTAGCGATTTCTAGCCAAATATTTCGATATCGCCAAGCTGAGTTCAGTTTGAAAGATTTCCTTCTGACACTTTATTGGACGATATTTCACCAAAAGCCGACAAACTTGAGATAGTCTGCGAGATTTTGGGGATAGCCAAAGTAGTCATTGACCACAGACTTTCAATGAATTGAATGCATCCATGCACCTCAATGTATTTAAAGTCATTTGGCTCACCCTGTAAATAAATTCTCAGTCGATTGCTGTCAAAAAAGATATTGAAAACAGTTAGATATTACAATAGTTCTAAAAAATACGAAATAATTTTTGGCGCCAAATTTGCCGATATTTCGGCGAAACTCGTCAATGTCGACGATATTTGGCGAGATTTTAAGCATGAACCAAACAATGACAGATTATCGCCAAATTTGGCGATATTTCGCCAAAACTCGCCAAGAACGATGGCAAATGGCGATACTTTGGGCTTGGACCAAATGACTGACTATCGCCAAATTTGGCGATATTTCGCCAAAACTCGCCAAGCTCGAGGACAGACGGCGAGATTTTGGGAATGTACCAAACAATGACTGTCTACAGTTGTATTATATTGAAGATGTCCATAGACATTAAAGTACTGAAATTCTTTTCGGTGGTCCTGTAAATAAACTCTCCAGTAGATTGGAACCAAAAATCGAGATGCACAACTAGATGCTACAACATTCTTATATATGAAATTTCATAATAATTTTTGATATTTGAGAGTTAAATATGCACACACGAACAGCAAAAGTCGCCAAGCTTGGCGGCTTTTGGCATAGTTCTTGAGGGAGGCACGTGACCGTGGCCGGACCATTACCTAACTTATGTGGTAGGACGGTATTGGGCTTGAAATGGATGAATGCCCCTAAAATTGCCATTGACCGTAATGTATTGGAAATCTTTTGAGTGTTCCTGTAGCAGAACTATAAGTGATAAAGACACTTTTTTTAATGGAGAAATTCATTTTCTAACTCTTTACAGCATACATCACTTCCGAGTCGTTTGAAATTGCCCAATACCTCTAAAAAACGCTTTGATGAATTTCGGCCCATAGAGCGTAATGTATTTCGAAACTTTTGGGCGGTTCTGTAGATAAACTATCCAGTCGAATGGAACCGAAAGGGGAGGTGCACAACTAGATGTTACAGTAATCCTAAATATAAAGTTTCAACATTCTACGCCTAACAGTTTTTGAGATATGCGAGTTTAATGAATTTCGGACCATTGAGCGTAATGTATTTCGAATGTTTTGGACAGTCCTGTAGATACACTATCCAGTCGAATGGAACCAAAAGGGGACGTGCACAACTAGATGTTACAACTATCCAAAATATGAAGTTTCGACATTCTACGCCTAATAGCTTTTGAGTTAGGCGAGTTTAATGAATTTCGGCCCATAGAGCGTAATGTATTTCGAATCTTTTGGGCGGTCCTGTACATAAACTATCCATTCGATTGCCACCAAAAGGGGAGGTGCACAACTAGATCATAGAACAATCCTAAATATCAAATCTGAACATTCTACGACCCATAGTTTTTGAGATATGCGAGTTACATACATACGTACGTACGTACGTACAGACGGCATGGAAAAACTGGCCACAGTAGACTCGCCGCTGGTCAAAATGAGTTGCAGACGCGTTAATAGGATCGTGCATGCTAGCCTCCGATGAGATGCATCGAAAAATTTTTTAAAATTAAATTTAGAGGTAGTCAAAATCGGTTTTTTTGTCGAAATTTGGCCCCCAAAATTTTTCGGGATCACATTACTTCCTTATACTACGTACAAGGAAGTAAAAAGATACGTCTACTATTCTCCCATGATCCTCTTTCAAGAATGTTTTGTTTATGTTCGATTTTTCGCGCCAGAGAGCGTGTTTAGAATGTAGATTTGAAGCGACACTGTCGCTATTTGAATTAATTATGTGAAATCAACTTTTTTGTGTAAAAAGATGTAAATGGTTGTTAATATCAGTTTAAAAATGAGTTTTTATTGCGTCTTGTGTGCTTTGTTTTTACTTTCGGTGCCAAGCCTTTCGAATTTCGCCTGTTCTTGATTTGGAATTTGAAAATACGTTGACTTCGGAACTCCCCAGCTTGAAGAAGTTTTTTTCTTCGTTTTATTTATTTTTATCACTATAAAGCATGGGTCAGTGTTGATTCGAAAGACCAATACTGAAAAGTGTCTCTGAGAATCGGAGTTTTTACCATGATCCATGATCCATGATTGTTTTCAATGATAAAGGGTAGTTATGCCTGAGCTCAGGGATGAATGAAGCACTTTAACAAAGTATACCACATATGGGTAACCGCCGGGTAGTCACAGCTTTTGATCCGGCCCGAGTAGCGCATAAAACCCATGTAAACCATTCAGAATCCCAAGTATACGGCCCTCGACTTCGCCAACATCCTGAAGGCCCGCAACTTTTCAAAGGTTGCCCATACCTGACGTATACGTTCTGGCTAAACTAACCGCGGGGTGAAAACCTCTCTCGTTCCCTTTCCTAGATGCTCAAACGGTTAAAACTGTCAAAAGTTGAACTTAAAAAAAAAAAAAAAGAGAGAACTGCCTTCAGAAGTTGGTTGCTTTCTCCAAAATGCTACGTTCTTTTAACTCTGACATACTTCTGTCTCAAGAATACGCCCAAAAACAGACATGCGTTCGAAATGGCGCCCCTTTGCGATGCTCACCTTACTTACCTTGTCGGGCCGCCCCTATTCATCACCACAAGGGCGGCGCCAGCGAGAGAGCTATGGGGCCCACGGAACCCTCCGAAATTTTGTATTGCAGATTTAGTTTCGCATACTTCACGATTCCGCACGTTCATTTTGCATTTTGAACAATTTGTAGACCCAAGTCAAAAGTTCAACGGCCCCCCCTCCGAGAATTCGGTCTGGAGCCGCCCCAGCATTCCAACCGATGCGATTGAACTGTACGGCTTGCCTCCCGTTGATTCGAAAAGAGTTTGTATTCTGCGGTCATTTGACTCGCGTGCGGGTTTCTGCATCCATAAAAAAAAGAAAGGCTAAACACTCGAAAACGGTAGCAAACTTTAAAACACCCGAAGCGTTAAACCCTTTTCTCTTTTCCATTGGAGATCCCTCTTTCATACCGTGTGGATGAAAGTGGTTTTTAAGTTTAGCCACCTACGTCAGTTAGAACGTACGTCGTGAAAGCGCCTTCATTCATCCCTGAATCCAGGCATAACCCCTCGATCCTCTTCGACCAGGCGTGAAATGAAGCATCGAGAAAAAGGACTCGCACTTTACACACTATGCGGGATATACTTTTTTTCAATTTTTGTATTTATGATGACTAGGCGAGGATCGAAACGTTCGTTTGTTTGTTCTCGTTAAAGGCAGACTGGTCAATAGCCAGTTAGTTAGTGAGTATCGTTATTCTCGGGGAGGGGCCGATCATCCGCGGCATGGGCAGGCCGAGTCTGTGCCCGAAGAGAAAAGTGCTTCTAGTAAAAAGTTACAGTCACGGCGTAGGCGTTGCAGCTGAAAAGTGTGCGCATTCCATTCATTCAGGGGCGTAGCCAGAAATTTTTCATGGGGGGGATTACGACTACTACAACTCATATATATGTATACGTTTATGTGATAATTTAGTGAAGAATATACATTTTGTATGGCAAAAAATTTCTCCCCCCCCCCCCCCCCCCTTGGCTACGCCTCTGCATTCATTGATAGCGAAATCCCGTTCATTTTACTTTCCGAACATGTACCGTGTAAGGAAAGTATTGACATCCTGAAAAAATTCGACTTCGAGATTGGGGTGTATGGACACGTTTGGAGGTCTTCTCAATTCATTTATGCTATTTTGACGAGATGTATTTATGGATGTGTGTGTGTTTGTGTGTATGTGAGCGAACACGATAGCTCCTCAACGGATCATTCGATGGAGCTCCCATTGGGTCTACATATTATAAACCTCCGTCGCAAGACCGGTATGGATTGGGGTGTGTAGAGGACTTATAGCTTTTCTACAAGGCAACGACCCCGATTTCTTTGACAGGAGGGTCTATGGGATGACATTCTTGAAAGTGCGCTCGCGTTTAAACTTGCGCATTCGATGGAGCTTCCATTGGGTTTATAGGTTTGAAGGATTCATCGATTCAAATGGATTGAAATGCTGGGTCAGGATCTTCATCGTAAGTGTTCGGAAAGTCGAGTGGAGTCACTCCAGACTTTTTCCCTTTCGAGTGAATGTTACTCAGTTTTAGTGAACGTTACCTAAGTTACCTAAAAAGGAATTCACGTGAATGGTTCTCTAAATGAAGTTGGAGGGACACGTGCCTATCTCGACTCTACTCGAATACTGCGGAAACGGTATTTTCAAATTGAAATCGACGGATGACTGACTGTATTGGCATCCATCCGTATTTTCTACTCCGTTTTTCTGTTCTAGAGCGGCTTTATTCACCTGCGGATTCTCAGAGACATGAGTCACATGACCTGAAGAGAGGGTCAAGGAACTCGAGCCAGAAATTTCTACTTTACACCAGCCTAACACACACACACATTTTAAAGGTGAGAATACTCAAAATGTCAAAACAAAATACTTTGCTGTCGAGATAGCTGCATCTCTATAAATAAAATTAGACTTTTGTCAGTACATTTCTTGCAATTCAAAAATTTTGCGATTTCTATCCGTTTCAAGCACCCGGGAATCCGGTGCGACCCTAAAAAAAAAAGTGTGTAAAAAAAAAGTCACGGACAGAACGACGTCTGTCGTTCTGTCCGTGACGCTTTTTTTGTTCAAGCATCGCGTAAAAACGACTGAAGCGAATGATATGAAATGGGATGTCATGATAGGTGATCACTCAACTTAAAATATAGGCGTCGAATTTTTAAAAAATCGTGATTGGATTTTGAGATTTTGCGAAAATTGTTTCCAACTACGCACTTCACCGTTTTCAATACTGTTTGGAATGGGCACCCTAATCCATGAGGGTGCCTTTCTTGTGTCGCAAAACAAGTTTCAGAACTGAAATCTGTCTTGAAACGGCCCAATAAAACTATTTTATAATCTTCAATGAGGCCCATTCTAACGATACTTGTCCTTTGTCATAAACTGCCGCGTTTGTCAACTTCTAGCCTCATTTGGGAGAGATCGCCCAGCTGGGGTCAGGTTCGAGGCATTATTGTTTGGAGCCAAACTGGGCGATCCATCCTCGAAAATAGGAAACCTGGGCGACTTTATTCCCCACCTTATCGTGCTATGCACCGTTTCGACACATTTGAAAAGTTCTCGCCGCGACACACCGTCATGGGCGCCGGCAGAATATTTACCAGGGGGTGGGCAAAGACTACTCAAGGTGGAGGCAAAGACTATTTTAACGTATGGTTACCATGTTGGAAAGAGCAAAAAAGCAAGGGAAAACACTGCATTCAAAAATCCATGGAGGGGGCATTGCCCCCCTTCTTGCCCTATGCGGCCGCCGCCCGTGCACACCGTATAGACAATTTATGTCGATGCTAAAAAACCCGATTGATTTTAATAGCACTCAAGAGCTAAAAAAAAACAACCTCCCATTTCAAAGAGAGGAAAAGTGTTTTTAACACAGGAAAAAATTAACACTGATCTACATTTCCGGGAAAAAGTAAATCAGTTGGTCAGTATAGATATCCACTTTCATTGATAGCGTAAATTTTAAAAAATCCTGCAATTTGAACAGAGCCTTATGATCGCATGGGCCCGTCGGGACTTTGCCCAAGGCCCCTGGATGGAAAGGGCCCCCAATATCCAATGTTGTTCTGAAATATTCTTTTTTATATCAAAACTTTATAAAAAATAAAACAAATTTCATAGATGGGGGCCTCCCCAAATTCATCCATGCGCTGGGCCCCTATTGGTCATCATGAGGCAAGGGCGGATGAATGGGAGGGGCGGAGCCCCTCCGCCGAGACAAAAGAATTAATGTAAAATATCCTGTTTTACTTCTATAAAATGAACGATTATTTCATCTTCTAACTAACCGCCCCCCTCCCTACCCACGCATTCATCCGCCACCGTCATCAGGCTCTGATTGGAGAGTTTCAATTAAAAAATATTCACTCTGTCAGGGACTCGAAACATCTCCAACACCGTTTTCGCAAGCCGCACCCCCTACCTGCGTGTCAGCTATGACATGTTTCGAAAAATTCTATAGATTGCGATCGTTTGCGTTCGGAAATTTTTAAGACACAATTCTATGTTGATAAGTGCCGTCAACGATGCTGGTTTTTCTTTCGTGGTAGGGTGTAGCTAATGAACAGACATTTCTGAATTTCCTCAATGCACTGACGCAATCAAAGGTGACGAGTCTGCTATTTCATTCTAATAAAAATTATATATGTGTGTCAATGAGTTGTTGCGATTCGAGTACAGGGACGTATCCGAAGGGGGGTTGTGGTGCCGCAGGGGGGCCCGGGCACCCCGTGAAAGTCTGGACTTTTGTTCATCGGATGTCCATCCATCCAGCCTATTCGTGAGAAATTCTACCATTTTCGCCTCGGGTGCAATCCCCCCGAATTTTTTTCTTCGCAATGTTCCCAATTTAAAAAAAATCTGGAGTGACCCCCCTCGACTTTCCGAACACTTACGGTTAAGATCCTGACCCAGCATTTCAATAAATTTGAATCGATGAATCATTCGAACATTTATACCCAATGGGAGCTCCATCGAACGGGCCGTTTAACCGCGAGCGCACTTTCGAGAATGTCTCCCCATAGGCCATCCTGTAAAAGAAATACACAAAGATAGTCTACAGGGCTACGAATCTAACTCCCACGGCTACAGTCTACAGGGCTATGAATATAATTTCGTAGCCCTGCAGAAAGACAATAAGTCCTATACACAGCAAAATCAATACCGGTCTTAGGACGGTGGTTTATAACTTATACACCCCATTGGAGCTCCATCGAATGCCCCGTTGAGGAGCGATCGTGTTCACTCACTCACACACACATATATATACACATCTCGTAAAAATAGCATCCATGAATTGAGAAGACCCCCAAACGTGTCCCTACACCCCAAACTCGAAGTCGAATTTCTTCAGGATGACACTCCTTTCCTGGCAGGGTACATCTTCGGAAAGTAATAAGCATGCACCGTGTGGCTGTATAGGGATGACAGTGTAGTTAGTACATACATGTCTCTTGCTGTTAGTACATAAAGGTGGTCCGAAGGACTTCATGGGTCATGCGACAGTATAGACTTCGGAATCATTTTAGGCCGCGCAGTGGGCGTCCCTTAATAAAACTGCTATCGAAAAACAGGCACATAAGAATTTTAATTTTTTTTCACCACATGGCTTTTTGACATAAAATCCAAAAAACGCTACCTTTAAAAGTATTTTTGGAGTATTAATCTATACTCACAAAAAAAAAAGTCACAAAAAGCAGTCACAAAAAAAAATATTTTTTTCCCTCAGTAATCTCGCACTCAAGACGTAAAAAAAATATGATTCGTCGGCAAGCGGACGGTGTTTTTACAGCTATCAATATGAATGAAGGGACTAAAGACTGAAGCTCAAGAGCGACAAAAAAAAAAAAAAAAAAAGCCAATCTCTACTCATCCCGAGAAAAACAAAAACGATAAACGCATGGATTATGAAACACTTTTCAAAACAACATGGACGCTTATACAGCTATGTCTTTCCCCCCTTTTTTACTTTCCGAACATGTACCAAGTAAGGAAAGTACTGTCATCGTGAAACAATTAGACTTCGAGATTGGAGTGTACTGAGACGTTTTGAGGTCTTCTGAATTCATTTAGGCTATTTTGACGAGATGTATGTGTGTGTATGTATGTGTGAACACGATAGCTCCAAACGGTGCATTCGATGGAGCTCCAATTGGGTATCTATGTGATAAACCACCGTCGCAAGACGGGTATTGATTTGTATGTGTCTAGGACTTACAGTTTTTCTACTGGACTACGACAAATATTTCTTTTACATTATAGCCTATGAGGGGGGGCATTCTTGAAAGTGCGCTAGTGTTTAAACGGCGCATTCGATGGAACTGCAATTTGGTATATAGGTTTGAATGATTCATCGATTCAAATTTACTTAAATGCTGGTCATGATCTGAATCGTAAGTGTTCGGAAAGTCGAGTGGAGTCACCCCAGATTTTTTAAACTTGTTAGAGAATAGATTGGAGAAAGCGGGGTGCGATCCCGAGACCAAAAGGAAAATGTAAGAATAATACCTCCAATCCATTCTGTTATAACGTAATTTTAAGGAGTCCGATATCGAATTACTTAAAAAAGTGTTTCTTGAACACTTAAGTTAGAGCCCATAAAAACCGCATACGACCCGACCCGTATTCACTCTTGAAAAACACCCGAGACGCCCGATGAAGGATGCTGAAACAAAATGATAGGTCTCTAAAAGAATTCGCTTGCAAAAAATTAACAAGATTTAATAAATCGAATATTAAAGAACTCTGTATTAAAGAAAAAAAATAAAGCCGATGACATTTTTCGAATGTCAAAACTTCGAGGAACATTTTTTTTCACGCTATTTTTTTAATATTCTTTTTTTATTTCCACCTTATCACCTTTTACGTATTATTGATTGGACACGTTGCCGCGAAGTAAAAAGATTAAAAAGAGGAAGAAAAAAAAAAGAGGGAAAAAGAATGAAAAAAAGATTTTTACAAGTGATAATTTCTGAATAATGACTTTACTTTAAAAAAAGTAAATGGACGATGGCTTTTATGACTCGGCGATGGAGATTGAAGCGACGACGGTGGATTTTTCTCGAATATCCAAAGAAAGGAAAATGAAAGAATAATCTATCCAATCAATTTTGTTATAACGTCATGTTAAGGAGTTGGATGTCGTTATAACCGAATGACCAGGGGCGTAGCCAAGGGGGTGGGGGTTATGGGAGTTACAACCCCCCCCCCCCCCATGAGGAATTTTTTTGCCATACAAAATGCATATTCTTCCATCCCTTAAAACACACGTATTCATATATGTGAGTTGCAGGAGTCGTAACTCCCCCTTCCCCCATGAAAAATGTCTGGCTACGCCCCTGCGAAGGACGTCAAAAACTGAATCCTACCGCTAGTGGTTCAATCTATTGTCAGTATTTTGACGGGCTGCGTTCTTGAATGCCAAGATTTTACTTTTGGGGCTGTTTTTAACCCTTTAAAGCGCAGTGTTCCCGCTCTGGAAACACCCAACTCGGACGTTTGGACGATTGCCAGTCACGAAGAAGTGATTGGATTTCTATGAAAACAGTGGCGGGTGACCGAGCTCCACGAGAATCCTTTACTTTTGAGCATGTCCTTTCCCGTCCAAAAAGGGTCACGATTCTTTTGAACAACACTGACATCTGCTGAAAAATGGATGAAAGCGAGTGCAGCTGGACAGAGGGCCCACTGCTGAAAAAGGGCAGCCGTGGCCATCGCTCGACTTCACGACCCGCAAGAGGGCGGACGACCGAAACGTTCATCGCGTGCCACAGATCGAGAGACCCTTTTTGGACGCAGCTGTCGTCGAACGAGAATTGATATTTGTAGGGTGTCGATAAGTGTTGAACCCCGTGGCTTGGATAATAAGATAATGGCTTTGCAACAACGGCGATGACAACGAGCGCATTCGACAAAAATAGGTCTACACTCAATAGATTGAAACCTCGTCCACTTAAAATAAGTAACTTCCATATTCAATATTTATTAAATACCGAAATCATGCTCTTCTGGAAACGTGCGGATTCGAACGATTTCGTTTCGCTGGAATCAGTGGTTCATGCAGAAGAAATCAGTTTATTTGTGAAAAAAAAAATTAAACTGGATCCTCTGGAAACGCTATTTTAAACGAATTGGAATCGCCCTTTTCTCTTCCAAGCCTGATAACCGTGACTTCAGTAGGGCGCCCGTTTATAATTTCCGTCAACACCGACATTTTCTAGAAATTGTATTAATGAAAATATATAAAATTTTAATATTTTTTTTCAAGCTATTAGTTATTCTTCTTAATATTGTTTGGAATTAAATCGTTTGACGCACCCTTGAAAAAGAAATCAGTGCATCTATGAATTTTCAAAGAAATCCTATCGAATGAAATATGTGTTGTTTAAATTATAGTTTCAACAAAAATTAAATAATAAATTAGAAATAAATAAAGATACAGGAATGCTTTATTCTTTTTTTCCCTTCACAGCTTCACTCCCCACCCTCGGAAAAAAATAATTAATTAATAAAAATAAAAGTAAATAAATAATAACATACAAAAAATAAAATAGCAAAATAAAATCACACAGAATACTAGAAATCCATTAAGCATAAATAGGCTTTTAAAAGAGCTTTTTTCTAAGAACTAGAACTCGAGGATTTATCTTACGTTTAGTATTTCATTTTGCGTACATCCACTTTTACCTGGTTTCGCAACACGTACAAGTTTCATTCGTATACCAATAAATAAAATGATAATTGTTCTGATATCCTTCCAAACCGTTGAAAAAGAATTTGATTTATGGAGCACTGAGTGCCGTTTTGTCACAGAGCCAGGGCCCGATGAACCTTTGAAGTGAGGGGAAGCTCCGCCGCATTTAGGGCCCCCTTCCCCTTTTTGTTTGGATTCAGTAAAGTTTTGAATGATTTTGATAAAATATATTTTATTTGTTAAAAGGATATTTCATTGATTGAATCAGTCCTAATGATTTTGTTTGAAAAAATATGGGATTCATTCATTTGAAATTTTCCTTTGATAAAAATATGTTATTCATTCATCTTTGCAATAGTTTACTTCATTGCAATGAGATATACTTTTTAAAGTAATTTAAAAAATACTGTAAACTAAAAACATGACCTTATCACAAGAACATTAAACTTTATTGAATCGTATATTTTTCAGGACATGTTGCTTTTTTCGGGAGTTCTTTGCTCGTTTTGATAATAGCATAAATATCACAACATGGAAGTTCAGAATTCATTCTGACATTTAGACGATGTTAAACATTACATATTGAATTGAAAGTTTACCCCTTTCTACCGACAAAATGTTCCCGATAATAGAAAATTTTCTGTCAACTCGAGCAGATGTAGCAGGTAAAGACATCGCAAACTGAACTCATTTAGAAATGTTGCGACATGGAATCAAGACTTGAAAAAAAAAAAAAAAAAAAAATCTTAAAAATAGTTCAGTTTCTATCACTTCCCTTCATTAAAAATCTATACAACTTATAGATCATTTAAAAACAAAATTTTTAATCTTTTTAAGTCATTTTGGGGCCCCTCCTCAAATTCTGAGGGGAAGCTCAAGCTTCTCCAACCTTTTCGCTCATCAGGCCCTGCACAGAGCACAGTTTCACAAATGCTCCTCTCGGCCACGGGAAAAGTGGCATTGACAGTATTTCTTACTTTCACTTACAAAATAAACACTAGATGGCAGCACCACATTGGATGATACATCGTGGAATTGCTATGGCGATTGCTTGTATCGTCGAAATCTTGCATAATGACGACTCAATGACTGTCAAACAAATTTTGGTATAAATAATAATATAACGCCATGGGTGACGAAAGCAACGGAATCACCCAAAATCACAAACAGGGAGGTGACAAAAAGGCTGAAATTGGGTCCATTTAAAAAAAAAAAATTGACGTTATACCAGTCATTTTATATCATTGAATAGAAAGGTACAAAATTGTAAATGTTCGGATACCTTTTTGTAAGATACTTGAAAATGAATTAAAAGTATATTAAATGAATTAAAGGAAAATGAGTTAAAAATAAGAATAGAATAGAAAATGTGAGGTATACTGTTTTACATTTAAAAGTGAAACAACACCGAAACAGATATGCAATGCCAAAATGATCACTCTAAATTATTGTAGATATTTACAGACAAAAAATACTCAACATTTAAAAAATACTCATTTAAAAATACTCAACATTTTCACTGTACATTAAAATAAGAATACCCAATAAAATAATATTAAACGTGAAAACAAAATGAATGAAATCCAAATCGAAATCAAAGTCTACGTCCTGTTACTTTTAAACGTTTTCGCCGGCAGAATATTTTCCAGGGGGGGCAAAGACTACTTCAACGTATGGTTACCCTGTTGGAAAGAGCAAAAAAGCAAGGGAAAACACTGCATACAAAAAATCCAGGGGGGGGGGGATTTCCCCCTTGCCCTAAGCTGCAGGCGCCCATGCTTGCAATTATAAGGAGAAATTCGCCCGAAACAACGAGTCTTCTTAAAGATGTAACATTTCACGGTTTTCGAATGTTCGTTTCTAAATTTTCGTATTTATGGGTAAACTTACAAAAATCTTTGAAAATCGTAGGGGGGCTGGAAGACTGCTAGGTAGCGCTCACCCCGCCCCCCTCTGGTTACGTCTCTGGTGGGGGAAAGAGTTTTGTACTAAAAACAGAAGATAAGAGAAAACAGTTATAAAATATAATCCAGAAGTTTTGCTCCTCGAAGATTTTTATGAAATCCCATTCTATTTACCTCTTAACTGTAGCTAAAACAGAAACTTCGGTATTAGTCATTATTGGATAAAGCGTGTAAAGAAAGGAATACTGTCGATACCCGCAACTGTATTCAACACCCATTTTTCATTTATCTCATGATAACTTAAATTTGACAATGAATGTTCAGCCTTGAATTGTTTTTAAATCGCATTTAAACGGTTTATTTTCAGCATTGAAACTTAATACAGGTGGTAAATGGGAATGTCACTCTCTTTTGCAGTTTTGGACAATGGGAAAATCTCATGGTCTACAGAAGGTCTACAGAATGGTCTACAGAAGAGTCTGCATCTCGCAATAAAACAAAAGTGAAAGCTTTTGCAGTACTGATAAAAAAAAAGAAAATTACATGTGAACGACTCCCGAAAAAAGCGTAGCCTTCTCCCTTCCATCCAGGACCGGCCCGACCCTATAGGCAAACTAGGCAACGGCCTAGAGCGCCGAGGTGAGCGAGGCGGCACGAACACACTTTTTTGAGTCCTATTTGCAGGGAAAGTAACCGTGCCGTGCCCTGTAATGCATTCTATGTCGCAAAATCAAGCAGTATACCTCAGTATACCTCAGTGTGCAGTATATCAGCGCAAACAGTATACCTCAGTCGTGCTGGAAAGCAAAGGGAGAAACAAGGGAAATACTGAAATTGTTTTTGCGGCACTCTTTCCACAAGTCACGTGACTTATGTGCTTGTTTGGGGTTACAATGACTCTATGACTCCCTATGTTTACTATCAGCATTTTAGAGTATTTTCACGTGACATCACTGAAATTTTTTTGGGTCAACTCGAAGAGTTAGAGATATAAAGCCACATCTTCAGACAATGACCATTCTCAAACGAACGAGTGTTTGACCAAAAAAAGTTGTTTGCTGAGGTGTGACGTAGTGATAATGACGTAGGTGAAATAGCTCTACGGGATTGTTATGACGGCATTGCCATTTAGCACCTTGACCGGATGACAATCATTTTCTAAGAAGCCACAACAGTGCTAGTGGCGTAACTAAGGGGGGCGGTCTTGCCAAGATGGCACTTCTTGGGGGCGTTCAAAAAAATTTTTTATAAAGGGGCGCCGTTAAAATCATTCGCCTAGGGCGTCCCATTGGCTCGGACCGGCTCCGCTTCCATCAGTTGAGTCACAGTGCGAAATCGGAAGGGTTTTTGTGTGGGAAAACACCCGCTTTTACTTCCTTTGTGCCTCTCTATCGGGTGGTCATTTGTTTGTACTTGTGCTCTTGATAGAGAAGGTCGACATCCATGCCTACGGCATTCGAGGCGCCCAAGATAATTCCTGAATCCCTCTTGTGAAAGGAAGGGGGAGACAGAAGAAACTAGAGATACATTCTCTATTTTTAGGATTTTTAAGTTTAATTGACTTGGAGGAAGAAATTATTTGAAAGTAAAAAAGTTTGGAGTGAAATTTTTGCAGGGGCTCAGCCCCCTGAATAAAAATATTGGGGGGGGGGGTGAAAACTTAGGTGTGAATTGTTCTAAATCATCACACACACATTCATCCACCCCTTTCCCCAACCTGCGATGAACACTTAGCATGCAGAGTTCTAATAATATCTCATTGGTCATACTTAATTTTACCAGTGACTAGCGATGTCGCTAGCATGGTAACACAGCTGCCGTTGTTGCCCAGTTCAGGGACGTAGATAGGGGGGGGGGATATCGGGATATATCCTCCCCCCCGAAATTTTTGGATTAGTGATGAAATTCCGTCTATTTATTCACATAAAGTTCATATCCCCCCCCCCCCCCGAAAAATTTTCCTGGCTACGCACCTGGCCCAGTTATTGTCATTGCTAGGCCGTGTTTGGACACAGCCTGGCTGTGCGCGCGTACAGACAGCTGTGTCCGAAAACGGCCTCTCGATCTGCGGCTCTCGATGGACGATTCCATAAATCACCCTCTTGCTGGTAGTTCAATCGAGCGATGGCCACGATTGCTCCTTTTTTTGGCACTGGGAAAGTAATGCTCTTCAAAGGTTCGGAGGAAAACTTGTAGTTTATACGGAGAACTGTAAATGACGCAAAATGCCGCATTTTTGCACATTTTGTTGCCAAAAACGCGCCCCATTTCTGCCACTATCATGGCTGCCGTCGATGTAAAATAGAACATTCTTTGCAATACTTCAGAAAAATAAATAAGTTCGAGGATACATATTACGATACGAGTCCTTTTTAAAATACAGATCGTTCTAAAATGATTGAAAATACCATTATAATTGAAGTGATTGCCATTCTGCGCATGCGCATGACACTATCATGGCTACCCTTTGGAGGCAACAGGTTTTCTCTCGTTAGGCTCAATCTAGAGATTCTTATATGTATGGATTCTACTGTCCTTGCAACGCTGATGGGGGAGGGAAAAAAAGAAAAACGCCACTGACCTGTTCACGTTGACGTCCGTCGACTGGAGTATGCTTCTGGCTCGTTCCAGTTGCTCGTGTTCGACGGCAGCGAAGAGGGCTGCAGAACGCAGAAAAAGAAACACATTAAAATTATGGAATTTCCAAAACACTTCCTATATTTGTGGCGAAGAAAAAAAAAAAAACATTATACAAGAACTATGGCTTGGCTGTGAATTTTTGACTCATAAACTCTTGTACGATTGCGTGAGTCTTGAATGGATCACAGATCTACTTTCATTATTTATAGAAGCAAAAAAAAAATCGATACCAGAAATCCAAAGCATTTACAGAGCTGTGGTGTAGCCAGAAATTGTGATAAGGGAGGGAAGACTGTACATTTTTTAGGGCGAAAAATTCCTCATGAGAGACGGGGGGGGTTGCCACCTCCTCTCCTCCCCTTTGGCTACGCCACTGATAGAGGGTGACCCGTTCAAAAGAGTACCCGTTTGGTTTGTGAGTTATCCACATCTATAACGTAAGTCAAGACTTCCGACATCTTTATTTATTGAATATGTCAATATTTAATTTTCCCCCCACTTTCTAAATGCGAAAACTTGGTTTTTAAACGCGAATTCTCGCGAAAGTCACGAGTTATTTTGAATCCGATTCCACGCCCATGATTCGAGTTCATAGTCCACTTCTTTCAGAGTTTTCATTTATTTATTTTTATTTTTGAAAACTCATAGCGTAAGAGGATGCCTCTGTTTTCCAGAGAAGCCCCGCAGACATCGGCGAATGAAAATCCATCGCCCAGCCTGAAGAAATCTCGTCCATCACACCCACCCTGTTGTGTCCCGAAACCGGGCTCGTCGCGTTCCCCGTTCGCATTGAAAAAGGGTGGCGAACCTCTTCGACATCGGCTGTGAGGAATCAGGATCCTGTAGGAACATTGGAATGAAATTCTGTTTTGCAAAAATGAAAGGATCGAAGGATTCAGTGACAGGGTGCTTCTCCGTGTCTGTTTCACCTCACCCACAAAGTTGTAACAGTCGGATAGGGGTCACCCGCACTTCAACAAGGTTCGAACCACTGTCAGAATAAGATGCCACATCCGTCATCCCATGGAAGAGTCACGAGGAAAACCCACTGGCCCTCTTTTAACCCTTGAACGCGCAGTGTTCCCGCTCTGGGAACACCCCACTCGGACGTTTGGACGGTGGCCCGTCACGAAGAATCGATTGGATTCCTATCCAAAGAGTGGCGGGTGACCGAGCTCCACGAGAATCCTTTACTTTTCAGCACGTCCTTTCTCGTCAAAAGATTATTTTTGAACAGCAGCATTGACATCGGCTGAAAAATGGAAGCATGCGAAAACGGCTGGATAGTGGGCCCCCTGCTGAAAAAAAGGGCAGCCGCGGCCCTCGCTCGACTGAATGACCCGCAAGAGGGCGGACAATCGAAACGTTCATCGCGTGCACACAGATCGAGAGACCCTTTTTTTTGGGCGGCAGCCGGCTGTGCCGCGCAGTCTCGTCCGTTCTCTTGCGGGTCGTTCCGTCGAGCGATGGCAAGGGCTGCGGCTCTTTTTTCAGCCTCTATTCAGCCCTGTATCCAGCTGCTCTCGCATGCTTCCCTTTTTCAGACGATGTCAGTGCCGTTCCAGAGAATCGTGACCCTTTTTGGACGGGAAAGGACGTGCTTTAAAAGTAAAGGATTCTCGTGGAGCTGTGTCACCCGCCACTCTTTGGATAGAAATCCAATCGATTCTTCGTGACGGGCCACCGTCCAAACGTCCGAGTGGGGTGTTCCCAGAGCGGGAACACTGCGCGGTAAAGGGTTAAAAATTATAATTCTATAAAAGTGACTCAAAAAATGCTTTCACAGATGAAACCGCACGGCTTAAGACGTAGGGTGTATTATATCTTTCAATCCCACCCTGTAAGGAAGAAAATATCTCTTATAGAAAATGGATGGGTTCAGCACTTCCCTACACCATCTGATCCTATTTATATATATAGGAGCTAATGAAACTGTAACACAGATTCTTTTTATGGATGACCAGCGCATAACGTTTAATCGTTTATTATGACGTTCACCCTTCCAATCTGATAAAACCCCCGGCGGCGTTCTATGACAAATCTCTCTCTGGCAAGGGCTGAATTCCCTCCGAGCGAAAAAGATAAATGGCTCCTTCCTATCTTCCACGGGCCGTGTATTTTTTGCCTCCCCCCCCCCCCCGTTTGCCCACGTGACGTGTTAGAGAAGGATGGTTGTCTAGTCTGTCCACCGGACTGTGCTCGACGCTAGGAAACGTCTTTGTGATCCGCATAAGACGCTAGGATTCCCTTGCTATAAAACTGAGGTCGATACTCGTTTTTAGAGCGTTGGATCCATGTCTTTCTTAACCCTTTGAGGCGCAACTTTTTCCCAATGCTGAAAAAAGGGCAGTCGTTGCCATCGCTCGACTTAACTCACCAGCAAGAGGGCGGACGATCGAAACGTTTATCGCGCGCCACAGATCTAGAGACTCCTTTTTGACGCAGCTGTCTGTGCCGGGCTTCGATCGTCCTCCCTCTTGCTGGTGAGTTCAGTCGAGCAATGGCAACGGCTACCTTTTCTCAGAATGGGGCAAATCTATCCAGCTGTTCTCTTCCATTTTTCTGCAGATGTCAGTGCTGTTCAAAAGAATCGTGACCATTTTTTTACGGAAGAGGACGTCCTCAACAGTAAAGGATTCTCGTGGAGCTCTGTCACCCACCACTCTTTGGATAGAAATCCAATCGATTCTTCGTGACGGGCCACCGTCCAAACGTCCGAGTCGGGTGTTTCCAGAGTGGGATCGCTGCGCGTTCAAGGGTTAACAGCAGTCGTTCCACGAAAATAAGCGAAGGGACGTACATTTTTGAAGTAGCGTGACTTACATTAATGAATGCAATTATCCTAAAAAGACTAGCCATACCCATTTCACCATTCATAATTTATTGAATAATTACAAAAAAAAAAGACAGAAATCATAATCTCAAAATAACATCTATCCCAATGACAGCCATTGGGATCCAGTCCGCTCGTATTGAAATCCATGGGGGTCCTAGGTTGAATAGTTTATTTCAAATTTCGGACAGAGGGCAGGAGTCAGGCCGGCGACCTTTTGCTCCGGGGCTATCTTCGAAGCTAAAGCTCGAAGCTCCTGCAAAAGCTAATGCTCTAAACTAAGGCAAAGCTAAAAAACTCCCGAAATTTCCGTGCCCTTGCTTAAATACTCCTTAGTCACTACACCTGCTGGCAGGGTGCAGCACGATCGCGAAGGCGTTACTCTCAAACGTAATGAGTTAACTCGATTGTCAATCAAGACATGAGAAACACCTGCTTACCCAGGAGTTCTAAAAGCGCGCAGCAACGAAACCACAGAAAACTGAAAATACTGCTAAATCAACCATTTTACTCCTTATGGAACTTCAAAAAACGTCTCCGAGCGTCATATTTGTATGGCCGAGAAACACACTTTACAGTAAGAGTAACCGAGATTAAAGAAGCTTTTTCAAATAACATTAAATTAAATTAGAAAAGTTTATTTTATTATTACAAAAAGCGTCTCCGAGTATATATATATGTAATATTACAAATACAAAGGCCAAAAAAATCCCATATTTCTAGAACTACGCAGTTTAATTCAGTTGGAACAAAGAAATCCGCTTTCAAAAACTGCAATGACTACACGGTCCCTTGCAATTCCTTTGTAATTTTGTAGGCGTCTCGAAAGTCATAACAGACCTTGGAAAACCGCTGCCCAGTTTCTGGGATCAGAAAATGATTGCAACGCGTTTGAATCATGTACACGACCTCAAAAGTTGTTAAAAGGGCCAGGAGCGAAACTTCCGCGTGACTCAGCTGCCAAACAAAGATGTATGGAATCACCCAATAAAATGATGTAATCGGACTTCGACTCGTTCCTTTCATCCATCGGCAGCCGTAAGGCGTGCCCACCGATTTTCACCGATCGCTCCCGGCGTTCGCAGGCCAGCGAAGACCGGCCGCCTCAACAGCCTCGACCCATCCGGCCCGGATTCCGCAATAGCGTCTCTCATCCAGAGTCCCGAGCCGCCTCATACCCAACGCCAGGGGACCTCAACAGCCTTGCCTCCCTCCGGTCCACGACTACAAACTTTCCCGTAGCGCCTAATACTACATATATATAAACTCGAACACTGTTATTGGTATAAATAATGAGGTTTATTGTGTTAAGCTATTGTACCATGTTCAGAAAAAGTACACTGGATGGGTGCGGCCATGCAAAATGGAAACAAATAGGAACATCCGTGTCTTTGAACGGCACACTTTAGTTCGCTAGAGTGACCACGGTGCAGCTAAGGGTTCGATGAATGGATGGCAACGGGTGTGCTTTTTCGGCTTTGATACCGTTGAACCCTATTTTTCGGCGACTCGCAGTGGAAGCGCTGATATAAGGAGGTTCCACCGAGCGTCCAAGGGTTAAAGGGAGGTTTTCCTGGTCACAAAATATCCTTTCGTTGACACACATAATGGCCTTATCACACTAAAGGGAAAATCCGAGTAACTTCGTGCTGGACCCGACTTTTCCGACGGACTGGAAGGCGTGGTTATCGTTAAGGGTTGCAAAATTAAACTTTAAGGGTTGCAAAATTAACTCTCTCCGACGCCCAAAGTCATCGCATCGCTGATGGGGCATGCAGGTTCTTATTTGACGGATCGTGCGTTGGTCTATTGACATCGGATCGGCAGCCATCTCTCATTCCAAAGTCCACTCGAACGCGGCCATCATTTTATGGACACGGGATTCTGACATCGAGCCAAGCTTCGAACAGAGTCGCCATGGCTCGCCATGGCTTATGGCGTGGCAGGAAGGAGTACTCGGATGGGCCGAAATTTCGTCCGACTCGGATTTTTTCCTTCGGAAAGGAAAAAGTGTGAGTTCGCGGTCGTCCAGGTAACGGCGGAGAAAATCGGCCGGAAACTGGATTTGCAAGGAAAGTGGGTCGGAATTTTCTCAGTGTGATAGCCCTATAAGTGTGAGTGCAACCATCGAATCCTTCCCGAGAGCTAGTCCAATGCAAGAAAGAAAGCAACTCACCTTGCAGGTCGATATTGAACTTGTTGACTTTCTCCAGCTTCTTCCTCTCGGCCTTCGTCAGAGGTCCGGAATCGATGATCCTCTCCAGACTCCCTTGGCGGGATCCTGCAAAGAACAACAACAACAGAGCTTGTTCAGATCAGAAAAGAAGGGCATCCACTCAGAACCCTAGCAGCATGAGTTCGAAAAACGTTCAAAACACGTTCTCTTGGACGTTCAAAAGACGTGCTTTGAACGTCTTTTGAACGAGTTGTCCTCTACTAGGGAAAGAAGCACAGAAAGGCATGGATGGATGAAAAGGAATATCTTTGCGCCGATTTCAAGTAGTGGTGGGTCCCTCATCTGGAATCGGTTCAAAATAAGGACCAAAAAGTAGAAGTCCAATCCCCCCGGGGGGCAACGGCACCCCTCTTTTCAAAGATAGTGTCGTCTATCCATGGGAACGACGACGACAACAACAACAACCTAAAAAATATGAAAGTTTGATTCATGATGAACAATGAGAAAGAAGATCGTGCGATGGAACACCACTGGATTTCTTTCTGTGGGGTTATGGGAAGTCAAAGGTCTATGTCGACACCCACCCGTGCGCTGAAGGGGAATGTGCGGAGGACTCGACACTGCATCCACGAAATTCGGCCTCGTGGATTCGAAAGGGTCCTGGAAAAATTCGGGGAAAAAGGTCGGATGTGCCAGGAAAGCCGTGGGGATCCTTGACCCGATGGGCTATTCCACACACCAGACAGCACATAAGCTTAAATCAAGCTTGACATTTCTTTGAATTGGACGCATTAATACAAGCTTGACAGTTCCATTCAATTTAAGCTTGCAGCAAGCTTGGAGAAGTCATTTGAACGGTCAAGCTTGAATAGAACTGGATGACTGCTTGATTTGGAAAGCCCCATTCACATAACATATAATTGATCATCCGTCATAAATGTACTTGACCATAGAATTAAAAAAAAAAAAAAAATTCTATATTTCCAAATATTGAAGTTCTTCAAGATAAAATACAATTATACTACGAAATGCATTTCAAAATCAGTCGTTTGTCTCGATTTTGGCCCATATGGCCCAACAGGAACGTCGCGATATTGAAAGTTTTAAAATGTGTGCTGCTGTTAAGTTTATAGTATGCTTATTTCCCTACACATAACATTATTTTAATTTCGATTCATCCCATGGAAAAATAAAAGCAGATCGGCATGGGCCACTGATCCGTCTCGCCAGAAAACGGCGTGACAACCATAACAGTCATTTCAAACTTGAGTCCTGTCACCGCGAGTCAGATTGGCAGAGTGGTTAGGACGCTGTCTTCCCACACCTTAGATCGATCCCATCCGCAAACGCTAGACGGAAACAGATTAATATAACTCGAAATTTCAGCGTAGAGGGAAAAATGCGTGGGAAAACAAAATATGTGGGCGAGTTCGCCGACGGGCGCCCCGTGTATTTAGGAAATTTTTTTTAAGTTTGAATTAAGCTTGCTACGTAAAGCTTAATGCAAGTTGGGCAAGTGTAAACTTGAACACTTAATTCAAGCTTGCATTAAGCTTGCACGCTTGAAATTTTCAAGTTTATTGACTTGATAAATCAAGCTTGCTGCAAGTTTGATGCAAATTTGCTGTGCTGTCTGGTACATAACCCTATCCTATGTACTTTGCTCCATTTAAAAAAAAAATACAAAAAAATCCTGTGTTTTCTATTTAATTTAAATCTTGCGTCCATTTTAAGACACCCTATATACTTTTCAACTTAAACGGCAAAATGAAAGGTAAAAGAACTATTTTTTTTTTTTCTTTTAACTCCAGAGGAGAACGGGAAAATCAGAGTGACGGAGAAATAAAAACGATGGAAGCAAAAATTAAACTCATTTTTTTCTTTTCAACCTTATTGTTACTATTAGTTTTCAGACATTTTCGTTTGATTAGAAGTCCGTTTTTTTTTAATAAAAACTCCTTTGGAATTCCTAACTCCCATTCTCCGAAGCATTTTTTTAATTAAAAGAGAGTGTTACTGCGTCGTTTTTTTAATCACTGAGTTTTAGAGCAATTTAAGCTTTCCGGAGCCAAGATCAGTAAAATAGGAGAATAAAATGTAACCTTAATGAAGTTCGAAATAACGTTGTATTTGTAATTTAAATTTTTCAGCCCACGCTTCTTCTTTTGAGTGCATTTTAGAGAGATACGGAGAATTCCTCTTTGTGAATAATAAAGAAAACAGAAATCTTTGTAAGACACATCTGGAAAATAAATTTCCGCAGATAAGAAATTTCTATTCGTGATGTCTTTCGTGGAATTGGGCTTTGGGAGAAAACAGAAACCTATAATCCCTTCCTATATAAAACCTATAATAAATATTATTCTGGATGCCGATTACTTTTCAACATGCTTCAGTAGAATACATCACAAAAAGCAGTTCAACAGTATTGGGATATGAAGCAGACTGCTGTTGCGAATCCAATGTTTTTCTGTAAATTTGTAAAATTTTTGTCTTCACAACGCAAGAAATGACTCGATTACGGTATAAGTTGTGTATTTTCCTCAAACCAATCATTTCAAAATACAACTCTTAACGTTAAAAATCTTTTGTCTTACAGTTCATGGACGATAAGCTCGGATACATTTTAAACCCTTTGAGGCGCAACCCTTTCTCAATGCTGGAAAAAAGGGCAGCCGGCCATCGCTCGACGGAACGACCCGCAAGAGGGCGGACGATCGAAATGTTCATCGCGTGCCACAGATCCAAAGACCCCTTTTTTCACGACAGCTGGCTGTGCGACACAGCCAGCTGTCGTCATCGTAAATGGCAAAATCGTCGTCGTCATCGTAAATGTCAAAATGGTCAATGGCAACGGCTGCCCTTTTTTCAGCAGATGTCAGTGCTGTTCAAAAGAATCGTGAGCATTTTTTGACGGGAGAGGGCGTGCTCAACAGTAAAGGATTCTCGCGGAGCTCGGTCACCCGCCACTCTTTTTACAGAAATCCAATCGATTCTTCGTGACCGGCAACCGTCCAAACGTCCGAGTTGGGTGTTCCCAGAGCGGGATCACTGCGCGTTAAAGGGTTAAACCAAGTTTAAATCGAAAATGACGATGCGGGGTAAGAGCACGAAGAGTTGTTCTTCGATGTCCAGCGAGAAAACAACAAAGTACGAATCCGATGCCAATCTGGGACGCAGGATCCATGATCCGGCTGTTATCCTCATGAAACAAAAGACATAACCTTAAAATTCAATTTTTACTTATTTAACACTTATTACCTGTGGATATTCTTCACTTTTTGTATCTAATGACCGTTCTTGTTCCATTATGAGTGATACGTCATTTTTTTTTTTTTTTAGGGTTAACTGTGTCAGATTACTTAGATTCTGCGTATTAAGTGTTTAGGATTACAAGTCAACTCTACAAGGATTGTCCTAAACACTTGTACTGTTGAATTAATTAGATTCTGCGTATTTATTTTTTCATTGATTGCAGTCAACAGTCTTTTTAAGGCGGTCTTACTTATAATTTTAAACGCTTTCCGAGCAGGCTGAAGAAAAGTATGTATGTTATTGTTTTGTAGTAGGAGCCGAACTTCGTTTGAAATGGCGTATAAAAGTGTATAATGATTCAGATAGTTGCGTACCTTAGAGGAGGAAGGGTTATTATTCCCCCTACCACATACAGATACCCACATGTATAATCTGCTCTGCATCAAACTGAATTTTTCGAAAGTATAGTACAAGGTAAAGAAAATTTCGGAAACGTTACCCCAAAATATGGGGCAGCTCTTGTTGTTTAAAATTGCAGAAACGTTTCTGAACCATGCGGGTAAAGTATTTAAAAACGTTTCTGCATATTTCGGGAAAATATTATATATTTTCCTGCTTTTTAGGTAAGGTTTCTGGAAAAGATGTGTAGCGTTTTTGTATATTTTCGTAAAATATTGAGTAACCTTTCGGTTTATTTCACAAAGGTTTCCGAATAAACGAGTAAGGTTTCTGTGCTTTTCATAAACCTCTCCGTTTGTTTCAGAGAGGTTTCCAAATTAACCAGTAACGTTTCTGCGTTTTTCAGAAACCTCTCCGTCCATTTCACAAAGGTTTCCAAATTAACGAGTAACATGCACTAGATGGCAGCACCAAACTCTCACGGAAGGAGCGCTCAGTTAGTACCAGTACCGAACCCTCGGCGCACTCGTTCATAGGCCAGCACGCTACCTCAGCGCTGTGATCGTCTTGCTCTGATTGCTTTAAAAGTAAACTGACTGCTGTGACAATTGTGACCCTCTGTGACATCACAGCGACTCTTTTGTGACCATCTGTGCTATAAGGGAAGACGCGTTCACTCTTTTCCCTCTGTCTCTTGGCACTTGGCGCATGCGCGCGAAGTCCCAAATGAAGATTTCCTTTCCCTGTAAATATTTTACGCCGAAATGTGGGTAATGTTTCCGAAATCGTGATTTCGAGTAGAGCATCGGTAGATTACTTTGGGAAACCTTTCTGCTATAAGTATATAACGTTTCTGAATTGAGCCATTGAGTTTATGTTGTTGGTGAGAACATGTATATCGGATGTGTACTTGGTACGAAACCCGCTTATAAATCATCGTCAGAAGGACAACGCAAGAGGGGGAAAACACCAACGGGGGGGGGGGGACCGCCGAAGGTGGTTTACGCAAGCCAACCCTCCCCCCTCCATAGGAAACACTTTATTGAAACAAAAAATTACAGAAGTACAGAGCTCCCGAAAGGAGAACATATAGGAGGATTACAATATAAAAAGACATACAAAAAAAAAATATACAGTAAAGATATAAAAATTAAAATACTCCAAAGAGACGTTAATTACATTAAAACTAAATTAAGATCCCAACATCTGCAATATAATAAAATTCAATTAAAACAGCATCTCAATCTTTAAAAACCAGAGCTGTATACAATAAAATTAATTAAGTTCAAAATAAAACAGTAATAATTCAGAATAAAATCCATTACGAGTTCGTACAATAAAACCCATTAAAATATTACATAAATTTTAAAACATAAGACAACTTATAAACTCAAAATATCACAGTATCGATTTAAATTCAGACTCATCGATGTAGCCATTGGATCACATAATATATCCCGTTAAAACAATATATATGTATATTAAAAGACAAAGTAATTCAAAGCAAAAAAAATTATATCCCATATAACAGAATTTGAGGTCGGGGCAAGATAGCCATCCATCCACGGGATGACCGTAAGAGAAGAATCACCGAAAACAGGCCTGATATTTTATTCGAAGTATCTGATAAGAGGACTTTAATTTGTCTATTATATATCGCTTGCGGAGTAACTTAAGAATAGAGAGCCTAGCGACCATGGGTGAGCGCTGAGGCCGGATCCAAGAGCGCTGAGGCCGGAAGCACAAGAACCGTAGAAGTAATGTCTCGATGAGCCCTCAGAGCCACATTCACTAAGTCCATTACTGTGTTTGCCCAGACGGAGCAGGAAAGCAGAGCGACATTTTCAGCTATATTATTTTTCAGGCTCACTTTTTTAATGTAACAGTAAGTTTCCCTGCCGGTTTCCCCCAAATCCCATGCAGTTTGCCAGTCTTTAAGAATCTCCTGGTAGATTGCATGCCGTAAGGCAGAGACAGGGATTGGGATTGGACTGTTAACCTCTGGCCAGTCCTCCAGGATCGGGCGTTTGGCTAGGCCATCCGCTCTTTCGTTGCCTATCAAGCCAACATGGGCCTTTACCCAGTTAATGTAAAAATGTTTATTGTTATTTTCTGAAATATTTCTGAATATTTGGTTGAGAATCGGATTTCGTATATATTTATTTATTTTCGAAGGCTGTCACGGCAGAGAGACTGTCTGTAAAGATATATAGTTCCTTATAAGGCTGTTGGGAGGACCACTGGATAGCTTTTAAAAGGGCGAGTTGTTCTGCTTGATAGACCGTGTTTTGGGGTTGTACCCTTTCCGAAAAGTCATAAATAAAATTGTCCCCTAGCTCAACGGTAAAAGCATAGGCTGTCCCAGTACTCATCCTGGAACCATCAGTCTAAATACTCAGAGAGCCAACGTTCTCAGTGAGGTTACCTTTTTTATTAATATTGATAGTGTTGCAACAATGATTGAAGTTTATTGGATGTTCGGGTAAATCTTTCTGTAGTTTACTATTTTCAAAAAGGTCATTATTTATTTTAATATTTTTATTTTGTGTCGGTATTAAGGTTTTTTTAACTATTGAGGTTAGATAGATGTTTATAGGCGGAATGCCGTAAAGAGTATTCAATTCTGTTGTAGAGGTTCGTTTGAACGCTCCCGAGATGGCCAAAAGGGCCCCACGCTGGACCGATATCAAGGAGGCCTTTAAAGTCCCTGATAGACCCGGATACCAAACCATAGCGGCCTATTCAAGTTGTTAAGGTTTGGTATCTGGCCTTAACGCAAGAGTGGGGGGGGTGCCCTCCGTGGGGGGTCTTTCTATGGTGCCCTAAACCGTATGGACGCTCAGTTTCGGAAGAAACCACGAGAAATTCCGAACGGTTAGGTCGACGGGCGCGCGATGGGACCCGAACCTGGAACCTTCCCACTTCGCCCGTCTACCATTTCCAGTGACATAACCGCTGTGCCATGATGAGGCCCTGTTGAGTTGTGTATTTTTCTAAAAAACTGCTGAACTTTTCATTCAACGAACATTCTGAAATGGCCCTTGACTCACACTGACATAAATGTTTTTGTTGATTCAACAAAATTTTGGTTGGCTCTATTTCAATGAAATAATTTTGTTGAATCCCCAAAATTTTTGTTACTTCAACGGAACACTTTGTTAATTTAACAAAAATTCTGGAGTGACTCCACTCGACTTTCCGAACACTTACGATTAAGATCATGATCCAGCATTTCAATAAATTTTAATCGATGAATCATTCAAACATATATGCCAAATTGAAGCTCAATCGAATGCGCCGTTTCAACACTAGCGCACTTTCAAGAATGTCTCCCCATACGCCATAATGTAAAAGAAATCTTTGTCGTAGCCCTGTAGAAAACTATAAGTCCTATACACATCAAAATGATTACCGGTCATACGATGGTAGTTTATAACATGTATACGCAATTGGAGCTCCATCGAATGCACCGTTTAGAAGCTATCGTGTTCACTCACATACACACAAACACACATACACACACACATACATACATCTCGTAAAAATAACCTAAATGAATTCAGAAGACCTCAAAACGTGTCCATACACCTCAATCTCGAAGTCGAATTTTTTCATGATTAGAATACTTTCCTTACAGGGTACATGTTCGGAAAGTCAAAATTTGTTAAAACCCAACCAAATGATTCGGTTGAAATAGCGCCATCCAAATTGTTGAATCAACAAAACATTTTTTTCCGTTCAAATACATCTTTGTGTGACTGTACTTTCCAGAGGGTTTAAAACTGACACTTTGTACCTAGGCCAAGTATTGGGTGGCCTTAAAAGGAACGCACATCTGAAAAATCAATGGAAGAAAAGGGCTTTAGAAAGGTATAGTGTTTGTTTGTTACTTTCAACATAGGAAAATTAAGGAACTTTTTTTTTCACTGAGTCTCAAAGTGAGACTCTAGAAGCAGGGCACTTGCTAAAGGGACTCCCCCTAACGCTCGCTAAATTCTATTAAACTTGGCAAAATGAGATACACCTAGTTGGCAAAATGGGTGAAAAAATGTTAACGAAAACGATCCTTTACTTTTTGTTTCTGGTTCACTTGGCAAAACGGCGCCAATGCAGTTGGCAAAAGTAAAAAGTTTGTAATAGAGTTGATAAAAAAAAAATAAGTAAGTTGGTAAAAACCGATATTGGACGTGACAGTTTATCGATATCTCCCCCCCCCCCCTAAAAGTCTTAACAATGGCTCTGAGTAGAAGTCACTTAAAAATAGCACTCCTCAACAAGAAATGAAAAAAAAAAAACTTCTTTTTAAGCATGACAATGCTTCAATGACTCTTTCAAAAATGAATAAGCAGTGTTATCAAGTGAATCACCCTGGACAGCAAAAGTAAAATTCCAAAACGCAGCAAACCGTACCCCTTCTGTTTTTCTTCCATTTTTCAAACAGTGGTTCATTCTTAAAACACACCCGGTATCTTAAGAACAGATATTCGCCATTACTAAAAAGGTTTACCTTTGTAGTTTACACAGTGAATACCGAAAATAATTTGAGTTTAATGTAACTTTTGAAACATTTGGAGGAAATGTGTGAATCCATACTCAATGCACAGTCAATATATCTGAAGTTCCATTTCGGCCATGACGTTGTCCAGCAGACGAATCTTGTTGAATCATGGAAGGGGGTTTAAGATGTGAAAGACGGGGCACGGCTGAGAAATCACGGATAGCCGAAAACGTGTACCGTATCGATGATGCGACAGGAATCGATGAGATAAGATTTAAAATCCCGCTTCCTTAAATGAAACATGTTTGGAAGGGTATCATACGGAATTCTAAATTTTACATGAATGCACTATGAATGTCGTAAAAAAAAAAAAAAAAAAAAGCGTTCAGGTTATGCGCCGCGCCGTATTCTTCATCCTTACCCCTAAAATACTTTATAAAAATTGAAATCTATATTAAAATCGCCCACTAAAAGAGTTTTACAGTCTTCACCCACCCGCATTCTAAGGATACTTCACCTTCATAAATACTGTTTGGAATCGGGCATCCTAATCCATGAGTGTGCCGTGTTTGTCTTTCTTGTTCCTAAAACTCTGTTTTAGAATTCAAATCTATATTTGAAATCGCGTACTAAAACTGTTTTTCAATCTTCGCCAGGTCTATACTAACTATACCTTTGTCATAAACTGTCATAATTGCCACTTTCTTAGCCCAATTTCAGAGCCTGATTATGACCAACAGGGGCCCCGGGCATGGATGAATTGGGGGCACCCTCTATGAAATTTGTTTTATCTTTCATAAAATTTTGATCTAAAAAAGAATATTTCAGAACAACATTTGAAATTGGGGGCCTTGGGCGAAGTCCCGATTTGCACATGCGATAATAAGGCCCTGGCCCTTTTGGAAGATATCTCCAAGCTCGTTCCGTTTCTAAAACTTATTTTTTGGCACCAAACTGGGCGATCCATCATCGAAAGTCGGAAACCTTGGCGACTTTCAACATTTCCCCCCGCGCTATCGGTATTTACCGATATTTAGCCGCGAACGAAGTATCTCTCTCCATAGGTCGTAATATGAGGAATATTTTTGTTCGTCCTTTAAACGATAAGTTCTATTCACAGTGTTTTCACTAGAGCGCGAGAACGCGAGAATCTCGCAATTTTTTTCTTTTTCTCCCGTTAAAAAAATGATCACTGCGAGAAATTCACGCATCCTACAAATCGGTTTCTTAAAAAAAAGGAAAGAAAACAGTTCTAAGTATAATATAGAGTGTAAAATTGGGGATGTCTGGGGACACGGTTGTTCCTCAACTGCGTTACTTTTATTGCATGTAACTGGGCCTGACTTAGAGGACCTGTTACAGGCAATAAAAATAACTAAAAATCATAAATACCCAGATTTTGCGTGTTTACAGGCAAAAATACCTTTTATTTATGGGAAGGGATAAATGCCCATTTCTCCATAGGTCGTAATATGAGAAATATTTTTGCGCGTTCATTTGATATATCCCGTAGACATATTTTAAATACTGTTTGGAATGGGCATCTTAATCCATGAGTGTACCGCGTTTTCCTTCCTTGTTCCATAACATACTTCTTCGGAATAGAAATTTATTTTAAAATCGCCTACCAAAACAACTGTTTAACCATTTTTGCCAGGCTAGTCAAACCATACTTCACCTTTATAAATACATTTGGAAAGTGTATCCTAATCTATGATGTGTACCGTATTTGTCTTCTCTGTTTTATAAAGCACTTCTTCGGAATTAAAATCCATACCAAATTCGCCTACTCAAACTATTTTACAATATTCGCCAAGCGTTTTCTAACTATACTCTAAATATATTTATAACATTGTCGCGTTTTGGCACCCCAATTGAACGATCCGTTATCAAAAATGGCAAACGTTGTGCGACTTTTAACATGTTATGAACGCCCCCCCCCTCCACATTATTTGGAAACACATTTGAAAATGCAGGGTGGTCATAATTAAACTGCAAGTGTTCAAGCGATGCTGGAGAGAAAATTACCAGGAATATTCCAGTGAAACTGGGTATCTACACGTTTCAGAATGTGCGCAAATCAAATATGCAATTAAAAAAAATCGCCCTTTTCACCGACAGAGGGCGCTCTGTCGTGTTTCAATGCTTATGGACGTCCTATATGCAAATTTCAAGCCCATCGAACAGTGTTAAAACAAGACCACTTTGAGTAATGGTCCATCATAACTGAATAAGAAGGAACGTGCACTGTTAGTGAAGATATTCTATCAGAAGGATAGCCATTATTCGGCTACTCTGAAAGAATACCTACGTATGAAACCATTAAGAAGGGGTCCAATGAGTGTCCATGAGAATAAATAAGGGTTTAATTGTTTTCCAAAGCGTCTTTATGAATTTTTTAATGTGTGATCTTAATTGACGTTCATTTTTGATTGCATGGTACTGTAAAAATTGAATGACTGAAGCGAATTGTATGGAATTTTGAGAAACTGCAAAGGATGTTTTATATTGTATATATGCCTCTAAGAATGTCACTAGGCTCTGTCTATCGGTTCTGGAAGTTGAATAGGCCACCGGTGAGCTTTGAAATACGGTACAGTGCCCCCTATCGGGTGAAAATGAAGATTTTTTTTTTTGCACATTTGACTTGCGCATGTTCTGAAACGTGTAGATACCCAATTTCACTGGAATATTCTCGGTCGTTTTCTCTGTAGCACCCCTTGAACACTTGCAATTTAATGATGGCCATCCTTTATCTTCACCGTGACAGTTCCTATCTACAAAACTTGTCGACACGTTCTCGTAGACAAAAGTGCGTAGAAAAAATTCTCGTTCTGAGCAAAATAGCACCCTAGTGCTAAAATAAAATAAATAAGGAATTTGAGTGACTTGAACATGTAGGTGTACTGCAGTGGAAAAAATTTTACATCTCAGCCGCTCGGAGCGAAATAAAATAAGAACGACGCAATTATGATCGGAAGAACAAGAATCCACTCTCTGGCACACACGGGCAAAACTCGTCATTGTAAACTGATTTCACTCCACTTCAACGTTTTTCGATGGCGTCGGCTGTTTTCTTCCAAGTTTTCTGCTGATTATTAGAATGCAGGGGGAGAAGCAATAGGGGTGATTTCTTTTCTTTATTTGGGGGTAAGTGATTGGCGTGGGTGCAGTTCTTTTTTCTTCCATTGAAGGAAAAACACTCTTTTACGCATCTTTAGAATACACTCGATGAAGGAATCTCTAATTGAGTTTCGTAAGTTGCATTCAACATTCTCAACCTTCCTTCATGTCAGGTCGTTGCTTTTTTTTTTCTTTTTTTACATTGTGTGTATAAAGAATGTCGCTTCCGAAAAACGATTCTAACTGTGTTGAGATTAGAAATTTCGTCGCAGTGCTTATCAAACGTTTTGGAACGTATGTTGCAGTCATTCTAGTTTTCGCTCCTTTGTTACTGTATTGTTGCAGACTACTCTGCTTGTCTCCGGGGTTCGTCGCTCTAAAGTCCAGTGGGTGTAGAAAGTTCTAGTAAAATGTCCACTGATCAGGATGGAACACAAACTGTATGGCTTCTAGAACTTCGTAGAATAATCAGCTGTACAAAGTTTCAAAGGCACTCATGGCCAGTAGCTCGTTTATAACAGTCCACTCAGTACCGAAGCTTTCAGAAATGCTGTCATTCTCACAAAATAAAGCACATCCACAGGTAAAACTTCAGTGGAAATAGACGAGGGATAACACTAACGGTCCCTCAAGACTCAACAGTGAAGAATGGACACACAGCACTTCAATTCAAAGCTTCATAAACAGCGCGAAACACCGCTTCTATCACAGAGCAAAGCAAGCGTACTCACTCGCAGCTGGATCCACACTACGGGTGCTCACTCCCACTGAACGGGGCCTTCTGAAGCGCGCCGGTATTTATAGAAGAGGCAGAAGCTGCGGGCAGCTTCCAGAAAAGTCTATTTCTCGAGCATTCTACATCAATCGGAAATTTGGATGACGTCATAGAAGAGAAATGTTAGGTTTTTATGTGTTTTTAAAGCAGGAAAACACATTTGGAAAATCGCGCCCCATGACCCAAATATCGCCCAGCTGGGCGACTTTTGGCGAACTATCGGCCAATGGGGCGCCCAAAATAAGTCCCCAAAAGTGAAGAGACCAAAGCCCTAGGAACCCTATTTCTCGAGATTTCTAGAAACCCATAGAAAAACAAGGGTTAAACCTTGTCCCTTACGAGTACAAGTGTTTAGGAGCACGCCATTCAGCGGACACTGTGTCTTAAATTTGTATTCAAAAAGCAAGATTACGCGTGCACAACATTTAAAATAAATATGGATGCGCTTAGGGAAAATTTTCACGCTTCCATGTAACGTATATTTCCACATTTTCCCGAGATCAAAGCCGTTCTGAAATGCACGGATGATTTTAGAAAGTAAAAGGACGCTCTTCTGGGGGCATTCTTAAAAGCTTCCGTCTGAATGCATTAGACATAACCTAGAACACTGCCCGGACTGGCTCCTTTGGGGGCCCTCGCCTAGAGATTGAAAAGGGGGCCTCTTACTGAGAGGTGATACAGTGAAACCTCGCTATAAGGATATTCGATGCAACGATAAATCCTCTAGAACGATCCAATTTTGGGGTTTCGCCGAATTTTCCTATCATATAGTCTCCTATAGGTATAACGATGCATCCCTCTAGAACGATCGTTTGATGGTGTCCCATTAAGTATCATTGTATCGAGGTTTTACTGTATAATATTAAGATATGAAAAATTTCAAAATTAGGCTTACGCGCCTGAAAACCCCATTTTACTTTTTTCCAGCTGTTGGGGCCCCTGATTCTTCGGGGGACCCCTCGCGAACGCGGGATCCTCCGTTACGCCACTGTGCAAAGGCGTAAGATTAGGATATCCATTTTGGGGAAGCGTCGCTGGGCCCTACTGGGCTTCGACCCGGCCAGTCCGGGCCTGCACTGCGTTCATGAAATTTAAGTTACCTGAAAGAAATAACGCATTCCAATATTAAAAAAAAAAAAAAAAACAACGATAACAAATGCAAGTTTTGTTCATGCCATAAACAGTTTAAAGTACGATTCATAGAAAGTATCTCTTTGAATTTCTAAAGTTCTGGACTTTCGAAAAATATGTTGCTGTAGATCAGTGATGTAGCCAGAAATTTTTCATGGGGGGAGGTTACGACTCACCTATACGTAAACGTGTGTGTGTGATAAGGGAGTGAAGAATATACACTTTGTATGGCCAAACATTCCTCGAGCGGGGGTTGTGACCCCCTATCCGTGCGTTGGCTACGCCACTGTTGTAGTTTCTTATGTTCTCTGGCAACCGCGGAGCGATGCCAGATCCTTCCTACAGGACGGCGATGGGCGGAAGGGGACGGCTTCCATTTGAATGAGCGATGAGCCCGGGTGGGGGGAAGTCCGACTTTGCACAGGGACCCCTTCATTTTGAATCCAACCCCCTGAACAGGGATACGACGGATTGGACGTGCACCCGCTCCCATAAGCGTCCGACAGCAGTCCAGCCGAGAGAAGCGTTCGCCCTCCCGAGCACGGGTCAAGCGGGTGTGCTGCTTCACTTTCCGTCTTCTCACGGGATCGGAATTGAGTGACTACTGGATGTAACAGTATTATTAAATGCAAAATATGAACATTCTAAGACTAATCGTTCATGCGTTAAGCTAATTATATGCATACATGATGTCTGTGGTGTACAACGTGATTGCAGACAGACATCACAGGAAAACTGTATTGAAAGTCACTCATCCCAAAACTGTATTGAAAGGTCCCTATTCAAAATGGACCACTGACGGCCAAAATAGATCGTCAATGTATGAGTACGCACACAAATGCGCGCGCACGTTGCGACTTCTTACCAATCACTTGTCAAAGGAAAATTCCGAAACGGTTCAAATCTTAATACCAAAATATTCGGCTGTCCCAATTTTTACTTTACTTTGTACAAGGGAATAAAAAATTATTAAAACAACTGTAGGAGCAAAAATAATTGAACATGCAACTTAAAATCAAAAAAAAAGGTTCAAATTATTCTAAAAAACTATTTTGAGAGTTCAATGCAGTATTTAATATGTTTTTATACGAAATTTACAAAAAAGGTTTTATTGTAAAAAACTGCGTACGCGGGATATGACTACGTGTAAAAAAAAACGTACCTTATGCACGCGGAAGAAAATACCTTTTGAAATCATCAAAAGGGTCATTCCATGGTGACTGACGTTACAATTTGGCTACACATTTGTAACCTTTGAAATTAAAATTAACCAGTGGCTTAAAATATATGTATATATATATAAATATATTTAAATTGATCAACAGTACCATAAATAAGTACTATACTGTTATCCATTCTCAATATAAGAAGTCTTTTTTTTTAAATTAAGGGAAATCAAAAAACGTGACTGATGTTACACAAAAGATCTTTTGTGTAACATCAGTCACGTTTTTTGATTTTTCACGGTCCAAATCGGTTCAATCTTTTGTGTAACATAGTCAAGTTTTTTGATTTCTCTAAATTAAAAAAAAATAAAATAAAAGACTTCTTAAATTGAGAATGGATAACAGTGTAGTACTTATTTATGATACTCTCTCTATATATATATTTCAAGCCATTGGTATTATGATACTCTCTGTATATATATTTAAAGCCACTGGTGAATTTCAAAGGTTACAGATATAGTCAAATTGTTACGTCAGTCACCACGGAATGACGCAAAATTTTATTGACCCAACCATTGGTTTGGCGTTACTTCAACCGAATAATTGGGTGGGCTTTCAATAAAATTTTTTATTAAATTAACAAAATATTTCGTTGAGCTCACAAAAATTTTGTGGATTCAACAAAACTTTTTTCCAGCTTGCAAATGTGCGCTTAGTGGATATTTTCAAATACAGTTCAAAGTTGTACAGCAAGTGTCAATCTTACGAAGCAGGTCTCCTTGCTGATTCATTGCTAATGCAGTCGTAAAATGCTTTACAATTCCGTGTAATACTGCATGAAAATTTGCATTTCGAATTGAATTTTAGCTAAGTTTCCTGAAGTCTTAAAAGTTTCTTGAATAGGATTTAAAGGAAGTTCGCCGAGAGTCCTATAATTGAGTCCATTAAATTGCAAACGCGTTATCCGAGAAAACAATTCTGCGATTGCAAGCAGCATGGCGGGTCTCGAGATAAATTTAATTAGACATTTCAGGGATGTATTTTACTATCGATTTTAAGGCATTATTTTTGTGTTTCTGTGCAAACTAAAAAGAATATTCCATTCTGGTTTCATCGGTAGGATTTCGTAAACACCTTCCCAAATAAGGAAAATAATTTCATTTTTTAAAAAAATGTGATTTCAGTCAGTCTTCATTTAAAATGATATCTTAACACACTGTTTTGATAAGACACTGAACAGGGTAGATGGCTGAAGAGTGAAGGTTCCGGCTTCGTGCCCATCGCACGGCTGTCCATCTAGTGGTCTGGAATTTTGGGCGGTTCTCTCCAGATGCAACGGGAATGCGCGTTAGAACCCCGTAAAAAGGACTTCGCCCTAGGCACCCCTTCCCCCATAAGCAGATGCCCTGAGTGTAGGCTTGCCGTAACACACCATTTTATGAAATGGATAACTGCCGACTACTCTCGACTATAATGAACCACTGTTTTTAAACAGGAATTTTCGGCTTTGAATACAGGAAAAATGTTTAAGTTTAACGGGAATGCTGGTTACTATTTTGAAACAATTATCCTCCCCCTCCCCTCCTCCTGCCACACACAGAGAATCTGTACGCGAGGTTCGGGACTGGACGAGGCCGACGACCGGCATTAGACTCTGTTTATGGGTAGAAAACGATCCTAACGTAGGTGCGTATTATGTGTCCTGTAGGACAGTGCCAATAAAAAAATGGTCAACGGCCATCCAGGGACACGCAGGGGCAACGCTGCTACAATATACATACGTATGTACTGTGACGTTGCCCGAATAATTGCGAATAATTAGAACTTATATTGATATATCTGTGACGCTCCCTTTTTCTTACCCCGCACTACTTGAATCTCTCCGATAAATTTTGATCTACGCGGTATCATAAAGAATTCGACAAGAAGTCATAGATTTTCGATCATGTTCAGTTCTGACGTTATAGAACGGATCCACCCCTCCAACGAGTGTTTCAAGGGCAATTCAGAATTGGACAGTATAGCGACTCGAGAATCTCATAACTTACGAACACTTACTTCAAGCATCCCACGTGATCGACATCCACTTGAGATCCCAGCGCAGAGCAAGATCGGCAGTTCGAGACAGAGAAGAGATCGGTTTCAGACAGTGACCAGTACAGAGGTACTTTCCTCTGGTTTCGGGCCGGCACGGCCGAAAATGTTTTCGAACCCGCCATCTGACTGTTTAAGTTCGAACTCAAATCTTTTATGTGTTTTTATGTGCGTCTAATAAAGTGCTTTGTGTGAACAAAAAGGCACCCTCTCTTTAGTTAGGACGCCACAGAACACACGCCAGCAGAAAACTAGTCAAACTGGATTTATGGTCGATCATCAAAATAGATCAAAATAGATTCAGTTATGTTTTTCAAAAAGGATCACGGGATTCAGTAAGAGGGTGCGTCTCCCTCTGTCTGTTTCACCTCAACCATCCAGTTGGGACAGTCCGACAGTGTAGGAAACACAGTACACAGTTTCGTGCACACTGCGTAGTTTCCTTCACAGTGTAGGAAATTGTCTGCCACACTTGAACAAGGTTCAAGCAATCACGGTTCAGTTTTGTAATAGTTGCCCCATCCGTTCGATGGAAGGATCCTAAGAAAAACCAACGGGTACTCTTCTAACCCTTTGAGGCGCAACCCTTGCCCAATGACGGAAAAAGGGCAGCCGTGGCCATCGCTCGACTGAACGACCCGCAAGAGGGCGGACGGTCGAAACGTTCGACGCGTGCCACAGATCGAGAGACCCTTTTTTTTGACGGCAGCTGGCTGTGCCGCAGCCAGCTGCGTCAAATAAAGGGTCTCTCGATCTGTGGCACGGGATGAACGTTTCGATCGTCCGCCCTCTTGCGGATCGTTCAGTCGAGCAGCCCTTTTTTCGGCATGGGGCCCTCTATCCAACTGTTCTCGCATGCTTCCATTTTTCAGCAGGTGTCAGTACTATTAAAAAGAATCGTGGCATTTTTTTTTTGTACGGGAAATGACGGGCTTGAAAAGTAAAGGATTCTCGTCCGCCCCTATTTTGATAGAAATCCAATCTATTCTTCGTGACTGGCAACAGTTAAAGCGTCCGAGTTGGGTGTTCCCAGAGCGGGAACACTGCGCGTTAAAGGATTAAACTGCGATCACCCTGTATAAGTAAGAACCGGTCAACACTATTTTAAACATCCACGTCTGTTTTCAGGACACACAGCCACTTCCCGCTTCTCCTCTGTACCTGCAAACTAAATATCCCGAAATCCGTTGGCATCCTTGTTTTGTATTCGCAAACAAACATTTCACTCGCATACTCCCCCCCCCCCCCCCCAACCGTTTTCCATTCGTGGTAAAAATAGTATCTCCAGATCCACAATCAATATTCAGGAATCCGTTTTCCAACTTCATCGCAGCATTTCTTTCGCTCAAAATTCTCCATTGAAATAGAAAGATTTTACTTCTTTCTTTTTTCCTGCGTACCTTAGCCGCCCCGAGGCGCCGCTTTATAAGATTGGGTGACGTGCTGCTTTTCTCGGGAGATTGGGGTGTCGGAAAGAAATCTATGTCTGTGAAGATTCCGACACAACCACCGAACGGAAAGGAGAACACGAGCATGATGAATCAGCGTCGATTAAAAAACACGTCCCAGTACAGTTTTTTTTTTTTTTTTTTTTTTTTTTTTTTTGGAAGCATGTACAACCGCGTGACGAACTGTTAAGGGGTTATCGCACTAGCTTAAAAACCGAGCAACTTGCTGGCCGAACAAATTGTAGACCGATTTTCTCTAACGTTCATGGGTTAGAGATCGCCGTCGTCGGGGGAACGATAGGGAAAATCGGCCTAAAAGTGGCTCGGATTTCAAGCTAGTGTGATAAGCCCTTTAAACTGTGTCGCATCCATCGTCGGAACGACGCAACGGCGACCCATCCCTATCTTCCACCCTTCCTTTTCATCAGGCGGCCACACCATGGCGGAGTGGATAAGTCACTGAACAGGGTAGACGGCTGGAGTGTGACGGTCCCGCGTTCGGGCCCTGCTAAAGGGGCTGTCCAGCGAATGGTCTGGAGTTTTGGGCGATTTTCTCCAAATGTAACGTGAACACGCGTTAGAACCCTCCTTAGAAAGTCCTCCACGCAAGGCACCCTCCCTAGGCAGACGTTTCTTCTTGCAGACTTTCCATAATACACGAACCAAATACACGAGCCCATACCCATAATAGAGCCTTTTTTTTCCACTCACGAGTTTTTGATCAGCGCACTTGCACAAACACTGGGCTGCGACGTTGCATTCGCAGATCCATGCAGGGAAGTAAGGATGGGCGTAGTGATGTGCCATTCGAATGATTCATCGATGCATCGATTTCGAATAGCATCATACTCGATTCATCGAGTAGCTAATTTTCGCGATTTCACTATGCAAATAGTATTCACGAGGAATCGCGACGAACCGTATCACAATTCGAATAGTATTCGCGATTAATAACTGCTAATAAGAACTATTAATAATAAATAAACTTTTCGCGCCTAGCAGATATCGGTCTGACAACGACGGTATTCGAAGACCCGAGCTCGAAAAAGAAAAAGAAAGAGACTGCATCTGTGGGACCAAGAAAACCGAACAGTTTTCGTCGACGAACTGTTTTTTCCATCACAGCCCATCCATTCGAGACAAGACGTCATGGGTTTGGGGAACGAAAACTGGACAGCGCACCCGTTCGATGAGCTATTGAATAAAGACAGGCAGGCGTTCCGCTAAAACGTGACTATTTTAGACATTAGAAGAAAATCGATCGTTATAATTGCATTTCATTTTGAAAGATGCCATTTACAAATAGTGAAATAATTTTGTAATAAAGGTTTTAGTGTAGTTTTGCAATAAAGTTTCAGTAGAAAGCGTCCATGAAAGCTTCGACAACGTTCGTAAAGAGATTATAACAGCAACCCCCCCCCCCCCCAAACGATTCCCCACGAAACCCCCCCACTGATCCTTTTATACTAAGCCGAAACTTTTGTGCATCACCTCATTATAGCGTGGGACGAGAATTTCTTTTTGCACGACGGTCGTATAAAAATTTAAATTTTTTATTGATTCAATTGAATCTCCTGAAAATTGGAATCGTCCCCCTAAAATTCTGCACCTCCTTTTACGTCACTTTGTAAATGGAAGTACATTTAGAACAGCATCCGATAGTTTTTTTTCTCAAGATCCTTCCATAGGACGGACGTGGAAAGTATTCTAACGCTAAAGTATCATTGTCTGAAACCTTCATTAAGTGATTATTGGACTGTTACAACTGGATGCGAGAACTGGAGACGCACGAGGTTACTGAATCCTGTCATTAATTTTTTTTTTTGGGAAACTTAATTTATTTCAAATTTTTGACAGGATCGTTCCTTACAGCCAATGTCGAAAAGGCTCGCCACCCTTTTGGATGTAAACATAAAAATTCGGCTGTTCGAGCCTCGTCAAGGGGAGATTCCCCCCTAATATTTTAGTTTCATGATGGCCCTATTAATACGATATTCATGGACTATGTCATTTATTTCTCATCTTTCCTGTATTTCGCCTGGTCACCCTACGTTGAAATTTTTAGGAGTGTCACCTATTGATAGAAAAATACATGGGATGCCTATTCTAGAGCTTACGAAATACAGTGAAACCTTTTTTTAAAGACCACTACTGGGACCAAGAAAATGTGGTCTTTAAGGAGGGTCGGTCTTTGAATCACAGGTAATGCGATCAACTATCACAGGTGATGCGATATATTTTGACAAAATTTTAAGCGTACTTAATTTTATCAATAGAATTGGAATTTATTTGATAATCACCTGATTATCACTGAAAAGGCTTTTCTATAGATATAATATGATAAAAAGCATGTAAAGCATGAGAACAAATCACGTTGTAAACATAAACACAGGCTCTGTGTTGAATTTTGCATGCTTAGCTCTCGCCGCAGATTTTGGGATGGAATTATTTTTCGAAGAAATGTTTTAAAAGAAGAAATTGTGCTGATCGATTCACTGTAATGTCTAACTGCATAAAATTCTATTTTTAATAAATATCCTCCAAGAAGCAGTAACACAAGTAACTGCGTGCATGCCTCTGTTGCGTTCAGTGACTCCATGGATTATTAGTGACTCATTCAAGCTGTGTTACAACTCTACTAAACAGTGTCAACTTTCGTTTTTATCATACCACGTGAGTGCTGAGCATCCGAACAACGAACTTACTCAAATTGGGGAAAATAAGAATTTTTTTAAGAATTCGCGATCGTTAAAATAGGATTTTAAAATAAATTTGTTTCTTATACATAGCGGTCGTCGGTCGCGTCAGGCAGGTGGTCGTTCAATAAGGAAAATAAACCATTATTTATTATTATAGGGTACTCGGGACCGCTACGACATGGTCGACAAGACCAGGTGGTCGTTAAATACGGGGGTCGTTCAACACAGGTTTTACTGTAGTGTAACAATAGATGAAAGCTGTCGTGAACTAATAGTATTTAAATATATGTAAAGAATACATGGGAAGCCTATTCTACAGCTTACGAAAGAGTGTCACACTAGATGAAAGCTGTCGTGAACCAATAGTACTTAAATAGATGTAAAATTAGGTCGCTTTTTGGGATCCATTGTTCGGTCAATTTTCAATAAAGGGGGGTGAGAGATAAAATGACATTAAAAACAATTGATTTTTTTACAGAGAAGTCCTGCAAACATCGATGAATTGAAACAAAGCAAAAATCTCGTCCGCCATCTTGAGAAGCGTGCCCCAAAACTGGGTTCGACGTGTTCCTCTTTGCATTTGGGGCGAAGATGTGCCGTGAGGAACGATCCTGCAAAAGATCCTGAATTCAGTTATGTTTTTCAAAAATAAAAGGATTCAGTGACGTAGTGCGTCTGCATGTCTGTTTGACCTCGCAAAGTGAAGTTGTCACAGTTCGACAGTGTTGGTAGGAAGGATCCCTCGCACACTTCAACTCAGTTCAAACAACGATACTTCGGCGTTAGAATAAGATGCTCCATCCGTCCGATGGAAGAAAAACCACTCTTTTCAATGGATCACCCTGTATACGCCTGTAGATCCATATTTAAGGGAATAAAAGCCCGACTCAATGTTTCTTGGGGCACCCTCATGGGCGCCGGCAGAATACTCCCCAGGGGGGGAGGCAAGAGCAAAAAAGCAAGGGAAAATACGGCATACAAAAATTCAGGCGGGCCATTGCCCCCCACCCCCATCCTTGTTCTATGCTGCCGGCGCCCATGGACACCCTGCATGTGTACATTTCATATCCACCAGCAGCCTTGAGGAGAACTTATATATTGGCCCGAAAAGCCGCCAGGTAACATCCTTTTTTCCGTTCGGCGTTATAAATAGAATCTTGGACGCAATCGATATTTGGAAATATCCTTTTTTTTTTTCCCTCGGTTCGTCCCTTCGAAAAATAACGTTTCGCGCTCTCCCTTCCGGAATGTCCACAAAAGAAGATTCCGCGCTCACGACTCGAGAGGTTCGGTTCTGTGAATGGATCTTTCGAACAAGCCTGCGCACGGAATAAGTCACCCGGTGAGGGAAGAACCAACACCTCCTACCTATAGAAAGCCTAACATCTGGAGTTTGGACGTCACCACTAAGCCTTCGAGTCAGGACGTCATCCCATTTCGTTTTCACAAACTGAAACTATTTAAATTTTCCGGTGAATGCTACAAATATTAAAAAATATCTTCAGATAAAAATTAAAATACCTTTGTGATACAAAACAGTTCATTAGGATCTATTTCTTTATGACAGTACATAATGTGTCACAGTTAAAAAGGGGCCCTCTGTCGTAAAATTAAATTTTCTGTCTCCTATCTATTCAATGCTGTTGTGCGCGAGTCCATTGACCAGAAATTATAAGTAGTTTTACTGTATGAATGTTAAAGTGTGATGACGTCCTTTTTGAAGGCCTACGGATGACGTGAAAGTTGGGTGACGTAGCAGTGGTTAGGCTTTCTATATCTAGGAGGTGTTGCGAATAACGCGACGTTTCGGAAAATGTCGCCGGAGGATTGGGTCACCCTGTCACCCACAGGGAGATTTTGGGTATAGGATCGCAGGCATAGTACCGAACGACGCCCGTTTTATTTCATTTTTGTTAAGGCTTTGGGACATCCCACGGGCCCGTTAAGCTTCACCACCTATACGAGGATGAGTGCGACCGAAAATTTGTTTTGTAGTCAGGGCTACGACCCCGATTTCTTTGACAGGATGGCGTATGGGGAGACATTCTTGAAAGTGCGCTCGCGTTGAAACGGCGCATTCGATGGAGCTTCCATTGGGTCTATAGGTTTGAAGGATTCATCCATTCAAATGGATTGAAATGCTGGGTCACGATCTTCATCGTAAGTGTTCGGAGAGTCACTCCAGATTTTTTTTCTTTGGAGCCGAAAACTTGAAATATTCCCAATTTTTGATGTCTCGTTAAACATTCGGCCTTTCAGATGAAAAGGGGGGAAAAAACACTGAATTATAAAAGAAAGCTCGTTCAGAGAAAGGAAAAATTAAAAAATTAAATGAAAATGAAATTTTAAAATAATTTTAATTGGATCTTTGTTCTGACGAAACAAGGTTCGCTTTGCATGTTGAAAAAGAAATACGGCCGTCTCGTCTTTCTAGAACCACCCACGTCCCTTGTTACCCTTACCATTTTCGTGGTTTAAATTTTCAAGAAAGAAGTCTGAGTATTCAATTTTAATGAGCAAATACGTTTTGAAAAAAAAAAGAAAGAAAGAAACTATCTTCTAATATTGGAGGTAGGAAAGAGTATTTGAATTCCCCGAAATGGGAGAGAATAAACTCGGAGAACAGTGTGTGCTTATTTATCTTTTTTTTTCTGTCTACCTTCTAGGTTATTGCATAGTTAAATGTATAGGATCTTCAAGGGTGACTCTCCGATGGGGCGTCCTTCCGTTGTGACGTGATATTGGATAAATGTATTCATCCGGTAACCGGTGCTCATAAGGCATTTTTAAAAAACAAAAAAATTGCTTCCCCATTCTGTTTTCGATATCACGATGGACGCACGTTTTTAGTAAAATTCTAAAAGTCACGCACTACTTTTAGGGTTATTTAGTTATTTTCGAGTAGAGTAAACCGACCAGCGAGTGGATGCTACGAGCGAATAAGCGTTTTGTGTGTAACGGGATGAATTGTGCTAGAATGCGATTTGTCTTAATCTAGGATCTTACTTAGGCGAGATCTTCGTAAGTAACGTATCTGGCAGCTTAACTTCTCGTCCACAACCATAAGCGTAAAGTTTTCAAAATTATTGGGGGGGCCGGGCCCCACAACCACATACATTCCCGTCAGTGGCGTAGCCAAGGGTTTAGGGTTAGGGGGGGTCATAACCACCCCCATGAGGATTTTTTTGCCATACAAAATGTATATCTTCACTCCCTTATCATCCCATGCAAGAGCTTTGCAATGTATTAGGTGCGTCATTGATTCCAGGGAAATATGTTGACATGCTAAAACTAAAAATAAGAACATTTAAACTTTTATTCACGTGGGGTTCTCAAAAGTAGTTGCAAAATATATATATCTGGATACTAGAGGTCAAAGCCCATTGGAGAGGGAATTACAACGGGTGCTAGAAAAATACACTCGATATCATACACCCATATACATATGTGTGAATTGCAGAAGTCGTAACCCCCCCCCCCCCGATGAAAAATTTCTGGCTACGCCAGTGATTCAGGTACATATAACTTACTCATAGCTGCCAACTACTACTGAATAGAATTAACCCCTTTTTCTACCTGATTTTTCGGCTTAAAATAGAGCAAAATTTTTGTGCTGCGCGAGTGAGTGGGTTACTATTTTGAAAAAAATAATTAAGAAATATACTGTTTACAAAAAGTGATTAATTATATTCCGTAGTAGTTGGGAGCTACGATATGACTTACTATATATAAGTGTAAATTATTGGAGGCGCTCGAGCTCTATGGGTCCATAGAATTCTACACCTATGTAAGGTAAGTATGCATGTTAGCATCTTCCTGCCATGTTATAAGTTAAAAATAGAAGCAAAGTAAAAAATCTAAAGGAGGAAAAAAAAAAACCCATTTTCGATGAGATGGTGCATTTTAGACACATCTTAACTTTTCTTCATTTCATACTTTACATTGCATAATCTGATTTTAATGAACCAGAGCCTGGCAAGGGCAGCTTATAGTCACATTGTATGTTACGTGGCGTCACAATGAATACTAAATCATGATTGAAATCAAAAGAAGAAATTTTTTTAAAGTAAAAGTTTTTTTAAACGTTTGTAAATGGCGTGAATACTTTTTTTTTCATGTTAGTATAAATCAGTTTTCTGTATTGAGTGATAAATTATTGGGTGGGCTCAGCCCCTATTCACAATTTATTGGGGGGGCTCGAGCCCCACGGGCCCATATAACTGTACGCCTATGTCCACAACGTGAGACTTTTCGCCAACAGTAAGAAGTGCCAGGTACAGTAGTATTCTGTACAGTACAGTACAGTTATCAGTAATATTACAACATGGTGTCGAACTTAGTAACTATTATTATTGCAGTACAGTAAAATAATGATTACTGTACAATACAGTATTATGACTAAAGGGCTGCACTTTATCAGTGTGACTGCATACTTCACGCACAGTACTGCACTTCATTTTCTCTCCCTCTCTCTCCTTACTGATCCTAAATTCTGTGCCTTTACAATACTGCACAGTAGTATGTAGTATTATGTTGAAGAATGCCGCTTTTTTTCTATTTTGCATTCTTTTCATGACTTCATGCGGGGAATGGTAGTTTATAGTGAGGGAAAGGCTTAAAACAATTTAAGGAGTGTTCATTCGACTATATGAAATAACTGGATGGGATTCATAAAGCCGTATACATACTAGAGATGAGACGGGCTCTGTCATTCACGATTGCGTTCGGGCTCGGGCTCGTGAAAAATTTATCCTTTGTGGAACATGCTTCTTGAAACAGGTTTTTAAAAATTATTCAAGGGGAAAATAAAAGTACTTATAAAAAAAAAAAATAGCGACACGGGCGCCTAGAAGGTGCGTGAAGCTCTTTGGGTATTTCAGAACGGCGGCTTCTATTGCTGAGTGAGTCATGAGATCGGACATTATTGGATAAATATGAATATAAAGCATTAGAAAGTGCATTGAGAGTGTGCCACTCTATTGGTCTCTCATTGGCACAAACGGCAAAATTTATTGGATCCTATCATTGAAGTCATTAATATTATTTATCTTTAGTTGAAATTTCGGGCTCGGGCTCCAACTTAAATAATATGGCTCGGGCTCGGATTCAAAGTCCTCGTGCTCGGGCTTCAAAAAATGAGCCCGAACTCATCTCTAATACATACCCTTTTTCCCAAAGCGAAATCTTCACGTACGCGAGGGGTGTGGGAACGCAGCCAAGAAAATAATAAAGTTTGAAGAGCTTCCCAGTCTATGGATTCACAAAGAGTCCATTTTCTTCCATGCAATAGAAAGATGTCATTTTCTATCTATAAGGCTTCATTGGCTCTACGATCCCATGTTTTTTTCTTGGAAAGATAATCATTTGTTGATGCGTATTCTGTGTTCATTGACTGGTCATATTATGTAATTCCAGTATATGGGCATGCCATTGTATAACTTCTTACTTCAACCCAAAAATCCTACAATGTATAAGTTCCCCATTTTTTTTACATAATTTACATATAACAAAGAATGTATTGACACAGATAAGTACAATTTAAAACTTTAATGGGGGGGGGGAAAGAATTGTGTTTAAGGGCTCATTTGACCTCACTCGAAAAAAAAATCCTTGATACTAAACACAGCGACTGAGACAAATCGAAAAGTGTTTATTATTAAACGTCCGTCCGTCCATTTTCTGACTACAGTCAATATATATGGACTAGCTGACCCGTGCGAAATTTTCGCACAGTATTGTATTTAATACTACAACTGTAAATATCACAGTGTGAAAATGAATAAATGTGTCTATAAGCCCATAGTATTCTGTTCAATATTTTCACGGGTCAGTTAGATGTTGGATTGGAAATCATTCAAAAAGTAGACATTTATTTTAACTGTTTTATTTTATAAAACCTCTTTAAAAACAATATTAGAAGTTAATAATTATAAGCATACAGAAAATCTACTTAATGTTAATTTTATATCAATATATAAATATATATATTGGTATATATATTGACAGTTTGCACCACTGATCTCTATATCGAAGATGGCGCCTCTTACATTTAAAGTTGAATATACCGGTAGTATTAGGGCTATTCAAACGCCATCTTCCGTACATTTTTGCATTTCATAGAGAATAAAAAACACGTGTCACCAACAGGTGGCGCTATTTTCGTCAAAAGTAGAAATTATAAGCTTTAACTGGGTATTTTATATATATTTTTTGGTCGCATAGTTAATGAGATCTAGCCGCGCCCGTTTCAATTCAAGCCGCCCACCCGGGAGCGCCAGAAAAATGTCGCCAAACCTTCGAGAAAATGGCATAGAACAAAATATTCTGCCGTCAATTGATGAATACAACTCACTGAATTATCAAAATGAGACGGCTCGATTGAAAAGGCAAAATAAGAAGTTCTTTTAACTGCATTTAAATATTTATTTTACAAACAATTTACAAAAAAAAAAACTGTATTTCTAGTTACCTTCAATGATGCATCCAATCTATACAAAAAACATAACAACTACGAGCTGTTCTATTTTTCTTACATTTTTTATTGTCGTTGCCACTCATTTTCAAAGAAAGTATATTCAATTCATCTGACACCATGGCAACCAGGAACCATGGAGTCTGTTACATTTTCTTTTTTTGTTTGTTTGTCACGTATTTAATGAGATCTAGCCGCGGCAGAAAAAAACACCTTTGAGAAATAATATACTATACGATTTGTTTTTTATATTTTTTATTAACCAAACGATTTTTTCCGAATTTTTGCATATTTTTCGCCAAAAGTAGAAATTATAAGCTTTAACTGGGTATTTAAAAAATTTTTTTGGTCAAGTATTTAATGAGATCTAGCCGCGCCAGAAAAAAAAACCCTTTGAGAAATAATGTATAGGATGGTTACGGAATTTATGTTGATTGATATCTGATGTGTTTTGATAAGATGTACCGAAAATGTTATCATTGTCGATAAAAAAGATGTTGGCATTTTAAACTAGCGTTCATAATGTTGACAATTAAATTGTGATCCAAAATATGTCTTTCATGTTTTATGAAAACATGGGTATGGATTGGGCGAATACAATATAACCTTAGACTTCTGTCATCTCAAGAAGTACCTGCCGGAAAATTGTCAGGCAGCTCGTGAAACCATGACTGCTCTCTTATCTACGGGTCCAAAAATTCCCTCAGAAACAGAAAATGCGTGAATGAAGCAACATTTACTGTCGAATTTTGTACATTGGAATTGGAAAATGACTACACCCGATCTAGCTCTTCTCAGGGTACAAGATGAAGTGGTGGGGCAATTTTTACTTTTATATTTCCTTTTAAAAAAGTTAGTGAACTTACTCTAACTGTTGTTAAAAGGAGAGGAATTTGAAAGATTCATTTTTGTATTCCTCTTTGGAAATCAAAGAGATTATGCAAGTGCAATATCTTTTGCTGCCTCTCTAGCATTAGGTGCCCCATTTAGGTGCCTCGTGTCTCTTCTACCCCCAAAATAATCCATGATAATAACATACAATACTTTAAAAATGAGTGAGTACTTCTTTAGACGTAAAATATCTTCTCATATGCGTCATTTTACAAAGTTTTCAGTTATTTTTATCCTTTAACACCCGTTTTGTGGGATGTTCTTGTGTAAAAACTTTCATCTGTACATTGACTGGAATGAAAAATAATTGCAATATTCATTAGTTCTACGAGAAAATCCATGCAATTTTCCAAAGTTAATTATATAAATAAATTAAAAATAAATACGGGCGTTGTTCGCTTTCCTGTTTTGGAATAGGTTGCAGGTTGTGCTGCTGAAGCATAGAGTAGCTCTTAATGTATCATCTGAAACCTACGTACAGGGTTTATTTCAATCCACGAGAGTTCAAACAAAGTTATTTCTTTTAAAACTATTCTCTGCTAAATTATCATTTAAAAAAATGTTGCATGGTTATTCCAACTACATGTTTCGAATTTTTTCAGAAATTGAAATGATTTAGATGACCTTTTTCCTATTCCGTTAATCTCTTCGCTCTTGGCACTATTATATAAACACACGAAAAAAAAGCGATTATCACCTTCTTCAAACATTCTTACGTTTGTATTCTGAAGCATGAAACCAATTCGAGAGCGTTGAAAAAAAAAATTGTAAAATTTTACTTGTGGCCTTGTAGTTTTTACACGATAAAAATTAAGCTGTTTTTCATTTTTCCGCTTCATTTTAATTGGAATAATCCTTTATTAAAAATTTTGTCTATCGCATGAGTCTTCTAAAGTTACAGATATTCTAATGCTAGCCTGAAGCCAATATTTCCTTACATTTGCAAAAAATAAGGAAACTTGACCTGGCCTTGAAGTTTTTACACGCACGCTTATCTCGTTCATAAAAAAGAGCCCTGTTTTTATTTGCTTCTGCTGGATCCATTGAAACAATAGTTTATGATTAAGAGTCATTATGGATGAATTTCTACTCCAATGACTCTTTTCAGTCTTTATCATTGGATAATTTCTTTCGTTCGTTTTGCTCTTTAAAAGGCTGAAATTAGTTTCAGGAGAGTAGCTTCTAGCTGTACGAAATATTCTGATAGTTTAACACGACGTCGCAACCAATTGGAGCATATAAATATCAGATAAAAGAAAAGCTATTTTTTTAGGTCTGCTGTTTGAAAATAAGGGTGCAGGTGGCTGTTGTGATGCTGTACAATATTGATTTTGCTGTCGATTTCTATTGAGTTAAATTGAGCATACTTCGGAACATTTTTTAAAAACAATAATGGATTATACGTATATCAGTAGCATATCTTCTAACTAGATAGGCTAAAAGAGGAGCCCAACGAATTTTAAATTTTTGTTAAAGATGCACTTTAATACTGTCATAATTTTATTTTTGAAAAACATAATTTAATTCAAATTTTTAAAATTATCATTCCTTACAGCCAATGTTGAACTTGTCGGGTGTAGACATGGACTACTACAAGGGCCGAAAGTATGGACACCCCATTGCCGAGCCAACGTTCAGCATAAACATGAAGGTGGCCTAATTTTGTACCCGATTCGAGACGAGAGACCTGCACCTGAATTGGCTCCCTCGGAGTTATCGTTTCATCATTGAGGATATTGAGTTCTGCGACGGATTTTGTGCGCACAAAACTCCCTTTAACCCTTTGAGGCGCAACCCTTTCCCAATGCTGAAAAAAGGGCAGCCGTTGCCCTTTTTTCAGCATTGGGCAATCTATCCAGCTGTTCTCGCATTCTTCTATTTTTCAGCAGAGGTCAGTGCTGTTCAAAAGAATCGTGACCCTTTTTTTACGTGAAAGGACGTGCTCAAAACTAAAGGATTCTCGTGGAGCCATGTCACCCGCCACTCTTTTTATAGAAATCCATCTAGAATCCTTTTACAGAAATCCATTCTTCGTGACTGGCAACAGTCAAAACGTCCGAGTTGGGTGTTCCCAGATCGGGAACACTGCGCGTTAAGGTTTAACATACAGAGTTCCTGAGCAGTTCAGTCGAGAAAGGTTGTACCCTCCTGAGCGTCGAGTAAGGTCGACGCTTCTCGACTTTCGGTGTTCTGATGAGCTTCGACCCACTGGGCCAATATCGACGAATATCGGTTTCCATACAAGTATCAGCCTAACATTCTGGAATTGGCACATTTCAGTCATTCCAGTAAGAATAAGCAAATCAACGACCCATTCCCTCTTGTTTCGTTACTGGAGTGACCTAGCCAACCTTTTGGAATCCAACTTAGGCCACAGATTATATATATATATATATATATTTATATATATATGTGTGTGTGTGTGTAATAATAAAATAAACTTTAACTTAATTTAATTGAATGTTATTTGAAAGCTTCTTTAATCTTTTACTCTTACTGTAAAGTTTGTTTCACGGCCATACAAATATTATGCTCGAAGACAATTTTTGAAGTTCCATAAGGAGAAAATGGTTGATTGAGCAGAATTTTCAGTTTTCTGTGGTTTTTGTTGTTGCGCGCTTTTAGAACTCCTGGGTAAGCAGGTGTTTCTCATGTCTTGATTGACCATCGAGTTAACTCATTACGTTTGAGAGTAACGCCTTCGAGATCGTGCTGCACGCTGCCAGCAGGTGTAGTGACTAAGGAGTATTTAAGCAAGAGCGCGGAAATTTCGGGAGCTTAGCTTAGCTTAGTTTTTTAGGAGTTTGGAACGTGAAGCTTAGCTTAGCCTTAGCTTCGAGTTTTTAGAGTGCGATGTACGAAGATAGCCACGGAACTAATAAGGTCGCCGGCCTGACTCCTGCCCTCTGTCCGAACTTTGAAATAAACTATTCGACCTAGAACCCCAATGGAGTTGTGTCGATCCTTTCAACAAGGGATGGCGTAAGGCCATTCCTTACAGAAATTGTCTCCGAGCGTAATATTTGTATGGCCGAGAAATAAACTTTACAGTAAGAGTAAAAGATTAAAGAAGCTTTTTCAAATAACATTATATTAAATTAGGTTAAATTAGAAAAGTTTATTTTATTATTACATATATATATATATACATATATATATATAGAGAGAGAGAGATTGTGAATGAAAATTATTTCAAGTTGTATGCGACTGAAATAGGAAGGTTTATTTTCTAATTTGTAATATTTCTTTACCGACGGTCTTATAATTGTTAAAATAAATGTCTTCATTTCCATGTATAAATAATTAAATAACAGCAATAAAAAACAGAGTATACATTCTCCATAAAGTTTTTAGAAACGGCTCCAAGGTAAAATAATTAGCTAGTAAACCCTATGCCTTTGCTTTTATTGGATAAACAGTGAAACATCCAAGCACGTGGGTGTTTAGTGTGGGCGAATGTTCACGCTCGACAAAAAATGGTTTTCGACTGAAGAATGGAAATATAAAACAAGCTTAAGTCTCTCGAATGTCTGTCTCACACTTTAAGGATAGGCTCTGTATGCATAACTCATCCCAAATCCATGTTGTCGCGCATGATTTTCAAATATAAGTAAGAGAGCACTTTTTGTACTTTAATTAAATGCCTTTTTTTTTAATCCACTCGAATATTGATGAGAATGCTGCATTTATCTGCATTTCAGCAAGATGAACAGTTTTGCCTATTGGCTCGGTCACTGTTGAATAAAATGTCTATAGATCTCTTGTGCAATTATTAGCTCGTATTGAATCCCTGGGGAGACAAAATGGATGCCTCACAGAACGTGTATTAAATTAGAGAACCATTTTTGTTTGTTTGTTTATTTTGTGAGTGGGTGTATGTGATTTTGAACGCGAAGAAAGAAAACTTATTAAAAGAATGTTACATTGTGCAATTGGGCCGACTTTTGTTCCAGTACTGCTACATTCAATCTTTAAAGTTAGAAAATAATTTATAATGTAGTAGATAGATGAGTATTTTAGTTAAAAAGTGTGGATGCACCGCAGTTTAAGCGACAGCTTAGAGAACGGAGTTTCACGTTACAGCCACTTTGAGAGACGGTTCATTTCGCAGGAACGCGAGTCTCTAACATTTGCGGTAAGAAATAAAAGACGAACAGCATCTTAAGAGAAAATGTATTCACAAAGGACACACTCTTTGATATTCGAAACGGGCTTCGGAATATAAAGAGAGATGCGATAGACGTCATTCTGTCCCGAAACGGGAAGAAGAAAAAGACTTCAGTATCCATGTGCATTTTCTTCCGGGCATTTATCTTATATACGATGTGACAACTGTAAGGGAAAGAATCATCTCGGGAATGTTTGTCATAAATACTTTTATCATCGAGATGTATTTCTTCGGAAGCTTCGGGGAATTCCTTTTTTTCTGTGCTCGACTCAGTATTTTAACCTCTTTTCTATGAGATACATTAGGGGAAATATAAATGTTTACCATTTATATTTCCCCTTATTATTTGTAGGGGTGACATTGTAAACGTGTCCAAAAGTCGTAGAATCTTCAATATTCGAAAACACTAGACTGCTAGAGTTTGACCGGTGAAAAAGCTTTTAACCCTTTGAAAGGGGGTCACAAAATGTTAACTACAACCCATTTTTCAAATTTTGGAATTTTATTCTATTTTTTTTTTTAATTTTTAGATTATAGAGTATAAGCCTGGAATAGAGTATACAAACATAAAAAGACAGCAAGTATTCTGGATAATGACTCATTAAAACATTTAATTATCAGATCTGTAGGTTACCCATTTTTGACATCTTTGCTCAGTAGGTTACTGATTTCGGACATCTTTTATCTGTCGATGACATATTTTGGACATGATGGATCTTTTCGTGGCTGATTTTGAACATTTTATTCTTGAGATATGTGTATAAAAAACTCTAGGGGTTGAAAATGCATCCAATAGGTTCTATATAATTGCATTTTATCAATAAAATGTATAGGGTCATTCCGGGAGAGTCGCCGCACCCCTTGCATTTCTGGTAATTGTCGGTTGGTAGCAGTCACAGGCGCAGTACAGGTGTGCAGTGAGAATTTCTTAGCCGATGTACAGCAGGAATCCCGCTCAATGCTTTAGCTGTAAAAAATAAAAATTTTATTTTGAGATAAGCGCAGGATTTCACTTTCCAAACTTTTAAATACGCTTAAGTGTTTTTTACGCTAATATGTGAATCCGTGCATGATTTCGAAGTCGAAACTAAGTGTATCACCTGTATAGAGTACTGTGCCCATGGTGACTCTAGGTTGCGAAGACAGGCAACTGTGGTGTGTTATGTCTGTACCGTACAAAGTAGGATACATGCCGCACTGCTATTCCGGTATTCTGCATGTTGAAGTTTCTTTTGTACGGGATGCCGCTTTTAGTAAAATTTTAATTTATCTCTCCGTCTCTTATTTTTCATATTACTGAATTTATATTAATAGTTAAATTTAGCAACCCAGACAGCACAGCAAATTTGCTTGAAAATTTTAAGCGTGTAAGCTTAATGCAAGCTTGAATCAAGCTCGACATAGCAAGCTTAATTCAAACTTAAAATTTTTTCCTAAATACATGGGGCGCCGGTCGGCAAACTCGCCCCATATATTTTATTTTTCCACGCATTTTCCCCTCTGCTCTGAAACCTCAAGTTTCTTACATCTGTTTCCATCTAGGGTCCGCGACTGGGATCGATCTCGGGAACTAAGGTGTGGGAAACCAGTGTCCTAACCACCATGCCAATCTTACTCGAGGTGTCATGAGTAAAATTTGTACGGCATGTTTCTTTTATTTTTCCATGGGATGAATCAAAATTAAAATAATGTTATGTGTGATTTAGAGACGCTAATAATAGGGAAATAAGCATACTATAAACTTAAAAGCAGCACACGTTTTAAAATTTTCAATATCGCAAGACTCGTGTTGGGCAATGTTAGCCAAAATCGAGACAAACGACTGATTTTGAAATCCATTTTGTAGTCTATTTGTATTTTATTTTGAAGAATTTCAATGTTTGGAAATATAGAATTTTTTTTTTAAATTCTATGGTCAAGTACATTTATGACAGATGATAAATTATTTGCTATGTGGATGTGGCTTTCCAAATCAAGCAGTCATCCAGTTGTATTCAAGCTTGACAGTTCCAATGACTTCAATTTGGCGGGCCAATATAATATTCGTCGGGACAAAAAAATATTGGCCGACATATTTTTTTGTAACCTCCAAGCTTGCTCCAAGCTTAAAATGAATGGAACTGTCAAGCTTGTATTAATACGTCCAATTCAAAGAAATGTCAAGCTTGATTTAAGCTTATGTGTTGTCTTTGAAATATACTCTAGGTTTTATTAACTGTTTTCTCTTTTATTTTGCAGACTCGCCAAATAGGGCGTGCTATTAGTCGTTCATAGGAATTGTAATAATGTTGCATTTTAACGTCCTGTCTCAAAATGAAATACTGATCTTAAAAACCAGGTTTTAAATTTGCTTAGAGATTTATTAGAAACATCCGCATTTTATGAAAGAATAAAACAATGTAAAAAAACAGAATAGAACAATGTTAAAACAAATAAAACAAAATAAACGTCAATTGACTCTTTTTCCCCTCTAAAATACTCTGATGTTACGTTGTTGACGAAATGATAATTAAAATTCAATTAAAGAAAAACTATTTAACTTTAGTAGTGAACTAAGATGACAGACTAATATTGAATGAGACCTACGAATACCTCTCTTTATACTCCTTTAGTTTTTTGTTATTACATAGGTAATTATAGACCAGGTATGAATATTTATTTTAATATTTTTTATTTATTACTTCATTAAGTTCTTATGACAGGCGCGGCGTCTCACCTGCAGTGCAGTGTTTTACAAAAAACATGTTAAAAAATATTAATTATTTTTTGTGTTGCAGTATACATGCTTTGTATTCTACATTACACAGCAAAGCATGATTTATTTTATTGTATGTACACCCTGGGATTTTTTACACGAATTCAAGAAAATGTGCTGCGTACGTCCGGAATTATCCTATTCTTTTTTTAAGAAGTTTCTTATGTCCCTTGGTAAATGGGTTGTCATGAGTCACATTTAAACAAAAATATTATAAGCAAAGCGACCTATTTAATTACATTTATATCTGTTATATGCATTTAAACAAATATTTTTGGTCTCATATTGATTCATTATTAGAAGTATCGAACTTGCAGTTTCTTTTAAACAATTAATCAAGCGATTGAAAAATAAACAGAAACAAATTCATTGCTATTTAAAAACAATTCAAGTGGTCATCTGAATGACATTACTAAAATAAATTACTTGATTTAATTTTAAAAAATACTTGAAACTTTTTGGGTTTACCTCTATGAATTCCAAATAAAAATTACATTATGTCTTGTTCACAAATTTATATAAAAATTCATGAGTGTTTCTATCTTTACGCAATTGGAATTCCTCCAATAATTTTAAGTACATTTTCCGAGAAGAAAAAATTCCTAATAAAATAGCACTTGCAAACATCGAATATCTATTTATAAAGTGAGTGAGGTTTCACTTCTAATAAATCGTACTTTTTAAATAATCATGTCCGAAAAAACGGTCAATCTACGGTATGGTTACGACCGTCACCATTAAACCGACCGTCAACCAATTACACGGTCATCAAAAAACGGTCAATAGTCATTTGAGAATTAAGCATTCAAGAAATGGATGTTTCGATCCTTGCGCGATTTGGACATTGCGGTTTATATGCCTATTTACAGCAGAGAAAACGCACGAAAAGTTACGATAATGCCTTTAAACGTTGAAAAATTATTTTAAAGGCTGATAAAGGAGTTGAGATAATTCACATATTATTTATTTAAGCTTCCAAACGGCGTTGTTCCGATCGTTACTTTTTGACAAGCAGAACTAGCAAGAACACATTATGCGATTCTTGTTGTAATTCTTCAATATTTTAAGCAAGCTACTGCCGTAGGATGTTGACCGAAATAGACAATAAATCATCATTGTATTGTATTCACCGCATATTTCGATTATGTAACTCCAAAAAACGGGGTCGAATTTTTTTTTCTGGGTGTTGCAGAGACATCCGTTAACCTATGAGATGTCCAGAATTAACTATTTGCAGCTGAAATGTTTTAATGTAAGGATATTTACAACAAACTTTTGTAATAAATGGGGCCAGTTCATGTTTCTGGGCAGAACTAAAAATTCGCCGAGGGGGGAAAAAATCATTTATAAGATTTTTTTTACTTTTGGGATAACTTTAAGTTAGGATGTGTGTTTGCACCCACCTTTTTAGAATGACGCGCAACCACCCTATTTCAGCTCTTTCGCTGCTACTCACAAAAAATAGGGTTTCAGGGTCCCAACGCTGAAAAACTCCGTTGCTATCGATCCACTTAACTACCCACAAACTATGACCCTCCATCCATTGAACGACCCACTGCGTGGCCGCACAGCCAGCTGTGTCAAAAAACTGCTGGAGCTCTGTGGCGGCAGATGGGCTATTCAATCGACCGCCATGCTGTTCGTAGTTCAATGGATCGTGGCAACGACTGCACTTTGTCAGCGTTGGGCAGTCTGTCCAGGGGATCTTCCATAGGAGTGTGAAAATGCTCGTGCTTTAAAGGGTCCAATGTACGGATAAAATTAATTTTCATCCTTTCAAAAAGATTAAAAAGTAAAGCGCAGAAAGCCCAATAACATCGACACCGTTCGTACGATCCCCTTGAAAATTTCCATAATGATATATAAAAATATAGAAAACAATCTCCGCTCCTTCAAGAATCTGAAAATCCACCCTTTCCCTCATTTTGAAGCGATTTTTCGCTATTTTCAACATCCCTTTTATTTCCCTTAAAAAACTCATTTTTGTCACTCGCAACCAATGAGCTTTTGCAAGGAAGAGTGACGTACTGCCGAAATCACGATCCATTGAACTACCAGCCAATGGATCGGTCGAAAACCATTTTCTGTCGAGCGTCCACATTCGCCCATACCCACCACCCACGTTTGGATGCTTTCGTCTTTATCTCAAGAAATGAAAAATATAGGAATCACCGGCTGTTTTTCCTGCAAGCCGTATAAAAATGTTTCGAAAAATGTGTATATTTTTTTGTTGTTATGGTTGTTCACTCCTTTATACGTGAGAAATGCAGACTTTTATTTTAAACTAGCTGAAGTACGTACCCGTCGTGGACGGGTTAGTACAGAATGCCAATTTCCAAAAAGCAAGAACTTTCGTCAGCATTGTCGGAGTACACAGAATGGATGTTACCAAATTAAAGAAAGCGAAGTTATCATTTTTATGGATTGTTAAAATAGGACAGGTTAGAGAGTCACTCAGTTCTATCATTTCATTCGCTTGAGTCGTCATGATGGGATGCGCGAACGAATAGGGACGCCTATTGAAATAATTTTCGCAAAATCGAATCCATATTTTTGAACAATTAGAAGCCTAGAATGGAAGTGGAGTGACAACCTATCCTGTCACCCCATTTTGTTTCATTCCCTGCAGTCTTTTTTTCGGGATGCTGGAACAACATTTCAGCATTTTAAAACGATTTTCACAAAATCCCAAAATGGAATCAAACCATTTTTTTAAAAATTCGACGCCTATAAATTACGATTAGCAACGACCTATCCTATCACCCAATTTCGTGTCATTCGTATGAGTCGTTATGACGCGATGCTTGAAGAAATAGAAACGTATTTTGAGAGAATGTTCGCAAAATCTCAAAAACCAATCAAGATTTTTTTTAAAATTCTACGCCTATGTTTTAAGTTGAGTGACCACCTATCATGACAGAAAATTTCATATCATTCGCTTCAGTCGTTTTTACGTGATGTGCTTAAACAAAAAAAAAAAGCGTCACGGACAGAATGACAGAACGACAGACAGACACACTTTTTTTTGAGGGTCGCATCGGATTCCCAGGTGCTTGAAACGGATAGAAATCGCAAAAATTTTTGAATTCCAAGAAATGTACAGACAAAAGTCTAATTTTGTTTATATAGATATCGTAACGGAAACAGAAGAAACTGTGCCAATATAACTTTTGCGCGTTTCCCGAAACCGCGGGACAGGAAATGAAATAGCGCAAACTATCACTCGTACTACTTTAAAGTCGTTTATAAAGCTATTTTAGCAAAAAATATTTTACAGATGACGGAGGGAATGTCCATTGGTACCACCCAAAACACTCGTCTTGATAACTCATTATTTTACGTGTCTGTTACTTTACACAGTTTTTAATGGTCTTTTAGCAACAGTCCTTTTCCTATTTTTTTTTTCAGTGTTGTTGCTATTTTTAAATTATTTTTCAAACAGTTCCCGATATTGGGACTCGCACGCGCTTAAAAATGCATGTAACCCATGAATAAAAATGAATTTGTAATTGTATTAGGAATATTTTATAAATTCATCAGGGAAAAAATGTAAACGGAGCAGAATCATTTTATTTTTTTTTTAAAACATAACGGATTCTATTTTCTGACAGAGCGTTGAAAATAAAAGAACTATTTATTCCATTTATAGTTTAAATTCAATTCATTTAAAGTATAGCGATACTCTTACAAACCGAAACGCCTATTTACGATTTTAATACTATCGGACTCAACGAAAAATCCATAACGGAATTAAACTAAGAGAAAATAACTAACTTAGCTATACTTTACTAACTACAGTACTGCGAATACGGCACTTTTCCTCATTTTATTTGGGCATCCAAAATCTATTTCCGAAACGAAGGAGAGTATCGTCATTGAAAATTTTCTTAAGATTCGAAGAATCCTTCAACGTATAAGACGGTAGAGCACCCTAGCCGCTTACTCAAAAATAACGGTCACTGCTATTCCTGTTTACAAACGTCATACTGCTTTCGTTCATTGAAGGATCCGTTCAATATAGTTTTAACTGGATGATTTTCTTTCTTCTCCTCGTTGTTGCTCGATGCACCAAGAGTTCCAACTATTTCCAGCATTTTTCGGAAGAATACCCACTCAGCTTCACTTGAACCAAAGTTACCTACATTTTAAAAAATTAATAATGAAACACGTTTTAAAAAGTGGAATTTTCTGGAAGATAGAAGGTTGCGATTTCATAATGTATCATTTGAATAACGACGATGATCACTGTCCCAGAAATGCTTGATCTAATCTTGAATCTTGAATAAAATCTTGAAAAATAATCCATTTCGCTTCACGATGAGGTCAAAGTATCGAATCATTCAACGTATCGGTGTACGATATACGATTACACCAAGAACGGATGGCGTCCATGAATGAGACGATCGTTAGATGAGGCTGTTCATTTAAATTCTGAATCATAAGCAAGAATTCTCGTAATGACGTACAAAACAAGTTCTTCTTACGTTTCGAGGTCAATAGCACTCTGCATAGGTGCGCGATGTTTTCCTGGTCACTGTTACCGGAGCCTATGCAGGGTGTTTCAGAAAGGTGGTGTGGTAGCACGCTGCTTCGAAAGTGTGCATATCCTTTGTCTTTTGGAATAACAAGACAGTTTTTAAGAGCTCTGTACCATGTCATTTTTAGATTTTTTATCACCTGTCCCACATGACTTTTAGGGGATTCAAAAAGAACATTTTTCTGCTTTTTGGAAGTTCATGCATCTTTTTGCATAAAGGACCACCCGTAACAGCTCCATTTTTTTGCATAGAGTTATGATATGTATGCGTAACAGGAAAAAAAAAATTGTTTTTGTTACTGAAAGTCCTTCGTTGTTTTTTGAATGACTAAAATGACAAAAACAGTTTGTGAACTAGAGATGGGAAAAAGCGTTATTTTCAAAGAACAGTTGTTCACTGTTCCCGTTCTTTTTTAAAGAACAGTTCTTTTTCCTGTTCTTTTGAGAACAGGTTCTTTGATTTATCGTAGCTTTATTATGACTATTTTATTCAATTTAAAAATGAAAATATACGTCCTTTTTAACATGTATTATGCTTTAATACAATTGCAAAATGTTTAAAAAAAATTTGCAACCAACACACTGGCTTTCTTTAATCAAGTATATTAACAGTAATTTTTGGTAAAAATATTTTAATTATATTAACGTTCTATAATATAGTGTTAAATATGCACATATTTCTAAAATCAAAATTTTTTCTGTGCTTTTTATTAACTTTTGTTATCCTTACTCATAGCATGTATGTAAAAAGAAATGGAAAAACTTCAATTCTAGAGAGAATTATTTAGGCCAGGCCTAATTTTCGATTACTTACCTGAGTGATACAATATTGCTTACATGAGTAAACAATATTTGAGTCTGACAGCTCCTAAAATGACATAATATTCATAACTGTTTATTTTGATTAGACTATATTGCACAAAGCTTTGGAAGCAGCGGAATCAATAACTTTAAAATCCGTCCAAACAAAAGATTTTTTTTTCTATCCATGAGGAAAAACTATCCAAACATAAGCATAACTAAGAGTTGTACCAGTAACAGCGCAAAGGAATGATCTGTTTCAACTAATCCTTGAACGGTCTCATACAATATGCCACGTGACTGCATACCCTTTTGTTTTAGTTTTTTCTTCTTCAGCACTACTGCAGTAAAAGAGCCGACGCACAAGAGGAGCGACTGTTGAAGCTGAAAATCTGCAATGAAATCCTCCACACCCTCCTTTCCTAGCCTTATTCCCAGTCCACACCATAAATTTCATGATAAAGCGAAAGTAACGCAAGACTTTGACCTGGATAATGTGCCAGGGGGTCGTCGGGAAGTACGTTACCTCGGGCACATAATATCCACATTATCACAATGCACCTAAGTAACGCAAGCTTTGACCCTATAGTCGTAACTCTTGGAGGAATGGGAGGGGGGGGGGTTGTAGAAGTTTTTTTCGGACTTTCAAACATTTTAATACAAAAATAATAATGATAAAAAAACTCAAAATACTATAAGAGTGTTCACTATAACGAAAGCTGGAGAGAGAGCACCCCCTTCAAGGCCGTACCCAGGGGGTCTGGTCCCCCCTCCCCCCGAAATTTAAAATTTTGTTAACAAAATAATAAAGTTGAAGTCTTTGTGAAAAATTCAGCCTTTTTCTTTCGTTTGGTCCCCCTCCGAAATTTTTGTCTGGATAAATTTTTTTCTGGATACGGCCCTGACCCTTTGTCCCCTATCTAAGCACTCATGCAAGACCGTACCCAAGGGGGTGAATCAGAAAGTCTGCCCCCCCCCCAATTTAAAATGTTGTTAACAAAATAATAATGATGAAGTCGTTTGCTGAAAAATTCAGCCTTTTTCACCGTTCGCTCCGCCTCTTAAAAAATATATATTGTTCCAGGTCTAGCTCCAAGAGGTTATGGATCTGGCTCGGGTTTAAAAAAAAAAATCCTTCTTTGGCTACAACTACAAATAAAAATATATGTATCGGGCTCCAGCTTAAAAGATATGGCTTTTGTACCAACGACAAACATTTTTAGCTCTAATTCAAAATAAAATATTAAATAAGTCCATCTCAAGTAAAAAAAAAAAAAAAAATCCTTGTGTTGCCTTCAGGTTAAAAATACACGGCGTGGACCTGCCCATTTCCAATGGGGGAGCCCACAAAATAGTCGATACGCTCTTAGAGCTTAAAAAAGGAAAAAACGGAATGTACAGTTTCTGCTTTAAAAGTACATGCTCCAGCTTAAAAATTAAAGACATTGCGTTTAAAAAGCTGTATCAGGCTCAGTATTGCTCCGACTCCGAGTTAAGAAAATGAATACGACTTTGGCATATAAAATTACATGGCTCCGAAAATCCAGCTTAAATGGCTTCAGATCTGGGCCATACCCAGACAAAAATTTCAGGATGTATCCCCCACACCCAATTTTCAACTTATGTAGCAAGATTTTTAATTTTTTTTAACTATTGCGAAAACATTTCGTTCATTTATACATCACTGCAATTCATACCCCTCACCATCCACACCCCCACCCACCACCCCCAAAAAAAATTCTGGCTACGTCCCTGTATAAATACACCATATACATATAATGTAATAACGTCGAGGGAGAGACGTCCAAACCCATAGGACCCCCCCCCCCTTTCTAAGTACGGCCTTACTTCTGACTCCAAGTCTACAACTTAGACCCTGTATTCAGCTCAGAACGGAATTAAAACAAAAGAACGCCTTTCACCTCGTTCAACAGAGAACACTTCGTTTACTCCGTTCCCAAAAGAACACCAGCTCTCTCCGTTCTTCGCAAAAACACCTAGCTCTCCGTTCCGCGAAAGAACGCTGAACTAGGTGTTCCAGCTCCCAGTCGTGATCAAAGAACTGGTTCTTTTTCAGCCAATAGGAGAGGTCTCCTCGGAACAGGTTCTTTTTCAGCCGAAAGGAGATGGCTGAGAGATTATGAAGGGAAGGCGCGTTTTATATGGAGATAGTGTAATGCTTATATTATTGTTTCACATTGATAAAATATTTTTTTTCGATTTATTTCTGTTTCAGACTATCATTTTCTAAATTTTTTACTTTGATTGAAATTGAGTAGTTTGGCTGGAATAATAAAAATTGACGAATTGTTTTCCTGTGAGTGCATTTCGTATTGAACATTGTGTCGACTTAAACACGCTCGACTTAACAGAAAGTTTCTTATTCTTAGCCCGGGTCCACTCTAAAATTATGGTAGGTTGAGCTAAAAGTTTTATCCCCCCCACCAGATAATCATCATCGTTATCATTATTTCTCAAAATAGCTAAGATTCTGCAATTACTTAGAATTTGATAAAGCTAAAATTGTGAACTTCTGTCCCCACCATCAGATACGTAGCCAAGGTGTGAACAAGAGAGCGGGTAGGAAGGGGGGGGGGAGGGGTCTGGTCCCCCAGAATTTAAATTTTTCTTCGCAAAAAAATATTAATCACGCCTTTTAATGAGAAATTTCACCTTTAAGGCATTTTCCAAAATTTATTTTTACAACGATCTTGCCTGCCATAAAATTTTGAAGTGTCGGACCTTAATGAACTGAGAACATGTTTTTGCCGTGATCACTGAACAGGGTGTTCCCGTTCTTTCTTGAGAACAGGTTCAAAAGAACAGGATGTTCATTCTTTCCCCATCTCTAATTGTGAACGACGATTGCATGTCTAGAAACTGTATTTAGGCTTCACATAAATCTATTTTATGATGCGCATTTATAAGTCCATTCTTTAAGCTTTCCAATAAGACCTATCGGATCTTCCTGCTATTTCAAATAAAAATTCAACAGCTTTTAGAAAAAAAAAGCCTAAAAGGGCGATTTGGACTCATCCGCGTAGCAAGCAAATGGCCATAACTCAAGTACAATTTTTTTAAGAAATAAAAAAAAAACTTTTTTGATGCAGAAGATAGGTAGATATACCCTATAAAATTTTGTGAAACAGAAAAGTGGCGCGGCCCAACCCATGGGTCGATTGAGCGAGGAATGAGCCATACATCATCCTCTCCCGTGACTCAAGCTACTATTTCGGAAAGATAAATGACGTTCAAAGAAAATGAAATATTTCAACTGTTCAGGACTACGTGGAAAAATGCGCGAAAATCAGTGCCTGGGTATCGTAATTTGAGTGTGATTGCTGCACCTAGTTTAGATTTAACCCTCTGAGGCGCAACCCTTTCCTAATGCTGAAAAAAGGGCAGCCGTGGAGATCGCTCGACTTAACGGGCACAGCACGCTGTCGTCGAAAAAAGGGTCTCTCGATCTGTGGCACGCGATGACCGTTTCGATCGTCCACCCTCTTGCGGGTCGTTCAGTCGAGCGATGGCCACGTCTGCCCTTTTTCCAGCACGGGGCCCTCTGTCCGGCTGTTCTCGCGTTCTTCCATTTTTCAGCAGAGGTGAGTCCTGTTAAAAAAGAATCGTCCCATTTTTTTGACGGGAAAGGACGTGCTCAAAAGTAAAGGATGCTAGTGGAGCTCTGTTACCCGCCACTGTTTTTATAGAAATCCAATCGATTCTTCGTGACTGGCAACCGTCTAAACGTCCGAGTTGGGTGTTCCCAGAGTGGGAACACTGCGCGTTAAAGGGTTAAAAAGTGCTCAGCCAGTTGGACGAAGATCCTCATTTTAGTTTCGGCTGTTCAGTTTCACAGACAACAGAAGTGGATTTTTGCGCACGTTTTACTAGCATTATTTTTCTGCGATTTAAAATTAAAACCGGTACAGATATCGGGTGAGTCTTTTTGAAGAACAAAGCACCCGAATCTGCTCGCATAGTTTTTTAAAGATAAGCTTCATAACGGGCGGTCCTGTCACAAAGAATGAAACGAATCTATGAAAAAGAACTGACATCCATAAATATTAATAAAACCAATTCTTTGTCGATTAAAAAATGGATCCAACAAAAAGGAAAACACATCCATTCGTGCCAGGAGCGTAGCCATACGAAATGTATATTCTTCCCTCCATGATCACACATATGTATACATATATATGAGTTGCAGCAGTCATAACCCCCCCCCCATGAAAAATTTCTGGCTACGCCCCTGAATCGTGCACAACCCTCCAGTCAGAGATTTTAAGCGCTAACACAGCTGTCATGTGTCAAAATAGCTCATTTTTTAATTTTAAAAGCTCATGCAATATCTTGCAATATTACTACATCGCTTGCGGCGGAGGGGGAAGCACCGCCATTTTTGACATCGTTTCACGTAATGTCGAGTATACATTTTGACGCGGTGAAGCTAGCGTTTCCATCGTCCGCTCTCGTCAAGACTTATCGATTGCGTACATAAAACATTTCTGTAAAATAGTTTGAGCGACTATTTATAAGGTAAGTCAAAAATTAAGATAAATAGTGATGTCGGCTTGTTCTCGTCGTAAAGCCATATCAAAATAGAGAGGACGTTCACGGTTGGAAGGGGCTCCTCACTAGGATACCACCCTATGACATAGGACAGAGTGAAGCGGTGCCGGGAACCTACAAGGACGAAAACGCCCGAGCGGATAAACGACGTCGCCAGCCCCAGAGCCCGATCAAGACAACTGTGTGCCCTGGGCAAAAGAAAAAAATTGGGTCGCTTGCAATAACCCCCACGCCCCCGAAAAAAACAAAACTAAACAGATTAGGATTGGTTTATACTGAAAGTTTTAAATACTATGCCCTTTTCAAACACACATTTTTGTTTTAAGTCATCTGAAATAAACAAGAATTGTTACAGGATGTCACAGATAGTGAAACGTTCCATCCAAATGCTATATCACAGTGGCTAACCTGTACGGAATACAAACACTTTTTGTAAATATTTTTAAAATAACAAATAATTAATAATGTGGCTATTTTATAACATTAAAAATAGGCTTTACAAAATGGGGTTCGTTATTTTCCTACACATTGGTACGCTGTATTGACTCCAGAGGATTTCGAAGCATTCAAAATAAGTTTAAATTAATTTATACAAATGTAAATTTGAATTATTTTCATTGTTGATACTTTATAATTAAAAATCATTTAACTTTTGACATTTTTTTATGCTTTGAAATTTTATTGTAAAATTTATAAAAATGTAAGATTTTTGGGCCCTAAAATCTGTGGGCCCTGGGCAGTGGCCCCGTTTGCCCTGCCGGTAATAGGGTACTGGCCAGCCCATCCGCAGATGAGGCGCTCCAGCTTATCCAGTGGATGATGGGATCGCTTCTAGATCAAGGCCGGACTTTATAGACGTCGATTATGAAGAAACAATGAGCACTCGTTACTAACTCGAGCTCACGTAGAACTCCACGACACAGCCACACCACTTTTTGAAGTGAAACTTCTTTAGGCTCGTTGAGAATGAAATTTCGAGGTCGCGTCACGGCAATAGCGTCATAATGAGGCTGGGACGATTTTGGATTTGAACGAATGGAGAGAGCCACCGGTTAGATCGCCAGAGACAAAAATAGTAAGCATGCTATATACTCTAGTGCTGCAGAGAGTTTTCTTTCTCCTCCTTGTGCTACACGCGTTCTTATTTAATTTTTGAATTAGTTTTAGAATTATTTTATATTTTACGATATTTTCGACCGTTTTCTGTCTTTGCCCTCCGAAAAAGAAGGCTTCCGATCGTTCGAAAGGAAAAATAATGACACGATCGGAAAGAGGAAAGAGTTTTCTTTCTAAACGACCTTCATTTTTTATTTAGCTGCATTTCACAATTTTTGATCAGTAAAAATCGACAACCCTTTTCTCCGGCCCATTCGGGTGAATTTCAGAACGAGGAGCCCGTCTCAGCTCGCATCTAAAAAGCTATGGAATATTTCGACTAAAAAAAAAGGAACTGTTACGGACAAACTTTCGTTTTAAAAAAAATCAAGCATCTAGGATAATTTTTGGATCAGCTAAAAAATGAATGAGTAAAACCCGTAGGAAAATAATTTGAAACTCCCGAAGACAGAAGGGATTTTTCGACTCTCTTCACGTGACATCCAAATGAAGAACCAGTGAGGGAATCATTCTTTTCTCCGGAGAGTGTGTGGCTGGAGGTCCGAAAAAAAAATAAACACCCTTCTGTTTCTTTTTTTTAAGTGAATCTTTTTAATAGTGTGCTCAATCCTTTGACTACCTACAACATCTCACTTTTGATCTGTTTTCAAATGTTATCTTTAATTTTAGTCTTTAATTTTTATCTCTGACTACTTATTTGACAATAGAACAGATTGTCAAATAAGTAGTCAGAGAAGTTTCGAGTAGTCAGAAACTTCTTTGGCGAGTTAATGAATTTCGCCAAAGAAGTTTCACTCCTCTGACACGTGTACTCTGTACACACGCTCTTTTTTTTCCCCAAGCAAAACTTGAAAAAGAAAAAAAACTCCATCCAACGTACCTTTCGAGTGTTTGCTAGAGGTCGTGGGTGAAGTGGACTGAGCACCGTTTCCCTTCTTGTGGGACTCCAATTTGGCGGGAACACTGGGCGAGGCGGGCAGCGTTTTGCCAGCGGAGGAGGTGGGCGTCACGGGGGATATCCCCCCTGCACCGATAGCACCGAGGTCCAAGTTGTAGCTGGAGCACGAGGATTCGAGAAGGCTGTCGATACTGTTGGCTTTGCGAAGGGAGGCTCTGCAACCAAAGAAGACAAGTTAACAACAGCGAAAAGTATCCACTACGAAACATTCAAAACCAGAATACCCAGCAGGTGGGGCCATCGTGATTCTACCGGGCCTGCTTGTGCACTCTGATGAGTCATCCAAAGAGGCCTACGGATGCTCACTTATTGGATCCAGCACTTACATACGGCATCTAACCGCAGAATCTAACCAATGAGGAAACGTCAGTAGGCCTCTTTCGGAGTGCACAAGCAGGCCCGCTAGAATCACGATGGTCCCGCACTATATTCCTTAGACTATATTCCACATACGAGCAACCTCCGGCCCGCGGAGCATATCAAAACTCATATAAACCATTCGAAATCCCACATAAATCCCACACTGTAAGAAATATCTGTAATTTTACCGCACCTATTGCTGTAAAATTATACAGCGCTGTGTGCTGTAAATCCACTCAAAAACTGACGGAATGACTGACAAGCCAATCACGAAAGGCCATGTATAGCTATTGGCACAGTCTACATCACAACGAGTCGGCGTTACGTTTACCGGCACGTTGTGCTGTAAAATGATATAGCATTGCGTGTTGTAAATCCACTCATAAAATGACGTAATTACGATGATAAGAGAATCACGACGAACTCTGTATAGCAAATTGACAAAGTCTACATCACAAAGTGTTGGCGTTACGTTTACCAACACGTTGCTGTAATCATTTTTTTCAGTGTGTATCACCCGCGGCTTTGCTAACATCCTAAAGTTTGGCCCGCAACTTTCCAAAGGTTGTCCCTACCTGCTATAGACCCTAACCCCCTTTGGAAGCCTATCGGCAGAAAACCAAAGGAAATAAAGTGTTATTTTAATGTCTAACAACTTGTATAGGTCTAGGAAAGAAAAAAAAAATACCTGATAATCTGTGACACAATGGGGATTGCTGGAATTATTAGACAACTGTAATTTAAAGTTCCAGGGGATATTGGCTGCATCGTCAGTAGGAGTACTTCAGCATTTCACCGAACCATTGTATTAAGTAAGTTGCAACCTTTCCGCGGAGAACCGTTGGAACATGGTTTAGCGTTTAATCGGATCAATGCAGCCAAATCATTTGAGTTTCCACAGAAAGGTTGCAGCTCATTGAGCGTCATTACAGGATGAAGTGTGGATCTACTCTTAAAAGTGTAGAAAAATTCGATGATTGTAGAGCTGAAATTCGATGTGTACTTCTGCGATGTTCATTCATATGCGTTTGACGCGTTGCACTATATCTGTTAACCATGTTGTACAAAGAAATCATGTTTGACTGTACATCTACCGGAGCATCTGTTATGGCACCCATAAAAAAAAATTTAGGCAAAAATCAGACAAGATGTTGGAGGCCCGGACTGATTCCTTCGGCTAGACTGAAAAGGGGACCCTTACTGGGAAATTGAGAGTTAACAGAATATTAGTAAGATATTATTTGAAAATTAGGCCTAAGCACCTAAAATCCCCACTGAACTATATATTAAAGCTGTTGGGGCCCCCTAACGGCTTGGTGGGGTCCTCCGTTACATCACTACCTAAAGGTGTAAGATTACTGAGAAAAAAATAATCAACTGACTCTAATTATAAACTAGTAATATCCATTCGTCGGGGCCCCTTGGGTCGGGGGTCCTCGACAATCGCCTAGTCGACCTAGCCAGTCCAGGCCTGGGACGTTTTACTATTATGTTTCAGTTTAGATAAAAAAATAAAATAAAAATGTCTCGGAAGACAGACAGTTCATAACATGTTTAATCCGGCTCTGCAAAGGACTTTCCAAATTTTATTTAAAAGTATCTTTTAAAAATTACGGATTATAATCCATATTAAAAGAGGTTAAAATGCCTGAAGCATTTTGGTCGTGCGACACGGCCCTCTTGAGTTGTACTGGGGGTTTTTCAGTACTTTCTCGTAGGAACCCATCGCTCTATGCGTCGTCGGCGCTGGCGTGTGCCATGCCATTTACAGCGCCATCTGTTGAATCAATCACGAGTGATTCTCGGAAAAGGGCGTACGTTGAATGAGAGTTTAGCCAACGCCCCCTAGAGAGGAAAGCCGCGGCGCTTACTTCTGACGTCCCACCGAGTAGGTAAAGCAAAGCGTCTCCATTGGGTTTCTCCTCTCTCCACGCGGGAGAGAGGAGAAACCCAATGGAGACGCTTTGCTTTACCTATTCGGTGTGACGTCACAAGTAAGCGCCGCGGCTTTCCTCTCTAGGGGGCGTTGGTGTAGCTGCACTGGACTGCTTGGAAGATTATTAAGGTCTGTTTTACTCGTGTCCTCTAGCGAGTGAAAATGAAGGCTAAAAATATCGAGATGTGAAAATAACCATGGCTTAGAATACCAGATAATAATTATACTCTATGTTTAAGAACTGGTAGAAAAAAGTGAAGTCTGTGCAATAATACAACAAACGTACGCAGGTACGTCCATGGTATTTATGTGCGACTTTTAAAAACGGACCGATGTACGTCCCTGGTGCGCAAGGGGTTAAGTAAAAGTGACCATACGTCCTCGAAATTCGAGGACAGTCCCCAAATATAGATCGTTTTTCATTTTGTCCCAAAATGTCCCCAAATTTAAAGATTTGTACTTTTTTTCCCTGAAAGTTTCCGTTTAGTTTATTTCTTTCAGAAAAAACTGAAGAAATAAGAAAAATAAACCGACTAAAAGCGCCATCTACTCAGAAACAACGATATTCGATCTCTGAAAACGTTTGTTGTCATTGTGTGTGTAGCGTGTACAGACATTCAATAAAGTATCCGACTATGAGCACCATTTCCCATTTCAGTTTTGTTCTTGATTCATCCCTTTTCATGAAGAACCATGCTTTCAATATGAAATGGACGTACGAAAATTTTCTGGCACTCGAATACTTTTTTGGGAGGGTGTAAAGAGTTTCACGAAAAAGGATCACAAAATGATCCAATGTAAATGTCTTCTGAAAAAAATTGAAATACTATTCCAAGTTTTAAATTTTGAATAAACTGCAATATTTCAACAGGATGTTCCTTTCCTATTTCTGGTTAAAATAAGTATTTATAAATGAATGAAATGCTTCCATTCATTTATTAGAAATAATAATACACAAGTGATATAAAGAGCTATTAGAGTTCATTTTTCAAAGTCAGTCAAGATTTAAAATATGGGATATACATGGCAATGGTTGTGTCCTCGAATAAGTCCCCAAAAATATTTTCGAGTGTCCCCAAGTTTTCCTTGGATTCGAGGACAATGCTTGATGTGTCCCCAAAATACTGTTTAGAAATACGGTCGCAATAGGTAAGTTAAAAATTTTATAATTTTCGAGAGTCGTGCGCTGTCCGTTGAAGGAATACATTTACACCCATCCATCCATCCGGCGGCGTTTCATACAGAAATCAGATTTCCATAATGCATATTCAATGGAGTTGCTTCGTTTTCTCCATCAGTATTCATGAACGGTGTCGCCTTACCCCTGGAGGAAATCACCGAGAGAAATAGAACGCTTGTTTTTCAAACAGCATTTTTCACTTCTCCGCCGAAAGAAATCCATCCAACAGACCGGCGGTGTCAAAACAACAGGGTGTCAAGAAAACAAAGACTCTCACCCAGATGCCAGTAGGTTTTCGGGGAATTATTAAAAATGTACGTTTTAAACACTGAAGGAGAATTTTATTAAGCTTGCTTCGTGAAATAAATAAATAAATAAATAGGTGTCGAATTTTCTTTGGAACATCAGTAAGAAAGCGAGCCAAGATGGCACGACGCACATCCCAGCATGGCTACCCTCTATTTGAAAGTAAATTATCTCCAGATGAGTTAAAAAGAGTCTAGTACTGACATCTGTTGTATAAAATGAGATATATGCAGAGCGTTCCAAAAAGGGGGTCACGGGCTTTCATTCGTTATCCATTAGAGATAAGTGGGCTGTGACAGTTGAAAAAAGGTCCAGAATAAGGTGGGATGTAAGCCTCCCTTAACCCTCTTGCGGCTCATCCCGCGATTTCCACGGGCCACTCCAATGGAGCCAAATGGGCTCGTCCCGCGATTTTCGTGGTCGGCTGGTTTTCTTCCTGTAGAAAGGAGAGCATCCCGCGTTTTCACCGTTTCACCAGTGACATAAATGAGATACAGTGTTAGACGTTTCATTTAGGTTTTGACCAACACATGCCACTCGTCCACTCGTACCTTCCAAGGCCGCAGTGGAGTCGTCCACTCCATGGCGGCCTTGGAAGGTAGTACTCGGAATGGATGCTCTCACTTCCCTGGTTGGCCGCCTTGTCTCATCCGAAATGGCTACTAGAAATCGTTCAGCCATGGACAGAGTGTCTATTTCGGATGATGGATGAGATTCTCAAAGAGATTTTAGATTGGATAGAGTTTTAGTCTTTTTGGACTGCAATTCAGACGGCGATGCATCGGACCCTGATTCTATCCACCTGCAAAACGTGAGGCGGTGGTGCCTTTTCTTATAGTATGTCATAAACGGAAATGAACTGTCATTTAATTGAAATTTATTAAACTTTTTTTTAATGTAATAACATCTGAAATGGGTTTTTCTGAAGCTTAGTGTCTCCTGATAAAAATCTGTATAAAAATCTTTTCTAGAAAGAAAAACTGCACATTTCAATTCTTCAATGTATATAGATTTGGAATATGAAAAAGAAAAAAATGAGACAATTTTTGAAGCGATTTGGCTCCACAAAGGGTTAAGAAAACATTGCTCTCGTTCATTTTCAAAAAGTGAGACTTTTTAAATGGGTAGACGACCCCCGTAGAAAAACATTCAAGAGAATGTTCCCGCATTCAGTGAGAAAATGGGGCTCCCTTACACTCACGAGGTGTTACACCCAATGGGAGCCTTTCATCGCACGAAGTCGCGGAGATGCCTTCAAAGAAAGGGGACCGGGAATTCTACATGATTTTGAATATAGGGACCAAGGCTCTTTGTTAGGCTCATTCGCCTAGCCTCTAGCCCCTAGACTCTTCCTAAGCCCCTAGAGCGGAAAAAAATTTTCTTTCGTCCTTCTGTAAGACCTCTGAAATGGGATCCTAGGACGTGAAGGGTTCCCTTCGAGAGCCATCGAAAAGTGGTTTGAGTCAGCGTTCTATTGACCTTCCTATCGCTGACACTTTTTAAGGTACAGTTCTCCAATTGTGTAGGCCACTTCATTGAGGGTATTTTACTGATTGGGAATACTTTTGTACGGGGGTCGTCTACGCATTTAAAAAATGCCCTTTTTTGTAAACGAAGTGGAGGTATTTTTATTCTGAACGGAGTCTTATTTCCGACCTTATTTTGAACATTTTTTCAATGGACACTGCCCACTTTTCTCTAAAAGATAAAGGATGAATCCCGTGACCACCTTAATAGGGCTATCACACTGAGAAAAATCCGACCCACTTTCCTTGCAAATCGAGTTTCCGGCCGATTTTCTCCGCCGTTACCTTGACTCCAACTTTTTCCTTTCCGAAGGAAAAAATCCGAGTCGGACGAAATTTCGGCCTATCAGAGTACTTCTTCCTGCTACGTCATAAGCCATTTCGAGCCATGGCGACTCTGTTCGAAGCTTGGCTCGATGTCAGAATCCCGTGTCAATACAATGATGGCCGCGTTCGAGTGGACTTTGGACTGAGAGATGGCTGCCCATCCGATGCTGCCGAAAGGGCTGCCGATCCGATGTCAATAGACCCACGCACGATCCGTCCAATAAGAACCCGCACGCCCCATCAGCGATGCGATGACTCTTGGGCGTCGGAGAGAGTTTGTTTACTTTTGCAACCCTTCAAGATAACCACGCCTTCCAGTCCGCCGGAAAAGTGGGTCCAGCGAAAAGTGGCTCGGATTTTCCCTTTAGCGTGATAAGGCCATTACGGGATGCCTTGTCTATGAACCGGGCATAAGAAATCCTTTACTTTTGAGCGAAGCTGGACGGATTGAAGAAAATAGTCGGAGGCTACTTACATGTCTGGCGCCAAGGAATTGTCGGATCCGTGACTGGAAGGTCTGTCACCCGCCACCGACTTCTCCCGCGGGGCAAGAAGTCTGGCCAGCTTCGCCAGACCCGCCCTCGAACCCTGGCTGCCATGGTCGGACCTAGGAGAAGAAAAAGGGAAAAACATTCAGAACGTCGTCCCAAGAATCCAATCCAATGATTAAAACAACTTAAATAGCAAAGGCGATGTCTTTGGTGTGAGGATCGACATAAAAGCCTTATTAAGGCCGGCACTCATTCAGCGTGCGTTTCAGTACGCTATAATGGGAAGTCTGTGTATTTTTCCGTATCTCCAAGACGCACTGCGGAGAAAAGCTGCCCCTTTGTGTGAGTGGGGTGGTTTTGTGGTTTCACGCGTTATCCTTTGGCGGCGAATCCCGACGGGCCATTAAAAGTCAATAAATCCTTGGCCCCTGCACTGTATCCCCCCCTTGTACAATGCCTTGACGATTAAAAAAAAAACCCGCTGCGACCGAAAAAACGCTGCATGTGTGCCAGCCTTTACACGGTCAAAATTGAGATCCATTTTGGTTGCAGAAACCCGTTGCTGAAATTCATTCCCGCGAGTCAGGAGCCCAGATGAGCACGCAGGGTTGCCCTAGTCAACGACCTAGTCAACGCAGGGTTGCCCCAGTCAGGGTTGCCCTAGTCTGCTGTGTTCACAAACGTCCGAGATTCGCCGAATGGACGGTTGCTAGAGCACGTCATTATAAATAGCCTATCGTTGGTTGCTCATACCTCGTATATCTTCGGATGGGATGGATATTTATTTTTCTTTTCTTCAATCCAATCCATTTCCATTTCGATATTCCATTTCACGGACATTTTGTTCTTGAACACGCTCATCCCTTTCACTTCGAACGGTACGGCTGACGCTGACTCTTCCGCCATCTTGCGTTGTAACATAGAAATAGGAAGCCCTACGATCGGCTGGATTTTCAGCAACCTGCCAATTTTTCGCCTCTGAACGAAAAAGTGGGAGTGGACGGTTCCCTAGGTAACCGATGGAAATTTCCAGGAAAGAGGGTTCTGCAGCGGGTTGCAGCCACCCAATCGCACGGAAATTCCTTCGTGTAAGAAGGCCTTAAGAGCCAGAACAGTTCTGCCTCACCCTGTGTACTTCGAATTTTATAACCTACTTCGTATAATAGTTTGTGCTTATTAAAACTTATCGATCGTAAAATTCATATTTTTGAAATGCTATGGATTTTTTCAAAATAAATGAATTCATAAAAGACGCACTTGTGACTTGTCCATTTCTCTGATTCTTCGACGCTTCTTTAAAGGTGTTTAAGAGTGGACGCTGGAGAGAATGGGAGATTCCAAGACGTCTTAGTATAACCTGCCGATACCATTTATATAAAAGATTCGAAATGCATGGATGGGGCATGATACACGATTATAAAATAAATGACACTTACAAACTATATCCAAAGAAACCGATGAAAATGACGTAATGGAATCCAGCAGACTGTGCAAATAGGGAGCCTGCACAGCCGGCTGTGTCAAAAAAGGACTTCCGCTCTGTAGCAAGCGAAAAGCGATTCGATCGACCGCCCCGTTGCCGATAAGAGAGGGTGACGGCTGTACTTCTTCATCGTTGGGCGCTCCAAAAACTTGTTCTATATAGATGTAAAAATAGATTGCGCGTTATAGGGTTCACAGCAGCCTTGACGTGGGTCAACCGAGCTCTCACCCTTGCAATGGCCGAAGGAGGTCCTCCTAGTAGCATTAGTTCGAAAAACGTTCAAAGAACGTTCCCGAAACATTCAAAGACGTTCAGGAAAAAGGTTCTGCGAACGTCATTTGAACTACAGGGTGCCCATCATTAAACTGCAAGTATTCAAGGGGTGCTGGAGAGAAAACTGCCGGGAATATTCCAGTGAAATTGGGTATCTACACGTTTCAGAACATGCGCAAGTCAAATATGCAAGAAAAGAAAATCGCCCTTTTCACCCTATAGATGGCGCTGTATTTATACACCAGTGTATTTATGCAGGACGCAGCACCCCCTCACATCGCTAAAGCTGTTAAAAAGTTGCTACAGGATACCTTTGGTGCGGACCGAGTCATAAGCAGAGGTCTCGACAACGCTTGGCCCCCACGTTCACCGGAACTTAATCCTTGCGATTTTTATCTGTGGGGACATCTGAAAGATATGGTTCATAGAGAAAAACATGCTTCTGTTGATGAATTTAAATCTAGCAGAGATTTAAATCTGATGAATTTTAATCTACACCAGAGATTTTAAATGCGACGGTGGACCATGCTGTTTTACGTTTTCAGCATGGGGTTGCATCTGGTGTTCACCTATTGAGCACAACATGGGATAATTTCATTGAATAAATAATGGTTTAATTGTTTTCCAAAAAATCTTAATGGAATGTTTAATTTGGGATCGTAATTGACGTTCATTTTGGATGACAAGATACTGTAAAAAATTGAATGATTGAAGCTAAATGTATGGAATTTTGATAAACTGTAAATACTGTTTTATATTGTTAATATGCCTCTTAGAATGTCATTATGCTCTGTCTATCGGTTTTGGAATTTGTATAGGCCACCGGTGAGTGTTGAAATACGGTACAGCGCCCTCTAGAGGGTGAAAAGGGCGATTTTTTTTGTTTTCATATTTGACCTGCGCATGTTTTGAAACGTGTAGATACCCAATTTCACTGGAATATTCCCGGTAGTTTTCTCTGCAGCACCCCTTGAACACTTGCAGTTTAAGGATGGCCACCCTGTAGTTGCACTTGACTCAAGGTGAAAGAGGTGCTTGACTCAACTCGGGGTTACAGTCAAGACGACACGCGGCTTATTCGAGTCAGGGTAGTCATGCACAGTGATGCGGTGGCTATACGTGCAGGACTACCCCGTGTACACTTCTGTTAAAACATCTTGTTATCTTTATTTATCGGCCATTATTTGTGCGAGGGTTCCGAAGTATCGCCAGCATTGACACTCGAACCTCTTCAGGCATGAAGTTCGAGAAGAGAAGCTTGACAAAACTGGGTTGCAGTCAAAATGACGCAACGCTATCCATATCTTGCAGTTATCATTATTATTATGAGCGTGAAGGGGTGAGAAGTGGAAGAAGGGGGGTATGAACGTACCCTCTCAAACCTCCCTGGTCCGTTGGAGCCGTAGAATGATCGACTCATTTCTTGCTTAAAACTTGAATGGCTGTAAAATGAAACAACTTATTTCATCCAATAAAACATTCATAAATTATTAAACTCCGCTGAATTCAATAAATCGGTCCGCTAGCTTCCTTATTTTTATTTCATTTTATTTCAGCTTCCTTACTCACTGGAAATGAAAGAATAAAGCATAGGGTGAGCTTTTTTTCCGTGTTTCCTGTTTTTCAAGGTACGAACACTTAAAGCTCAAAATCAAAAATACGCGTGTCGACATAATCATACTTCTGCGGAGTATTTGTTTAAATGAACGATCGATCCAAGGATGATGGTTTGTTTTTCAGGATAGGGCAGCTTACGTTAACGAAGGGGTCGTTCAGAGCTACTTGCGCGCTTCTTGAAATTTTCTCCACAATTTAGATCCTCATCAGAACTTTTGAAAATTGGCACCCCTTGGAAACGGCTAGCGACGGTCGAGAAGACTTTCGGAATAACGGATTGATTGTGCACGTATACCGCATGTACACAGAGGTTTTCAGTGGTAGGTCGGGAATCGAACGCGCAATCTTCCGGTTACATCCGACATCTTAACCAATAGGCTACAACGGACCCTGAACCTCATCAAACGATGTTAGCACTTCATTGACAGATTTCTTTATAAGACGCAGTTCTGCTCCCATGTGAAATAACTTGCCCTACGAAAGAGTAAGGTAGCAGGGACTTTGACCCAGATCCAACAAATGAAGGAAGGTCCAGAGTGTCCGGAACAACCTTTATTACGGTTTTTACTGTTTAATAACGAGTCGTATAAAATAGCTTAACCTGAATGTTTTTGTTAGTTCTATAATAGTGTGATCCGTTATGGGGTATGGTCATTTTTGCGCTTGAAAGAACTTCACCAGAATGATGTTTTTGTATTTAAATATTTTTTTTTTTTTTGGAAAAATTTTTAAGCTTGAAATTAAGCTTGAAATTTCAAGCTTAATGCAAGCTGGGCAAGTGTAAACTAGAACTCTTGATTCAAGCTTGCATCAAGCTTACACGATTGGAATTTTCAAGCTTAATTCAAGCTTATTGACTTGATAAATCAAGCTTGATGCAAGTTTGCTGTGCTGTCTGGGTCCGCCCTCTTGCGGGTCGTTCAGTCGAGCGATGGCAACGGCTGCCCTTTTTCAGCGTTGGGCCATCTATCCGGCTGTTCTCGCATTCTGACCTTTTTCAGAAGATGTCAGTGCCGTTCAAAAGAATGGTAACCCTTTTTTGACGGGAAAGTACGTTATCAAAAGTAAAGGATTCTCGTGGAGCTAGGTTACCCGCCGCTCTTTTGATAGAAATCCAATCTATTGTTCGTGACTGGCAACAGTCCAAACGTCCGAGTTGGGTGTTCCCAGAGCGGGAACACTGCGCGTTAAAGGTTTAACAATAATGCATGTGGAATGCATCTTGTTTTGCATGTTGAACTGTTCGCACGAAACGATTCACATTCCTCGTGGCCTAACTTCACAAACGAAATAGTTATTTATTTTAGAATCGTACGATACTTCTCCCGCGTACACGAATGACCCTATTTTGATTTAGAAAGACGTCACCCTGGGGTTCTGACTTTCTGGCTAAGGAAGTGGAGATAGGACCCTTTCTTCAGGGTTCCCGCAGTTTTTTAAGATACTACCCAGCTAGAAAAATTCTGCACTTTTTTTGCACAAAAGTATAGATTGTGCACAATTTGTGCATAAAAAGTAGATATTTTTTATTATTTTGAAAGTTACACTTTTTGTGCAAATTATATGCAGTTTTTATGCGTACTAAAAAGTGCATATTGCCAAAAACTGTGCACAAAATGTTTATACTTTTCAAAGTATTCACTTTTCATGTACATTTTTTGCACAAAAAGTGCAAACATTTTCTAGCTAGGATTTAAGCAGTTTGAAACAATTTTCGCAAAATCTCAATATCTAATCCAAATAATAAGAATCTCTAGGGACAAGGCCGTACCCAAAGGGAGGACCCACCGGAAATTTAAAATTTTGTTAACAAAACAATAATAATGTAGCCTTTTGTGAAAAATGTAGCCTTTTTCAGCTTTTAGTTCCCCACCACTCGAAATTTTTTCTGGGTACGGCCCTGTCTAGGGACATTGTTTAAGTTGTATGACCACCTATCGCGTCGCTAAATTTTGAGAACAAAAATTTACCCAGTTTGGAACGATTTTTAGAAGCATCTCAAAATATAATCAAAAAAAAAAAATTTTTTTTAATCCGACACCTATAGCTTAAATTGAGTGATCCTCTATCCTATCACCCAATTTCATTTCTTTCGCTTGAGTCGTTCATACCTGATCTGCGAACAAAAATGTACGCACTTCGAAACAATTTTTGGAAAATCTCAAAATCTAATGAATTTTTTAAAAATATAGTTCAAGATGAGTGACCACCTATCATGTCACCCAATTTTATTTCATTCGTTTCAGTCAGTTTTAGGTGATGTGCGAATAAAAAAAGCGTCACGCACAGAATGACAGAACGACAGACGGACAAACTTTTTTTTTTTTCTTTTTTTTTTTTTTTTCCGGTCGTACTCGGGTTCCAAAAGCTTATTTAGAAGTCCCCCTTAGAAATCGCTTTTTTTTAATTTTGAGAAGTGTACTGGTAAAGTCTAGTTTTATTTATTTAAATACATAAATGTTCCCATTCCGAACTTGAAACAACAATCACTTCAAACTTAAGACTCATCATCCTGACTCAACTCCAGTCTAGTGGTTAGAAGGCTCGCCTACTCAACCTCTGTTTCTCGGTTCGATCCCAATCCTCGGCAGTTTGAAAAATGGAGCAAGTCCTTATGCATGATGGTAGATGGCAGCACTCAAATGGAATGAAAGGACGAAAAAGTCATTCGTTGAAATCAACAGACCACGCCCACTCCATTTTTCCGTCTAGGTCCCCAGAGTGCACGTTTTATGCACCATTTAGTTGGCACTTTTTATGCACAAGCAGAGGTGCCCAATACGCTCGGATTTTGTACACTTTTTATTTGTGACACTTTTTGTGCAAACTTTTTCTAGCTGGGTCATTCTTTTTAAAAATACTTTTTGGCTACTTATAAATAAAACGTAGCCTTCCTGCTTAGGAATAATGACCTCACACACATGACCCTACACGAAAAATCGCATTTTGCTTAGGAGTTCAGTTCCCTTCTTTCTGCAGCTCATAAAAGAACTCGATGGCAGTCCACGCTTCCAAGGACTCTGTCGCCGCAATTTCCGGCCGTTGCAAAGAGTACCGCTAAGAAATCGCTCTCGAAGCTAGGTTCATAAGCCAAGAACGCAACATCATTTGCGAATAAACTCCCCCCCCCCTCCCACCTCATTCGCGGAAAATCACTTTTAGCGACCTAATTAAGGAGCAGGCACGTAAATTCGTAGCTGACGTCGTCGTAAGAGCTTGTAACGGAGCGGGACTTGGGGCCAGCATAACGACACAACGGCGTTCTTCGGGCTCATGAATGAACTATTTCGGATTGTCATGGTTTAGCGCGAGCGAGAGAGAGATGAAAATTAATTATGGGCTGAAGCAAGGCGGACAGAGAGAGAGAATTTCTCTCGTTTTGCAAATCGGAGGAGGGCTTTCGCGTTAAGCCATTAATCTTCTGACACTAGATTCGTGTTTGGACGTGTTAACGAAGGAATGGGCACCGCAATCTGGACCCTGGTTTTATTCATGCTATTTCAAAGAGAATTAATGTTAAAAAAAAAATAGGCTGTTCAAGCCTCGTGAGGGGGAGATTCCCATGATCCCCCCTCAGTTTTTAGTTTCAGGATGGCCCTATGAAAACGATATGCATGGATTTTGTCATTGGATCGCTCCTCTTTCGCTTATTTCGCCTGGTCACCCTATGTGGAAATTTTTACGATTGTAACCTATTGATAGAAAAATACATGGGGTGCCTATTCTACAGCTTACGAAAGAGTGTCACACTAGATGAAAGCTGTTGCGAACTCATAGTATTGAAATATATGTAAAAAATACATGGGATACCTATTCTGCAGCTTACGAAAGAGTGTCACAATCAATGAAAACTATTGTGAACGAATAGTATTGAAATACATGTAGAATTATATCGCATACTTTTAGGTCGCATTTCTGGGACCCATTTTTCAATAAAGGGTGTTGAGAGATAAAAATGAATTTAGTAATAATCGATGCATATTTACGGAACACAAGAAAACAGACGGACAAACCATAATATAATTGGGGATCGACCGATATCCAATTTTAACCGACAACCCATACTTTATCCATCCATTCATTTTTAAAAATGGCCGATACCGATGTTTTTAAGTTTCTGTATCGGCCGATTCCGATACTTTAGATGTTTTAAGGGCATTAAAGCTAGACATCTCTATTTATTCTGGGCAGTTTTTCCAACCAAGAGTGCCCTTGTCGTCCTTTTGTTAAAATGAAGGACGCCCTACGAGCCTACAGGTAAAAATTTGTGCCCAAATAAAAAAAAATTGAAGAAGAAAAAAACCCCAATGAATACAAAATGAAGTGATTCTACATTATTGATTGCCTTTTTTTTTTCTCCCGTTTTTTGGTAAAATCGTGCTGACCCATGGCCGAATAGAAAAGACGTTGGACATTGGGAAGTATCTGAAGTGAGCAAGTCCGGGGATCCGGCTGTCGATCTAACGGTCTTGAGTTTTGGGCGATTTTTCTCAGCAGAATCGCTTCATTGCATATAAGTCTATAAGCCTGGCGAGTCGTCCCGACTTTCCAAATTTTCACAAAGTTTTTTATTTAATTTATGGTTTAACACCCGTATTTTGAGTGTTTTTTCTGTTTCTGTCCAAGTGTTTAATTTGTCCAATGCATTCAAAGGTGGGGGAGGGGGGAGAATACTGTGTAAAGAATGATACACACTTTTTACTTTGTTTCGTTTTTTATCATTTATTTTGTCTATAGCTGTAAAAGCACGAAAGTGTGTTAGTAAGTTAGAAAATGTGATTTTTTTTTGTAACCTTTTTATTTTAATTTTTACAAAATAGGTTGTCTGCAACGCAGTCATAAAACAACGCATAAAAACAGTGGTGTAAAGAGAAAAATGAGGGGGGGGGGCACTTATTTTTTTTTACGTTTAATATAAGTGTGGTAATAAAGCTTAAATTAATTATTCCTAGACTAATACATTAATTATATTAGTTTTGATTACTTATTAAATGATGTATCTTAATAGTTATCCCATTTTTGTAATGATTTGTTGACCCATGCCATTTTGATCAAGAATAGCTTTAAACTTAATATTTCTGTCTACGATCTTGAACAAGCGTTGTCAAATGGACAGAAATAGTGCTTCTAATTTGTACCAAATCCTTCGATGCCCGGGTTTTTTCTTCTTTAGACCCTTCACAAAAAAAAAAAAAAAAAACCTTCGACCAAGACTGCCAAAATAACTGCATTCTTTTCTTACACAAATTAATTTCATCCAAATGACTACATTCTCTTTTAGAATATGTGTACGTACATTATTTAGCCCTAACAGTGAGATTTCGAGTGAGTCTAAGGCTAGCTCTGATTTCTTTTCGACGCAGTATCACACTATGAACATCTCAGTACACTCAAAAAGTTTTTAAATTCTTTGTTTACGGAAAGTTTGCAGAGTAAAATAAAAAGTAAGGTGGAAGTCGTCCTTACGCGACTACCACGGCCTGAAAGTAAAGTATCAATGTCTATAAAATTTTGATGTATGTATGAAATGAATGAAATTTTGAACGTCTGTGTTCCACGACTCACCAGTATCTTGTCCAAGCAAAGTATCGTTTCAAAATTGTAATGTTTCCCCTCGCCAATGTGTATTTCGGGAAAGTGCGTTGTACAAGCAGGGTCGCAAGTGAAATGTGACCCCCTGGACCATGGTTGAAAACTTGGCCACCCTTTTGGGGACTCTGCCGACTAAAAGAAAGCTCTTGAAACTGAGAACAACGTGCTCTTGAAACAGCTCAGAACTGAAACAGCTTCTTTTTTTTCTATTATGCCCTCTGACAACAGCATGCGGTACCAGATCCCCCCAGATAGGGAGGCGATGGGCAGAGGGGGGTGCCTTCCATTTTTAGTGGGCCCCTAGTGGGAGGAAGTCCGACTTAGCCCCGTGGTCCCCTCTCTTTGAACCCATTCGAGAGGAGGGACTCACCCCCTGAAATCGGCATCCCCAGAGGTATCGTTTAACAACTTGGAGGACATTGGAGCCACGACGGATTTTACGTGCATCCGCTTCCATGAGTGTACACGGTTCCATAGCAGTCGAGACGAGAGGGGAAGTCCCTCCCAAGCACTGGCCAAGCCGGATGCTGCTTCACTTGCTGTGTTCTTATGGGAACGGAGTTGAGCGGCCGGACCCCTGCGGGACCAACCGCTTCTTTTTGTTCAGAACTTGAAACAGCTTCTGAACAACGTACTCAGAAAGCTCCTGAAGCAGAGAAACTGATGCAGCCAAAAAGGACACCCATGAAAAGAGAAGTTTCTGAAAAGCCTAGAAAAAGGATGCAATAGCCTATGCTCTTGTAAATCTATCCATATAGAAGTCGCTCTCATTGTTAGTTTGGGATAGACGATCCGTGGACGTGCGCTTTGAATAGTGCTATTGTCGCGGTATTTGAAGGATCCGCGGTGATGGGTGTGAATGCTGCATGAATCGTGAGATCTGGAGCTTCGTTTCGCCCAACCAAGTGTTATTTCCATTTTTTCCCGTTTTGTTGGGCTACTTTAGCCTATATCCACTGCCAGAGTTCGCAACAGTATCCACTGCCTCGTACCACGTAGAATACCTTGGACCGCTCGGACGGAAGAATGGGCCTATGCCTTCAAAGGGACGGCTCAAGTTCTCCAAGAAATCTTGAGTTTGATTATAAAAATGCTAGCGATTAAGTCTTTCACTGAAAAATCTTGCCTTTTCAACCCTCTGGACCCCCATCAAAAATGATTTATTTCGGGTGCCCCAAGGTCCTGAGCACGAGTCACCATCTCTCTAAGCCTAAGCGGTTCAAGTAAAGGGATAATCATGTTGATCGATATCCATTTTTTGCAATCTTCTCCTGAAATAGGAAAGGATATTAAGGGAAAATAAAGTATGTCTTTTCAAATTTTGATATCTATATTCCCTTTTTTAAGCCGAATCCAATGTTCCAGCGTCCATTCTTTTAAATAAAAACTTAAAACAGGTTTTGTAGCAAAAAAAGATAGGTGTGGTGTACGAGTGAGAGTTAACAGTTTTTCCTCTGCCTGTTTTTCGTACGAGCTCATGGCATGCCTGTTTGTCGAAAAAGAACGCAAAGCTTGTTTGGGAACAATGAACTACCCGTAGTGATGTGCCATTCGAATGATTTCCATAAACGATTAATCGCTTATTGCCAATAATCGATTACTCGAATAATGAATATTCGGGATTTCACTATTCGAGTAGTCTTCACGATGAATCGCGAGTACTCGCTTTTCTAATGCTATTCGAATGCTATGTGCTGGGCTTTCGAATAAATTTTTCGAAATCGGTTGATTCGAATAATTTCCATAATCGATTAATCGATTATTTTCATTCATTCATGCCCATCACTAACGATCCGTCAGTTCGCCAACAGCCACGAGACGGTTGTTTCGAATGAAGCGACGCCTCTCATCACCATAGTAAAGATTTTATCATGTTGTTGCGCCTGCGTCGTTTTTCTTCTAGAAGAGTTAAGTATCGGTAAAAACGGGCAATATGTATCGAAAACGTATACTTTTCCGATACTTTAAAATATGAAAGTACGGATACCGATACTAACAAAAAAGTGAGGTATCGGCACCGATCTCTAATACTAATAAACACTTTTCAACCATGCTGAAGAGTGTTCAAAACGGGAAACCCCCCTAAAATCTGGGATTGAATAGGTGGCAGGTGGTTACTTTCAGATTTCAAAAGCAACTACGATTTTTGTCATCCACTTTCTAATGATCCGTGCAAAAAATTAAAAGCACTCGGTCTCACGATGCAAATTTGTATACGGTACGAATAAACAAACCCATTTTCCCCTCTGCTTATAGTTGTTTATAGAATATATATTAAGGCAGAAAACTGTCCGAAATAAAGTGGCGATCCAGAGCCCAAGCCCATTTCACCTCTCCTGTAAAAGACTGTCGTAAAAGCTGTCTTGGAACTTTCTTTTTAGGCGGTGGCGGCGATAGGGAGAAGCAAGAATAAAACGGGAAAAAGTTCTCCATTGGGGAAAATCGGGAGGGGAAGAAAAAAGGGAAAAGAGCTTTCTGTACCTGTTATCTTTACTACTAGACGCTTGAGATGTGACGGATCCGGTGGAGCTGAAACTATTTCTAGGAGAATTGCCAGGAGATTTCCCGGATGAGGCGTCGTCATCCACCAACAGTTGCCATTCTGAAAATGAAAACATAAGTCCATCAATACATAAATCATGAAACGGACTCTTGAGGGACGGAGGGGAACATGAATGCCATGTTAAGAGAATGCATTAAAAATACGTGTTCCATACAGCGTGATCCATTCAAAAGAGTACCCCTTGTGGGTTTTCTTAATGGCCTTTCCATCTGAGGGATGTTGAAACTGAAATATAATGGTTTGAACTTTGTTTAAGTGTGGGAGACCTTTTCCGATACTCTTGGACTGTTACACTTTCATTGGCGAGGTCAAACAGAGATGGAGTTACACAGTGTTATTGAATCCTGCGATCCTTTTATTTTTGAAAAAAACATAACTGATTTCCAATTTTTACAGGATCATTCTATCAGGTTGTAACGAAAGTTTTCCGCCCTATCTGCCTGAAATAATAACTTCTAACTCCTTAGATAACTGTTTTTGAACTTTCGGTACCCAACCTGCACAGTGTCACCTGATACAACACTAGTACTTAAAGCTGTACTCCTAATTCGTTGATATTCTGTAGCTGACTTTTTGCAACACAACTGGAAGTCAAGGATGGTTCTAATCCTCTAGAGGGATAGTTCCATTTGAGACACCTTATACTGAATGATAACTCTATTTTTTACAGATTTCACAACACAGTGTTATAAAGTAAACCTCTTTCTTTCAAATGCCAAAAATCGTTTGACAAAATAGGAGCCAATACGCCAACGAGAACTGTGTGCTGACGAAGTTTGAGGTGGCGGGAAACTTTCGTTACAACCTAATATTATTCATGATTCCTCACCCTTCTAGATTTTTATTTTTTGTAGGGTTATCTCACAGACAGGGTTTTCCAGAGAAGTCCTGGAAACAACGATGCATTAAAACACAAATCGTAAGAGGAGAAACCAACCGTTTTAAAGCGTGTCAAAAAGCTTGTTTCTCACATGCTCGCGTTTGCATTGAAAAGGGTGGTGAACATTTTCAATATTGGCTATAAGGAATGAGATACTGTAAAAAAATTCGAATTTTCAAAAATAAAAGGATCGCGGGATTCAGCAGCGTCTTCATTTCTCTTTGACCTCACGAATGAAGTTGCAACGGTCCAACAGTGTTGTGTCCATCCTCCAACAAGGCTCGTACTTCAGCTTTAGAAGAGTGGCCACATCCGTCCGATGGAAGGGTCTCTTTTCAGCAATGCGATGGAACTGCTGATGGAAAATGACATCCGATTCTGAGTTTGTTCAGCACCGTGATACCCGACGGGCGAGTGTTTAAAAAATTATCGCGTCTTCACCACGAGGTAAAAATTCACGAAGAAATTCTTTTGTTTCCTAATCCTTTCAAAATACCGAAGGTCCTTGCAAACCCCACCGGAAATTCTTTCAGGTGGTACGTAGGTCCATTGGAAGTGGAGAAGGAGTCCGCGGGTCGAGTCGAGTGGTTCAATGAGAGAGAATGCCACAGAAAAAGAACAAAACACATTCAAAATCATAATCATCATCCATAAAACAAAATATCTCTTATCTTATGGAAGCCATATTCCCTGCGATCCTTTTACTGAGGATCACCGAGCATGAGAGATAGGCACGGTTTCCTGAATGAATGGTGTAAGGGGGGGGGGGGGGGATAGGACGCATGTAGGACAACACAGCAACGCGAGGTCGGAAACGTCGATGTCACGTAGCTGTTCACGGGGTCTCGTTGAACTCTGAAGTTTGGGGAAGCTCCATCGGGTTTCGAGGACAATGTTTTTGTTTACTTTTGAAAGAAATTTCCAAAATACTGCAAAATCTCGTTACAATGAACTAAACTACTATAAAGATGAATGAATAAAATATTTTTATCAAAAGGAAATCATTAGAAGTGATTACATCCATGAAAAATTGTACAGCTTCATGAAAATGCAGCAATAAGCTTAATGAAAATGGGTACATTTTAACGAATCGAATATTTTTATGAAAGAAAATCATTCAAACTTTACTTTTCCCAAACAAAAAGGGTAGGGGGGGGGCGACCCGATATGAGACTGAGCTTCTCCTCACTTCAGAGGTGAATCGGGCCTTGGTTGTAAGAAACAGCTGTGAAGATTCCCTTTTGCGTCCAGTTTTACTTCTTACCTGGATGCTGGATTCAGACTGGCGCACAGTGTGGTGATCTAGATGAACTAGAGGTCAGTTGACTCACCTCTCACTGCAGGTTTAGATTTTACTTTTTCTTTTTAGCGCTACAGTGCTAAAAAGACGGTTTCATTATTCAAATAGTACTCATGGTTTCACTATTCGAATTAATACTAATTCGAATAATTTATATTATTTCAAATAATATGCCCAGAGCAATCTAACGGATTTTCAAAAATAGTTTGACTCTAATGAATAAACGGTTGAACACTTTAGAATTCAATGTATTTGAAGGATTCTATGTGGACACATTAAATCTGATTAAAAACCTAGGCCTTCGGTATAAGAAAAAAAAGTCGTTGATATTATTCGAATAGTATTTGCGATTTCATGTTTCGTCTATATAAATAAAAATAGATATAGAACTAAAATGACTTCTGACATTGAACTAGATAAGATATTTTAATTTATCCTTTCCTTTTATCTTTGTCCCCCCCCTTTCCGAAGTCACAGAGAAATAAAAAGGATGAAAGATAAGTTTTCAATGTTATAAGTAATAGAATCAAAGAATTTTACATACTTTCAGCTTCTATTGAAATAAAATAATCCAATTATATTTTTACTAACTTACAAAATATTTAGCAGCTTGATATTTTATTTTCATCCATAAATAATGGGGGAAAATATCTTGTGGGAAAACTAATTCAATAACCAATGCGAGACTGTTTCACTTTTTCCATACTTTTTTTATACAATAAAAATTCAGCTTTTCGCTCAATAAACAGAATCTATATACATATTTTATTAAGAACAACTAAATATAGTTTCGTATGTCAAATTACAAAAGAGAAGTTATTTAAAATAAAGCATTTTTAGAATGTTAAAAAGGAATGACTAACAGTTGACTACATAACTCCACACTATTACGGCAGATAAAAAAGGATATTTAAAATTAATTTTCACATTTTTGGTGGTGTTCGACAATCTCGTGTAACATTTATAAATGAACGTTTTTTGAATGAATATACTTAATAATACACTACATAACAACAACTAAACTTTTATTACTTTCAGAAAAATAAAATTTTAACTCGCAATTCATTTAATGAATTCCTGTTTCTTCATATAAATTCAAATAAGAACATAACGAACTTTTGTACGAAAAGGAGAGACTGGGGCTAGTAGCGGCAGTTTTCAGTTACTGATTTTTATTAATTTTTCGTCAAATTTTCCAGCAAAATTTAACTGCAACTTTAAAGCACAGACATTTGGGCTATGAATACCCATTATTTCTGAGTTTTTAATGTGTGTAATATATGTTTAAGGGAAGCCTGAATAAGAGAAAAAATATAAGCTAACTGGCCCCTTCCCGGGGATAGCCGGGCCAGTTGCCTCTATCAAATGGAGCATGCTGTGTTGGCACATCTATCTAAAATAATGAAGGTAGAGTTTATTTGAACGCACTCATCTCTGAAACTAGCGAACCGATTTGAAAATTTCTTTTCTACGTGTGATAGATAACTCGTTTATGGGCTGTATGTACGCCCATTCCTGTTTCAAAGACGGAATCGGCAGAGAAGGAATGACGCATGCGCGGAGTGCTGAAGAGATTCGCTACAGACCGCCGTGCCCAAGGTTTTTCGAGAGCAAATCCCTATGGCAAACTGACGTGTGGCCGACGCAATATAATCGCCAATGGAAGTGCGTACTGTTGTTGTCCTACATGAATGGGGTCATTATCGGAGAATGCAAAACCACACACAGAAAGGCTAAGGCCAGTTCATCCGATCCGTAGCTTCGGATGAGAAAGATCATCCGCCCTAAATCCTTGATTTTGAACCATCAGACTTTCACACGTTCGTTCTCTGCATTGAAAGCCGCTCTTTCGGGAGTCGCTTCCGAAGCAATGCTGAGATGCGAGACAATTCCTTGTATCACAGGGCACCGAGTTTTACCAAAGTGGTTCCTTCAAACTGATAGCACGCTGCGACAAATGTCGCCATGTCGGTGACGACTCTATCGAAGAACAGTTCAAGGGGCATCATTCATTAAGGCAAGGTGTATTTGGTTTTGGCAAAAAAGTTTTAGAAAGAAAAAAAAATGACGAAACTTCCTTTCGGAACGTCGGAATTTGGGGGGGGGTCGATTCTCCCCGAATCGGTTGGAAAACCAAGTCGTTAACTCTGCTCTGCCTTGAGGAGGAACCTTGGGAAGGAGCGTTAATGGGCTCTTATGACTGGCCTAACAGAGTTGGGAACACGTCAGAAAGTTATTAGAGGTGTCGATAGCAAACAACTGGGTATTTAGAGTTGGAAGCTGACCACCAAATAACTTCAAACAGCTGAGGGAGAATAGATCTCCATGGGTGATCAAAATCTGAATACTGAAAATTTTCACAATTACAATACTTTCTACTTCGTACAAGGAAGTAAAAATTAGAATGGTATTCATCTTATATAATAAAATCTGAGAGTAAACATTGTATGTAGCTATGTAGGTTTGTAGGCAAGTTTGTGACCACCGATCTTCTTGCGCGCGTCTCTGGATCGCATTGCGCCGAGACGGTGGGTCGCAGACCTACCGAATTTTGCATACGGCTTCACTAGGACAGATCCTAACACGCCTCGGAGCGATTTTTTCGAAATTCGAATTAGAAAATGTTTTATTTTATGTTTTGTCCGATTTTTAGCGATTTTTCTCGCTTAATACGTAATAACGCCGGTAATTACACTCGCAAGAAAACGAAATTTACATCATCGGATAGAGGAGAAAATTTTCTTTTAAAATTGTTTGTTCGGACTGTGTAACATAATTTTCAGATTTTTGGGAATTTTTCAAATAAAATTAAATTTGACGCTGACTTTCGTAAAATATTTTTAAAACTGCTGCATCTTGAATTCTATCCGTCATAACTTTTTTATATTTTGTCAAATGACGGAGCATACATTTCGCCCTCTTTTAAAAGAAAAACCAGAGGAAAATATAAATTAGGAGATTTTTTACGAATTTTTAAGTAAAGAAGGATTTTCATTTCAATCGTAGCAGCTTAAAAATTTCGGTATGATATCTTGCGGTTTGGTTGTCTTGGAGACAGTAACAATGATTAAAATTGCCAGTTGAAAAAAGAAATAAAATTATTTAAAAATAACCGAGTTTTCACATGTGAAATGTGCGCCACTTTGACGTCACGAGTTTAAAACCCCTTTCGAAACTCAATCAGAATAACGGACTCACAAGCAAAACATACGCCGCGCATGTGAAATAATTCTATATTTTACTTTACGTTGCCAGAAAAATAATTGAATGCTGTTTTTTCACAAGTGAATTATCCAGCATTATTTTCAATTGAGATTTTAAACCGGTCACGTTTTCGAATAGCAGGAAATATATTGCGGTGTTAAACAGGGCCTGATTATGACCAACAGGGGGCCCCCCCGTCTATAAAATTTGTTTTATTTTTCATAATTTTTTTTTTATAAAAAAAGAACAACATTTGAATTTGGGGGCCATTTCGAGCCGGGGCCCCTGGGCAAAGTCCCGATTTGCCCGTGCGATAATAGGGCCCTGGTGCGAAATACACCAATCTGACAAGAACTATGCGTAAAAATTTATGGAGAGCTGATTTAGTGGCAACCATGAACTGAAATATGATTATCGTTTATGCTAATGCGTAAATTGCAAAGAATCACCAAAGAGTATAGGCCTACATTCGTGGCAAATATCGAAACCGTTTCTTAAATAGCATTAACGGTTGCAAAACGACAGTATATTGTATTGGTATCAGTAAAAGATAGTATAAGTAATAGTAAGTAGATATGATAAGGCAATATTGATCAAAGCACAATATACCGCATTAATAAATATTTAGTGAAACTAAGTCTTCTATTCATTTTTCAACAGCCGTATTACATCACAGCTAACAAAACATTAAGTAATTTTACGTTGCGTTAATATATTCCGCGGTAGTTTCAAGAAAAAAGACTGTAATAGAACTTTCTTTTTTCTTGGAGATTCTGTTTTGTCACAAGTAGTTATGAACACATTTTAGGAAAATGTTCTCCTGTTGCCTTGCGAAGAGCGGGTACACAACTATTTAATTTTAAAATAAAACGGTTCTCCACATCACCATGTAGTATCTAAGGTATTAATGGCATAACTTAAATCTAAAAAAGAGTATGATGCAGAAATGAGACACTTTGAAAATTAGGAATTTTCACTGCAAACCGTCACGCTTTTCTTTTCTGATCGTGAATGACGCCGACATAGTTTTTTGCGTCATAATATTAACAATGGTCACTGGCCAGTACGTATACTAACTTTACGAATAAGTAATGAGTAACTTTACGCGAAGAGTCAAATCATTTTGCTCATTTTTAGATTCCAAATCTCTGGAATCAATTCGAACTATACATGTAAGAAAAAGTTTCGTTCCCTACCGTGCGGAGAACGGGTACGCAGCTAGTCAGTATCATAATTATTGTATTTGTTCAATAATTAACATAAACATTTATCTGCTTTTTGCTTTATTAACCCTTTGAGGCGCAACACTTTCCCAATGCTGAAAAAAGGGCAGCCGTTGTCATCGCTCGACTTCACTATCAGCAAGAGGGCGGACGATCGAAACGTTCGGCTGTGCCGCACAGCCAGCTGAATTAAAAAAGGGTCTCTCGATCTGTGGCACGCGATGAACGTTTCTATCGTCCGCCCTCTTGCTGGTAGTTAAGTCGAGCGATGACAACGGCTTCCCTTTTTTCAGCATGGGACCCTCTATCCAGCTGTTCTTGCATTCTTCCATTTTTCGGCAGATGTCAGTGCTGTTCAAAAGAATCGTGACCATTTTGTTTACGGGAAAGGACGTGCTCAAAAGTAAAGGATTCTCGTGGAGTTCTGTCACCCGCGACTCTTTTTATAGAAAGCCAATCTATTCCTCGTAACTGGCAACAGTCCAAACATCAGAGTTCGGTGTTCCCTGAGCGGGAACACTGGGCGTTTAAGCGTTAAATGAAACCAAAGAAATGGTTCAAATAGACGCTGCTGTCTATGAAGCATCTAAAAATAAATAGTCTTTTTTAAAAATTAGGGCTAAAGATCTTACGAAATAATGAACGTTACATAGATATACTTAATTTTAAAAATGTCGATAAGCTCATTGAGATAAATTATCATACGCCTACGAATAAAACTGTCTTACAAACATACTGACAAATGAGAAATCAAAAATAGAATCCAAATTGCATAGGTATTGGACGAATTCCGTTTTAATTGAAAATTTTAATTAAAACTCCCACATAAAATGTCTAAAGGAGAATGTAGTGTCTAAAGAAAAAAGTCAATCATTGAACAATTATTAGCTTTTTCAGAGTAAAAACTTTGCATTTTTCGAAGCTTAAAGCTACTTTATAATTAATTAATTCATGAAGTCTATTACACACAGAAAAGGAAAATACGAAGGTTATACCGGCTGTTTCAAGCAAGTATAAAAAGTGTATGAATACTTACACGACGTATAATACCTTTTTAAAATATTGACACCAGCTGCAGGCATAATTAGGAAATATTTTCGAAAAATAAAACCCCAAAATGTCATTTATTTTGCTTTTTTTATGCATATGCTCCTCATGAAATTTACGGTGCACACATTAACTGCATGCCATGAACAAAACATTTTAAAAATCTAAATAATAAAAGTCCTGTCGATAACGGTTCCGGGATCGACTCATCGCTCCCGGTGCATCTGGCATCTGCGGCCATGTTCAAATTTTGATAAAAACGACATTTTTATCTCTAACTAAAAGCAAAAACTTTTTGTACAATTCGAAAGATCTCTAAAAATTTAACCTTTTTTTTTAACTTGCCGCTACCTTCAAATCTAAATATCTAGCGAGATATGACGCCTTGAAAAAGTAAACGCAGAAGAACATTCAGAATGAATACACAATCTGTTTCATTGTGTCAGTTCACAGAATGAATAATGATATACTTTCCAACTGAATGAAATAAGTAACGAAAATAGGGAAGACCCGTGGATTATAATACGATTTTAATATCTAGCACTTTAGTGCGTATTTAAAATCTGAAAGTGTTTCAGATTTTCATACTTTTTTTTTTTTTCCTTTCCGTTTTTTGTTAAAGGCCAATATATCTAGAAGCTCTTCAGAATGAATATAGGACGAAAATAATGTGTTCCTTTTTGTAGGTTTTTATCATTGAACCCTCTTATCTTTGCAATCATGGACGGCCCGAAACAGTAAGCATCGCATCGGGGAGCCGGCTTCGAAGGGGCGTCCTTTCGAACACAAAAACTAAGTAGAGCCTAAAAGGGGGCGTCTTTTTTATATTAGCAGAAGGCGCCCCTTACCTCAGGGCCGCTCCTGTTTTTAACCATCTAATTTTAAATTCCATTCAGAATCGGAGAGATTTCAGTGCCAAAGAAGCCGGTGAGGAACAGGATTCTCTCCGAACAAGATTTATTACCCGCCGGAAGCTGCTAGTGTTAGAATAAACAAAAGATATGACACGAAAACGTCTTATAGGAAAACAATATATATTATTTACAAAAAATATTAAGGTATTTTTTGTTTGACTAGTAGATATTTATCACTGTCAGGCACACGATATTTTAATGACCCAGTCATAGGCGACTAGAATGAACTATCCACCCTTTTTTAAGACATTTACGTTCACTTTAAGTAAAATTCATAAACACAATTGTCAGGTGAAAAATGACATCCCATAAAAAATCAAAATACAAAATGAAATACTTTTTCGCGGCTACAGTTGTTAGCTTAAAATTTTTTTAGCTAAAAATAGTCTTTTTAAAAAAAATGAATTATAAGATGTTTCATCAAACTATTTTCTTTCATTGCGTCTTAAAATTTTACAAAAATTGAAACAAAACACCTCTATCAATTCTTCCTAAGCCACACAAAATTTCTTTTCAGTTCTAATTAGAATCGCTCACCCTTGCTGAAGTATCTCGACGCGACCTGTATTCAAAAAGTTGTTTGCAGCCAAACAATCCAGGATAAAAAATTGGAATCGTAGTTTCTGGGTCAAACAATACAATTTTCGAGGATTTAAAACGAACGCAGTTTTATCACCTTGTTATTTTAAGAGAGAGAAAACGAATTAAAACTCCAATATCTTAACCAAGATTCCGAAAATGCTGTGACGTAGCGGAAAAGAACTCTTTTTACAGATGTCCTAGCGCTAGCAATGGGTTGGTATGTATGCTTGTAGGGCCAATTAAAAAGAGATTAAATCGAGCGAGATTTTCCCAAAAATCCTTGCGCGATTTCCAGTGGCGTATTTTACGCATCGACACAGCTTCAGGCTACGTCCATTCATTCTTCGTTTCGTCGAAAAGGATATTGTTTAATGAAGTTCGCAGACTTCAGTGTTCCATTAGATTTTCATTTCGGAAACCGATCGAAACATGGATGGATCAATACGCCTCTTGATTTAATACATGCATTTGCAGTGTTCCTTAAACTGTGTTTTGAATGAATGCCTTCATTAATTTTTTATAAACATAAATAAAGAAAATATAATTTTAAAAAATCTGGAGTGACTCCACTCGACTTTCCGAACACTTACGATTCAGATCATGACCCAGCATTTAAATAAATGTCAATCGATGAATCCATCAAACCTATATACCCAATGGAAGCCCAATCGAATGCGCCGCTTAAAAGCGAGCGCACTTTCCAGAATGTCCTCCCATAGGCCATCCTGTCATAGAAATCTGGTCCGTAACCCTGTAGAAAAACTATCAGTCCTATACACACTCCAATCAAGACCGGTCGTGCGACGGTGGTTTATGACCTATAGGCCCGATGGGAGCTCCATCGAAGGGACCGTTTAAACACTAGCGCACATTCAAAAATTTCCTCCCATAGGCCATCCTGTAAAAAGAATCTGGGCCGTATCCCTGTAGAAAAACGATCAGTCCTATACACACCCCAATCCATACCTGTCTTGCGACGGTGGTTTGTAGCCTATGTACCCAATGGGAGCTCCATCGAATGCCCCGTTGAGGAGCTATCGTGTTCACTCACATACACACACACGCATACACACATGCATACTATATACATCTCGTAAAAATAGCCTCCATGAATTGAGAAGGCCTCCAGACGGGTCCCTACACCCCAATCTCGAAGTCGAATTTTTTCAGGATGTCAATACTTTCCTTAGAGGGTACATGTTCGGAAAGTAAAAATAAGCATAGTTCACAGCTCTACAAAAAGAGGGATGAAAAGGATTTGTACTTTATAATCGATGTCTTTTCAAAGCAAAAATTGAGCCTTCTGTACGTTTTAGAGATCAATAAGATAAATCATGTCGATCGTATGGATTGCAAAATGCTTTCCGACACACCTGTCTTCTGTGCGCCCCATTTTGCGACGTACCATCCTCAAACTGGGTGAGAGTTTGGGGATCCCCTCAAAAAAGCTGTATATCGCTCTTGATACAATTTTGTAGGACCCTGTAACAGTCACATGAAGTATCATTTCCATCGTTTACATCGAGAGTAAAACGTTTTAAACATGTCTATCCATGTTGTAGAAATGGATGAATAGATCTCTCAACTTCTACAGACCGTGACGTATTGGAATTTTCTTTCTTTCTTTTTTTTTGAGTGCTAATGTAAAAAAAAAAAAATACATGCACTACTTTTGATGGGAAGAATTATTTTGTAATCCCTAGCAACATGCATCCACTTTTTTACTTTACGAATACGTACCTTGTCAGGAAAGGAGTGTCATCCTGAAAACATTCGACTTCGAGATTGGGGTGTAGGGACACGTCTGGAGGTCTTCTGAATTCATGGAGGCTATTTTGACGAGATGTATATATGTATGTGAGTGAACACGGTAGCTCCTCAACGGGGCATTCGATGGTGCTCCCATTGGGTACACTGGTTATAAACCACCGTCCCAAGACCGGTCTTCATTTGGGTGTGTATAGGACTTGTTGTATTTCTACGGGGCTACGACCCAGATTTCCGAGAGTCCAAAAAGTGAATCCTTTGAGCGACAAATTGAGCTATCGCGAGTGAGAATGACGTCCTACAGAACTCACGTTTAGCAGGCTTTGTAGGGGGATGATTCCAATTCGTTTAAAATAGTTTTTTCGGATTCTATAGTTTATTTTATTTCCACAAATAAAAGGATCTCTGAATGAAGCATTTCGAATGCGAAAAGTTTCCGTAAGTTCCCAAAAGAGCATGAACTTCGATTTGGCTCTATAATAAAAATTGAATAGGAAGTTATTTATTTTAGTCGGACGAAGATTCAATATATTGAGTGTTAGACCTATTTTCGTCCAATATATTTTCGAGCGACCGTTGTCATTGCCTTTACAACGGGATTTCACTTCTGGTCTGAAAATGTTACTGCATTCGAAGGTGTTTCTCAAATGACGCTTTTTTTCCACTCATTAGAAATTAGAAATTTAATTTTAACTCATTAATGCACGGTGGTTGCCCGGGAAACCCCCCTTATTTCAGCGTTTTCACTGCTAGTCGCAGTGGTTCCACCGCTGAAAAAGTGCAGCCGTCGCCATCCTTCCATTTAACCACCAACAGCATGGCGGCCGATTGAATAGCCCACCTGGAACGACAGAGCTGAAGAAGTTCTCCGACACAGCTCGTCGTGCGGGACTTACAATAGGCTCGGCTCAATCGAATGCACCTAGGGAATGCAATCCCGCTTTTACGGGATTACTATACCATGACTATTATTTTCATATTTATGTAAGGTATTGTTTTAATTACGAGTTAAGATAGAGTATTAAACCCGATAGTGCTTACAAACTTACTTTTTCCTACTTTTCTCTACTAAAATTAATTTTTATTTGAATGAAATGTCAATCCCGCAAGAGATTGCGGGATCCCACGGGATCGACATTTCACTCAAATAAAAATTAAATTTAATAGAGGAAAGTGGAAAAGTCAGATTGTAGCACTATCAAGTTTAATACTTTATCTTAATTCATAATGAAAACAATACATAAATATGAAAATTACTAGCTGAAATACCCGTCCTTGACGGGTTAGTGAATGCAAATTTTCAAAAAGCAAGAACTTCCGTCAGCATTGTAGGAGTACACAGAATGGATGGAGTAGGTTGCCAAAGTAAAGAAAGCGAAGTGATCCTTTTTATGTATTGTTAAAATAGGACAGGTTAGAGAGTCACTGAGTCATATCATTTCATTCGCTTGAGTCGTCATGATGGGATGCGCGAACGAATTTTTACGCATATTAAAATAATTGTCGCAAAATCTCAAAATCTAATCAACATTTTTGAAAAATTGGAAGCCTAGAATGGAAGTTGAGTGACAACCTATCCTGTCACCCAATTTCGTTTCATTCCCTGCAGTCTTTATTTCGGGACGCCGGAACAAAATTTCAGCATTTTAAAACGATTTTCGCAAAATCTCAAAATGGAATCAAACTATTTTAAAAATTCAACGCCTATAAATTAAGATGAGCCACTACCTATCCTATCACTCCATTTCGTATCATTCGTATGAGTCGTTATGACGTGATGTTTGAAGAAATAGAAACGTATTTTGAGAGAATTTTCACAAAATCTCAAAATCTAATAAAAATGTTTAAAAAATGGGACACCTATAGTTTATGTTGAGCAACCCTCTATCCTGTGACCCAATTTCATATCATTCGCTTGAGTCGTTATTACGTAATGCGGGAACAAAGATTCACTTAGTTTTAAACGATTTTTCATGAGCCCGAGCCCGAACGCAAGTGTTCATTACAGAGCCCGAGCCCGGTTCGGGCCCGGGCTCTGGGACTCGGGCTGAGCCCGTCTCATCTCTAATACGTACACTATGCGAAATTTTCTACAACTGACGCAAAAGATGCAATCTATAAAAAAAAAAAAAAATAATGCCACATGCGATGCCCTTTCTAGTGGAACGACCAGAGTGTTCCGTCGACTGATCGATCTCGTCCAAATCAAGAGTATGGATGGACGGAACGCCTTCATTGGGTACTCCATCCCATACTCCGTTTTCGACTGGGAAATCTTTCTAATGAAAAGGAATGTGTCTTCGGCCGGCCACTTCACCTCGTTCAAAGAGGATTGAGTGAATGAAAAAAAGAAAATAATTCCTCAGTCTCAACTTGGACTCCAATGTTCCGGAAGTCTCGAAAGGAGTTTGGAAGGCAACTGCACGGAAAATGGTTATTTTAATTCACCTATTTTTTTCTTTTCCCGTGGAAAGACGGACTGATCCCGGCAGCACAACGACTTCAAAAAACGTTCAAAGCACGTTTTTTTCTGACGTTCAAAAGACGTGTTTCGAACGTCTTTTGAATGCGTTGTTCTACAGTCTAGTGTAGAATAGGGAGAGATGGGTCTACGTCCATAAAATCGTGTTTCTATAGATTGGTACGTCTATTTGAGATCAAGGAAAACACAAAAGTAAGAACTGGAATCGGTGCCGCTGATGAACACAGGGATTCGTGAACGCATTCTTATACAGAGCGTTCCAGAAAGGGGGTCACGAGCTTCCATTCTTGATCTATGAGAGATGAGTGGGCAGTGTCCATTGAAAAAATGTTCAAAATAAGGTCGGGAATAAGACTCCGTTCAGAAAAATGCCTCTCGTTGCCTTTCAAATCGTGACACTTTTTAAATCTGTACACCACCACCCCGTACAAAAGAATTCCCAATGACTCAAATGGGCCCCCCCCCCATGCACTCATGAAGTGTACTCATGATAATGAAGTATGCAAAATTTCAGATTGATATTCTAAATTATAAGTGTTAGAGGCTGGAAGGTAAATCAGGGTGTCTACTCAATTTCTAAAAATCAATTTCCAGACTTTCGGGAGCTTGAAAGCATTTCCCGACCCTGCATGCATTTTACTTCAGGAATTCCCTTAACAACACCGCCCCGTTGTTATATTTAAATACTGGCTACAACTGAATGAAATAAATTATCAACTGTAATGTCATTAGGGATGCCCTTAAGTTAGATAGAAAAAAGGACTCTGAGTTTCAAGATACTCGTTTAGATCGAACCCATAATATCAACCCATACCGCTTGCGCTATACAGGTAATACGTGAAATATCTAGATGACAAAATTAAATCCAGATGGCTGATTTCAAACACAGTTATTTTAACTTTCGGTCTACTATACTTCTTATCTGAATGAATACAGAGTGATAGTAATGAAAACTTCTACGTTTTATCACTGGCCGTAGACAGATAGATTTTTGACCCTTCTGTCTCAAGAAACACCCTACTGCAGCATGTAAAACAGGTGCGTCATCCCATACCCCCCCCCCCACAAACATTCTGAATCATTCATTTTATCTAAACACGAATCGTCTTCATCAGCATTTTCCCTCTGGTGTCTGGTTTAAAAAAAAAAAAAAATTATACGGAGAAAAAATTATTCTTTGATACATTTTCCTGACCCATTTTGCATTTTCCAGCCTTTCCTGACCTGTTTCCCACTTTCCTGGTATTTTCCAGACTTTCCTGACCGGTAGACACCCTGTCAATGGATGCTGACTTAAACCACTTTTCCATGGCTTTAGAAGGAAAAAAAAAAAAAAAATTAAGTCGGATGATCGTATTCCCGAGCCGTTTCATGATGAAAGACTGAAATTTTGTTCATCCCCTCACGAGTGTACGGGACACATTGGGATCTTAGAGAATGTTTTTGCAAGGATCGTGTACAAATTTAAGAAGCGTCCCTTTTTGAAAATGAGCGAGAGAAAATCTTTCTGAGCGTAGATTATTGTGAACATATTCTCAGTCGACATTGCCCGCTTATCTCTCATGGATAAAGAATGAAAGCGCCTTTGTGGAGCACACTGTTTAGGGTGTCCATAATTCTACGTTCCACTTTGAAAGTCTCAAAGGAGTAGATACACACTTTCCCAATGGTGTAAAAAGGGCAGCCGTTGCCATCGCTTGACTGAACGACCCGCAAGAGGGCGGATGATCGAAACATTCATCGCGTGCCGCAGATCGAGAGATTCTTTTTGGACGACAGCTGGCTGTCCAGCTGCGTCCAAAAAGGGTCTCTCGATCTGTGGCACGCGATGACCGTTTCGATCCTCCGCCCTCTTGCGGGTCGTGAAGTCGAGCGATGGCAACGGCTGCCCTTTCTTCGGCATGGGGCCCTCTATCCAGCTGTTCTCGCATGCTTCCCTTTTTCAGCCGATGTCAGTGCTGTTTAAAAAGAATCGGGACCCCTTTTTGACGGGAAAGGACGGGCTCAAAAGTAAAGAATCTCTCGTGGTGCTAGGTCACCCGCCACTCTTTTGATAGACATCCAATCGATTCTTCGTGACTGGCAACCGTTAAAATGTCCGAGTTGGGTGTTCCCAGAGCGGGAACACTGCGCGTTCAAGGGTTCAGCAAAAATGACCGAACAAAAAGTTCTCTCTGTTATTGACAATTTTTCCAGCTACGCTCTTTTTAAATATTTTTGATTCTTCATGGTCCTCCATCCGCCATCCAACTATACTTGGCTTTTTTTTCTCTTCTTTCTCTCATTTTAATTGCTTTAGGATGCATTTTTTTCTTTCTTTGCACCTTCGAGACTTTCAGATTTTTCTTTTATTTTTAATGTGCATTGGCCCTCCATGCATTTGGATAGGTTCGTCAATGTCTTGCTTCCAAGTGCGATAGCACTCTTCAAAACCCCGAAATCTATAGAAGCTTTTCACAGTTAAGTACAGTGAAACCTCTCCGATCGGTCGACCCTCTCAACGGCCCATTTTTCGTGGCACGGATTTTTTGGCTCATAGACTGAATGTTCAAGTAACCTCTATCAGCGGGCACCCGACCCCCTCTCAACGGCCACCGAGTAGGATCGCCCCTCTCACTATTCGGGAAATTCTACTCACTCCCTGCTGTCATTTTGAGCAGGTTTAGGATCGAATAGGAGTGCCAGGAATAACCAATGAATTTGTGTCCATTTTGACGAGGAATTTTCCGACGTGGGTCATGGCGAGCGAGCTCAACTTTCAACACAAGCACGACTTTAGTTAAAATCCACGAAACGATCGAAAATTCCGAAGCGGTGACAAACGAATCGGTTAGAGATCTTCTTTTTTAATGTAAAAAACAAACTAGAAAAAAATGGTTGTTTCAGAGAAAAGTCAAAACTTGCACACAGACACACATCGTATCCTCTTTTCAAAAAAATGCAAGAAAGCATTCAATCAAGTACTATTTTCTCTTTAGATCAGTTTTATATTTCATTTTAAATAAGGAATAGGTGCCAGACATGTTTATAGGACGCATTATAGTAATCCCTCTGAGTGGCCCAATATTCTCGGTACGCTAGGGTGGCTGCTCAGAGAGGTTTCACTCTATGCTTTTCTTTTAACACTAGCGCCGCGGCGTTTGAGGTATATACCTAAAAGCCGAGCGCTGAGTCAAACGGACCCATTTTGTAAAATTCACGTTGCAATGCAAAAATAATACTCTATTTGAACGGTCGTGACATTCGTTTAAGCCTAACATTCGTATTGAGCTTAATATTACATTAAAATTTAAAAAAAATCTGGAGTGACACCCCTCGACTTTCCGAACACTTACGATGAAGATCCTTACCGAGCATTTCAATCCATTTGAATCGATGAATCCTTCAAACCTATAGACCCAATGGAAGCTCCATCGAATGCGCCGTTTAAAGGCTAGCACACTTTCAAGAATGTCTCCCCATACGCTATACTATGAAAGAAATCTGGGTCGTAGCCCTGTAAAAAAACTATAAGACCTAGACACATCTAAATCAATGCCGGTCTTACGATGGTGGTTTATAACCTATAGACCCAATGGGAGCTGCATCGAATGGACCGTTTAAACGCTAGCGCACATTCAAAAATTTCCTCCTATAGGCCATAATGAAACAAAAATCTGGGTTGTAGCCCGGTAGAAAAACTATTAAGTCCCATACACACCCAAATCCATACTGGTCTTCCGACGGTGGTTTGTAATATATATACCCAATGGGAGCTCCATGGAATGCCTCGTTGAGGTGCGATCGTGTTCACTCACATGCACACACGCACACACACACACATACATACACACACACACACACACACACACACACACACACACATACATACACACACACACACACACACACACATACATATATCTCGTAAAAATAGAATAAATGAATTCACAAGACCTCCAAACGTGTCCATACACCGAAATCTCGAATGGCAATACTTTCCTTACAGGGTACATGTTCGGAAAGTAAAAATATTGTTACTGTAACTGTCATTAAAACTGCGTCCCTTGTGGTAAGTCGTCATACAGTATTGCACAAAAATAATCGGACACTGATATATTTTTAAAGACCTTTCGATTAAAAAGTTATAATATGATTTATATTTATTTATTTATTTATTGAATGACGCAAATAACTTATTACATATCGAATTAAATTTTTATTTACTGTTTTTCAAAACTTTAAAAGTATAAAACAAACGTAAATTCAATTATATGTTTTAAAGGAACGAAAATGATTCCCAAAAGTATTCGAACACTGAGCAGTTCAAATGTATAAAGTTTCGAACAATAGTTGCAATAAAATTTTAGTACTTGTTGGATTCTCTTGAGCTTTCAAAACATAATTTAATCTTTTTGGCATAGATCGAACCAACTTTCTTTTGTGTGTGAGGCCTGGTCCTATTTTGTCCCATTCATTTTGTAAATAATCCATTTCAAATGCTGCTTGGAAGAAATAGCACGCTTTCGAATTTTCGATTCTAGTTCTTTCCAAATGGGCTTCATTAGGTTAAGGTCTGGAGACTGAGGTGGACGTTGAATTGTTTCGGGCCAAATTACACACTTAAATCTATCGAGTAAAATAATAATCAAACGGAGTCTATTCTTACTCAATTTTTGACTTCCAACAGCCATTCTCCCGATTGAGTCAAATGGGCTCCATTCATCGACAAAAATCAATGGAGCGAAAAATTCTCCACTTTTGAGCATTATACAACAGCTCCATTAAGGTCATTAAAGTAAGGTCAATAAAGGATCATTAATAATCAAAAATGAGGAGTGTCTGTCCGTTTTTGATTCATATAACTGTACTCAATTATGATTATTATTGAAGCTATAGAATGAGCGTTTTTACAAAATCAGCCCTTTTTTAATTAATATATCTGTACTCAATTAAGATTATTATTTTAAGCTATAAAAAGGGTGTCTTATTAAAATTGGCTGTTTTTGATTCATATATTGAATGATTCGTTTTCTTCATTTTTTATTATCAGAGCTGTCATCTAGGATTATAAGCCCGAGAAAATAAATTTTAAATCGAGGCAAATACATTAGATATATCTTAATACACTATACAAAAGTATTTTTTTTAATAAATAGAATATAATTTCACTATAGTCTCTAGTTATAAAACGAATTCACAGTACAATCAGAATACAGAAATGCAATCATGGTTCAACCAGCTGTGAGATTGAATGAAAGCAGCAACTCAATTTATTGACAGGAAAAAGGTAAAATACTACTGACTCACTTTGAGTGGAGATATCCTAACTTTATTTGTTTTACAACAGCTTTTTATAATCCAATCGTAAGAAACTAGGTCATAAAGTGAAATCTTTACCTAAAGCATCTCCTTCATATGTAGGCTGAAATTATTTCACAACTCTGAATATGAAAAAGATGCATTTGGTATTCGGATATAAAACAAAATTATCACAAGCGAATACACACACAACTATGCCCGCGTTTGTGACTATGAACCGTTATCCGTTGAAGAGCGTTGGTCACGTGATAGTAATAGGATATAGGTCGTGGGGGAGAAGAGAGAGACATAATACTCAAATAGACAAAAATATTGTGAAAAATGAGCTAAGTAGAATCTAGTGAATCGGGAGGATTGAGGCGAATGGAGGAGATAACAAATTATTGTCTTTAACGAGTATTTTTTAGCGTAAAAGGATTTAAATAAGCCGATAAGAATTGAATCAATAAAGGAGTGTTAGTTTTAATTAATAGATTTAAGCGTGTATAAAGTAGCCTGGAGCATTTCATTCAAAGCAGTATGCTTCGGATCCTTTTCATTTGCGAATCTCCAAACCCAGTTTTATTGCTGAATATTTCAAATTCTTCTTTAAAATATTAGTATCCTTTTGGGTTTCTGTTTATTCTTCTGATTATAATTCGCTTCGAATCGGAAACAGATTTGATTTTGTTCAAAATGACCCAACTTGCTGTTCAATATATGTAATCTCAATTGCACTCAATGGCATATAAAATTGACAATGTCAAAGCATAGCGAAAAAATTCGAGGCAATAACCCACAGCGAATTAAAGTGAAGGAGTAAAAATCGAAATCAATAATTCCTCCAAAGGACACAAACGCGATTGGAGAAAAATTTCCGCGGTGAATCTTTTACATCGAAATTCTCTTAGGATATGTCACCCCATATCGAGCTTAAAGGTATGCAGGCGCTCACCTTTAAGCTCAGAAATTGTTCCCCGGTAATGATAGAGTTAGCTAATTATCGGAGTTTTCAGCCGACAATTAGTAGAATCGGGTGACACGAGCGATTATGTCGTCAAGGTTTTGTGTCAGGCCAGAGGAATTATTGTATTTTGTTCGGCGTCAGCTTAAGTGTGACTGGGAAGAGAGGGGGGGGGAGGATAATTTTGTTTGCCTGCCCCCCTCTTGAAACGCATATACCTGTTCAATGGATTGAATGACTTGCCAAGACAAACAGGATAAAGCAATAAACGTTACACCCGCGTTTGTGTCAGTAAGTGTAGGGTTTCGAATAGTCTGCTTACTCACTAAAAATCGATAAAAAAGAGAAGCACATGACTGATTCAAACATTGGAAGACCCATAGGCTTCACGAGGAATGAATACGCGCCAAAAAGAGTTTTGTTGAATTTAACAAGATTTCTTCGATTAAGCAGTTCAGTTGTTTCGTTTTGTGGATTCATCAGAAATCTGTTGAGTTCAACCCAATTAATTTAACAAAATGCCTTTTTGAATCCACAAAATGCTTTTGTCAAAACTCAGAACCCATGGCAATGGAAGTCGTCGAACAGTCAATGTACTCATGCGTCAAGGACATGCGCAGGACAGTGAAAGCCAGAGGATGAACGTCCGTGTTCGTTAGACGAAAACTGAGTGTTGATACTAATGTCTGTCGATACATTGAACGATGGGTGATATCCAATACAAAACTAAGAATCATTAGAACGGCGAATCCTTTGCGTGACGAAACTAAGGTGTCCAAATGAACAATGACGTTCGACTGAAGTCACGGTCATCAGACTTTGGAGGGAAAAGGGTGTGTGATTCCAATTCGTTAAAAATGTGTTTTCTAAATGATCCTGTTTAACTTTTTTTTTTCACCCATAAAATGATTTCCGCTGCACGAAGCATGGATTGAATAGGAGCCGTTGACACAAAACGAAGTCGTTCGAATGTGAAAAGTTTTCGCACGTTTCCTCCAGAAGAGCATGCCATTCGATATGAGTCTCTATAACAGAAATTGAACAGGAAGCTGTTTATTTTAGGTGGACGAAGATTCAATACGTTGAGTGTAGAGCTATCTTCGTAAAATGTTTTTTCTAGCGCCCGTTGCAATTGGCTTCGCAGCGGGCTTTGATGGCTAGTTCATTACGATTTAATTCATAAATGGGAAGCTTTACATTATTTTTAGCCCATTTCAAAGGGATTTTTCCAAATCCTTATCTAAAAACCGTGAAATAGACCGTGCGATGTCTTATTCTCTGTGAAGGGTCATTTCCCCCCCCCCCCCCCAAATTTCTTCATAAGCTGTTGACAAACGCCTATAGGAAGACGTTAGTACGCTGCATAGCTCAGCTGGCTAAGAGGCTGGCGTTTGTTCAGAGGGCCACATAAAAAGGGCTGCTAAAATAGATTTTTATCACCTTCCGAGACAGTTTAAGAATAGACTCTTTTTATGAGGGCCTACTACAAGCTTTCGCACCGATGCCGTCTCGAAGTACTTCTCTTTGGGTTTTCTAAATTTTTGTATCGCGAATGTTTTCTCTTTTTTGCATCCGATTAGCAAAAATATAAGTACACCGACATTTTTACGGCACTCCTATTTTCTCCATTTTTTTCCCTTCGAAAAAATGAGAACATTTTCAGCAGATTTTAGAAATTCCATTTTATGTGTCGTGTCGTGTAAGACGATGTTAGCAAAACCACAGGTGTTGGATTTTCAGAAAAGGGCAGATCACGTCACCGCCATCCCTTGACGGAGACTTCTCCCGAAGTTTATAGATCTCCATTAAAGGACGGGGGACTGTTGAATACTGACGCCCCCTCAAAAACGGATAACGACTTCAGCGTGTACTTTCGGGACCACAGATTGAACGTGCACGTACATCGTATGTACGGCGTGGTAGATCCGATGCCGAACTCGCAACTAATGAATCGGATACTTTTAAGCACATAAAGACCCTTTGGGGTCATGGCAGCCATTGAACCCTTTAACGCGCAGTGTTCCCGCTCTGAGAACACCCAACTCGGACGTTTCGACGGTTGCCAGTCACGAAGAATAGATTGGATTTCCATAAAAATAGTGGCGGGTGACAGAGCTCTACGAGAATCCTTTACTTTTGACCACGTCCTTTCCCGTCAAAAAGGGTCGCGATCCTTTTGAACAGCACTGACATCTGCTGAAAAATGGAACAATGCGAGAATAGCTGGATAGAGGGCCCCATGCTGAAAAAAGGACAGCCGTGGCCATCGCTCGACTTCACGACCCGCAAGAGGGCGGACGATCGAAACGTTCATCGCGTGCCACAGATCGAGAGACCCTTTTTGGACGCAGCTGGCTGTGCGGCACAGCATTGGAAAAGGGTTGCGCCTGAAAGGGTTAACATTTTCGGGCCCCGATGATGACACAATAGACTTGAGATATTTCGAAATCCTCTCTAGAAAATATGAGATAAATAAACATTTTCTAAAATCGTAGGTCATTTGTGTCCTCCAACCTTTTCCTTGCACTCATTAAGCCTGTTCGTCAAAATCTGCGAAAAAATCTGTTTTTCACGATCTGCCCCGCATACATTCCCAACAACAGGTGTGTTCGCCCACTGTTCAAGAACCTCACTTTTCAGTCCATCGCTTTTCAATACCGCATAACATGTAAAACTAACTCAGCATAAGTTTTACCCCTCGATTTTAACACACGCAAAAAATCATGAATTATATAACTTTAATCTCATTTCTCAGTCGAAATCACCTAAGAAAAGATGTGAAATTCGCGGGCCGTCGCGCTACTGTATTCAATCCAGACGTTGACATGAAGTCCTTTTTCAATCACGATGTCAGAATACAATCCAATAACGCACTCAAATGGTGAATCTTGTGTATAAATATCAAGCGTCAACGGGGAATAGAGTCATTAAGAAGCAGCACTATTTTAGTCAAAAACATCATTTGATTTTTGAAATACATAAAAATTCGACCTAATTCCCGATGGGAAATAATTTTTTTAAACGAAAATCAAACTATTATTAGAGTGAATCGATGTTTTTAAAGACACATTTTGGAACACGAATCCCAAAACTGAAACTATTTTACTAAAGAAAAAATTAATTTTTCCATCGCAAATAAACCAACTCGGAGCGACCCCATATTTATAGGACTGCAAATGATTTCAATTCGGTCGATGCGATTTTCGAAAATGTTACGGAGTTTCCAGTATGGGTCGAGTGGATTGGAAACTCTGTAAACATGTGAAAATAAACACTGAACAGCACACAGACGGTATTTACAAAGTAATAATGCAATTATTCAATCGATTAAAGCGTTTCAGCCGTCCAATAAATTAAATGCGGGCAGTGCAAATCTGAATGAAGAATAATAGTTAGGGATCATAACTTAGCTGTTTAATAGTAAAATGTTTCTCACCTTCTGTTATAATCTTTAGGACATGGATAATTGGATCATTCACTAAATCATTAACGAAATGATCTGTTACTTTTTATTAATATATATATAGAGAGAGAGAGACATTTACCTTCTGTTTTATTAGTTCCACTCATGTACAGAACGAGGACGTCCTGTTTAAAGGTAAATGGAACGTAAAAGCTGTCCAATAATTATTGAATGTAAACATTCAACTGGGATAAATGAAATGATACACAATTATTTAAAAAAATTATTCGACATAAGATAATAGAGCACTTTTTCTGCATTTAGCAAAATTAGCGAATGTTATTTTAAAGCATATATATTTTAAGACAATAATATTTAAGGCATAAATATTTATTTTGGACGTTTAATAATGCATTTCATATTGATGTGAAAATATAATAAGCAATATTTTCTATTACATAACTAGGATGATCTATGTTTTCAGTTTTCCAAATAACGCATTTCTAATAACAGCACTTCACAAACACTTAGCTAAATGAATGCCCCTTTAATATGAATCTTGAAAAATACCAAATTGATTTACGATGATAGTTCGCAATGATTTAATTAATAAGGAATAGCTATCGAACTATTTTAAAAAAACGTGCATTCCTATTCTCGTTCATAACCTAAAATAGTCATGAAAAAAGAATAATGATTCAAGTAATTAAAGACGTGGAATGATTAGATTGTGCAAATGTCGCCTAAGAGTCAAGGCGAAAAGCAAAGTTAAAACATGAATTCATTAAAGAATATAAAAGCGTGGAATGATTAGATTGTCTAGAGTTCGTCTGTTATACATCATTTATATACCGCGTGGCCGCTAAAATTCGCTGTCACCCCAACAATACCTGAACAGAAAGAGCTGTAGTCATAAAAGTGGGGTCTAGGTATAGTAAAGTGGCCATGCGCTACGCAGTGAAACCCCTTACAGCGTCACCTGGCGGCTCCATTGGGAGTGAGCGTTCTTATCTCAAAAACTATACGAGATACGGGAAAAAAGTCAGCTACAAAGTGGTTCAGCATCACCCATTTACTGAGAGAAGACATCTCCAGTACATTAATGTTAAAAATTGAAAGCGTAAAACGTTTTACTGATGCTTTTGTCAGCGTGTCAACACCCATCATTGTACAACTTTCAGCGGGGAATTCGCAGACCAGCGTCCAGATGTGTATTGTTGCTATTGTTGTAACTTTTAGCATGAAGGATAAATGGGCTTAATGTCAGGGTAAGTGCAGTTTTGTGAAATCCCACCAAACGAATGTGCATTTTGTGCCTTCCATCCGTAGCATTGTTGTACGAATGAATGAGCATCCTTTTCAAATGAAGGTGTCTTTTCTTACTAAATGGATGAAGTTGAACAATTTTGCACTTCGCTTTCCTTCCCGTATCTCGGATAGTTTGCACTCACTCCGAATTGAGCCACCAGGTGGTGCTGTAAGCAGTTTCCTTGCGCAGTGCAGGACAACTTTACTATGCCTAGACCCCACTTTTATGACTGTAGCACTTGCCAATCAGAAATTATTGGGGGTGACAATGAACTTGAGAGGGCACACAGTATATACATATATGTATTACACACACACACGCAATTGTGATAATCCTTGCAATTTAAAACAGATAGATATTCATCCTGCCACCCGTCGAACTTTTCTAGATGCTCCAGTACAGGTACTCAAAAAATTGAACAATCCTTGAGCATTCACTTATTCAAACGTGTTAAAGTGAAGTTTAAAAATTCACAAATGTTGGATTCGTGATGACTTCGATGATGATGAAGAACGGCAAAGATGTAACATCATTGGATTTCTTTCTTTGGGGTTGTCTATGTCAAAAAGTCCACGCGTACCCGTGCATCGAAGGAGGATGGACGGAGGACTCCACGTGCATCCACTCAATGCAGTCCCATTGATTCGAAAAAAATTTCGACAAAAGATTGCGTTGCCTATGCGCCATCCAAGCCGTGGAATGTTATTCGAACGATGTGCTACTCCATACATAATCCTATCCTATGTACTTTATGTTTCAATAAAAAAAAAATATATACAATTCAGAAAATACAAAAACTTTTCTACATAATTCAAATCTTACGTCCATTTTGGAACACTCTTAAGAAACACTCCTAATCTCCTCACAAAGAAGACTGAAGTTCGTAACAACTTCGTTTAGCTTCAAATGCTCACACAGTACAATTAAATATCGAAATTGGGAGGCTTTTTTTACATAGACAAAATATCGAGATGAAACAATGGTTTCATCTTCTCAGTATTTTTCTTTTTTTTTTTTTTAGCACCCGAGTGCTATTATTTCGCCCAAGTTTTTGTGCAGACACTTTTTCCTACAATGAGCGCGTCGAGTCACTTTTCAAATGCTTTTTTTTTTAATGGATTGTGTGGTTTTTTTTAGTAAATATATTTAGAGTATAGCTAGAAAACACCTGGCGAATAGTGTAAGATGTTTTAGTAGGCGATTTTAAAGTAGATTTTAATTCGGAAGAAGTGTTTTATAGAACAGCGAAGACAAATACGGTACACTCATAGATTACGATACACTTTCCGAATGGTATTGATAAAGGGGAAGTATAGTTTGACTATGCCAGGCGAAAAGGGTTAAACAGTTTTGTTGGGCGATTTCAATATAGATTTCGATTCCGGAAAAGTGTTTTATGGAACAAGGAAGGAGAACACGGTACGCTCATGGATTAGGATGCCCATTCCAAACAGTATTTAAAATATGTCTACGGGATAGAGTTGGAATAGGCCTGGAGAAGATTGTAAAACAGTTTCAGTAGGCGATTTTAAGATAGATTTCGATTCCTAAGATGTGTTTTACGGTACAAGCAAGAGTGGATTCCTATTTGAACGCCCCCGCTCTCGCCAACCGAAAAAATCCCCGCACTTTGCCAAGCTTTGCAGTCATGGGTCTCTAGGACTTATGCACACGTTTCAACGCTCCCAAAAGAACTCGATGAAAACTACAGTGAACAGTTTAGCGATCCACGCACCCGTTAAGGAATCGGAAGACACTTCATTATTAAAACTATATTCATTGGCAACCCAAAATAAATAAAAACGGAACGGAATGCTTTACTTACAGGTTGTTCGCAATCGCCCTTTTAATTCTAAAGGACGATTGCCACATCCATACAAAAAATCGTCGTGGTGGCTCCGTATGTTGAAGGATCGCCACCTTGGCGAGAGTCGGGCCGTTCAAGTAGGTGTCAAACCAGAAAGAGAAACACGGCACACTCATGGATTAGGATGGACATTCGAAACACTCTTTAAAACGGTGAAGTAGAGTTGTAATATACTTGGCAACGATTGTGAAATAGTTTAAGTAGGCGATTTTAAGATAGATTTCGATTCCAAAGATGGGTTTTATGAAACGAGGAAGCAAAATACGGCACAGTCATGAATCAGGATGCACTTTCCAACGGAATGGAATAAGGGAGAAAAATAGGGACGACGCATCAACTATGATACGCTTTTAATATAGAGCACTTTGGTGCGTATTTAAAATCTGAAAGTGTTTCAGATTTTCTTCCCTTTTTTTTCAGTATTAGTTTCGCTCAATTTTTTTTTTTTTTTTAATCTTGCCTGAGAGAATTCTAATAATTTATTTTCCTACTCTCCCCACCACCACCCCCAACCCGTCGAATAGTGAAGCCAGAGATACGGGTTTTTGATCTCAATATGTGTCCCTAAGCACTTTGCATGCTAATATTTTCCTGTATGTTAATGAGTGATATTTTCTTACACAAAATCAAAGAATTTTCTTCTAAAATTTGACAAAAGCGATTTCAAAAGTTCCAGTTTGAAGTTTCAAATGCTGTCCAATTAAATGAGTAAACTTTTATATTTCTTGCACCGTGGATGGGTCAATATTGCACGCATAAAACTATAATACATTATTTTACATAATTTTTTTTCTTAGTTTTCGATTTGGTATAAGACAAAAGCAGTACAATTGTTTTAGAAAATGAAAAGTCGTTAGATCTCCTTTTAAATTTTCATATTTTTTATTTCGTACGATGCCAATTCATTGATTTAATTTCCATACAGATTTCCTAATGACTGAGCAGCTTAATAATTTGATATGCATGTAGTTTTCTAAAATTGTAATATTTCTCGTTACGATATCCGTATGTGGATTTATACACTCATCTCTTGTTTTAAATTTCAGTTTCATTTTATGATGAATTTAGTTCATTTAATGACTATAAAAATTTTCCAAAGAGCGTGTGACACATTTTATAAAACAATAACTACATTAGGTGATTCTATTACTAAGCCACAACGTAAAAGTCGTATTTTGTTAATAAAAGTGTAGAACTAAGAAAAAAAGTCTGAATTTCTTTGTTTATTGTAACTGGAGGGTGTTGCTGATTAAATAAAAATATGAAATACACGTTGATGTATATGGGGCGTCTCCAAATTCATGGGTCAAACTTTAAAAGGTAGAAAATATATTTATAAAGAAGCATATTTTGTACAGCAATGAGGGGTGGGGAATAAAAAGTGCCATGTGATTTTAGCAAGATGGGGGATCCATTCATTTACGCAATAATAAGCGTAATTACCTCAGCCTTTTCTACTTTTTTTTTCGCCTACACATTTGATTTCCGACACCTCATTAAAAATGTAGGCGGAAACATACGAATGGAAAGGTAATTATGCTCATTATTTCAGGAATAGATGGATCCCCATCCTGCTGAAACCATATAGTATTTTTCATTTCCGACCTCATATTGCTATATAAAGAAAAGAGATTTTTTATATGCATCTTGCCTATCCTTAAAGTTGGCCCATTTGAATAAAAATGTCTTTAATTACTTGACAACTTTAAAAATCTGGAGTGACTCCGCTTGACTCTCGGACGTTGTGCCCAGATGCTAGTACGCTTCATATAATTTTAGTTTGGTATAGGCCGTTAGGTATGAGAATATCCTTTTGTAGCCCTGTAAAAAAACTGTGAAGCCTACACACACCAAAAACCTGAACAGTCTGTAACAGAGTGATCGATAATATGCGTATCTAACTGAAGCTCAATGGAATGCACTGTACAGACGCTAGAGCAGTATTAAGAATTTGTGCCGTAATGGCCTGTATAAACAACGTAAGCTCTACAAACACCGAAATCTAGACAGGTTGTGTGACAGTGACCTATAGTATAAATACCCAATTTGAAATTATTTGAATGCACCACACTAGCAGACTTAAAAAGATTTGCGTCCGTAGACCGTAATGTATAACAGTTCTTTTTGGAACCCTGAGAGCAAGCTATCGGCTCTACACACAGTGAACTCTATTCAGTTAGTATAACAGGAGTTATTTTGTAGCCATGTAAAAATACTGCAAGTTATATTCACAGCAAAATCAGTGCAGGTCGTGCTAGGGTGGTCTATAATAAATGTACTAAATTTGAACTCAGTCGAATGCACCGTTTAGACGCGAGCGCACTTTCGAGAATTTCGGTCCATAGGCCGTCATGTAATACAATTTCATTTTTGCAGCCCTGAAAAAAAAACTATAAGTCCAATACACATCAAAATCAATACCGGTCGTGCGTCGGTGGTCTATAACATATATACCCCATTTGAGCTCCCTCGAAAGAACGCATTAGGAGCTATCGTCTTCAGTCACATACATGAACATGCATGCATACATCCCCCTAAAAATAGCTTCCACGAATTCAGAAGATCTCAAAACGTGTCAATCCATCCAAATTTCAACGTCGCATTTTTTCGCGATTACAGTGTACACCGGTTATAACGGACCTGGGATAGAACGTACTATCGGTCAGAACGTACCTGGAAGCTAGGTCCCGATGGAAGTCCTCTATTTATAATGTTATTGAACTTCCGTTAAAACGTAATTAACAAAAGTACGTACTTCGGCTATGGCGTACTTTTTATACCCAAGCCAAGAATACAATTCTGCTATTATAAAGCGTTTTATCTCCTTTTTCGCGTACATTTCAGTACATTCCAAAACACTCGTTGTCCGTTTTCAGATTCTCTGGCGAGATGAATGGTGCATGAAGGAAGGGAGCGATCTTTCCCCCCTGCTTTTCAGGTCTATGAACAAAACCAAGTCTTTTCTTTGGCATTCATCCATGTCAATGCCTTTTGAAAAGGTCTATCTATAATGATTCTGATGAGAGTGAAGAAGAAACAGAGGAGCTTATACCACGCCTATACCCGGCCCATTCCATGCTGCAAAAACAGCATCACGATTGTTTGAATGCCGCAGTGATGATGCAGAGACTGTCCAAAAGTCTATTATGGAGATCCAAAACGGTATTTTTAAAGTAGCCTCTGCCCATTTAAAACAAAAGAAAATAACAGATTATGGATCTCCATAAAAATTGTAAGTGATAAAGAATTTTCTTCTGTTTATTTAATTTAAATTTTAAAAAATGAGACCTGTTTAAAACACACATTACAGTGAAAGGATGAGCCCACTTTCTTTTTTGGTGTCACATTGAATCTTACCGGCAGTATGTCTTATAACGCACTTCGGCTATAACGTACTACAGTAGAACCTCGATTAACCGAAACTCTCTTTTAATCGAAGTCGGTTTCTTCTTCACTTTCTACTATCATCCAAAATTTTCTCTGAACAAACAGGCATTTTTAAAGTTTTTTTTTCTTTTCCCACATTCCTTTCGTATGCAAGCTATCCTTTCCAAACTGCGCGTGCAGATACATATTTTGGAATTCCCTTTCATAGAATTCCTTCTCGCAAGCTGAATTCTCGGTATGGGAGTGTACTCTTCCCCATTTTCAAACATCCCTGTTCTAAATAAAAACAAACCCCATTTCGAAATTTGAAAGATCCTACTGCCGAGTCTCAGAACAATCGAATGTTATTGCACCCTCTGTTTCTAAGATTCCTCTCGACTCATGCTTTTAGGAAAACTTCGGGATAGAGCAGCACGGACACCCGATGAAGCAGCTTCCATTTAAACCATTTTAAGTTTTTGTTTCGGAAATAAAATGATTTTCATTTATAATTTTAATTTATTTTGAGTTGTCACTCTCTTATGACTCTAGAGTTAAAATAGTCATCCTAGCAGTTCAATGACGCTACTCCCTATTAAACTAGATGGTTATGGATGAATTCTCGATGATCCGAAGTAGGTTCGGTCCCAATGACTTCGGATCATCGAGGTTCTACTGTACTTTTTTAGGTCCCGTGAGAGTACGTTATAACCGGTGTCTACTGTACCCTACTTTCCTGACACGTGATACAGGCTCGGTCAGTAAGAAGTGAGTCTAATAATAGGAGTTTTCCTGAATTTCCATATCTGTACGCGGGCTTCAACACACACACACACACACACACACACACTGGTGTCTGAAATTTTAAAAATCCACGGAAGAGAGTAAATTGACTCACGCAAGGGAGGTCCGGGCAACTGGCAGGATAAACTCCTGGGGCGTCCGTCGGGGGGCACGACCGGCTGGTTCGCGATCCAAGGGTAGACCAGGGCCTCGGACAGCGATCCCGTGGACGCTCCCAGGTCCACGGAGTTGACCCTGTGGGGACTCCACCTGTACCTCACTTTCTTCCAGATGGAAGGCAGGGCCAGGGCGAGCCGGGCCGGACTGCTGTCTCTGCGGCCCGCAGCCATGGCCGGGACTGACTGACACTCGAAAAGGATGGGCGCTCCCTTCCTTCCGAGCCCACGCCACCTTGCGGTTGCCATGGCGACGGAAGGGCGGGCGTTCGGGGGCGTCGGGGGGCCACACACGCAGGAATGGGATCGAGACGGTTCAAAAAGTTGGAAGATTTCGGGACGAGAAACCGATATTCTGGAGGGTTGGACCACGGGAGATGGTTTCAGGGGGTTTGAGTCATTAAAGACAGTTTGGTTTTTCGAACGAGGAGTTTCTCTCAATACATAATACGGATGGACGCGACCGGCGATATCGGCCCTAAACGCAGAGCCCGATCCAGACAACGGTGGGCCCTGGGCAGAAGGAAAAAAATGGGGCCGCGCGCAATAACCTCTCCCTTCCAAAAAAGAAGAAGAAAAAAAAAGATTATGATTGGTTTATTCTGAAAAGTTTTAAATAGCTTCCCCCTTCCAAACACAATTTTTTAAAAGTCATCTGAAATAAATGAAGAGAGTTATGGGATGTCGATAAAACAGGTAGTAAAACGTGACATCGAAATGCTATATCCAATGACCAACATGAACGGATTACAACCCCTTTTTGTAAACAGTAATATTTTTTTTAAATAACGGATTCACACAAATAATTCAGAATTTTGCAATTTTTTCAACAATGAAAATACCGTTCACAAAATGGAGTGGGTTATTTTCTGACAGGCTGGTATGCTATATCGACTCTACAGCATTTCGAATCATTGGAAAGAAAAAAAATAGTTTATAGAATTGTAAATTTGAATCATTTTCATTTTTCATGATTTATAATTAAAAAATCTTTTGAAATAATAACTTTTGAAACGTTTTTCTCCTTTGTCATTGCTTAGTAAAATTATAAAATGTAAGATTTTGGGGCCCCTAAAATCTGTGGGCCCTGGGCAGTGGCCCCGTTTGCCCTGCCGGTAATAGGGCACTGCCTTAACGGTGTATTTCGAAAAAATCGTGTGATTTTGGTACATAAGTACAAGTAAACTCATGATGTCAGGCGCTTCCACATTTTAAAAGGGTCTCTTGACAAGCTGTACCACATACTGAAATAAACGATCCACCTGTATCCGTTTCAAAACTTTTAGAAAAAATTCTTAAAATCGGTAATGTTCGCACAACATGTCAGGCTTTGAAAAATCTTGCAGCTCCGATCCCTGTTTAAGAATTTTCTGAAAATGTCACAAAAGGCACAGTTTTTTCGCTTATTACAGTGTGTCAAACAGCGGTACTGGCACATCCAGTCTTGGCCCGAAATGTCACCGATCGTGGTAGCCATGTGTGAAGGGTGGCCACTCTGAAAAATGTTTTGTTGATTCAACAAAATTTTGTTTAGCTCTGTTTCAAAGAAATCTTTTTGTTGAATGCACCAAACTGCTCATTCAATTAAATATTTTGCAGACTCAACCAAACTGTTGTTAACGCTTTGAAGACGGGCGGTCGATTTTTCAACCAAGCAGTAGAACACCTTAAAGGACGGGCTTGGTTCCTATTTCGACCCACTCATGCTTTCCCCCTCTGTCATTGTTCACCTGTACTGGACCGGCGGGGAGAGATGTCAACATCCATCCATGAATTCAGTTGCACCCCAGTTCCTGAAAAGGAGAATATACGCGTAAAGGTCATCCCCTTGTTCAGGAAGTTCGTTTTACTTCGGGGGCGGGAAAGAGTCATCCGTCCATGATGGTTGCACAAATTGCAGCTTCAGCTAAGAGTCACTGAAATGGGGGAAAGCATTTTTTCAGATGCTCCCGTCCTTCGGAAATAGCACGGCCAAAATTTCCCCTCCGGGAAAAGGTATTCAACGAACTATTTTGTTGAGAGCAACCCAATGATTCGACCGAAATAGGGCCAGCCCAATTTTTGTGAAATCGACACAATTTTGTTCAAATCATTTTTTTCCCGTGCGACAGGACCCCTGATGACGACATCGCAAACACCCGAGACCACGATGAGAATCCAACCGAGATCCAAGGCGTGATAGAATGCCATCCCGTTAGGCACTGTACCGCTCGGGAGCCATTATAATGTTCTTTAGTTTGCAAACGATTTGGCTTGTTGCACGTATTCCTAAAATCGTGTAGCTTTTCATTCTAAACCTTATTTTAGTGTATTGCATGCCTTGGTGACACTTGCGACAGCCTTCGCAAAAAACCCGAACGAAATTCCTGCACTTCCGTACTTTATCCTGTATTTTAAATTATACAGTCACACTACTTTGTCGGTTGAGTCGGTGTATGCAAATGTTTTTTGAAATGCCCAATAGCTGCGATTCAATGCGATGCATGGCTCGTCATTTGCTTAACCCTCTCGTCACCCTGAACCTCATAGGAGGTTCCTACTTCCAATAGCCATATTGAGCAAGAAAACAATGGAATGGAGTATTTTTTTCTTTCAGTGATATCCATATCATTCATTCATGTAGAAAGTATAGGAGGCTCTTCACTAAGATGCCTAAATCGCGTCTAGATGGCGGTACGAGTCCATGGAGATTCTTTTTGACAGTTTTCGCTTCATGGTTTCGGGAGAAAAATTAAGAAAAAATAGGACGCTGCTTTTGGACCGTTTTTTTTCTTTTTAAGGTCAGTATAGTTTTTTTTTTCTTATTTCTCCACCTTTACCTAATAGGTGCATCCTTTTCAATTCATTTTAGTACAACAAAATGCTTCGAAAATGTAGACATGAATATTAGAAAAATCGAATAGGAATCGACATTCGAAAAAAATAGTTTTGCATGATTGAGAATAGTCTTTCAGATGCATTCAATGCTAGACAGATTTATTGTCTCTGATTTTTCATAATTCGGTGACGAGAGGGTTCAATTGTTTCACGACAGACTAGCGTTGAAAACTTTGTAAAAAATCCCTTGTATGGGGCATACCATTTTCTACGAAGTTCAGCTAGATACCTGAAATAATAAGGAATCATTTGCTAATCATAAAACTTTTCGCGTTGCTTCAGTCTAGACAGGGCTAACGTCTGGACAGAGAATGTCTGGACGAATCACTCATACCATCCGTTCACTGACATTTATGGGAGCTTATAAGAACTTTTGTATTCTTGATAGCTCCCATTCAGTGTCCAACAGAATAGAGATTCTTTCAGCCATTGAACGGAGGAGGAGTCCAGTCTGGAAAAGGAACAGTACTAGGAAATCCGATCCCCCCCCCCCCCCACTCCCCCGGAAAAGTTTGCTGGACTCGTCCCGCTGGATAAAGACGAGCAAAAATTCTCCCTATTTGTGTAGCGTAGCCAATAATACATGAATCCATAAGTTCTTCCGTGGGCTGGACCCACACCACCTAGATACAGAAGGCCTGAGAACAGAAGCTTTTACGTCATGGCTAGGTCTTCTAAGAGGACGTCATCACAGTTTTACTTTCACAAAGTAAAACTGTTTAATATTTCTGGTGACAGATACAAATTTTAGAAGTTATCTTAAGTTGAAGATAAAAATTGAAACACATTTCTGAAAAAAATTATTTAGGATGATCTACTTCTATATCCTATTATATATAATGAGTGATAGTTAAAATTTCCTATGGGTCGTAAAATTAAATTTTCTATCTTCAATCATTAAAATGTTTTATGCGAGAGTAAAGTCACCACACACTTTGAATAATTTTACTTTGCGAAAAAAAAAATGTGTGATGACGTCACTTGAGTGGACCTAGTGATGACGTAAAATTTTCTGTTCTCAGGCATTGTATATCTAGGAGGTGTTGGCTGGACGGGTCCCGCTGGATAAAGACGTCATCACGCGGAATTGAAATCGAGAAAAAAATATTTTATAACCAATTTTTGTCAGATTCCTAATCCGAGCAAAAATTTTGCCTATTTGTGTATCGTAGCCAATAATACATTAACCCTTTAACGCGCAGTGTTCCCTCTTTGGGAACACCCAACTCGGACGTTTCGACGGTTGCCAGTCACGAAGAATAGATTGGATTTCTATCAAAATAGTGGCGGATGACAGAGCTCCACGAGAATCCCTTACACTTTAGCATGTCATTTCGCGTAAAAAAAATGTCACGATTATTTTTAACAGCACTGACATCTGCCGAAAAATTGAAGAATGCGAAAACAGTTGGATAGAGTGTTGGATAGAACAGTTGGAGAGACCCCTTTTTTTGTACAGCCAGCTGCGTCAAAAAAAGGGTCTCTAGATCTGTGGCACGCGATGAACGTTTCGATCGTGCGCTCTCTTGCTGGTTGTAAAGTCGAGCGATGGCAACGGCTGTCCTTTTTCCAGCTTGGGAAAGGGTTGCGCCTCAAAGGGTTAATCCATAATTGTACACTTTGGATATTGGCCAGCGCGGCGAGAGGACATCATTCGGGGTGCTCCATACGCCCATCTGCAAAGGATTATGCATATGAAAATAGGGATGACGGTTTACCGGGAACCTTACATGAGCAGCCATTATAGGTTGTGAGCCTGTGTCCATCGCCCAATCATGAAAAGTCGCCGTAGGTGGCCATCTGTTACGTAGTTCTTATCAAAGAAAACATAGGAAGTACTGTTTTCTTAGAACTAATGACCAGCAACAGGGCGGTCAGTAGAATCCTCATCGCCGTGCTACAGGGCTAAAATCCTTTTCCTGGCACAGTCTCTTTCCGACGCTTTTAACAGCTAGTCGAAGAAAAAAAAAAGGTTAAACGATCCCAAAGCCGAATACGCCCGTTGCCGTCTCTCGAGTTAACTACCAACAACGGGGCGTCCCATCGATGACAACGACTGCAGTTTTTCAGCGTTGGCCGTCGCTCTTCTATAGGGATGCGAAGATAGTTGCACCTCGAAGGGTGCACCATGATAGAGTGCCGCCCCATCACAGAGTACGACAGAAGGAGGCTTTCAATGAATGCCTGTCTCTAAGCTGCTGTTCACCGCCATGCATTGGAATTATTTTGAGTGCTGCTCCTGTGAAGAACTATTCGCGTAACAGACACGCACTTTTCAGTGAAATTGGGGAGCTCGATCTCGTCATCCTTGATGACATGTGTTTCATTCCCAGTAGCCGAATATATCTCATAAATACGTTTTAACCCTTTAACGCGCAGTGTTCCCGCTCTGGGAACACCCAACTTGGACGCTTGGACGGTGGCCAGTCACGAAGAATAGATTGGATGTCTACAAAAAGAGTGGCGGGTGACCTAGCTCCACGGGAGATCCTTTACTTTTGAGCACGTCCTTTCCCGTCAAAAGATTATTTATAAACAGCACTGACATCGGCTGAAAAAGGGAAGCATGCGAGAACGGCTGGATAGAGGGCCCCATGCCGGAAAAAAAGGGCAGCCATTGCCGTCGCTCGACTGAACGACCAGCAAAATGGCTGACGACGGCTGCCCTTTTTCTGGCATTGGGAAAGGGTTGCACCTCAAAGAGTTAAAGAGTGACTTCTCATACAGCTCCCTGTATTAAAAATCTTTTGATCTATCCTGTAAAAGAACTCTCCATGCTACGTACACCCTTTTCCTTATGGGTGCGGGTGCAAGTCCGATCTTTCGTGACTTCCATGTCCTCCGAGTGGTTGAACGGTATCTCTGGGGGTGCCGATTTCAAGGGGGTGAGTCCCTCCTCTGGAATGGGTTCAAAATGAGGGGACCACTGCGGCCCACCAATGGGAAGGCGCACCCCCTCTGCCCATCGCCTCCCTTCGGAGGGGATCTGGTTTGCGGTTGCCATGGGACATCCGAAACAAACAACACACCCTTTTCAGTAGTGAACAGGGTACAGTACATAGAAATAACCTGTATAAATTTCGTAATAATCGATGCCTGTGGACGGGAGTTGGAGCACAGACAGACAGACACACCGAAATCATGAACACTTTTCAACCCTGTCGGAAAGCGTTAAAAAAACGACCTGTGAAAACTTTGCTTTAACATGTAAGAAATAGGAATCCATTATCTATACACAACAGCTTTGTCGGTAAAACAGTGAAAATTGGTTTATTTTAATGGAACGTTGAAAAAGAACGCGGCATTTCTTTCCAGTAGACACTTAATCCGCCTATACATAAAGCGTTTGAAAATTGAGTTCAAGAAGGATCCAAATTTATTTTGGACGAAGACTTTGTTCCGGAAGAGCTTAACCCTTTCATGGGCCATTTATTTATCTTTTGAATTTCTCATATTTTCGGGGGTTTTACTATCCATTAAACAATAGCATTTAAGAAAAGATATTTTATTGGCCCAATTTTATGTTTACATTTTAATTCTGGGGATAAAAAGTATCTAGCAGTTTTTGACTTCAGGCAGTTCATGTATGAGTCCATGCATACCTATCCGCACTTCCATTCTTTGGATGTTAGGGATGGTTGAGCAGTACAAACATAACACCCAAACTCCAATCTTAGAACCTCGTGTCTAATGAATGCTTTTGAATTTTCAAAACAAATGGGTTCATGTCTGAATCGCTCAAACAAACGTGGCAGAACTCAATAGATGAGTTTTCCCAACGTTGTAAAAGCAAGGCCAATACATTTGAGTGAGTATTCTGCTTTCCACGGGTCTATTTGGTAAGATTTTGTAGGTGGGAAGTCATCTTCCCGGTGTCCATGAAAGGGTTAATATTCGGAAATTGAAAAGTGTATTCTATTCAGCCGAGTGCCAGGATGGGAAGACGACGACAGACAGAACCCATCTTGCGAAAAAACGGGCACTTTGTGAATGAGCAAAACGACTTTATTCCGACTATGAATGAAACTCTACGACGGTGATTAGCAGAGAAGACTGACTACCTTTCGAGCAAAATCCATAGTTTCGAGGAGAATACGCTTACAGCTGGCGAAACCCACGCCATCTGGCGTTTCCATGGCGACGGGGATGAGGAAGATTCGGAATGTGTTATGTTGTGTATCGGATGAAGGCGCACGACAGAAGCCTCTGGTGGTGAGAAATGAGAAGTGGGAATGGAATGGGCTTTTTCCAAAGCTCTGCCAGTGTGCGCTTTGGCATTGAATGTATCCACAGGAATGAGCGAGAAATAAAAAAAAAACAAGTCCATAAGTCATTCCGATGTTTGTTGAGTACCGAGCTGTCTTTTAAAATACCGTTGATGGGCTCACGAATGACATTCCGTCCACTCAAGCGCAGTTTTCAACTGCAACACACCTACGCTTTCGTTATTATCCAACGAGCGATGCAAGGGCGGATGAAAGGGGAGGCGGAGGGGGAGACCGCCCCCCCTCCGAGAAAGAAGAAATGAATGTAAAAGATCCTATTTTACTTCCATAAAATCTATGTATATGTCAAACTTCTATCTAACCGCCCCCACCCACAAACTTGCATGAATCCGCCACTGGAGCGATGGGCATGCATGAAGAAAACGAGTCGAAGAAATGGATTGTTCAATCCAGTCGACACCATCGATTTCGAAAAATTCATTCGAACACTCGGCCCATCGCATTCGAATAGCGCGAGGCATTCGAGCAACGAAACGATGCCATTCGAATAGTGAAATCGAGAATATTGACTAGTCTATGCATCGATTATGGATTCTCTTCGAAATCGATTCATCCATTTTTAAAATCATTCCAATGGCATACCGCTATGTCTGACACGTTTGGAGGTCATGGCCCTAGTAGCACAACTCGTTCAAAAATCGTTCAAAAGACGCGTTCTGAACGACTTTTGAACGAGTCGTGCTACCAAGGGATATACGTACTACGTTCGGTGACCGTTTTCTTAAAATAGCTAATAGGTAAACACGCTCAGTTTTTTAGCGTGTGTTTAAAAGAAAAAAGTTAAAAAAAGATTACAATTTAAATTATATTTATATATATTTATTTTTAAATTGAAAATTTATGGAAAAATTGAATGAAAATTTCATCATGGACCCTTTTCTTAAAATAGATAATATGCAACACGCTCAATATTTTTTAGGGTGTTTTTCAAGGAAAAAAACTTAGAAATGATAACTTAAATTATATTTACATTTTTAAAATAGGAAATTTATTGAAAAAAAATTATTGAAAATTTCACCGTTGGCTATTTTCTTAAAATAGCTAATATGTAACACGCCGAATATATTTTGGCACGTGTTTCAAAGAAAAAACTTGAAAATGACAACAATTTAAATTATATTTGTATTTTTTGAGTTGGAAACTGATTGGAAAATTTCATCGTCGGGAAAAACGGACTATGAAAAATGCTTTTCAAAATAATCAGATGTGTCTTTGCACGTGTACCGATCTACCTGTTATTAATGTAACAGACGTTACGTTAAGTTGTCTTTTAAAATCTTTAGAATATGAGATAGTCCAGTGTAGTGAATAAGCCTTTTCCTCAAAGTTCATTCGATTTTCCCAAATAAAAAAAAGCTGCAAAACATAATAAAATAGATCTACGCCCAAACTTGCGGTCTATTGACACTCCTATAGGTCGAAGAAACAGGCGTGCAAAGTTAAATCATGGACCGTTCATTAGTTCTTGCGAAACCATGTTTTGTGCATTCAATGCGAAAAAGATTTTACAAAGGGCATTCCATAAAAACTGAGAGTCATTTTTTTACGTAGTGGCAACACCGCCAAACTAAAAAATAGAAGTGCAGGCGATTTTTTGAAACTGTTAACTGTACGTTTATGCAAAATTCTAAACGAAGCAGACGATTTTATTTTCCTAGTCACGTGCTTGTTTAAAGAACTGTTTTATTTGCCCTACAGAAATGGAGATGAACTGGTAGGGAATTGGACATTACATCACGATAATGCTCGCCCGCATGTCGCTACTTCTGTTCGGCAATATCCTAGTCAATGCAATATTAAAATCACGCCACATACCCCTTACAGTTTAGATCTCGCACCCTGCGATGTCTGGCTCTTTCCGACGTCCAAGGAGAAGCTCCGTGGCATAAAATGGAACACAGATTCTGAAGTTATGTCAGCAGTGGAGGGTTCTTTGGAGCAGCTTCCAGAAAAGGGCTTCTCTACTTGTTTTGAAAGGTGGGTTGAACGGTGCATATCATCTGACGGTAGGTATTTTGTAAAAGAATGCTGTACTTTTTGCCGTAAATCTATTTCTTGATTTTTTAGGATTGGACTCTCAGTTTTTATGGAATGCCCCTTGTATTTTTCAACGAAAGCATTTAAATTTACGACAGACGTCGCTTGCTATTTGAATGGCCATAACTAGCGTTCTGCAACACGTAGTATCAAACTAAAAACAGTTTTGTAATCCAATAGTATGGGTTTTGCCTCCAGAAAATACAACAAAAATGTGAATCCTTGCTAAAATAGACCTTTTCAACGGAACTCGGAAGCCCTAACTGAAACGCGCAAATGCTGCTACTGAAAATGAGCGTAAGATTACGATCCTTCCAAACGGGTCTATATAATTTGTTTTTCGTCTTAAGGGTGTTGTTCGAAGATGCGAAATCCCCCACACGGACTTATAATACACAAACGAAAATAAACTCATTGGGCCAGGACCTCGAAAAAATTCAGGAGGATCCTTCACGAGCTGCACTCTACATCGTAATCCATAAAACGTGAGTGTCCTTCATGAAGAAACAAATTCTGCAACAGGGAGTCGAACAGCAAACATTTTCGAAGAGTGCCAGTCCTGCTCCCATTCAGAATTTTTTCTGAAAGTTTCGTCGAGGGTCGTCGGGAAGGATAGGAAGGGTGTACTGTATTACAAACTATTGGAGTCCAGTGAAAGTGTAATGGCCTTATCACACTAAAGGGAAAATCCGAGCCCCTTTGCGCTGGACCCACTTTTCCGACGGACTGGAAGGCGTGGTTGTCTTGAAGGGTTGCAAAAGTAAACAAACTCTCTCCGACGATCCGTATTTTTTTCTTTTTGATTTTGGTTCTCTATAATCAAAATTTTAGTTGTTAAAAAATGAAGAAATTCGTTTATATTGTTTAAATAACCTTCTGCAATCTCGCTTAGAGTCGATGCAGGTGGGAATCCAACTTTGCGTCTTCTCAACGATGGGATGGAATAGGTTATCGCTGGATTCAAGATTAAAAATTGAAAAAACAAAATAACGATCGTTACGCACTTTCATAGAAGATAAGAAAAAAATTATAAAGGAAAGAAAATCCCTCTTAAATACTATTTTTGATCTTAAAAACCAGATACATGCTTGTATTTTAATTAAAAAGTGCAGGTGCAAAGCAGTCAACGTTACAGGTCGGCACATAGAATTTTACTCGATACCAAAGTCAAAATGGACTCAATATTAAAACTCAAAAGTTTAAATGATCAGATCGCTTACACATCACTTCAAAGTAAGGCTATCTACTTTTCTTTCTTTTTCTAAATACTAAACACAAAATTAATTCAATAGTAATGCTCAATAGTACAAATTATCAAATTAAGAATGTGTTTGACTTAGATATTTTTTTGAGAGAATTTAGAAATACCCATCTTTTTATTCTCACAGTAAAACCTTGAACATTTGCACACATAAATAGTAAGTATGCAAGCACACATTCAAAACAAAATCTTCAAATTGCGATATTTTCTCCATAGAAAAATCAGACTCCGTTATTGCAGAAACAGTTTGTAATTTCCGCTAGGCCTGCAGACAATTCATTATTTAGAACGAATGATACAGTGAGATAATATTGGTTCCAATTTCCTTTCTCTGTCTACGACAATCTTCGTGTTTAAGAAAACCATGGATTATTTATAACCAAAGCTATGCCGAATGGAGTTCCAATGCATGGTTTGTATTTTTGTAATAGCTGTGTAGTTACGCAATTTCCATTCAGTCATTTCACGCGTCATGAACCAACGTCAGTTAAAATGAAAACTCAAATAAAAGAAATTATTTTAAACCTGAAACTAATCATTTATTTAATTCTTGTGAATTACAAACGAATAAAAAAATAACAAGAGCACACTCGACAAAAAAGTGGTGGTAACGCGTAGAATTTATTAAAAACTTTGCAAAATAAACACACGTTAAGAGATATTTATGAATGCGACCGTTTCGGTAGCTCCTAAAGGCACACTGTTCTTCGATCGCCATAAAGCTCTACCCTCCAACAGGTAAGAAGGTTCGAACTCGAAGGTTAGAATTTTTGCAGCGGAAGACGGGCGACATTTTTGTACGTCCCGGAACACGTGCAAATTGTTTTGCTACATATACTTTTTTATGTGTGTGATTAACTTTTATGTTATGTGCGTTATTAACATTTTGATGCGTGTCAATTTTAATTTAATATTTTATCTTAAAAAGTAACTCAAAACTGAAATTTTATTTCGTGCGTGTCAAGATTAAACTGAATAACGGAAAACTCGAGACTTTTTATCGTATCGAAATTCCCATTCTTCAGGGAGCTGTAGTCTTACAGAGATTGTTTTTTCCTTTTTATTTGGCTTTCAAAGGGAATAACACTCTTTTAACCCATCAAGCGCCAAAGCTCCCGTTACGGGAACATCTATTATATATTTTTTTCTTAAAATATTTTAACGCAATTTACGAAATACACATTATTACACTATATAACACTCCCTATAGTGTAAATGTTTATATGGAATGTGTACTTCGTAAATTGCGTTAAAATATTTTAAGAAAAAAAATATATAATAGATGTTCCCGTAACAGGAGCGCTTGGCGCTTAATGGGTTAATAATAAACGCTTTAACTCATTCGGTTTCCCGTCACTTTATTTTACAAGTGACATGTCACTTCGATATTCTTTATCTCCAGTAATAAGTTTTACGTCATCAACAGCTCTAGAGTGCGTTCGCCGAGTCGAGAGAACGAAACTAAACAATGGCACGTGCAAACGGGCGATGAGTCAACACCTGGCATTTGGCCAAAGCGCCCAACAGACAGTGTGAATTTCTGCTTCCTCTCATGGAATGAACCCTTTAACGCGCAGTGTTCCCTCTCTGGGAACACCCAACTCGGACGTTTCGACTGTTGTCAGTCACGAAGAATCGATTGGATGTCTATAAAAAGAGTGGCAGGTGACCGAGCTCCACCAGAATCCTTTACTTTTGAGCGCGTCCTTTCCCGTCCGAAAAGGGTCACGATTCTTTTGAGCAGCACTGACATCTACTGAAAAATAGAAGAATGCGAGAACTGCTGTATAGAGGGCCCCCTGCTGAAAAAAGGGCAGCCGCTGCCATCGCTCGACTGGCAAGAGGGCGGACGATCGAAACGTTCATCGCGTGCCACACATCGAGAGACCCCTTTTTGACGACAGCTGGGCACAGAGCGCAGCCAGCTGCCGTCCAAAAAAGGGGTCTCTCGATCTGTGGGGCACGCGATGAACGTTTCGATCGTCCGCCCTCTTGCGGGTCGTAAAGTGGAGCGATGCCCTTTTTTCAGCATTGGGAAAGGGTTCAAGAAAGAGGATCGGAGACTCTACGTGACTTTGAATCTAAACATTGATTGCTGAAGTGGAAAAAAGATTTTCTTTCGTAATCGACCCCTGAAATGCGATCCTTCACGTGATTGTTTTCCCTTCGAGAGCCACGGAAAAGGGGTTTTAACCCAGCGTTCTATGGATCTTCCTATCTCTGAGGCATAGCTATTAAATTTTGTCAGGTAGAGTCTCTTCAGTGTAGGGGGCCCATTGGGAATTGTTTTGTACGAGGGTCGTTTGCACATTTAAAAAAGTGTCACTTTTTGAAAATGAACGAGGGGAAGTTTTTCTGGGTCTTATTTCCGACCTTACTTTGAACATTTTTTCAACTGGCACGGACCACTTATCTCTAAAAGGAAAGAATGAAAGCCCGTGACCCCCTTTACGGAACACCCTGTATAGGTTACAGTGACAGACTATACCACACTCCCTATTGTAAAAGATATCCTTTCATGGGGGCTACAGAAGAAATCCAAGGCGTTAGAGTATGTATTCCTTTGAAGCGTATTCTAGAGCAGTTGTTTCAAACAAACTCAGGTTTATATCGCCATGACTGTTAGCTTCACAGCCCCATACTTTAATTTTCTTTATACTGAGTACAGTGTTGGCCAGGCTTATTTCAACGAAAACCATGTTTTATTAGTATTTGCCATTCAATTTATTTATGTTAAGGTTGCTACCCATTTGGGGTGTCATCGTAAAAAACGAGGGTAGCCACGTCCAATTCTGTCATTGCAAAATGACAGAAATGCGTAATGGGTGTCACTTCCGTTCATAAAATGATTATGAAAATAACTTTATAGGGTGATAAGGAATTGTACAATTGGCTACATCCATATTTCTGAATGACAGCAGGTGCGGGCTTTCTCAAAAGAGTGATCCGTGTGCTGCCTTTCCGTTCATGCGTTCTACGAATGGACTCTTTTACGTTTTAATAACATCCGTGTTAATGCGTCGAAGTGAGCAAATGGGTGTCTTCATCCTAGGGTTGGATTATTTAATACGTCTCTCTGGTTTTATAATGTAAAAGGAACAGGAAATAACAGAATGATCTCGAAAACTTCGTAAATGGATTATAGCTTTGATTGTATATCATGAAATATGCATTTAAAAATACGGAAAAGGGCATATTGCACAATAAAAGATTTTGTTCAAATAACACCGGTCAACAACAACAAAAAAATTTTGAGGGGTTTTCTGTTCTCATGTTTAAATTCTGATTCTAGAGGTTGAAAAACACTTCCATTTTCATTTTGAGTTCTTAAAGTTTGCTTTTGTCGGATGGACGTCGATCCGTCTATTTTAATTGATTTCATAAACGAAAGAGGGCAGCACTTCGATGAACCCGAAAGTAAACTGTATTATTATTGGTAACTCTGTAGTATTGCTTGTAGTATTATTTGTAACATTATTATTTGTTTGTGTTATGATTGGCTCCTACGAACCTAAAAGAAATACGAAAAATAGTCCCTTTTGGACATTCATTTCTTATTATTTTACATTTATAGGTTATTGTTGATCACACATCTTGGATATAAAAGTAGACTTTTATATCCAGCAAAAACTTTTCGGATCCTAATTGAGGGTGGAATTATAAAAAATATATAAAAATCGGTGATTTTTGCCAAAAAATTGAAACATTGCTTCAATTTCTACAAAAGCAAACTTTCATTTTTTAAAAAAGTTATTTTCCTTAGTTTTGGTGTAGGAGAAACTAAAATTGAACATTTAGAAGTCAGAGCCAAAAATCGTGTTGACCGGTGTCATCAAAAGGCAGAACTGAAAGATGGTGGTTTTGACTGTTTCACTGTCCATTACCCGTATCATTTCGAATACCAAGTGAACGGAATGCCGTACACAATGAGTAGAGCAGAAGTGGAGTAGCGGAATCAATGCCAACATGGCATTTTACGTCACCAGGGTTGCATTATTGAATCTCATAATATTGATTAGAATTTATGTGGGGCGAAAGCAGTCTCAAAAGAAACTCTCCTCAAAAATTTTGGATAGTCATTGTGTATTCCATGCTTCGTAGACAGATTTGTATTTCAGTTATTTTTACGCTCATATGTATCGTTATAGTTCATCAAATAGGCTAAAATGGGCCAAAGATTGTGACCTCGTATTGACACTTTATATTTAATTTATGACTTTAGTTATTTTAATGACAGAAAGTGAAAATAATTCACTGATGATGACGATGACGGGTGTCATCCATTCAAACGGAAAAGTGCTCGCTCGTGTTTACATTGAGTTGTTGCCATTCGCAGCGTAGAAGTATCTTCCATTTTGGTACCGCATACATTTGTGTAATATATAAATAAATTGTCGTAGTTTGTAAGCAAATTTTCACAAGATTGAGTGTTATCCAACAGTTCATTTTTGTGAAACTATATTAACAATTCAGTTTTTTTTTTTTTTTTTCAATTTAACAGGGAAGTCAAAACAAATTTCTCTATTGAAACGCTAGCAGTTTATATTTTAACGCGAGAGTTGAAAATGGCTTCTTTTAGTATCCATCTATTCCTTCAACAATGATCGCAATTTCCTTTTAAATAGTTTGCTTTTAAATGCCTCTATAAGCTTAAAAACTTCTTTCTCGAAATCGAGAAAAAAGAAATCATTTCCCATCCTTTCCTGTCGCGTAAATGACTCAAGAAAGTTCCTGGGTAAAAAATAAACTTCCCGGCAGTGCTGAATTTTTGGGAAAAAACGGTCTCGGCCCTTCCTGATTCAAAGTGACGTCTTTCGAGAAAGGTTTCGAAGAATTCAAAGCGAGACTTATTTGGGTTTCATCGGCCGATTTTCTCGCGATTCCTTCTTTTTCGTTATTGGAATGCTTCTTTGAGTCGTAGATTTTTGTTAATCTGCAGAAGAAACTGGAAAATTTTGCTTGCAGCCTTTTTATGGATTGAACGGTGTAGTTCGAAAAAATCACGTGATTTTGGTACATAAATACAAATAAGCTCATCCTGCCAGGCACTTCAACCTTTTGAAACGGTCTCTTGACAAGCTGGACTCCATGCTGAAAAACGATCCATCTGTATCGGTTTCAAAACTTTTAGAAAAAATTCTTAAAAATCGGAAATGTTCGCAGAACGTGTGTCACTCTTCGAAAAATCTTGCAGCTCAGATCCATGTTTAGGAAGTTTTTCTGAAAATTTCGCAAAAGCCACAGCTTTTTCGCTTAGGGCAGTGTGTCCAGCAGCTTAGGAAGAACCCTATGGAATTTTTGGAAGACCAGGGTGCTACTCGTTTATTGCAATGTGTGTACCAAGACTCAGAACAGAGTTTAAGGTCGTAGCTCGAAGAAACAAAAGCTGAGGGTCAGTTTCAATAAACAGATGACGCTAGGAACTCTACAGAGTTCAGGATGATTCGTCATAAGCTACGTTAAACACTGCAATAAACAACAAGAAGAAATGCAAGCCACTCCCTTATATAGAGAGTCTGGCCCCCCGTTCTGCCAAAGGCAGGTTGCCAGGGGTTGCCAAACAACAACAACAAATGTAGCTATGTGCCGAATTAGCATAATCTGGACAATTTTTTTGGAAGTACACTGTTAACCCTTTGAGGCGCAACCCTTTCCCCATGCTGAAAAAAGGGCAGCCAATGATGTATCGCTCGACTTAACGACCCGCAAGAGGGCGGACGATCAAAACGTTCCGACGACCAGCGAGAGGGCGGACGACCGAAACGACAGCTGGCTGTGCAGGCACAGCCAGCTGTCGTCAAAAAAAAGGGTCTCTCTATCTGTGGCACGCGATGAACGTTTCAATCGTCCGCCCTCTTGCGGGTCGTTCAGTCGAGCGATGGCAAAGGCTGCCCTTTTTTCAGCACGGGGCCCTCTATCCGGCTGGTCTCGCATTCTTCCTTTTTTCAGCCGAGTGCTGTTCAAAGGAATCGTGATCCTTTTTTGACGGGAAAGGACGTGCTAAAAAGTAAAGGATTCTCGTGGAGCTCGGTCACCCACCACTCTTTTCATAGAAATCCAATCGATTCTTCGTGACTGGCAACAGTCAAACGTCCGAGTTGGGTGTTCCCAGAGCGGGAACACTGCACGTTAAAGGGTTAAACCTCTAAAGGACAGATTTCTCGTTCTTATCTCGTTTCCGTGTCCCATAGAGATGCGCGCATTCACGAATTTCTGTACCAAATAGCAGCGCAAACGTAACTCATACTGAAAATGCTCTAATGGATACCTGGGCACCCCTACAGTAAGGCACTCGATCGAACAGGATGTGTTATGAATGATCTATTTTGTCCCAGTGGGATCGTCCGTCTCCGTTTTGACGTTAGAAGAACGGGGATGGGGACCAAACTTATTCGCTATTTATGAAAATAGGATTCGTGTACATATGACAGGCAAATATTTCTAAAAGTATTATTTCATATTCGCTTATCAAATATTCGCTAGGAAACGTGAGTATACATGACTTATGTTTCATGTTTACTGTCGAACGATTCGCTGTATTTGCTTATTTTCCCCTTATCTATATAAATAAAATTAGACTTTTGTCTGTACATTTCTTGGAATTCAAAAATTTTGCGATTTTTATCCGTTTCAAGCACCCGGGAATCCGATGCGACCCTCAAAAAAAAGTTTGTCTGTCTGTCATTCTGCCATTCTGTCCGTGACGCTTTTTTTGTTGAAGCATCCCGTAAAAACGATTGAAGCGAATGATATGAAATGGGGTGTCATGATAGGTGGTCATTCAACTTAAAACATAGGCGTCCAATTTAAAAAAAAATCTTGATTAGATTTTCAGATTTTGCGAAAATGGTTTCAAACTGCGTAAATTTGTGTTCAAGCATCACGCAAAAACGATTGAAGCGAATGATATGAAATTGGGTGTCATGATAGGTGGTCAGTCAACTTAAAACATAGGCATCCATTTTTTAAAAAATCCTGATTGGATTTTGAGATTTTGCGAAAACCCTTTCAAACTGCGTAAATTTGTGTTCAAGCATCACGTAATAACTACAAAGGTGAAAAACTGATATTTGGTGAAAGGATAGGTGGTCACTCACCTTAAACTATAAGCATCTAATTAAAAAAAATCCATCCGATTTCGAGATTTTGTGAAAATCGTTTAAAACTGAGTGAATCTTTGTTCCCGTATTACGTAATAACGACTCAAGCGAATGATATGAAATTGGGTCACACGATAGATGGTTGCTCAACATAAACTATAGGAGTCCAATTTTTTAAACATTTTTATTAGATTTTGAGATTTTGTGAAAATTCTCTCAAAATATGTTTATATTTCTTCAAACATCACGTCATAACGACTCATACGAATGATACGAATTTGAGTGATAGGATAGGTAGTTGTTAATCTTAATTTATAGGCGTTGAATTTTAAAAATAGTTTGCTTACATTTTGAGATTTTTCGAAAATCATTTTAAAATGCTGAAAATTTGTTCCAGCATCACGAAATAAAGACTGCAGGGAATGAAACGAATTTGGGTGACAGGATAGGTTGTCACTCAACTTAAATTCTAGGCTTCCAATTTTTCAAAAATGTTGATTCAATTTTGAGATTTTGCGAAAATTATTTCAATATGCGTAAATATTCGTTCGTGCATCCCATAATTACGACTAAAGCGAATGAAATGATATTACTGAGTGACTCTCTAACCTGTAATATTTTAACAATACATGAAAATTATAACTTCGCTTTCTTTACTTTGGCAACATACTCCATCCATTCTGTGTACTCCTACAATGGTGACGAAAGTTCTTGCATTTTGGAAATTTTCATTCACTAACCCGTCGAGGACGGGTACTTCAGCTAGTTTTAAATAAGAGGGAGGGGGGGGGGGAGCTTTCAAAATTCATATTCTCGTAACGGGCGATTCCAAGATTTGGGACGGGTCGAATGATTACCAACATCGATTACTACTGTTTGAATAGTCAACAATCGATGGATCGAATTGTAAATATTCGTGATATTCGATATCTGAATATTCGAATACTAGAAGAGATTTCACTATTCGAATAGTAAAATCGCGACTTCACTATTCGAAAATTTCGAATGCCATGAGCTGAGAGCTCGAATGAATTTTTCAAAATCAAGTCATTCCGAATGCGTTCGATAATCGATTCATTCGATTAGGACCCTTCATTCATGCCCATCACTACACCCGAAAAAGGTTCTTGGGAGGTTTAAAACTGAAAAGTTTTATCTCTTGACAGACTCAAAAAGTTAGCAAAAACAAGGTAAAAACAACTATCCCGCAGATAATTATTCATCACGTGACTTCTTTTAAACCGAAAGTTAATCTACCTTTCTAAAAATAGACACTACAAAATTCTGTTTTACAACTCACACCGCGGTTTCGTTCCAATGTTGGAAAATAAATGCCAAGCTCGTGTGACGATGCAATTTCAATCATTTCCATGACGACCGCAAAAATAGCCCGGGTATTTTGAGATTTAAATTCCATTAGCACGTTCTAATTACGAGAATGAGTTTTTTTTTAACCTTTCCGAAGGTGTGTGTTTGAATATTTATACTAAAGTATTCATTCTGAACAAGTACGTGAAGGTTGACGCGCATGACGTTTTTCAGACCTCGAATTTTCATTGGAGTCTCGAAGGAAATTGTGTTACTTTGGAATTTTTTTAAGTTTAAACGAGAGAGGTACCGCGCTTTCTTACAATGAATGTCTGGAAATTTGAATCTAATGTAAGAATACACGAAGATGTACAGGATCTGGCAAAGTTTCAGATAACGAATGAAAAATTTTATTATTAAGTATCACTTTCACAGGATAACATAAATTGACCTTTTTAATTGAAAATGAGCTTCATTTTTCCCAAGAATGACAGTTTTAGACAGTCGAAATCCAATAAGGAGCCGGTAAACTATTGAAAAAATACTTTTATTCACTTGCACTGACTTGCGAATCTGAAAGGGTTATCACACTAGCTTAAAATCCGAGTAACTTTCGTGCCGAACAACTTTTAGACCGATTTTCTCTATTGTTATCTAGGCGACGGCGATCTTCAACCCATGAACGATTGAGAAAATCGATCTGAGAGTTGTTCGGGAAGAAAGTTCCTCGGATTTTAAGCTAACGTGATAGCTCCTTTAGATGATTTGAGAGACCTGTTTTCTGTAAATAAAAGAAAAAATAATGGCACTGGGGGGAGAGGGGGGACCGGAATGTCATTTTTATGAATATTTAACCTAAATTGTGTCTATTTAGCCTAAATTATCTTTCATTATCTCAATGATAAGAAGAAAAAAAAACCGATAAATTCTTGTTGTAAAATGTATCACAGACAAAATAAATAAAAATTAATTACAGGGCATTTTGAAATGAACGCTTTTAAGAGGGTGGGTTTCTACTTTTAGCTTTATTCAGATATGTTTATGGAAAGGAAGAAAAAAAAATATTAGCTGTGAAATTGCAGTTTTAAAATGTATGAAATATGCTTTTTAGGCACAACTTTTTTATAACAGTACATTTGCTAAAAACATATTATTTGAAATGAATGTTCTTTTTTCGCAAATTCCTTTCATGAGCCCTAATAGTTTATGTGCAGACTTCACGACCAATTGAATTCTGAGAGTGTATTTATGTGCGTGGGCAAGTGCCTGCCGCCTAGAACCGAAGTAAAAGTAGAGAGCAAAAGTCAAATACTATTCATCTTTTTTTATGAATGATGTATGTGAAAATTTAAGAGTAGCAATAAGGAATGCCCTGTAATTGAATTACACTCAAGCCACAAATGGGAAAGTGGAACGACTAACTTGTCTGTGTATAATACATCTCAGAATTATCTTTCTTTAGTTTTGCATTTCTCCACCAGGGGGTAATCTCTCCGCACTATTTACGTTGGATCCGAAAGCTGTAGCAGTTTGAGCAGGGTTACCAACTTAGACACTTTGTAAACCGAATTTGCCAGAAATGTTCGAAAAAGCTACTAGTCGCTATTTCAGCCATGTTCTTACGGCTTTAAGCAATTTCTAGCTCGTATCCGCTGTTTCCCATTTGCATTATTTAAATTTATTTTATAATGCGCATGAGCAAACTTGAGGCTATGAAATTTCCCCATAGTGGTATCTTTAATAACAGGGACGATATGCGGCAGCGAAATGAAACTTCGCAGACGACTGTCCGGATATCGAAAATAGGGCAGTTTCATTGGACGTCACAATTCATTCCTCTAAGGACATATATTCCACAAAAAGAGGCAAAAACAAAATTTTATTTCGTTATTGGAATCAGTTAAGAGAAATTTCTTTTTCTCTCCTCTGGAAATCATTTTTAGCCGTTTCTAGCCACTTTTCGCTTTGATTCTAGCCACTGTTTCACCGGCAGAGTTGGCAACACTCAGTTTGAGTACTTGTCAAGCCATACCAGACGAAGTTGTAAGTGGGTACATTGTGGGGTGAGGCATTGCCAAGAATAAGCGGATGGGATGTGTGCTTGTGTTGGTAGAAGGGTGCTTAAGAAAAGTGAACAAAAGGACTTAACACTAGCAAAATATGCGCAGCAGCCCTAATAAGAAGAGAGCACATACAAAAAAAAAAAATCTGGAGTGACTCCACTCGACTTTCCGAACACTTACGATTAAGATCATTACCAAGCACTTAAATAAATTTTAATCGATGAATCATTCAAACATTTATACCAAATTGAAACTCAATCGAATGCACCTTTTAAACGCTTGCGCACTTTCAAGAATTTCTCCCCATAGGCCATTATGCCATAACATAAACGAAAGTTTTGTCGTAGCCCTGTAGGAGAACTATAAGTCCTATACACACCAAAATCAATACCGGTCTTAGGATGGTGGTTTATAACATGTATACCGAATTTGAGCTCCATCGAATGGATCGTTTAAACGCTAGCGCACTTTCAAGAAATTCCCCCCATAGGCCATAACGTGAAAGAAATCTTTGTCGTAGCCCTGTAGAAAAACTATAAGTCCTATACACACCCAAATCAATACCGGTCTTGCGACGGTGGTTTATGACATATATATCCAATTGGAGCTCAATCGAATGCTCCGTTCAGGAGCTATCGTGTTCACTCACATACACACAAACACACATACACACACACACACATACACACATACACACACACACACATACACACATACATACATACATCTCGTAAAAATAGCATAAATGGATTCAGAAGCCCTCAAAACGTGTCAAAACACCCAAATCTCGATTTCGAATTTTTTCATGATTACAATACTTACATGGTACATGTTCGGAAAGTAATAAGTGCAGGAGTTCTAATATAAGAAGTACAGGAGCTGAGCCTGTGTTTTATAAAAACTCACCCTTTAAAGTGAAGTTAATTAGCAAAATGGTACAGTAACAAACCATTCAGGTTCTACTTAAGAATTTCTTGAAAATAATGTGCGCAGAATCAACAGCGTCAACAGAGAGGGTTTTACTCTGGTAGTACAAAAAGTTGAACCCTTTTAAAAGAAGTGCCGTGTAACGGAAGCAAGAATAACAACGATCTTGAATACAAAATTGCGTTTATAGTTTATTAGCGTGCATTCATGAGTCAGGACTAAAAAGGTTTCCTTTCGGAAAGAGTTCTAAAACACGGGTTATAAATTTCACGTTCTGTCTCCTTTATTCGATCAACAGCGTAAAGGAATTTCGCACGACTCGGCTTGATTTAATTCTGTCGCCCACACATTTATATTTAAATTCCATTACACCCTTTATTTTTGCAGGAGCTACTTTAAAATGTCCAAAAATGTCTTCCATGCAGCAGTCAATTTCTAACACCTTCTATTTTTTTTTTCTTCAACTTAAAATATAAATAGCGAACACCCTTTTAAAAATCAGAATCTGGAGTGAAGCGGACATTCCTCTCTGCATGCTGCAAATGAATTCGCGCCCTCTCGTAACGTGTCAACGAATTTTATTGTGTCGGGAAAAAGATGGCCCCTCTAATTGAATTGTGTTAACGGCATTTAGGCTTGCTTGTAATTTGCGTGTTCTGGCGGTTGCCATAGTGATGAATCCATTACTCTCTCGGCTGACATGGGATTTTTTTACGGGGACGCGTTAAGAAGTCATTGGATGCCAGAATAATATTCTACAAGAGTGCGCCATTTTTTTCCCCACAAATGTTTACCTTTCGGAGCTATTCAATTTTTATGGATTGGATGGAAACGGGATCTTATAAGCGATTCATTGGATTAGAAACAAGGTAAATAACGAATCAATCGGAAAGGATCCGTTTCGATCTACGAATTTTATTCTCTGATGAAGCAGTATAGCCAATGTATAAGCTCCCGAAGCTGCTCTTTTGCGAAATGATCCCGTATTTAGATGAAATCCAATGACAGGGGGATCCCTTTAAAAGAGTAAACGATGTTTTTCATGACACTTCAATCTGAGGGATGTGGCAATATTCTGACATATAATTATTTGAACTTTGGTCCAGTATGGGAGACCCGGTGAAATGTCCTAAAAGCTGGTCCATTCCACAAGCTTTAAAATGAGCCCACAATGAAGCATATTGGTGAACTAGATCAGGAGAAATGTAATTGGGACATTGGACCGCTTGTAGCTAAAAGGGTGTTTGCGGAATCGCCTCTTACAGTTTTTGGTTACAATTAGAATTTTAACTTCGCCAATGTTTCAGCGCTTGCAGCTCCTCATAAATTACAGATATCCTGATGTAAAGGGTACCACCCCATAGGATTTTGTCTGCTTTTTCTAAATAGTTGCTTATTTTGAAAGTAGGTCTTTCAGAAACCTCACAAATTTGGGGGTTTTCCGGACGGTATAACAAAAAACAGAATTTCCTTCTATCCACCATAACTCGGAAACGGTTTCTAGGGTGTTTTATATTCCACTTGGGCTGCTCTTTCACCCATTTACGTTTGGCAGATTATGTCAAATTTACCCTGTATATGCAGTTACCACAGATCCAGCTGTATAGCCCTTGCTATTCCTAATTCAGTGGCACTTTATTATATAAAAGGACCTGACTGGCGTTGGCCGCTTTGTAAATAGCTGCCGTCTAAATCTGTAAGTGTATTGAGCAAAGTCAATCGAATATTATCATTTTCAATATATATATATATATATTTGTATGATGTTCTAATAAAATTTGAAGATTAGCGAGAAACTGAACGTGGGAATACTTTACTCACTTATAAACGAGGTCACTTCTCTACTTATTATAAAAGAAGGTGTCTGTGTGTCTGTGTGTGTGTGTGTCTGTCGGCAGCGTTACGGACAAACGGCTACACCTAGAAACACCAAATTTGGTACTCGGGAAGATGTAAATATGTAGTTGTGCACCTCGAAGCGATTTTTTCAAAATTCGACCTAGATTTTTTTTTATTTTATGTTTTATGCGATTTTTGGCACTTTTTCTCACCTAATTCGTAATAACGGCGGAAATTACGCTCGCAGCAAAACGGCATTTGTATCATCGGATAGAGGAAGAAATTTTCTTTTAAAAACAGTTTGTTCTGAATACGTAACATGATTTACCGATTTTTAGGAATTTTTTTACTAAACATCTGCTTCGCGATTTTTTTTCGTAAAATAATTTTAAAACTGTCGCATCTTGAATTCTATCCGTCATAACTTTTAGATATTTTGACAAATCGTGAAACATTCTTTTCTCTCTCTTTTAAAATATAAACGAAAAAATTATGTAAATTAGATGATTTTTTACGAATTTTAATGCAGTCTAATGTTTAGAATTTAATAGCATCAACGCGATCTTACGCCATTCATTACATTGCGATCACGGCACGAGAATTTATGTTCGGTTGTTGCCACAGAAAGGATTAGAAAAAAGGGTTTTTTCAACCAATCGAGTTTTTAAATGGGATATCAGAATTTCAATTCGCAAGTGAGGATCTATGACGTCAAATGCTTTAAGATACGTAAACTTTACGCCATAATTTTAACTCATTTATTCCAGCTCTATTTTCAACACAGGGAGACGATATTTTGAATAAAATTTACTGTAGAAATAAACTAAGAAATTCACGATTATTATTATTAGAAGTGATATTTTAATCCGGTGCTTATTTAAAAATTGAAATGTTTTCACGGCGCTGAAAATGTTCATTTTAAAAGTTACAAAGTTCGTTTCAAAGCGCGATATATTAAAATTTTTCTATTTACTATTTTTATTTTTGGCATTTAATTTAGCGCAGGCGTTGCCTAACATAAGATGACAGTAAGATGAAATGGTTTGCGGCGCTAAATACGCCAATCTTATAAAACTATGTATAAATTAAATATATATGGAGAGTTTCCTTAATGGCAACCATTATGTGAAATGATTATTATTTATGCTAATGCGTAAATTACAAAGAATCGCCACAGAATCACAAGATCCCATTGAGGCCAAATAATCTAAGCTGTTTCTTTTAAGGGAGCCTTGAAGAGGGAGAAGCGAGTATAGATAGTATTAATGTACGTAATAGGTAGTATTATTAGATTTGTAAAGATAATATGAATAAATCGCAATGTACCACGTTAATAAATATTTCATGAAATTAAAAGTGTTTATCCTTTTTCAACGGTTGTCATACAACCAACTAAACGAAAAGTAATTCTAATTTGCGTTAATATATCCCGCAGTCATTTCAACAGAGGAGATTACTTGAACTTTTTTAAAAATGAAATTCTGTTTTGTCACATGCAGATATGATTTTAGTAGTAAAATATTCCCTTCTTCCCGTATGAAGAGCGGGTGCGCAGCTATTTTAAAAACATCTCTTGAAAATAGCATAAATGAATTCAGAAGACCTCAAAACGTGTAAATACACCAAAATCTCGAAGTCGAATTTTTTCATGATTACAATACTTTCCTTATATGGCACATGTTCGGAAAGAAATAAATGGTGCTCCATTTCATGTAGTGTCTTAGGTATTTAATGCTACAACTTGAGCCTAAAAAACAGTATTATGTAGAAATAAGACATTTTGAAAGCCAGGAGTTCTCTGCAAACCATTAAGCTTTCCATTTTTTTGATAGTGAATGACACTGACGTAGTTTTTTGAGTCATTATCTTAAATCTTGTAAATAAATAAAAATGAAATTCTGTTTGTTAGTTTGTGGATTTGATTCGTATACAAATCCACAAAAATGGACCTATCGGCCTGAAATTTAGCACAGATATGTAAAATAATATAGAATAAATCGTAGTCCACTTTAAAACTTTGAAAGTCCACCCGTTCCCGGAATTTAAGAGATTTTTTATGCTCTCCACGCAAAAAGCTTTCCGTAATTGTAACCCATGTAGTGAAAAAAGTGTGAAATAAGGATCGTGGTTGCCATGTGTGGCGATTTTGCCCAATGAAATGTTTTAAATTCTCAAAGTAAAAATAAAAGAATAATAAAGATTTTTTTTTGTTAGTTTATATTCGTAAGGTTATTTTTTTAAAAATTATAATATCGTGTGCATGGGAAATCGGAGCAGGAATGAAATGTTTTATACGCAAAACAATAAGAATTGAAGATTTCCGAGGCTAATATGTAAAATTTTTTAGTTTGGTGAAAAAATAAAGTGGCTGAAATATCGATTTTGAGTAAGTGAGTTCTAGCGGTTTGCACAGTTTTCGGCTGGGCGCAATTTTTTGAGAGCTTAAGGAAATAGATTTTTGAAAAAAAAGTGCAAAGGTTTTATTAGAATACAGCGTTAAATTTTAATGATCCGTGAAGAAATAATGCAGTTATTAAGGGATTTCAAGCGATCTAACTGCAGAATTCTCGCCAATTGAGTACATTGATTTAAGTTGGGGCAATTCCGCCAAATTTCAGAAAATTGAAATCTTCTCATTTAGTACATCGGAGTAACTATGAATAAAACACATTATAGTTGATAATTTTAAAAAATTCGGCTGTATTAAGAGATTCCACTTTTCAAATAAATGCCTGGCGGTCGAACCATTTCCCATTTTGATTGCTGCTAAGTCAATGCTTCGAATGATTCCCTGAAAAAACTCTTGCAAAATGGCGTATGTTGGCACTTTGGCGAGGCTTAGATTTGAAACTGGATTTTATTTGAGAGTGGTATATATAATAACACTGGTTATAGATAAAAATGAATGTTGGTATGTGTTTATGAGGTTGAAAAACTCCAGCACCGTTGAGCACAGTTGCACCATAAAATTTGGTTCACCTAAGTCTTTTATGATGGATAAGGTTTTTATGCTATCCGTTTTCCTTAACGTACCACTTGGTGCCGCAGCACAACGTCGAATTCTATTCCGTTTAGCCGTTTGCTATGCGAATATCGTCCAACCGATTTCGATGAAATGTGGTACACGCGAATATTAGAACACGGAGAATATTTTTCAGTATCCATTTTGCTGTAACTTGCCGCTAAATGGCGCTGAAACGCATCAACTTCTATACCGTTCAACCGATCGGCATGAAATTTTTTATACTTACACATTTGAGCACGAAGAATATATTCTAACTGCGTTCCTTTTGATGTTACTCACCACTAGATGACACTGCAATGCATTATTATTTTAACTCGCCACTAGATGACGCTGCAGCAGGCCAAATTCTTGACCAATCAAACGGTCGCTATGAAAATCAGTATACATAGCTATTTGACCAATGAGAATATTTTGGTGTTATCCATTTTCCTATAACTCGCCACTTGACGGCGCTGTAGCAAATCATTACTTTAATTAACCACTAGATGGCCCTGCAGTGTATCACTTCTTGACTGTGCAAATGATCGCTATGAAAATAGGTATACATAGATATTTGAACACGGGGAAGAGTTTGGCGCTATCCATTTTCCTATAACTTACAACTAGATGTCGCGTCAACACATGAACTTCAGGACTGTCCAGCCGATAGTCATGAAAATTCGTATACATCGATATCTGAATGCGAAGAATATTTTCGCCGTATCCGTTTTGCTAAAACTCGCCACTAGATTGCGCTACGCCACATAGCCTTCTGCACTGTACAAACGATTGCCTTGCAATTCGGTATGCATGATTATTGGACACAATATAACGCGATATCCATTTTGCTATATCTGCTTATTACAATGAATAGTAATCACCACAAATCGTAATATCAAAAAGTCCATTCATTCCCGTGCGAAGAACGGGAACTTCAGCTAGTATAAAATAAAACACTTTCCCTATCATTTGTACTTTCCTGCGTTTGTGCTTCGACACTTCACTTTTGACCATACGTTCCTATACAAAATGGGATTGTTACAATGTCGTGTACCAGCCCTCAAAGTTTGTACCATGAATTAGCAGTCACGCTGTGTATATATTTATATATATATATAATTATTTAACCTAATTTAATTTAATGTTATTTGATAAAGCTTCTTTAATCTCGGTTACTCTCACTGTAAAGTTTGTTTCTCGGCCACACAAATATTACGCTCAGAGACCTTTTTTGAAGTTCCATAAGAAATAAAATGGTTGACTCAGCAGTAGTTTCAGTTTTCTGTGGCTTTGCTACTATGTTCTTTTAGAGCTCCTGTGTAAGCAGGTGTTTCTCATGTCTTGATTGACAAGCTAGTTAACTCATTACGTTTGAGTGTAACGCCTTCGCGATCGTGCTGCACCCTGCCAGCAGGGGTGGTAACTAAGTATTTAAGCAAGAGCGCGGAAATTTTGGGAACTTTAAGAGTTTTAGCTTCGCTTTTAGGAGTTTGGAACGTGAAGCTTTTGCAGGAGCTTCCAGCTTTAGCTGTTAGACTGCGATGTACGAAGATAGCCCCGGAGCTAAAAGGTCGCCGGCCTGACTTCTGCCCTCTGCCCGAACTTTGAAATAAACCATTTAACCTAGAACCCCAATGGATTTGCGTCAATCATTCCAACAAGGAATGGCGTAAGGCCCATTCTTTACATATACATATATATATCTACTTATATAATACGCTAACGAGTGCGATACCAAAATCGATGATATTTCTACGCTGCGAATTTTAAACTAGAAAAGTACACTTTAGAACTTACGTATTATTCCGGCAGTCCGCCAAGACGAGCGATTTTCCGCCAAGATGAATGCCGGACACATGAAGTTATTGATAGTTTGGAATACGATTGCCAACAGTTTGCCAACACATTGGACGAAAAAATAATTCGGCGGGAATGACCGCCGGAATTTTACTTAAGTAAAAGGAACTCATCAGAGTCTGCAATTAAGAAATGTTTCTGTAGGAATTTGTACAATTCGTTATCATACAATACCGTATTTTCATAATCATTTTATGAATGGAAATGTCACTATATGTATAATTATGTCTTTTCAAACATTTTGCAATGTTAGTATTTGGCATCGCAACTATGGCCAACATCGGCTTTTATGACGACACCCAAAATTTGCAGCAACATGAAATTTAATGACAAATACTGTTAAAGCAAAGACACATGATTTTCGTTGAAATGAGTCCATTCATTTGGCCAACACTGCACTGAATATACAGAACAGTAAGGTATGGGGCGGCGAAGCTGGCCGCCTTGAAGGCTATTTAAATATAGTTAGGTTAGGGTTACTGCAAATTTTGGGTGTCATCCTAAAAGACGATACCAAGTACTGGCATTGCAAAATGTACAAAACTACATAATGGGTGATATTTTTATTCATGAAATCATTAGAAAAAAACTGTATTGGATGATACGTTGTCCAACCTGTCGTACAAATTCCCACAGAAATACTTCTTAATTTCCGCAACTGCAGGCTTCCGCAAATCAGTATTGAGTGTGGTGCCTTCCATTCATTGGCTCCGCTAATAGGTACTTTTTTTTTTGAATAACACCAGTGTTGTGCCAAAGTTAGCAACCTGATGTTTTTGTTTTTATAGTATGGCTTCATTATTTTATACGTATCCCTAGTATATATATATACTAGGAGAGCTTAACTTTTGTGTAACACACACACACACACACACACACACACATATATATATATAAACGCGCAGCTAAAAAATCATTATAACAATTCTCTATTTCATTAAACTTCAAAATGCCAGTAAACTATAAAGACACATGATACAACAGAACTGAAAATGCGAGAGCTTAACTTTTGTCTTTTGCCGAATCTTCGTCAGCACTGAACCCAATGAAAGTTTTTCAAAAGACTGCAAGGGTATAATTAAAGAAAAATAAAAGCAAAATATCCAATAAACCTTCGAAGACATTGCCTTATATTATTTTTTGGACTTTTTATTTCCTTCGTATTCTCGCACATGATGAAACTTTAGTTTTTCTTGTCAAATTATCTATTATTTTATGGAGGCGCGTTATTTATTCGGCCTGTTTTAATGAGCTGATATCGAGTCACGTCAATCAACGATATACTACGAGCTTATTTCCATGGTAACGCAGAGAGGAAACAAATGATCTTAAAATGTGTTTTCAGCATGAACTTCCAAGTATATATACGTCTAATATTTTAATGATTATTTTTTAAAAAATGAGAATATGTCAAATAAAACGACTGTTTTTCTCTCAAATGTAAAAGCAGAAAATTTTAATTTGACTCTTCTTCAATATTTTAATTTTTGGAATTGTGCAAAATAAGAGTTATGAAACAGACTTTTTTAAAAAATAATTAGGTTGATTGCTGTTTCAGTATACATACTGATAAAACAAAAACATTTTACAAAGCCCATTTTTAATTGCAGTAGTTAGGTATGTCATTTCCTTTTCATGGACGAAATATTAAAATTTATGAATAGTTCCCCTAAAATATTCAAACATAAATGGTATACCCTATTCACTTCCAATTTTCGTAGAAAAAGTCGATGTAGACCTATTTCATATTATTATTATTTTACATAGATTCATTGATTTTTTTTTTTTTTTTTTTACAATTTTAAAGGTCGTCATTTCCCGTAAAAAAATTGTCACTTATTTTTAACATCACTGGCATTTGCTGGAAAATAGAAGAATGCGAAAACAGCTGGATCGATGGCGTAATGCTGAAAAAAGGGCATCCGTTGCCATCGCTCGACTTCACTACCAGCAAGATGGCGGACGCGATGAACGTTTCCATCCACCGCCCTCTTGCGGGTCGTTCAGTCGAACGATGGCCACGGCTGCCCTTTTTTCAGCATTGGGAAAGGGTTGCGCCTCAAAGGGTTAATACCCTTTCCATTTAACAATATTGGCATATATATTATGATGTCATACTTCGAAACTCAGTATATATATATGTGTGTGTGTGCACATCTAAAAGCATTCTTTCCAAAAATAGAACTCAGAATAGCAGGATAAAATCCTCTGGGAGAATCGAGTTAAATCAATGAAGAAACGGTAAGGGTCCATTAGGAGTCTTTCCCGTCTCTTGCTTCACCGCTTCTCCAAGTCAATTTTCCCCCTCCACACACAAAAAAGGGCATTCTTCAGCTTTTTTATACATACATATATATTTTTTTTTAGGATGGAGGGGATGATCTCTAACTTTTTTGTTGCTATGGCAACGCGAGATTTAAAATGCTGATTCCGGCTTAATCAGTAAGCCAAACACAAGGTTTTTAAAACGGTAGCGAGGAAATAATTGGAGATACTTATTGGAGGTGCATTTATTTTTTCCTTCTTTAAAATGAAGAATGTTTCAAAAAAGAAAAAAGGGAAGAAAATCTGAAACACTTTCAAATTTTAAATACGCACCAAAGTGCTCTATATTAAAAATATATCATAGTTTATGCGTCATCCCTATTTTTCTCCCTTATTCCATTCCGTTGGAGAGTGTATCATGATTCATGACTGTGCCTTGTTCACGACTTGTATTCATGACTAATAATGAAGTGTCTTCAGATTCCTTAACGGGTGCGTTTATCGCTCACTGTAGTTTTCATCGAGTTCTTTTGGGAGCATTGAAACGTGTGCATAAGTCCTAGAGACCCACGACTGATAAGCTCGGCAAAGTGCGGGATTTTTAGGTTGACGAGAGCAAGGGCGTTCAAATAGGAATCCATTCTCGCTTGTACCGTAAAACACATCTTTGGAATCGAAATCTATCTTAAGATCGCCTACTGAAACTGTTTTACGATCTTCTCCAGGCCTATTCCAACTCTATCCCGTAGACCTATTTTAAATACTGTTTGGAATGGACATCCTAATCCATGAGTGTACCGTGTTTTCCTTCCTTGTTCCATAAAACACTTCTTCGGAATCGAAATCTATATTGAAATCGCCTACCAAATCTGTTTAACTCTTTTCACCTGAGATTGTCAAACTATACTTCACCTTTATTATTACCATTTGGAAAATGTATCGTAATCTATGAGTGTACCGTATTTGTCTTCGCTGTTCTATAAAACACTTCTCCGGAATTAAAATCTATTTTAAAATCGCCTGCTAAAACTATTTTACACTATTCGTCAGGTGTTTTCTAGCTATACTCGAAATATATTTATAAAAAACCCCACACAATTTATTAAAAAAAAACACATTTGAAAAGTGACTCGACGCGCTAGTTGTAGGAAAAAGTGTCTACACCCACTACCACCTACCACACCCACTGGGAGAAATGAATAGCACTCTGGTGCTAAAAGAATCCAAGATTTTGAATGAAACTTTGTCAGAGAATGCGATAATTATTGAAAGTGACAGCTTTTTAAATACGCCCTTTTATCACAGTATGCCTGAAGCTTCTACATGCTGCCAAGGTGCCCGTTTGAGGGTCGTATTCCCTTTTCAGTGGGTGGGTAAAAGGTGCGGAACCGGGGAATGACCCCCGTTATGAGTTGCCCTAGGAACAGGGCACCGATTTGCAGAAAATGGGGCCCCAAGGCAAAAGGTTCGTTGGGGGACCCCTCTTACGAATACTTTCCGATACTTTAGTAATGAGTTCCGATACTTTTAGAATGCCACTTTTAGGGATGCACCGAATATTCCGTAGGTATTCGGTATACAGCCTATTCGGCAGACAAATCGAATATTCGGTTCGGCCGAATACTTCAATATTCGGCAACCGAATAGTAAACAAATTGAAGTATTTACCCATCGGTAAACAAATACATATTTTTTATATCATGAATGAAAGATACAGTATAGTACCATAATACTCAATGGATTCAAGTGGTTACTTACTAATATCACACGTAGCGTTAGAAACCCTTAGTAAGTCTTCCTATCAAGGCCATCTTTGGCAGATAACCCTAAAAGAGCGTTCCACAATGACACAAAAAACTAATATCACAATGAAATTAGTTTTAATATAAGAGAAAACACTCAGATGTTCAATTTGAATTGTGTTGCCTTAATTTTTCTTAAGGAATGCTTGAATTTTCCTTAAATCTTATGATACATTACATTAGCCTTGCTGTTACTAACTGATTTAAATTTGAAACAGTCACCAGAAAAAAATTCATAACATTAAGTGTTCATAAATATGTAAAGTCAATGAACTGCTCATTTTTTTAGTAAAATATGCAGGTAATAAAATTAGCAGCATTTCACTCATACTTAAAAAAGTTATTAATAAAATATAAAGGAAACACCCTTGGATATTCAATTTTGGAGCATTTTTAGTTTTTGAAGTTTTACACCATATGAAATAAAATAAATAAAAACTTTGTGAAAAAAAAAACACACATAAGAGGTTACTTATTAAGCGTAACAATCGTTTCGACCAAAAAATTCCTTCGGTCTTCATTAGACGAGGCCTTCCGTCTTACTGAGAAGCGGGAACTGTTTTTTTTTTTTTTTTTTTTTGTTTTTTTCACAAAGTTTTTATTTATTTTAGCTTTTAACACCAGTGTTTTGAGTGCTTTTTCATATGAAATATTGTTTAAGAAAACACTAATTCAATGAATCATTGCAATCCAATTTTAATAACGGTTTAATAATTTTAATAAATTTTAACCAAGTATTCGGTATTCGGTGCATCCCTAGCCACTTTTCTATCACACCCTATAAAGAAGTATGTTGTAACAGTATTAAATTGAGGATTGAAGTGAGATGCGAAACGAAATGCCAAAGTTGGATGCTAATATTATGCGGCATACTAATGTTTCAATTCTATAATTTAACTAGGGACTCCTATATATAGGGGGAGTTTCTTTTAGACCACCCTGTATATCCTGCTAATATTATAAATCTGAAAAATTGTATTTTTGTGGATGCTCTTTGGAATGAAAGCAGTTTATGCCCCTAATGATTAACATATAGGCTACATTCCATGCCTATAGCGTAAGTAGTTCTTTTACAGAGACAATCCAAAAATTCTGATACATTATGATACTAATATTTCACATCTTTGAAACTTGTGAATAGATTCTAGAGATTTTTCCACCCATAGAAATCTACGCTATCTGTGAGTAACATAGGCTGTCATTCATACAGCATAAATACTATTTAAACAGAGACAGAACTCTAATACCCTCTGTATACATCTCTGTAACTACTGAACCGATTCTAAAACTTGTTTTCACTGATACAAAACTATACTACTCCTGTATAATATAGGCTACCTTTCATGCATATATCATAAGTAGTTCTCTTGCAGGAAGACTCGTAAGTATTACATTATATTCTATGGGCATCTCTGTAACTATTGAAGATTATTCTGAAGATTTTTTCATGGATAGAAAGCTACACTATTTCTGATAAATATAAGCAAAAGTTCATGCAGATAGCATCAATAGATACTTTGCACGAGGACTCGAAAAATTCTATTGCATTACACTCTATGGGCTGGTATATTTTAAAAATGGAAATCTATTTAAGAGAAAATAAAATTAATATACGTTATTGAGGTTCATAAAACAATGTTCTTTAACAACGTCCCACGCACAACTGTCAATTGAAGAACAACTCCCCTGTTGTACTGTCTGATTTTCCTTCTTTTATATACAATACAAACTTTCATATTTAATGAGGATTTTCATTTCATGAATGTTTCTTGTTAACATTTTCTCTGCCAGCAAATATAATGTACATACATACATAGTGTGTGCTGGTGTCACATACAACATATGCTCAAAAAGAATAAAACATCTATACTCTTTAGAAGGATAGCACATAGACCTTGTGTGTGCATTAGTATTTGTTCACACTCTAAAATTAAACTTGTAACCTGAATTAAACAATTCAAATCTGAGTAATAAATCTTATTTTGAGTGTGAATAAAATGCCTAGTTTTAAGTCACATGAAGGTTTAATTTCTTTTTCTCAGCTCCTGAGCAGAAAGCCAAATAAAAATTTAAAACATGTATTTCTGATTAAACATGTTAAAAAAATTGGATGTTTCTTAACAAATGCAATGTTCGTCCAAAAACTATAGAAGGTATGCAAATTTTTATTACGTTTTTTGAAATCAGCTTAAAAAGTTACCTTTAGATTTTTATAAATTTGCGTACGAAGAAAACAATGTAAGCACGTCTATCTAACCGGAAAAGGATTATTCAGTAAAATACCAATAAGAAATGTATCGGCTTTTCATACTTAGGCTCACAAAAAAGGTGGTATATTCTATTTTATACGATTAAACAGACTATTAGAAAATAGTTATACATTATCATAATCGTAATTCTAATAATAATTATAAGATATAAGAAATGCAGCAAAAACATTTACCTTAAAACAAAATGTCTTACAGAAAATTCTATGTAACAGCTCACTATTTTTAATCCAGATATCAATTAGCAGACGATTTTAAATTCTTTTGTTTCGGCTGAGCTAATGGATATGCGTTCGTAAAACTCCTTTTTCTGCATTCACCGTGTTTATTCATTTAAATTTCACGAACGCATGATGCATTGTCCATGGTTCACGAACGCAAAATAAATTCAGAAAATTACGCAACAAAGAAACTATTTAATATGTAACAGCTCACTATTTTTTATGCAGATCAGCCGAAACACGAGAATTTAGCAGACGATTTTAAATTCTGGTGTTTTGGCTGAGGTAATGGATATGTGTTCATAAAACTCCTTTTCTGCATTCACCGTGCTTATTCATACAAATTTTTATATCCATAGTCAGTTTTTTAATGACTAAGTTTTGGGAGCAATTTCAAACATGTGACATCAAAATGACGTCGCTCAAATTTGGGATTTGAATTCGTAAAAACATCTTATGTTCTTAGGTGTTTATTTTTATTTTAGAAAAAAAAGTCAATCTGTGTAATCCAACTAATCGAAATAACGAAAAAAAAAAAAAAAGAATTCACAGTTATTTCGTTCGTGACCTGTTTTTTGTCATCAAAGTGGCGTGAATTTCGCTTGTAAATCTCATCGTGTTTACTACACAATCAGGTATCGGAAAGTTTTCTGCGTGGAAAACGTAAAAAATCTCTTAAACTCCGGGAACGGGTGGACTTTCAAAGTTTTAAAGTAAACTATCATTTATTCTATATTATTTTACACATCTGTGCAAAATTTCAGGCTGATAGGTCTATTTTTGTGGAGTTGTATACTATCCAAATCCACAAACAAACTGACAAACAGAATTTCATTTTAATTTATAAGGATTTTCAATCGTTCATTTTATTCCGCATGTTTCGAGAAACAAGTTCCATAATGTTTTTTGTATTTAGTTTCCTGATGTTTATATCGGAGCATTGATTCAGAGTGGGACATATCTTCACTTCGCTGCACTTAAGAAGCTGTTTCCTTTTATCTGTTCCGATTGAAAATCGGCTCCATGGTCTCCACATAAAGTTTAATGATTAAAGCATGAAGTTTTGTCCGATATATATAATTCAATGATCAAGTGATGTTGAAAGAAAGGACTTAAAATTTTATATTTTTAACAACTTTTTTTTTTAAATTTTTTCTAGAATACCAAAACAGTTAAATTTTGATAACTTTATTTTAAAAAAAAATAGAAATCAAAGTTAGCTGGTTCCATATTAAACTTTATGTTTAATAATGAAAACATAAAGTTTCATGGATTAGAAAAAAATAAAGTTCCATGGTCAGGTGTTGCTGAACAGAGGATAACTTTCAAAATGATGTGAAAATGTATAGTTTCATGGTCGGGTGCTGCTAATTTTTGATAACAACTGTCAAAGTTAATGGGTCCCAACAACTGTATTTTTTATAAAGGGCTCCAACATTTGGTTATTTAATTGACAGACTGTACAGAACTTCATAGTATAGGTTTACATTTTTGGAAGTTAAACCTAAATAAATACAAAATTTAAATTCCTATACGGCTCTTCTTCAAAAGAAAAAAAAGTCCAGTTAGTAAAATGTGCCCTATACATTAATTAGATGATGTAGAAAGTTTCAGCCTTTCACCATAAAGGTCTCAGAGATAGGATTGATGAGAGGTTATACAATACTGAATAATAACAAAAATAGTGTGTATTCATTAATCATTGTTTTCTTTCGTAATTTGTAAGACACTTTAAGAGTGATCCTTGGATGTGATTTTGTTTTTCCCTTCGAGCCATTGAAAAATGGTTTTAGTCATCCTATATTTATTTGCATAACTCCAGAAGTAATTTGAATGAAATGATCCAATTTTGTACATCCTCTAATGAATGTACGGCCATGTTTTAGTAACTGGGATTTTTTTATTTTTTTTATTTTTTATGGGCCAGAATAAAAATTTAAATTTTGTATTTAATTAGATTTCATCGCCTGGAAAGATTCATCGAGACCCTAAAGTAACTTTGTAATTTACTATAAATGTCTAATATTATGGTTTGACAATTTCTCGAGATATCACCCATCTGGATTACATTGAACCCTATAAGACTAGATTTTTTTCCCTCCTGTGTCTGAAATGTGTTGTGTTGTGTTGTATTGTGCGATTACGGCCAATTATCTACACGTGGGATCTAGGCCGATGGGTGGGGTGATGATATTATTGATGAGCGCAGTTGGGGGGAAATAATAATAATAATAAAATGACCCAACATTTTACGAGAAAATCACTGTTAGGCAGAAATTCGTGCAAGAAAACTTAGGAATTGTCAAAATATCGAAATCAAACTTCTTAGCTATCACAATATTTCCTTTACTTCATTACAAGGAAGTAAAAATTCACAATACAGTCGAGTCCGCATAAGGTTTGATAATACCTTCCTGGCACTGTTTTCAAAGTAACATTTTATTGGAAAATCCATGTTTTTAATTAAAATGGAGCTTAAAACTGAACATCTATGAAATTCTATGTAATTCTATGTAATGATGAAATTCTATGTAATGATGAAATTCTAATGAAATTCTATGTAAACGTTGAAATATTCGCAAATTTGAGTAGAATTTCGATAAAAAAATTGCGTTTACGCCACACCTCCTGATAACAATTCTAATAAATATTTTTTAGTAATATTTCTACAGAACTGATATATCTGCCTGTGTTATGAGCCAAACGATTTGGTAAAGGTCTAATAGTTATGGAAATATTTCAATTTTTATATGAAAAGTCAGCATTTTTTCTTAAAAAAGCATTTTTGCAGAATCAAATGGTTAAAAAATGAATCCATAAACTCAGAAATATCACATGTTGCTTCATAACACAGATAGTCCTGTCCAAAATGTCCTGGCAAAATTTCAAATGAATGTATTGAACACATTATGAGATAGGACACGAATCCAAAGAAAATGGACGAAAAACACACTTTTTCAGAGAACGCGTTTAAGGATTTTAATGCTATACAAAACACCATCCTTCTGGTTCATTATTTCTTGTATAACTTAGCTAACTAGTTATCGTAGAAACAAAAGTGAAATGGCTTTAGAATGCTAATCGTGTGAACTATAAAATAAGCCAATAACAAAAAAATTCGAATTTTTTCGCAAAGCCAGGATTGGTTTGGGTAGTCCCATGCCTTAATAGATTAGCCAATGGGCCACGAAAATAATTAAAAGAATAAATCTGAAATCCTTCCAGATTTTATGGACGCTGGAAGAATTTCAATTTTTTTTAAATCTATTCCATCCATTCTGCCCTATAGAGGAAAAGGATCACCGTAAGTGCTCCTATAGACTCCTGTTCGCATCCTTTCGTCGCTGAAAATGGCCTCCATGGTTGTTTCGCCCCCTAGAGGTGACCTGTTTTGGATGAGTGCGTATTCTAAAATCTAAAGTATCCATTTCAGTGACGAAATCGGATCCCGGATCGGAATGGAATTCTATGTTCAAATCTCTTACTCTAACAGTCTTACAATTATCCTCCTTCAGCAGCGTTTCGAATAGAGCGTCTCATGGATCTTCCTAAGAAATTCGAGGACGAGCGTATGTCATTGCGAATCTCACTTTATCTTGAATATATACGCCATGATCCTTGGAACACCCTTGATCTGGCTCGTGTAGGCACGGGTCAAGCGTTTCATTCAGTTTTCCTTTATAAAAATCATATACTCCAGGTGGCTTTCTGTTCTGGAAAGCCCTGTCTATCCGTTCGACCCAAGTGAATCCCGGTATTTGAAAATCATCTGAAGGGATCCTCCATGTTTCCGTTAGTAATGCGAAATCACTCTGCAGAAAACATGGATCCAACGGAAAAAGGACCCCGGCGCGCCGCGTAGACAAAAATCCCGTGCTTGAAAGAAATAGCACCCGAATGCTAAAAAACCCGGGATATATTCCATTATTCTGGACCAGACTGACTTTTGACAACTGTTTATTAGATCGACATTTTATTACATAATAAAGCGGAATATTCTTTTAACCGAGCTCTCCGCGGTAGTGACCGTTCTCGCGCGATGGTGCAAAATAAGGGATGCTCCGAGGAGCCGTTTGACACAAGTATCTATTTTGGGACATTTTCGAGAAAATCGATTATCAAGGGATGGAACACACCGTTGTGCACGAGCGCGGTCTACAAAAAGAGGAAACAAAACAAGAACACGCAGTAGCGAAATATTTCTGAAAAATATGGCATTTCAATTTAAGTTTCGATCCGTTTTCTTGCTTCGGAACGGCTCTGTTTCGACGGACATGATTCAGACGGGGAAAATGGATGAATTTCAACTAAAATTGTTTTCTCACTCCCTCTGTTAGGATGGGAATTATGTTGTATACTCGAAAACATATATACACCGTGAGTATATTTATAGAATTCAATTACATTGTCAGTATTATTTCTGTATTAGTCGGTGAATTCTACTTGTTTTCCACCTTTATCACTTGTTTGGATGGATTCTTATGGTTCCATTTATTTTTCTATTCTAGCGTCGATTTCTTTATGAGACTTTTTCTCTTCTTGCTGCCTCATCCACGGGCATCCCTTTATTCTTTCTGACATCCCATAGTACAGTTTACGAAGGGATATCCTAAAAATGGGCCCATTTCTCACGGCCCTCCTTCGCTTTAAAATACGTTTCTGAAAACGCGCGATGGTTCGGAACAGCTGTATTAAAAGCAACGATGCGGTCACCCTTTCTGAACACGAATGAAAAAACGAAGCTATTTCTGGTCAGTGTTCACCCATAAGTCAATTCATTCGTTCGTCCATTATTCAATGACGACTTAAAAGCAATCCTACATACTTCTCCAACAAGAATAAAGTGTTTATGAAGGTCGTAAAAGTGTTCGCTCATAACGTCCATAAACAAGTGAATGCCATTGACTGTATTGCTTCCGAGATCACGGTGAAAATCGTCTTTTTTTTTGGGGGGGGGGTTGATACGTCGTGCTATATTGAGCCTGGAGTCATTTGGAGGGTTGTTCGCAATTCTGACCACCGTTTTCAACGAAATGAGAAATCACCGTGTCACGCGATTTGTCATTGAGGTGGCACCGCGCAATTTGTATGACTACATCCTTTCTCACTATAGATCAGCGTTTCTCAACCTGTGGGGAGCGCCACAAAAACCAAAGAGCCAGTAGTGATGCATGATTTTTTTAAAATCATCTTATTTATTCTCATTTTCACTCAAAAATAGATCTATTTTCGCTTAAAATGTTCCTTCGAACTTGACTGATTACATCATTTTGTAGAAAATTCGACTCCATGGTCATTGTTAAAGATTAAAAAACGGAATGGATGCTGAAAACTGTGAGGAGGGGGGCGATACCGTAAGTCAGTATTTGTTGGGGGGGGGACGTTAAAAATGTTGAGAACCGCTGCTATAGAGGATCCTTTTCTTTTCCTAGAGTAAAATGATATAAGCTGCGAACAGGTGTCGAGGAGAACCCGAATGGAGCCATTCGTCGTCACAAACCCGCTGATAAACCCACGTTGAACAGGTTCGCTTTCGTCAAGAGGGCGTTTTTGCGTACCCTTTCTTCCTACGGGAACGCTAACGTGATCCGCTATTCCGAGTACCCCCCCACAGTCGTATGGGCTGCCGTGACCTTCGCCAACAAGGCCTGCCGGCCCCAATAGGGAGTCCTCCCATGGAGGCCGAATGGAGACGTCCCATTAAAAGTGGTAGAGCCCTATTAGGAGGGTGGTGGCTTATCCTCCGTTTATAAAATGGATTATTTCTGACATGGATCTCGATGGATGACGGTTGACGGATTCAATAGGAAACTCCAAATGCATTTAGACATGGGGATGGCAGCTCCGATGTTTCATACTTATATATAGTATATATAATTTTAACTTTTGTTCCGAAGCTATGTTTTGAAGCACGGATCCATTGGATAAAAGGAGGAGGATCTACATTCATTCACAAAACTCCATGAAGGTACGTTCAATGCACGTCCATAGTTTTTTGCAGAAAGGCAGTTTTGCCCCCTGTTCTATCCAACGTTTTGGGTAATGTTACTCACTTCCAAATATACCTGCTTTGTATACATAGCAACCCATATTCGATCCTAGTGAAACACGAGGTATTGTTAGAATTCTGGCATTCCAATTTAGATTTGGAGTTATTTTTATTCTAGCAGCCTATTAGAGCTCGGCCTTTGTTTAGATGGTTTTAGGTCACGCGATATCATTGACCGGAGGAGTGCTTCGGAGATGGGAGTTTTGTTCAGGGAATTATAAATCTCTGATCAAATAAATGCACACAGATATGTGAATGTCCAAATATAAGGTTTTCAGGGTAAAATCTGAAGTCCTCATCAAAAAGCAATAATTTAAAGAGAGTGCTACACAGTTATATATATATTAATGACTATGTCATTTTATCTCTCAACACCCTTTATTGAAAAATGGGTCCCAAAAAATGCGACATAATTTTACATGTATTTAATTACTATTCTTTCGCAACAGCTTTCATCTATTGTAACACTCTTTCGTAAGCTGTAGAATAGGCATCCCATGTATTTTTCTATCAATAGGTGACGCTCCTAAACATTTCAACAGAGGGTGACCAGGCGAAATACGCGAAAGAGGAGCGATCCAATGACAAAGCCCATGAATATCGTTTGAATAGGGCCATCCTAAAAGTAAAAAATGAGGGGGGTTCAGAGGGATCTCCCCCTGACGAGGCTCGAACAGCCGAGTTTATATATATATATACAGTGTGTCCAGTTCTAACGGTGCCCGATGGCTATTTCGTAAACCATTAGTCAGAGTCACATAGTTCCAGTTGTAAAAATGCTTTCACTTGTATAATCTATTATATCAGAAACAATCGAAGTCAATCAATCAATGCCTATAAAAACTACGAAATTTAAATTTTTATCCAGCCCCCCCCCTTCCCCCCCCCAAGTCCTATCGGCTATATTTAGAAAAAATTTCTTTATACAAATTCATGCACACGTAAAAAAAAAAAAGAAAAAAAAAGGCACTTCTACGACCGAAATTCACCGAGTGACAGCTGCTTAAAGTCTTAAAGTAAGATATTTTTTCGAGCTTCGACCTTGGGGTTGTATACGGACTGAATTTGACAAAAATGAATGTACATGGTTTTGAGCCTTGTAAGGGTGCAGGTGTGGGCCCGTTTAGAAATTCAAGTGGCGAAATGTTTGCTCATCTTCAGTCCTTTTCATAAGATTTCATCATAAACCTCCCAGGTCCGTTGCATTTAAAGATCTGAAAAAACTTCCGATTGAGGGCGACCGATCCGGCGTCCAGCTTGGACATTGGGTGCGATTTTAATGATGGACTTGTCATGTTGGCTTCCCTCTATTAGTATTACGCAATAGACTAGTAGAATTCAATCGCATTTCTATTCCGCAATCAAGGTTCGCTGGAGGAGATTTGGATTGAGATTTTTCTGCTGCTAGAAATTTCGGACAGACTATATACAGTGGTGGGCAAAATGGAGGACGCTTTTTTTTTTTTTTTTTTTAATTCCAAAGTTCGTATGCTTATAAAAAATGTTACGTTTCACAAAATGCAAACCCTTTTACATCCTTTTAAAGATAATTGAATACTGATTTCAATACAAAAAACAAAATGAAACTATTCGAAACACAAAAAACGTTCAACGGTCATAAGGATCGAGATACATTAGATATTGAAGATTGCAGTCAGTTGTCAGCAGTTTGTAAGGTAGCCTTCCTTTTCTAGTACAGCTTCCAATCGATGTTTCATTGAGCGGACGAGAGTTTTAAGCTCGGGAAAATAACAGTGATGGATCTGGGAAGTTAAAAATGACCATCCAATTCGTCACTGCATTCGTTTTTTAGATGAAAGTCATTATAACATTGGTTCGATTGCACCTATTTAAAATGAGCTTTGTGTACTGAAATCAGTATTCAATTCTCTTTAAAATAATATATGATATTGCATTTTATGAAACGTAGCACTTCCTATAAGCCTATAAAGTGAGAAAACCTAACATTTCCAAAAGTGTCCACAGTTTTGGCCACCCCTGTATATAAAGGGCAGCAGATCACCTGGGAACTCAGTTGAGTGAAGGCTCGTGGTCAGTTCACTGCATGAGTCGTGTTTTTGTAAGGCTTGTTTTGAGAAACTTGGTTTTGAAAGATGTTTGTGAATTCTGTGGATGATTTTCCTCGGGAGTTTAGCCTGCGGAAGAATCGAGTGAAATACTGCATCTGCGAAAGCTTCTGTTCCAAGCGGACTGTTATAAAATGCGTTATTGCTTATGGTAATGGCTGTGAATTGTGTACGGCAGAGGGTGCGACCAAGTTATAGAAGCGCTGAAATTTGTGTGTCGTCTTATCGAATGGACTTTTTACTAGAACTTTCCACATGCTGTGGACGTTTAAGGTACGAACCCGGAAACTGATTTTTCTGCAAGAATAGTAAGTATATGGATATGAATTATAGATCTACTCTCGACCTCTAAAAATGAACTATAACTGCTTAACCCTTTAACGCGCATGGGTCCCGCTCTGGGAAGACCCAACTCGGACGGTTGCCAGTCACGAAGAATCGATTGGATTTCTATCAAAAGAGTGGCGGATGACATAGCTCCACGACCTAGCTCCCTAGCTTTACTTTTGAGCGCGTCCCTTCCCGTCCAAAAAGAGTCACGATTCTTTTGAACAGCACAGACATCTGCCGAAAAATGGAAGCGTGCGAGAACAGCCGGATCGAGGGCTCCATGCCGAAAAAAGGGCAACCGTGGTCATCGCTCGACTTCACGACCGGGAAGAGGGCGGACGATCGAAACGTTCATCGAGCGCCACCGATCGAGAGACCCCTTTTTTGACGCAGCTGGCTGTGTGCCGCACAGCCGGCTGTCGTCCAAGGGTTGCGCCTCAAAGGGTTAAGAGACGGTTGACTTGATAATGCACGTTCGTTGGCACACTGCCCCTCGCTTCCAAAGAAATTCCAATGAACCCAAACGATTCCGGCCACAGAAAATCAAGAATTTTCCCAAGGCCTCGTCCGTCGAGAAACAAAATGGACGGCGAGCCGAGCCTGCTGTCCGGCATCCTCCCGTATAGGATGACACCGCCCCAGGTCCATCTTTATAGCTTCATCAGCAGGTAGTCAATGAGACGTCATCGATAATACCCCTATCGATTTTAGCATAAAAGCATTTTAATGGCTCGGGTAAAGCATGGCAGAAGGCGATTAGATATACAGTCGAGTCGTTTCGTAACGAGACAGCGCGGATTGCATACATTTATGCAAGCATGGGACGGAAATGGGGTGGTATTTAAGATTCCGAAATTCAATTCGTAGCCGGAAGAGAGTGATGCTGTCACTGAATTTTGCTTTTTTTTTTTTAAAGTTATTTTTATGGAGTCGACCATCGTGTCATTTTAGTGAGCGAGCCAGTTAAAAATGGGAGGAGAAGAATTTCATGATAATTATACGTCCTACAATACACATTATAAGAATGGGCTGCGACAAGACCGCCGTTTCCAAAGCAGAAATGCTGCCAGAGAACCAATAGGATGATACTATTTTTACCTGCATCATGACCGTCATGTTAATCATCGTCTGCGATAAAACTAAACATCTTTGAACGATGCCACATGAGTCAATCAACCCCTCCAAAATTGCGTCCTTTTCAAGAAAACTGCCATAAAAGTGCTTCTTTTTTGATTCAAGAAAATTGTACAAAAATAATTGTACGTACAATACGCGAATTCATTTTAAGGTTTTGCACTTTTTTTTTAGTATGATATTCAATACATATAGATGTATGAAAAGCCAACATTTAGGGATGTTGTGACTGAACCTATGTTTTCCGAGTAAGCGGGGGAAAAATAAAAATAAATGTTTTAAATACTCAAAGATAATTTTATAAACATACTTCTTAAGAAAAATAAATATTTGAAAATTTTTGTTCGAATCCAAGTGAAAAAGTGAGCTAAGAGGGCACGAGGCCTATCCCAAATCGACCCACTGGAGGAGGGCTACCCTCTCATTCAAAATAAACTATTAGCAATGAAGTCGAAACGAGTCGGGTCGTGACCTTCGCAACTAAGGCCTGCTGGCTTAAGGAATACGTCATCCTAAGGAGGCCAATGGAGGTATAAAATGAAAATATGTAAAAATAAAATTAAAATTCTGGTTGCTGATCATCCTTTTATCAAAGTTATCAGTGCTTAAAAACATAGCTTCAGAACAAATGTTAAAATTATATATATATATATATATATATAAGTATTAAACATGGGAGCTGCCATCCCCATGTCTAAATGCATTTTGAGTGTCCTATTGAATCCGTCATCCACAATCAATGAAGATCCATGTAAGAAATAATAAACTGCTATACTACTTTTAATTTTACGTCTAAATTCGGCCCAGTAGCGGATCCAGGGGAGGGGGAGGGGCTAGGGGGCTTCAGCCCCCCCAAAAGAGATTGCTAAAGGGTAACCTTCTGCTTTATTATACACTTTAATTTGATCCAATGATCTTTTTTTTTTAAGTTAGCCCTTCCCAAAAAGTTTTACATTACTTTAGACTAAAATTTTGCTTTATTGTTACATTTTGTTTGGGTGAAATAAGCTTTTTAGCCCCTCCCCAAAAAAAATTTCTGGATCCACTACTGATTCGAACTACATAGGATGACTCACTCACTATTGGAGCCTTGTGTTGCGAAGGTCACGGTCTGGTACTGTCCTCTTCTGTGGGATATGAGCTTTAAAGGAATTCTTTCTGGGGGGAATTCTTTCTGTCATCTTTCTGGGGGCGGAACCCTCCAGCCGGGAAATATCACGGACACGAGAAACAGGGGATTCTGACGCAAGGAACGGGTTCGAAGGAAAAGTTTCCTCTGGAGGACCCAATTTTTGTGTACGCACTGAAGGAGCTATAGAATGCGTGGCTTATATAAATAGGCTCTACATCGCGTGAATGATAGCTGAAAAAAAAGGTCATGACTCCGAAATAACTTATTGATAGACGGGGGATTCTTAGCTATAAAAACACGATTTTGGAAGAAACGACGGGCAAGGAAGAGGAATCACGGACGTCAGAGCCTGATGATCTTACGGGCATGCGGGGCAACAGCCCTGGGCCCCGGAAAAATAAGGGACCCCCTCATCTCCCGATGGATTCTTATCATGATGGATTGCCTATTCATAAAGGCTGCAATGATCCATTTTTTGCAACTCAATTTCCTTTGTCCTATCTATAGCATCACTTTTGACAATCCATGGACTTAGAGATTTATTTTCTGTTCTAATTCAAGGGTCTTTAACACTCGTGGATTCATCAACAAGAAATGAGGAGTTTTTGAAAACGTAGGGTATGGCCTTATCACAAAATATCCATTCCTTAACATTTTTTATTTCGTGATGAAGGGAAGAAAATTTCGAACTTTTTGGTGTATCCAGAAAATTTTTTTGGAGTGAGAAACTTGGCTCACGTACCTCGTCATGGCCATTCCTGGAAATTGCGCACCCGTGCGCTCATCATACAAATGGACTAAAAAATATTTAAATTATTTTTAAATACATAGTCTTGTTCTCAATAAGTATCTATAAATAGGTCATTTTTAATTCCATTTGAGTATTCTTTAAAAATGTTTTATTTTTAGGTCGGGAAATTGCAAGAGCCAACAAAAATAAGTTAGAATGCTTGTGAGAGTATAGGGGCCCCAAAATAACCTCTTGCCCCGGGGCCTCGACCCCCTAGGATCAGGCTCTGACTGACGTAGTGTCTTCAATACTATCTGGAGCTCTTAGAGCCAGATTCTAACTGACCTGTGCGTTCATCGGACACTCGGGCACTGTGCAAAAATAACGTACCGAATATAAAGCATCCATATTGCAAATTTCTTTATATAGTCTGAAATACTTCTAAATTTTCGATACATCGACCCACTTGAAACTTATTATCAGACACCTTTTTAAACGACCTCTGATAAAGCCCTTCCTTATCGCATGTTTAAAAAGTATCCATTCATTTAGAAAGCAAAGCCTACAAAAGTGAACAGCACACATAACTGTAATATAAAAAATTATTGACGCTTACTTATATTTCACACCAGAAATGTTGTGTTTTTTTATAAATATATCAAACAAGGTCTTAAAAAAAACAATTAAAAAAAATAGACCAGATGCATAAATATACCAAATACAAAAAACTAAATTTAGTTTTTGACAAAAGAAAAAGAAATTCATTCGGTTATTCAATTTTCAGTTTGCTTTGCAAGTCCACATCTCATTCAATAATAACAATACGGTATTTTTAGTGAGATTATTTAATTATCTGTTCGCTTTTACGTATTTCTTTTCTCGAGCATACTATTTTTTCCGTACATTCATTATTGTACTATAATATTAACCCTACTTTTTATAAAAGAACGAAAAAGAAACAAACAAACTCTTCTTTGAAACTCAAAAACATGGCTAAACTAATATGTAACGTGCAGGTGTCACCGGTATGGACAGCTTAAAAAAATCCTTTAGAGATGCAGAAATTATCTAAAAACTTTCGTAACTCGAATCCATTTTCTAAAAAAATGATATCCTTAAGTCAAACGCAAGTTTTATTTAAAAGCTTTTTTTCAATAATAAGCATACTTGCGAGCAATACGTGATTATTTTTAAAAAAGGTTTTAGAAAACTCATGAAAATAATTATAATACGAAAAATTTGTAATTAAAACTAAGCTTTTGAAGAAGAAAAAAACTTTAATTGATAAATTAAAGTGAAGGAAAATAATTCTTAAAAACGCAACCCTTAATTAAAATTTTCTTTAAAAAAACTGAAAAATAAATAATGATTCTTTCTACGGTAGAGAATTTCCCCCCCCTCCCGCATAATTAGAACTTGTGTTAGGGGAAGGCGTGTGGGGAAAACTGCAGCGAATGCCAAAGGAAGGAAAATCAATAAATGCTTCTGACGGTGTTTTGCGTATGAAAAAAAATATATACATAGTATTACAGTCCTCATAAAAATACAAAGAAAGAACTTTATTTCTAATCGTTGGAACAGTTATAGGTTGTTGAATACACGAATGCTACCCTATTTTCTGGGCTGTTTAACCGTTGACGCTCGGTGGTTGCAGCGTGAAACCACCTTGTTTCAGCACTTTCACTGCTAGACGTAAAACACATTAAAGGTCCTATGGTTAAAAGGGTTAAAAGGTCCCAACGCTGAAAAAGTGCAGCGGTTGCCATCCATCCATTGAACTAGCAACAGCAGGGCGGTCGATCGAATCGCTCATGTAGCGCCACAGAGCTACTTCTTAAAACGTTTAAGAGATATGAAGATAGGCTTACTTAAACCGCTTTTCACCCAAACCACCTAGAACTACCGCAAACTAAACGACCCTGGCGCCGCACAACCCGCTGTGTCAGAAAACTTCTCTGTGGTGCCCGATCGACAGCCATGTTGTTGGTAGTTAAATGGATCTATGGCAACCTGTATCCCAAAAAGTCATTGATAACTCCCACGAATGAAGTATTGACGAAGTTGATTCGGAAAAGTACGCTGATAAGGGATCACAAACATTTACCTCCATACACCGACTATTAAACACTTCTATAACGTCTATCCAATTTCTCAAAATAATTTCCAGATAATGGATTTATTCTTCCACAAAGCGCTTTCGATAAAAAAGTAATTGATTTTTCGTAAGCATGCTCAAAAATTCAATCGATATTTTAAACTTTTATTAACCCTTTAACGCGCAGTATTCCCGCTCTGGGAACACCCAACTCGGACGTTTTCACGGTTGCCCGTCACGAAGAATCGATTGGATTTCTATCGAAAGAGTGGCGGGGGACAGAGCTCCACGAGAATCCTTTACTTTTGAGCACGTCATTTACCGTACAAAGATTAGTTTTAACAGCACTGACATCGGCTGAAAAATGGAAGAATGCGAGACCAGCTGAATAGAGGGCCCGTGCTGAAAAAGGGCAGCCGTTGTCATCGCTCGTCTTAACGACCCGCAAGAGGGCGGACGATCGAAACGTTCATCGCTTGCCACAGATCGAGAGACCCCTTTTTGACGCATCTGGCTGTGCGGTACAGCCAGCTGCGTCAAAAAAGGGTCTCTCGACCTGTGGCACGCGATGGACGTTTCGATCGTCCTCCCTTTTGCGGGTCGTTAAGTCGAGGGATGGCAACGACTGTCCTTTTTTCAGCATTGGAAAAGGGTTGCGCCTGAAAGGGTTAAAACCTGATGAGTGCCAAGCGACAACATTATTGTTGGTGTCAACGCGAGTTGACTAAGAATATTCCAACTGGCTTTTTTTTCAGAATTTATATTTTCTTAGAACTGTGTTTATCATCACTATTGTTTTCTCACTGGGATTTCTCGTGGATTGCATTTTTAAAATTGAATTCGAAGACCAACGGCGACTGCGTATGGATTAGGATGCACTCGATATATACGCTGATCGTTCACGATGTATTTTTCGATAAAATGAAACAGGAGAAAGAGATGTACGTCCCTCGCATGGTTTAGAATGAACATCGCCATACAATGAAGCATGGAGGTGACAAGTAGGACGGTAAGACAAATAGGACGTGGTGAGGTAAGACAAATAGGACGAACGCATGGTTTATGATACACTTTACATCATATTCCAAAAAAAAAAAAAAAAATGAATGGGGAAGACAGTGCGTCGGTAATCTGAAGGAAATTCAGATATCTTTATTCTTCTGAACACCCATTCTAAACCATGTTCATCCGCATATCTTCCACCTGATCTATGGGTCCGAAATATTTAAAAATTTTCCTCGGGGACAGCTGTGTGAGTAAAAGAAAACTCTATATGAATGCGAGTCATAAAATAAATGGATGATTAAAAATACCGCAAAAGAAAAAGAGCAGAAATAAAGATTCTTTAATGAATAACAGTCATAAATCGTTTTTCGAAACATCGTGATTGGAACTTTTATGACATCTTGCAATACCTTTTTCCTACTGCAGTGAAAGAGATTGGCAATGAAAGTACATGGGGACTGTAGTCTACCCCTCCCCCCCCCACCCACACACACACTCCTCCCCAGTCGTCTAATAATGATTTTTACATACCGAAATAAACAGATCACTTCTAAAGTACAATCTTTTTTTTTATTTTCATGAAATATATATATATATTTTTTTCAATGCACGAATTTACTTTATTATAGAGTGCGCACCGGTAATAACGGATCTGGGATAGAACGTACTATCGGTTAACGTACCTAGAAGATAAGTCCCGATCGAAGTCCTCTATTTATAATGTTATTGAACTTTGGTTAAAATGTACTTAACAAAAGTGCGTACTTCGGCTATAGCGTACTTTATATGCCCAAGCCGAACATAAAATTTTGCTTTTTTAAAGAATTTTATTTCCTTTTTCTCGGAAATTTCAGTTCTTTCGAGAACACTCGTTGTCCGTTTTCAGATTCTCTAGCGAGATGAAGGGTGCATGAATGAAGGGAGCGATCTTTTTAGAATGCTAGATAGGGCTAAGAACAAGACCCTGTTTTTTATGGGTCATTCATCCATGTCAATGCCTCCTGAAAAGCCCTGTCTAGAATGATTCGAATGATAGTGAAGAAGAAACAGAGGAGCCTATACCAAGCCTACCGGACGCCTTCAATGTTTCAGAAACATTATCACGAATTTTTGAATGCCGCAGTGATGATGCAGAGACTCTACAAAAGTCTAGATATCCAAAACGCCATTTTTAAAGTAGCATCTGCCCATTTAAAACAAAAGATTATTTCAAAAAATATTGTAAGTAATAAAGAATTTTAAAGTAAATAAAAAACACACACAAAGTTTTTGAAGTAAAACTTCTTTAGTCGCGACTAGGGGGTCACTCAGATTTTTTTTCTGACGGAAGTAACGCTCAGCAAAGGAAGTGACGTATAGGTCATATACTCCACGGCAAGCGCGCCTGAAAAAGAAGAACCGCGGAAATTCCTACATTTTCGACCGCTCGCTCCTTTCGCCGACTTCATTGTTGAAAATGCATTATCATTATTTAGTTTTTCTTGAGATGGCAACGTTATCCACAAAATATGTATTTAAATATCTCGTTTTGCCGATGGCCACTAGTTGTAAAATTCTATACTCTCTGAGGAGTTTGTGAAGATATCCGTGGGGAAATAACTTTTGAATTAAATTGTTTTTAAGAGGTCTAACCTTTATTTTCTGGATTGTATATCGTTAGATTGTGGTTAGTACTTATTTTCAGACATAGAATTGTTACTGCCGAGGTGGTATTGGATGAACATACAAATGCCAAACGCGTTTTAAAATAAACGACTGGGTGCAGTGATTCATATTGGGCGTCCGCTTAGAAAGCTGGGTTAGTATTTTGATTAACTCTTGATACGACATTCATCGTGTAAAAATACGGGGAACCTGTTAGGGAAAGAAACGGCGATTTCTCGCCGTTTCTTTCAGACATCCATCTTTATTCATATATCAATAAGCATTTTGACGGTACATCCAACATAATATTTTACATGTAATCCCAACCTCACAGGAGGTTGTCGATAATCCTTATTTTTAGATATACAAGGTTTTGGAAAAGCACAGAGAAATGGAACCTGTCTGCAATCGAACCGGAAAAGTAGTTGGAAATGTCCGTTGAAGAACACTTTTCCTGGATTCTAACCCAACTTCAAGACAGAACAACGGTTTAAGAACAAGGAGATGGAACACCACAATTAAAGGGACAGTGGCTGCAAATGTACCTAAACAGCAGAGGGAAATTTTCGTTTAAGAACACTGTTGGAGGATCCTACTTCGATCCCACGAAGGTAAATTTATAGGAGGGGACACTTCGCTTAGAAAGTTGGATAAGGCCATTGTTGCAAACAGAGGGCGCTACGCACATTGGGTCACTGCGCATCTCAGGTTGTTTATATCTCCATCGGGGCGAAGTCAATGGAGATCCTTGAATTATTAAAACTTCAAAAAATGAAATACATAGACTTATGAGCGTGATATGTAGTAATTACTGGTTTCAGATGTGTTTTAATTATATAGTCTTATAATACTATTTCGTAGTGAATATTGGCAATAGTTTCGAATTGAAGTGATATCATTATTTGTCAAATGCCAGTTGCATTGGCCGTTAGGCCATTAAACTCCTAAATATTATGTATGTCGTGTCTGTTATTATTTTGCCCAAAAGATGTATTTTAAGAAATGTTAGTACGTAAGAAACGGACCCTGGCTGAAATCCATCCGAAACAATGGACAGAACCTGCATTTAAAAACATGGATACAGAATAATAATTCGAAACCAACTAGCAGACGAAATCAACGCTTAAGAACACTGTGATAGAAAAACACAACAAAAATTACACTACCTGCATTCGAACCCAATTAACAGAGGAAAACATCAATTAAAGAACACAGTTAAAGTTGGACATTCCCCCCATTCAAATCCAACCTCTAGACGGAACAATGGTTTAAGAAAAGTTAAAGAATAATACTACACCATGGACACTTCCTGGATTCTAAGTCATTATCATGAATGACCGATGATTCTTACTGGAGAATTTAATTTTAATTTTCGCTCTCAAGAATCTCAGTCGTGAGTTGATTTTTTAAAAGAAAATTGGGATCTCACTATGAATACTTCTCGACTTCCAACAACAACGCGTTTCGGTACAACGATAGATGCTGTATTTTCAAGAAAATGAGCCAATTTGGAGAGTTAAATTTTTGTTTCACATTATAATGACCACAAACCTATCATCTCATACATAAAAAATTAGGATGACATCCAAGTACCTATTTCCAATGAATAATATGAATATATTATTTATATTATCTTTGTAAAGTACATGAATAATAAATAGAATTAAAATATAATATGATATTTATTTTAAGTTGAATCATTTGAGTGGTATGTGTCGTAAACGTCAAAGAAGTTTGACTTCAATCGCGCGTAAAGATGACACGCATACACTTTTTTATTTACTTTATCGTTTAACACCAGTATTTTGAGTGATTTTTCCAATAAAAAATTTTCTCTGTTTAATTTAAATTAAAAAAAAATCAGACCTGTTTAAAACACCTATTACAATGAAAGGATGAGCTCACTTTCTTTTTTCTGTGTGTGTAATATTGAATCTTACCGGCGGTACTGCTTCTAACGTACTTCGGCTATAACGAACTTTTTTTAGGTCCCGTGAGAGTACGTTATAATCGGTGTCTACTGTATATATATGTAATGTATAAAAAGGTAATTTGGGTATTGTTCAAGCGGGTACTTTCACTGTTAGTTTTGCTTTCCTGTCATACTTGCCACGCGCGCTCTGGAGCTATGTTTTACTTATTTTGCTATTTGTCAGACATCAGGTCGTCGATTCTGAGTACTTTAAATGTACACGTGTCCCCACGCCCTTGTAGCCCCGGATGCGGGTCATGTTGGTAAATGTGTGTGGTTCGATCAGAGATAAGAGAGAGGCGGAGTTATGTCTTCGCAAACCACGTGGGGTGGTGAGCGTAAATACACCCGCACATCGAAAATCGAGAGACTTCTGCCACTGGAATTGCTTCATGAGTCCACGCTGATTTTTGTACCCGTCTCCCCCCCCCCCTCTTCTCATTCTATATTGTAACTTAAAAGATAATGTTCAATAAACCATATTATTTGCCTTAACTCTGGAACTTTACTGGAAATATCTGACGTCTCATATATATAAGTCAGAGTGTGTGGGATATAACATTCAAGACATTCTCAGCTGTCAAACTCCCAAAAGAATCCTCAAAATAAGTTTGTGTAGCTGAGTCTAGAGATGGCTTTATAAGAATGACTCTGCTGTCAAAATGAACCCTGTCTAACTTCATCTATGAATCGGATTTCACAGCATCCTAAGCTAAGAATGCGTGAAAGCGGGGTTGTTCAATAGGCATAGCTGCCAACTTGAACGGAATAGGACGAACTACTTTTTGGAAGTATAATCATTTTCTACTGAGAACATCGCATCCTTTCTCAGTGAATCGTCTTAGGTCCTTACCCTATTAGAAAAAGATGTAAAAAAAAAAAGAGAAAAAAAATAAATTGCTGTTTATAAAAAGTGATTCATTCTATTCCGTCATGCTGGCAGGTATGTCAATGTGATTTTTTTGGAGTTAAGACTTTTCACGTAAAAATATCTGTACATCCTAACTAATATTATAAATGTGAAAGTGAGTTTGTTTGTTTGTTTATGACGCTTTCACGCCTAATCCGCTGAATAAATTAGGATGAATTTTGGTTTTAGATATAGATGAGACCCTGGAGATGGTTATAGGCTACTTAGAATTTTAGATTTTTAATTACTTCTTTCTTTATTAATTAAAAACCGTTTTTACGTTGCCATGCTTGGCGAGTTCCGCTCGTATCTAGGGATTCATGTTTTGAGCTAACAAGAATGCTATTACTTCAATGAAGAAGCACGTGCATCTGAAAAACATTCAATAATACGGAAATTATGCCAGTTTTATGCCAAATCTATCTATCTCTAATAATAAAAATGAATGTTCTCCAGACAAATCTACAGAAAGCAGAGCTTTGAAAATTGGAGCATGACTGGACCCATGACTTCGGTAAAGTGTACCTGAGGCTCAGAATTTTAAAATTTAAGTACTTTTCTAACTAATAATTAAAAACCGTTTTATCGCCCGCACAAAATGATTTATGCTTTTGAAATAAAGCAGAAATTCTATTTGCAAAAATCACATGAATTTGGGAAACATAAATTAGTATGGAAATTATGTTGATTTTACGCCAAATTAAAAAGCATAAGTAAAGAAAAGTGCACTTACGTATTATGCCGGCAGTCCGTCAAGACGAGCGATTTTTTGCCGAGATAAATGCCGGGCACAGGAAATTATGAATGGTTTTGAATACGTTTGGCAACAGTTTGGCAACTCATTGGACGAAAAAACAGTTTGGAAGGAATGACCGCCGGGATAGTACGTGTACCAAGAAAAGTCCAGATGTGTTTCTTAAATTTCATAAATTACCAAATCCAACCAATAATATAAATGTGTACGTTTATGTGTTTGGATGTTTTTGACTGAATCACACAAAAATGGTTGGAAAATTTTATAATGAAGATAGCTTATGCCCTGGATTAACATACAGACAACCTTTCAAACATATAGCATAAATAATTCTTTTACAAAGATACTCAAAATAATTCTAATGCATTGCGCTCTATAGAAATTTTGTAGCTACTAAACCGATTTTAAAACTTTTTTCACTGATTGAAAGTTACATTATTCCTGAGTATTATTGTTTGTTTGTTTGTGGATTGAGACCGATTGAGACCACTAGGGTCCTAGGCCTATATGGGGAATTCCTCTGTGTGGAATTTTCTAAAGGATCCTAGCGCGTATTTTCGCGAGGTTTTGGAAAAAAAACACGGAAAACTGCGAGCGGCTAGGTCGACAGGCGCGACCGGGGTTTGAACCTGGCACCTCCAGCATTCCATTTTTGAGAGCAGAACCTCTTAGACACTGGTGGGACTCTGAGTGTTATAGGCTACTTTTTATGCATATATCACATATAGTTCTTTTACAGGGATACTCATAAGAATTACATTACGCTCTATGAGTATCTCTGTGAGTACTGAACCGATTGCAAAACTTTTTTCACTGATAGTAAGCTACACTTTTCTTGAGTATTGTAGGCTAAAATTCATGCATGTAGCGCAAATAGTTCCTTTACACGAACAATCAAAATAATTCTAATACATTACGCTCTCTGGGTATCTCTTTAACTACAGAACCGATTCTAAAACTTTTTGGCTAATAGAAAGCTGCACTATTCCTGATTAACATAGGCTAAAATTCATGCCTATAACATAAATATTTCTTTTACAAGAACACTCAAAACAGTTTGCAAATACTGTCGCAACTGTCTCTATTCGCCAAATGCTTGAAAAAAATCTAAATTTAGTCATTCTGCATACTCTCTTATTTTAAATGAAGTATACTACCATGTATTATACTTCATTTAAAATAAGTAAAAAGGCAAATAATATTTAAATGCAGTTTCTTTAGTCGCGGACACATTTGTTATTCACACATGCTTCGTTTCTCTCGGGACCTCATTCTAAAGCCGACGCGGACGAAGTCGCGGGTAGCCGCTAGTTTTAATATATATTAATGACTATGTCATTTTATCTCTCAACACCCTGTTTGAAAAATGGGTCCCAAAAATGCGACCTAATAAAGCGATATAATTTTACATGTATTTCAATACTATTGGTTCACAACAGCTTTCATCTACTGTTATACTCTTTCGTAAGCTGTAGAATAGGCATCCCATGCATTTTTGAATAAATAGGTTACGCTCCTAAAAATTTTAACATAGGGTTACCAGGCGAAATACGCGAAAGAAGAGCTATCCAATGACAAAGTCCATGAATATCGTTTTAATAGGGCCATCCTGAAACTCAAGAATGAGGGGTGTTCAGGGGATGTCCCCCTGACGAGGCTCGAACAGCCGAGTTTATATATATATATATAGTAAAAAGGCAAAACTTACGAATCAACGTAGCATCCACATAGCAGATACAAAATTCTAAACACCTATGGAATGATAGATGTTTTGATGTAGGGAAACATTCATAAATAAACAACACAGCCATTAAGAGCAAAATATATGAAACCAATAAAAGGGAAAAACGATTACGTGGACAAATAGAAAAGTGAAGTATGGAATGGAATGAGTTGGATTAGTAAGCATCGATTAAGGCCCCACAAACCGAATACTTACTACCAATATAAAAACAAAGATTTCATCGTAGTTACTTAGCACGAAAAAGCTAAATGGGTAACTACGGGGACTATCCTGTTAAAAAGCCAGCGTGAAAGGTAAAAAATGGAGACGACATGGCCCGTTTCCATTAAGCCTGAAAACATGGGAAAGAAAGAACAAAGTCAGTGTCTTTTTGTCCTTAAACTGAAATCTACCACTGCATGTCAATTTTTATCAAAATTTGGAAGCAATGTGCGACTCGATGTTCATAGATTTAAATAATGTTTGAACATTCTATTTTTTTGTAGTTCGAATGTATAAGAATTGGAGCTATTCCATTCAAAAACAGGCTCCATTAAAAATGTTAAGAATGACCTTAAAAACACGAATTTTCCAAAATTTCCGCAAACTTTAGAGCGGAAGATATAAACCGATTTTAAGCTACAGTCCATTTACATTTCCAGGTTTTGGGGTCGCCCACTCAAAAAATGGCCAAAATGACCGATACTAAAGCTGTTCCTTCATTTCATAAATTTCGAATTTCTGTCTGTGTGTGTGTATCCGTTGCTGTCAAAGTGGGTGAAAACGAAAAAATGTAAACAATCACGAATGAGTGACGGTGGTGCTGCCATCTAGGATGAAATATAAAAAACACCAGGACAAAAGTTAATTCTCTACTGTGTCGTATAAGAAGATTGATATCAATGCCAGTAGTATATGGCTGGAATGGAGAAAATAATAATAATAATTTTAATAATAATTAAAATAAACTCGGGGTCACTAGAACGGATCCTGTACTCCATCGTTTTTTCCATTCCAGTCAAAATGAAATGATGAGTTCATTCAAATAAGAAATATAATGGAGTAAAGATTTTTTTTTTGATTTACAATAGGGATGCAGGATTATTTCAAATGCATATAAATTTTATAATATATTGAGGTAGCACACATTTTTCAGATGAAAACGCCTTTTCAAATGAATATATAATTTTTAACAATGAACGCATTTTGGACGTCATTGAGATTTAAAGTAAAAATTAAAATTTTTATTTTTAAATGTTATTCCTTAAAACCAACAATTTATTTTGTAGATCGCATAAAAAGCCATTTTTTTATTACGCTAGTGTCATGAAACATAAACAGGTATTGGCGTGTCACATGAGAGAAGCAAAATGTTTTCTATTGCAGAAATGACCCTTTTCAATGAGGCGATCTCTGGACTGTCTCGAATTTTAGGGTTTGAGAGGGCCCCCACTTGCCCTTACTAAGTAACCCTATGTAAAGAGGTATCCTTTATACACTCAAAGTCATTCAATAATCATCGCTTTGAATGAAAGTGCATTCTGAAATCACTTTCGGTGGTATCACGCTCCACTTTGCGAATATTTCACTTCAGTAGGTCACAACTTAAAATCAATTCAATACTTTTAGTCATTTTTCCCTCAGCTTTGTCATGACTTAAATAAAATGCATTATTACGAGATTAAATACTCTCGATGTAAAAGGTCCGTCAATTTTATTCAAGTAGCCGCATAAAGTTCTAACCACTCTATAAAGAAGATTTTCTGGACCCAGCGATTTCCGGATAAAGGGAAACCTTTCTCTGACCAGCCTTCAATTATCCACCTAAAATTGAATGTATCCTCTATCTATATATTTTAAAGATAATAAAATTTTCTTTGTGAAGTCATTTCATGACGAGACTATTCCACTACCCATGCACATGAAATATTATTATTATTACTTTAATGCTCGAATATACAAGAGGTTGACCTACAAACAAGTCAGAATTAAATATTTTTTATACTGATTTATTGACTGAAATGTTTAAAAAATTCGAAATAACCGCATAACTATCTAAGTTCCTAGTAGGAAAAGGATCCTTAGTCAGCCATTGGATGAGAGGGAAACGCTGCAGAACTTCTATTCGTTCATGATTCACATAACAATGTCAACATAAACATGAATGTAACGTGACAAAATCAAAGTCGAAAAACGACCTGCTGCTCGTACACGGAATGAAACGCAAAAATATAGAATGAAAAGCGACGATTCTTTTTGCTCCGTTTTCGAGTCATGATTCGAGCTTTCTTTAAAAGGACGAATGAAAGAAAAGTTCGTCGTCCAAATACAATTTAGAATCTAGATGTATGGAAAAAATAGACATCCAATATAAACTGAACAAAAATCAGAAAATTCACTCAGGATCATGGATTTCTGTATTGAATAGACCGTAGGGGGTCAGTATTCTTACCACGGCCATAGAAAGGGTTCATACACAATACACACAGGCCATGGTAGCCTAGCATACCCTGTATGCATTTCAATGAATGAATGCCTAACCCTTGTAGTAAGTAGACTCTAGTAGTCTAGTCTTGCTAGTAAGGTTTGTTTTACAACCCACTGAACGATAAGTCATTCTAATTGGCGTCGATATATCCCGCAGTCATTTCAACAGAGGCGATGACTTGAACTTTTTAAAAATGAAATTCGTAGCTATTTTAAAATAAACGGTTGTCCATTTCATGTAGTGTCTGAGGTATTGAATGCAATAACTCTAACCTAAAAACAGTACGATATAGAAATAATACATTTTGAAAGTCAGGAGTTCTCTGCAAACCGCTCAGCTTTTCACTTTTCTGATAGCGAATGACACTGACGTAGTTTTTTTGAGTCATTCTATTGCAAGGATGCCAAGTGAGTACTCATGACGCAAACTTTACATTATAAGTCCAATAATTTAGCTTTTATTTTAGATTTCCCATCACTGGAATGAAGAGAAATGACACATGTAAGGAAAATTTTCGTTTCCTACCGTGCGAAGAACGGGCACGCAGCTAGTGGATCATAAAACCCCCGAAAACGAAAAAAAAATAAATCCACAAATGTATAAATGGCCCACGAAAGGGTTAAGGCAGGGATGGGCAAACTTTTTCTGCTGCGGGCCAAAAATCGAAAAAAGAAAAGCTTGGCTAGCCAAGATCCATTTTTCTTAAATTTTAAGAACACTCTATAAGTATTACAATTTAAATAGGTTAAGGAGATGAATGAAATGGCGATTTCATTTTTAAAAGTTCCTTATAGTGAGGTTCGGAGTGAGGTGCACCGATTCTAAGGAACGAGGCCCAAGGCTCCTCTGTCTGTCTACTTCTGAAAGAACACTCTCTAATAGAATTCCTAGTGGAAAACACTCGTTCGCATCTATAACATGGAAGCAAACAGAGCACTGAATTTCTGGGCGTGACATATTCAACTTGGGAAACTCACTTTCGATCCTGATTTGTAAAACTTTGGCCCATTTAGAAACAACTGCTCGAGAGGATCGTTCGATTGCAACTCTATTCATTCGAGCTGCAAATTCTGACCTCACTGCTTCACCATGGACGTTGAAAGGCATGGCAAAAATATCCAATTCTGTTTGAAATCTTGAAATCTGCGTTCGAACACAAAGTGCACTTTTTTCAAGCCCTCTTCATCCTTCTTAATAGGGATAGGTCATCTATAAATATATATATTCTTTCAATTTCCGTCGGACCGGCTCATTCAAATTCCACCCGCGGGCCGTATAAAACCTTCCGGTGGGCCGGATTGGGCCCGCGGGCCGTCGTTTGCCCATCCCTGGGTTCAGGAATCCTTCCATCGGATGGATCCGATGAGGTCACACTTCGTCCAAAATAAGCGCCCTCCCAATTTTTTTTCCGGACTACGCCCCTGCCCGCGGAAGGGGTTCCTATAGACTGGACTCCAAGTGACTACGAAAGAGACTTACTGGAGCGACTGCGTCCGGGACAAGCCACTCTGTCGTGGTAGGTCCTGTTGCCTCCCGTCGCAAGGCACGCGATCAGAAGTCTCACCATCCTCGAAACGACGCATCGGGCGAATGGGGCGCACCTCTCCTCGGGGCGGACACATGCAACTTTTATTTTACGGACTGAAAAAAATAATAAACGGGGGGCTCCCGGCGCGAGAAACGGAGAGCGGAGCACCTCCGGGGTTGCCCGGATGAGGAGAGGGAAGGGATGCTTCTCCGGCGAGTGCGGCCGCCAGGTTTGGCGAGGCATCGCGGAAAAAAGTTTTTTGCGGGGTGAATGATCTGGCAGAAAGGGGTAGAGAGGAGGGAGGGGGAGGCCGAATGCTCGGAACGGGGATCGGGGTACGGCGAAAGTGAAATGCGTCCATACGTAGGAAATGTGATTTTTAATAACTTCGAAACCCCTTTCAAAGAGGACATCCAACGAGCTGTTTTCGGAGAAAAATGGATACGCTATACGGTTAACTAAAGCATGCATGATAAAAGTATAACATAATTTTATCACTCTTTACAGACTCTCGCAAAATCAAGAATGAAACTAAAAACGAACCGAGTCATAACCCGTTCAAAATATTAAAAAAAAAAAAGAAAGAAAAAGTAAGAGCCGCTGTCAAAAGCTTGTTCGCCTATCTTCTCCTAAACCGTGGGGATTTGAATTTCGACCAAGGTGCCCACAGATTCGAAAAATTCCGAGGAACCTGCTAAGCTGACTTCAATTTCGAAAATCTAATGATTGTAGAAGATATTCCTAAAAAACTGAAAAAATAAACAGAAGGGTTGCCAGATGGGGCATAAAATCATTCCTTCCTTTGCAACAAAGCGTTTCCAATGATGTAGTATCGCGTGAAATCGACAAACATGAGCTAGAAGGACGCCTATTTTACGCCAAAATAAAAACTGTGTGAAATAAGTCACTCAAAATGGGTTACACAAAGTGGACCCTTTTCAAATAGTCCGTTCGCTTAGACAACGGGAGTTTAGAATGAGCGATGATTCGTTTTTCCAAAACAGAATAACTCATATCTTAAAAATGAAAAAGAATTAAAATGCAGATTATTTTGAAGCCGGTTCTCGTCCAGCTGAATGATTGGCTACCCGTAGAAATATGGGGCGGCGTTCACTATGCCATGATAGCAATTACAGTACTCTTTGGATATTGGCAAGCGCGATGAGAGGGTGTCATTCGGGGTGCTCAGTATGCCCATCTGCAAACGATTATGTAATTGAAAATAGGGATAACGGTTTTACGGTAACCTTAAATGAACAGTCATCATAGGTTGTGAGCCTGTGTCCATCGCCCAATCATAAAAAGTCGCCATGGGTGGCAAGCTATCCTATCTGTTCCGTAGCTTTTATTAACTTTACATGTACGCAAGTCGCCCAAAAATGAAAAATCGCCATGGGTGGCCCATTCGCAAGGTGTCCAATAGGTTTTACATTATTAAAAATACAGCTGAAACAGATGTTCTGATTTTATGACGCTTTAGCTCCTAATTAATATAACTTTTGAATGGCAACATTCAATATCATTGTGTTTCTGAGGAGTGCCAATCATTTTTCCAGCGATTATAAGCGGAGTCCGCACTCCAGGTGGAGTCTAGCTCAGGACCCGTACAACACGGATTCCCATAACAAAATATCTTCCGTGTTATGAGGGGGAGGAGATCTACTGTAGTGTGAATTTTTATGTACCCATGAACCTGCAAGAACCGAGCAATGTGTAGCTCAGTAACATTCTATCGGATCCAATCTTCGGGTTTTGTTTGTTGAAATGATGTCTTTTTTACGAATAAGCTTTATTAGGGGCCGAATGCCTCATACGAAAAGCGAGCGTAGCGAGTCTGGGGGCTTTGGCCCCTAGTTTTTTTTTAAAAATATTAGGAAGTCCCACCCATCCGCGGGTCCTCTGTCCCATGCCCGAATGGCTCATGCGATCGTAGGATATTGAACATATTGTACAGGGGCGCAGAGAGGGAGGGGGAGCAGGGGAAAAATCCCAAGGGCCTCAGCTTGTGAAGGGGCCCCGTTTTGCTGTTTATAGGATACTTAATTGTGTGTTGTCAATTTTGTAAAAAAAAAAAAAAAAAAAAATCCAAATTCAGATTATGTCCCCGGATGTTTCAAATTCATTTTTGAATGAAACTACAAAAAGCCAGCTAGAGCATAAACCACCCACTGGACCCAAACGAGGAGTGTTAGTGATTGAGTTTTTTGCAGGAAAAGTAGACATGGAGGGTGTTATTCAACGGTTTGCCATGACTCAAAGTAGAAAAGATTGAATTAAGAAGAAATCCCTTTTTTTCCGAGACACATTGTTCAAGAGTGGAAGAAAGGGTCTCTAGCCAGAGGAGAGACTATGGGCCCCACCCAACCTCCGAAATTTTGAATTTTCCTTAACAAAACGTTCAAGATCAAGACTTTCTATGAGACATTTTGAAATTCCCACTTTTTGGGCCTTCTGAAAATCTTGGCTGCCTGCTGGCATGGAAGTATGTATAGAAATACTCATTTTTTCAATACTGAAGAAACATGCCATGCAAGAATGTTAACGTTTCCAATACAGTTTCTCTAGGTGACGAAACCTTCAAAACAAAAAGTTTCTTCAAATGATTCATCATTTTAATAAGGAATAAAGGATGGATCTAATACGACATCCAAAGGATTTCTGGATAGCAAAGGGACCCCAAAGAGGTGATTCCCGGGGACCCAACTGGGCTCTCTGCACCTCTGCCTAGGGAGCGGAATTTGAACTCACGTTTTCCAAAACTTCGCCAAAGAGAAACCTCGCCAAGTCGACTCTTCTCCGGAGAAGTGGGTACGCAGTCTCCGCATCCTCCTCCAATGATCGTTGGAGGTTCCCGTTTTGACCCCATTTTCTGTTTCGCGCGCCAACTCACTGGTGTTTATGGACTGCACGTGTGACTCCCAAGAAGTATTTCTTTTTGGGAAAAGAAGAAAGCGAGAGGGGAAAAAATGCGAGAAGTTGGCTCCCTTTAAAATACCGCGAGAAATAGATGTTATGTCTCTTAGGGAAGCGGAATAAAATCATCGTTTATCGAGAGCGGGGAAAATGACTTCGGTGAGACCGTGTCATGAGGGGGGGGGAAAAGCAATTAGATCGCGACAGGAAATGCTCTCGATTTCAACTCGCTTAACCCTTTGAGGCGCAACCCACCCTTTCCCAATGCCGAAAAAAGGGCAGCCGTTGCCATCGCTCGACTTGTTTTGTTTGTATGGCCAGGAGAGGACAGCTCGCGCCACTGAATGGATCGCTTAGAGCTACCTCTACGTGATTCCTGGCATTTCCCGCCACCCTTTGGAACCTCGTCAGAAGGGGGGGGGGGACTTCTGAATAGGGGCAGTCCTCGGAAACGGCTAGCGACCGCCGAGAGGACTTTCGGAACCCCAGATGGAACGTGCCCGTACACCGCATGGATACGGGGATCTGGAGTGGTACGCCGGTATCGAACCCGCAACCTTCCGGTGACGAGTCCAACGCCTGAACCACTGGGCTACCCTGGCCCACCCTCCCTCGACTTCACTATCCACAAGAGGGCAGGCGATCGAAACGTTCATCGCGTGCCACGGAACGAGAGACCCCTTTTTGGACGACAGCCGGCTGTGCCGCACAGCGAGCGGTCGTCCAAAAAAAGGGGTCTCTCGACCTGTGCCCTTTCCAGCGTTTTTTGCGTTGTTTTATAAACCCTAGGATAATTTTTTTTTTCATTTTTCCATTGGGAATTCTTTTCAACACGTTTTTAGGACCGCCACCTGTAAGTACGAATGAAATGCAATCTTGTCATTCCATTTCTTAGGTCTTCCAGATAACCCATTCGCTTGAAATTTTGAAAGCATATCATAAATGAATGCAGTGAAAAAATAAATGTTTCGTTGAATCCACAAAAATTTTGTTCAATCCATCCATTTATCCCGTCGATATAGCGCCCACGAAATTTTCGTTCAATGAGCGAAACAATTTTTTAAAAAAGAATGGGTTATTTCAGCGAAAAATTTTGCCAATTTAACCAAACAGTTTGGTTAAAATGAGCAAATGTTGTGTTAAATTAACCAAACTATCTTTAAATAGTTTACTGGATTAAAATCGACCCAATTATTTGTTTTAATGAATAATTTATTTTGTTCATTGTTATGTTTATGGCTCATTTTTACAAAAAAAATTATTTTGTTGATTTCACTATGTTATTTTTTTTTAACGCATAAATAGTTGGTTAACAGTGAGTTGAAAAAAAAAAAAAAAACACGTTGTATCGCGCCGTTCTTGTAGTTCCCGGACATGAAGAGTTCCATGTAGTATTGCAAACTTGTGGCTCTACCACGATAGTATTGGAAAGCTTTCGGTAGCGAATCCATCGACCCTTCTCTTCTCGTGACGTCAACCTCCGAGACCTATCCGATGTGCCCTAGCACGATCCTATCGCGATTGTTTCACTGTCGTATTCACTGTCGGAAAGAACGCCGTTTTTTCCCGACCCGTTGGACGAGGGCAAACACTCGCATTCCGGTACCGGAGAATACGAGATGGGTGGGTTTTATCAACTACCCCTAGAGAGGAAAGCCGCGGCGCTTACTTGTGACGTCACACCAAGTAGGTAAAGCAAAGCGTTTCCATTGGGTTTCTCCGGTCCCTTCTTGGGTCCCGCGGCGCGGGAGAGAGGAGAAACCCAATGGAAACGCTTTGCTTTACCTACTCGGTGTGACGTCACAAGTAAGCGCCGCGGCTTTCCTCTCTAGGTGGCGTTGGTTTTATGTTGTGCATCGTGGAATGTGGAGTACTTCCACAAACGGACCCCCTCTCCCTGGCACGGTGGGTCTGTCCAAAACCGGGTTCCACTCTCGAAGGATATATCCGGAAATTCTGAAGAAATGCCTTCGTTTACCCTTTCATTACCAGGTTACAGATATTTTCAAAACCTCAGAGTCCCGAAGATGCGCCCGAAATTTCATCCCCTCCTTGAGAAGTTTCGGCTTCTTTTAAGGACGATCGGTAACCAAGCTGTTCTCGCCTTTTCCATGTACACGTGAAATGCGAAGAATAGTTCATTGTTAGGTTTGTCATCTCCCGGTCATTGAGACGAGAGCAGAGAGGGAGGGGTCGTATGAATAGAAGCTACCCTTCCCCCCAAACCTGAAAAGGTAAACCACTTATCATGTGTCAAAAGGGGGGGGATGACATTTTTTTCTCAGGCGTCTCCGGGCGATACGTTATCCACTTTATGCCGGGCGTTTAGAGCCATTACGGGTTCTAAAGCGTTAAGAAAAGGGGAAGGTAGCGACGTGTTTGGATGGGTGGATCGGTCCGAGTGTCTTATAGACCCCACCTTGCGCAAAAATACTCGCTCGTTCTATTCGACACTCATGGTGATAGGTAGCACCCACGAGAAAAAACAGTGAGGCGAATTCCCGGTGTTGAACGTGGGGCGGTCTGTTGGCTCGATGTTAAAGTATTCCGAGGTGTTTTTCGTATGAAAAGTTCTATTATTGAATGTGACTGCTTATGTGTCTCAGTTGAACGAAGCGTGTGAAAAGTAGGGCCGTGTAAGTTCTAACATTGCGAAGTGCGGTTATAAATGCTTTTAAATAGGACTCGCGCTTTCATCGGAAGGGGATTATAACGTCACTTTCGGCTCCCCTAGCACAACTTGGGAATTTTCATACCTAACCCTAAAAATATTCGTTAAGGAGATGGTGGACATTAAAAAGTTTTTTTTTTTTTTTTATATACTAAGATAGCATTATGAAATTTTATATTTTAATATATTAAACTAAAAGCATTATAAGCAACTGAAAAAAAAATTTTAATAAATTTTAAAAATATGTCATTCATTAAAAATGAATTAATTTTTCAGTTTCGAAAAAATGCTCCATGCGTTTTACTTTTAACTTTTTTTTTGTAAATTTGTTTTATAATAGCATAGAAATATATTTTTAAAAAGTCTGTGTATCGGTTTTTGATTCGACCGAGTCGTTCATTTTTTAGAAATAGTTTCATGGATATAGACCAAACTTTATATAGACCATATAGACCAAAACCAAACTATATAGACTATATAGACCAAACTTTCCCGAAATTTTTGTTTTCGTCCATAAAAGTGACATTTCATAATCGAAATGTTGCCCCTATTTAAAAAGGATACACAGATTTATTGTAATGTAATATAGGAGAAGAATGTTTGTAGTCCATTTTGTACAATTTCGACCCAAATGAAGTCGCATGGAGCATTTTGAAGGCAAGAAAATGACAAAAAACTGGATTGGGAGAAAATACAGTTTAAAGGGTCATTTTCCACTGACCTTGAATACCGTCTCTTCTGAATCATTTTATTTATGATTTTACCTTAAGAAAACCTATATTTAAAATAATTTCATTCGAATATTAGCTTATTTTGTAAAACGTTCCATAAAAAGGATGACGTGTTTATGGACGCGTTTGTTTGCATTTTTGTGGACATTGAACTGTCCCTTTTCATTTTTTAAACTCATATCTTTTTAAGAAATGGCCGTAGACATACGCGGTTTTTTCTCCATGGTTCAACTTTAAGTGTAGAATATGAGTATGTAAAAAAAGAAAAAACACATTTTTTGGGGCCCATTTTGATTATTTGGGTGTCCACCATCCCCTTAAGGAGAAGAACCGCCCGGCTCATCGAACTCGAAAAGTGGAGCAGCCACGTCATAGATCGGTCAACGAACCTCCAACCAGTGTGACGAATAAAAAAACGACGAAAAAGAATTCAACCCCGACATACCCGCCTTATAGAGACCTATAGAGAATCATGTTTCCAGATATTCTAACCCTCCCTCAAGAGTGATCCCTTTTTCTTTCGGCCTTTCAATAGCCACTCCGAAAACATTTCTAAGCCCCGGCACCTTCCTACGGAAGAAGCAAATAAAACGAACTCCGGGGCAAAAAGCTAAAGGGAAAAACGTTTTTATTGACTTATATTGGATGGAGAGCGTCAGAGAGTTCGAAAGGACGACATCGGTCGGAAATGGACGCTTTCAAGAGGGAGGCTCGTAAAAGGGACCCAGAGAGAGTCATAAGTTTAGTTTTTATCTAGAAGTTCATAAAAGAACGGCCGTGTTTCCATGGACGTAAGAGTGAGCTTCGGTAATCCTACCGGCTCAGTCCCTCGTCGGAAAAATGAACCTCCTAATAGGGCTATCACACTGAGAAAAATCCGACCCACTTTCCTTGCCAATCCAGTTTCCGGCCGATTTTCTCCGCCGTTACCTGGACGACCGCGAACTCCCACTTTTTCCTTTCCGAAGGAAAAAATCCGAGTCGGACGACATTTCGGCCCATCCGAGTACTTCTTTCTGCTACGTCATAAGCCATTTCGAGCCATGGAGACTCTGTTCGAATCTTGGCTCGATGTCACAATCATGTGTCCATAAAATGATGGCCGCGTTCGAGTGGACTTTGGAATGAGAGATGGCCACATACGGCCCGCGGGCCGTATGTGGCCGTCCTAGCTTTGGATCCGCCCAGCGGAAGATATTAAAACCCATATAAATTCCATACAAAATCCCCTATAAATGCCCATTATACGGCCCGCGACTTCGCTGACATCTTGAAGTTTGGCCCGCGACTTTTCAAAGGGGGCCCGTACCTGCTCGAGTGGCTACAAAAAGGGAGGGAGTCCTTCCCCTTCCTGCTGCGTGTACGTGTGTGGACGCATGTCAGGTGGACATTTAAAACATCATTTTAACGACGCAAATGGAAAAAAAATGAAATAATAAAGCGCTTTTTCTCCCTTGCTCCGGATGGAAAGTCCTACTTTGTTTTTCTTATTTTCCTCTCAAACTATGGGTCTTACATATACGGCTCTTTGGGCATTTTTTATGCTCTGATCTTTATTCATTTTGGTATGCGTGTTGTCAAGAGGACTTGCCCTACGTAAATGAATACGGTTTTGAACGATCCATGCCGAAGAAAACTCGATCGAACGCATTCAAACACGAACGGATTAGGAAAGGTGGATATTTTTCAAATCGTCAATGAGAATAATTAAAAAAAAGGTTCAAAATGAATGGAAACAAATCCGTTATTTCCAATTTACGAGAGGAATGGCGAGTCCTCCATCCCTAAAACATCGCAAATGCATTTCGGCAACGAGGGGGAAAATAAGAGATCCAAGTACCCTGTGAAACGAACTTCGTGCCGTTCATGAACGAACTCGATGGGTTTACTTTGGCAATAGGAATCAACACGTACTAAAAGGATGGAGGGAACTTCCGTTTCGGGAAGAGGAATGACCTTTGGAAGAATATTCAATCCACTGCTCGGAGGGTCTCGAGCTGGTTGAGATATTCATAGTCTCTTCATTGAATAACCCGTTATGGGTTTATTGATTTTTGTGTGGATCGCGATCTGTGTCGGACCGTTCCATTGTTAACTATAAAAACGATCGATTCTGTCAGTTACAGCGATCAGTCAATTACACCGATTCAGTCAGTTACAACGATCGATTCTGTCAGTTCTGTCAGGTTAAAGGCTCTTGAGAGAATTCTCCGTTCTGTTTGACGACATTCCCTCGTCCATGGAGCGTCACTATTTTTTAGACGGCGGAAATAAATTCGCATTTCATTGCGGGCATCCTATTTCTCAGATTGGGACCCGCTTCAAAATAAGAGGAGGTACTCTGTTCGACGCGTAGATTTTATTGATGAATGACGATGTCATTTTATCTCTCACCCCCTTTATTGAAAAGGGTCCCAAAAATGCGACATAAAAGTGATTGAGTATTTTACATGTATTTAAATACCATTCGTTCACAACAGCTTTCATCGAGTGTGACACTCTTTCGTAAGCTGTAGAATAGGCATCCCACGTTTTTTTTTCTATCCATAGGTGACAATCCTAAAAAATTTGAACAGCTTCAGAAAAGGGTTGAGTATTGAGAAGGGTTCATTTTTTAACTGTGCAATGTCTTATCCTCCTGAATTCTGTACCCCTCCATAAGCATTGATCTACTGTCACTGTGCTCGCGCACGCATTCTTTTGACTTCTTTTATACATTTTTAATTCTGAATGTCACCTCGTTATGGGATGGGCCCGTTTCTTCTTTTCTAATTCAATAAAGTAAATGTTCCGTTAAAATCCCACGCTGACTATGCTTGTGCCCTCACTCTGCTGACATTTCTAAAAGGTTATGGACACCCGATGGATTCATTTATGGAGTGGCTGATTTTGAACGCTCGTTTCGAGGCTGCATCCTTCTACAGACTGTGTGTCTCTAGAAGGAAAGGGTCTCTCGATCTGTGGCACGCGATGAACGTTTCGATCGTCCGCCCTCTTGCGGGTCGTTCAGTCGAGAGATGGCAATACTTCAGACAAAAACAACGGCTGCCCTTTTTTCAACATTGGGAAAGGGTTGCACCTCCAAGGGTTCATATTGAACGACTCATGACCTTCTCATGGAGTTCAATTTAACTTATTTGACAGCAAAGTACCCCATGAAATGAATGACACTACTACGTCGTTGATATTTTGTTGGTTCAATTTAGTAATTAAGATATAAAATGAATATGTAATGGCTTTACATAAATAGCCCCCCCCCCCCCAATTGCTTATTTTGCTTGGAAAGTTTTAGAAAAAAAAAATGAACAAAATTTCAGCCCCGGTTCAACACTTTTTGGAGGGATACAGATTTTGCAATGTTATACGAGTGGATGGGAGAATGAATCAACTCCAATATTTTGGGGTGCGTAAAACTGAACCCTACAGTCTATACTGTAGCCCATGGGGTACACTCTCCATTTTCTGTCATATGCATAAAAGTTTGTAGTTTTTGTCTGAAGTACGCATTCTTATAAATACGAGACCCTAGCGAAATAATGTTTAGTTTTTAAAAAATGTATGGCAGCATTGTTTTTTTGAGCCAACCAGCACGAATTCGTAACGTGTGCGTCCAGTTTACTGACCGAATTTCGGATCGCGTCTCTTTGAATGCTAAATGAAAATAAATACAAAACTATTCAAAAATAGTATTCGAACTCAATCAAGAAGAATGAGGCTCTATTACTTTCTTTAGTTTTCAGAGAGCTAGGGTAGGCATTCTAATTTTTTTGAATTGGAATAGTTTTCGTGATTTTTCTGGGAAACTATAGGCCGAAATTTTTTAAAACTGTTTTTCTCAGCATAAGGGAGCCTGAATAAAGCTACCATTTTATTTTCAGCCCGTTTTAAAAAATAATGCATTTTAGGGTAAAAAAAAGAAAGAAAAACACATAAGTTCAAAGAACTGCGCGCCCATACCAGACGCTCAAACAAAAAATATAATGAAAAGTAATAAGTCCCATTCCATCTCATCTTTTTCACACAAAACATAAAACCCTAATCTATCTCTCATAACCCAATTTTTGCATCGCGTTTTCCCGTTTCATGTGTCACGTTTCTAGCCGATAATCAAGTTCCCATCTCCGCCCCATTTATCCGGACACGCTTACAAGGAGGGGAAAAAAATGACAAAGATAATACTAATAATACTGTCAAAAAATCATCGCTGTTGGATCGAGAGGGGAGACCTTTTCGGCATTTCTTCTCTGCGTAACGCCTCTATCTATCCAACCCGGAAGTGTGCAGCTTCCGAGATAATGGGCAAGGGGAGCGAGTACACAAATCAATAAGGAAAGTAAACAAATGAAAATCCCCCTCCCCCACCTTCGAAGCACCGAGGTCTTGACGCCTGGTCATAAATGAATAGAACATTCTTAAATTCTCAGAGGAGAGAATTTTGTCTCCTGGTCTGGGAGAAGAAGAAAAAAAAAAAACCGAAGCAACCGCTTCATCGTTCGTTCACTTCCGCGTTCGGAATGGAAAAATGCGATTTGCATAAGTAAAAGGACGAGTTCTTGTGTTTTCTCTCGAAAACAACGATATAGAATATAGGAGAAGTGGATGCCGAAAGATAACGAAGCGATAACGGTTCTGGGGGAGGACAGCGCTCTCCCCGGGCAAATGTCCTTAGAGAGGGAAAACTTTTCGAAAAGGGAAAGAGCCGAGAAAGGAAAATTTGTCAAAATAGAGGCCATTCCGTACATAAAAATTGGATCAGGTGGACTTTATTGTAATTGATTCCGAAAGTCACTTTCAAGAAGCGCATAAACAGCCCCTCTTTAAAAATGGAATGTGGGATCCATTGGAAAACCACCCATCGAGTAGGCCGTTTGAGCTTTGATCTGCACAGCGCGGCATCCAAGGGGTCGAGGGGCAGTCAAGCTGCAAAGGCAAAGGCATGATCCGCTCGGAATGTACCGAGTGTTTTGGAAGTTTCAATTGTACCCTAACCGAAATGAAAGACGTTTCACATCAACCAATAAATACTTAGGAGCTTTCCATAGGTCTGTTGCTCCGTTACGAGTTGCTTGCTTTTAGACGGATAACAGTCTGCGAGTTATCAAACATGGTTTTTGTTAGAATCCAGTGATGTCCAATAAGATTCTTGTACATATTAATTTAATATTATTATTATTTGTAATAAAAAGGGGCGAAATGTATAAAAAATTATTAATTAAAGGATGTCATGTTAAAAATAGAAACACAAATTCGGGAAAGCACGCTGGATAAAGTCAGGGAACAGCGTGATACATGTCAAGGAAAGTCAGGGAAGAGCGTGATACATGTCAAGGAAAGTCAGGGAAGCAAAAGCTGTGAAATCTGTGGAAACCCTGAACAGCCGCTGGGAAGCGACCCCACTGTCCATAGCAGTCTGCTGAAGCGGAACGCCGTGACCACGACCGTTACAAGAAAGTCACAGGGCTGACCAGAATAGACAGGGCGTCCCAAAAAGGGGGTAGTCATCCTTTATACATTAGGATCTCCTCTATCTATCTCATCCTTTCTCCATGATAAGTGGACAGTGTCCATTGAAAGAATGTTCAAAATAAGATTCCGTTCAGGAAAAATTCCTCTCGTTCATTGTGAGAAAATGACGCTTTTTAAATGTGTAGACGGCCCCCGTACAAAACAATGACCGATGCGTGAAATGGGGGCCCCTACACTCGTGAGGGGACGTACACCATTTGAGAAGGATGCCTTTAAAAGTGTCAGAGATAGGAAGATCCATAGAACGGTGACTGAGACCCCTTTTCCCATGGCTCTCGAAGGGAACAAAATCACGTCGAAGGATCGCGTGTCGTGCAGAAAGGACGGAAGAAAATCTTTTTTTCCCCCACTCCATAGCAATAAAGGTTCACGTTCAAAATCACGCACAGTCCCCGCTCTTCTTTCTTGAAAGATAACTCTGCGACGCTGTAGGATGAAAGGCCCCCGGAAATGCGATCCTTCGACGTCATTTTTTGTTATTTTATTTTATTCGAGAGCCGTGTAAAAATGATTTAAGTGAAAGTTGTATTTACTTTACTATCTCTAAAACTTTTTAAGATACAGTTCTCGAATTGTGTAGACCACCTCAGTGAGTGTAGGGGACCCATTCTACTGATTGGGAATATTTCTCTACGGGGGTCATCTACACATTTAAAAAGTGACTCTTTTTGTAAATGAAGTAGAGGCATTTTTTCTGAACGGAGTCTTATTTTGAACATTTTTTCAACGGACACAGTCCACTTATCTGTAATAGATAAAGAACGACAGCCCGTGACCACCTTTGTTGGGACACCCTGTATATATATACGTAGTTTCCGTCATAGACACTTTGTGTACCCGCACGTCCTTTGTTACCCCGTTCGTGGGACACCCTGTCGGTGGCGTAGCCAAGGGGAGGAGAGGGGGTCACCACCCCATGAGGCATTTTTGGCCATACAAAATGTATATTCTGGACTCCCTTATCACACGCACGTATATATATGTGAGTGACAGTAGTCGTAACCCCCACATGAAAAATTTCGGGCTACGCCACTGCACCCCGTAGAGTGTGGGATCATGGGTGCACCCAGGATTTCGGTTTAGGAGGGGCTGGGGTTACCCATACTGCTCCACTCTATTATAGTGACCTAGGTTATAGCCGTCCCTCTCTTATAACGTCACACTATTCGTGACCCCTTGCCCCTAGAACACATGCCCACTGTCGACGTCACTCGGTATAGAGTGATCCACAATGATCCCATCTCTTCGGGGATGTTCTACCCGAGTTTATTTTAGAGACTCATTGTAAACATTTATTTAAATCCTGTATTCCCCACTTTTAATGAATTCCCCCGTAAAAAATTTAAAAATAGTTTGGAGACCCTTTTTTAAATTAAAATAATTAAATTCATGAGGGGCCCTTTTCAATTTTAAAGCTTTTCACATCTAGCTCTCCAGGTTTAGGGGGGAGGGGGGCTTTAGCCCCCCTAGACCCCTCCGTGGGTGGTACTATGTGTGCAATTATCTGAGCTCCAAATATACCAATAGGAGCTCCATCGAAAGCACCCTTTACCCTGCTGAAAAACGCACCGACGCCCATCGGTTCGCAAAGAATAGACCGGAGTGAACGGAAGTAACCATTCCAGCCTCCATATTATAAGAACTCCCAATAAAGAACACTAAAATGCGTCCTAAAAGACTGATAACCCTTCAACCTGTTCTAGGCAAAGATTTCTAGCCGTTCATCTAATGAAAGAGCACTCTCTCTGAGGCTGGGAAAACAGCCTGGGTGTTTTAATGATCCCCCCCCTATGGACAGCGCCCGAATTTCTGCCGGGGATAAAAGAATTTCACGCAGATGAATGTCTTGGATTCCCGCATTGATTTTCCTCGAAGGCACAAGAGAGAGTGAGAAGTATCTTCACTGGCTTTCGATCCAAGAAGTGAGTGGTACGTACTGCGCTCGTGGAAAGTCCGAAGATTTTTCAAACAGGTCGTCGACCCTCGGAGTGGATAATGAGCTTGGCCTTCCCTCCGACCCCCAAATGAATGTATGAAACGGAAGGGTGAAAGACGTGAGCGAGCGATAGTGATTATTGATGTATTGAGTTGTACTTTTAGAAAAAAAACGAAAAAGTGGATACGAACTCTCGTACTCCATGGGTCGGATCGAGGGGAGAGGTGAACCCTCTGAAGCGCAACCCTTTCCCGATGCTGAAAAAAGGGGAGCCGTTGTCCCATCGCTCGACGGAACGACCCGCAAGAGAGCGGACGATCGAAACGTGCATCGAGTGCCGCACAGCCGGCTGTCGTCCAAAAAAGGGTCTCCGGATCGGTGGTACGCGATGCACGTTTCGATCGTCCGACCTCTTGCGGTCGTGAAGTCGAGGGATGGCCACGGCTGCCCTTTTTTCAGCATGGGGAAAGGGTTGCGCCTCAGAGGGTTAACGTACACCCACTGCCAGATTTTCATAAAAGTATTTCCTTCACTTTCGACACGGAAGTAAAAAACAAGATCTTCCGTTTTTGTATCAGATGAGAACGTGCACACCATCAAGACGCTTTATGTTTATGGGCCCCTTCATAAGGATCCGTTCAGAAAGGGTGAAGCCTGTTCACGACAACAAAGCCCATTCTAGAGAGATTCTGTTGCAGAAATGGACGAAAGGGAGGGCGTCTGGGGATACGATCCAATCAATAGGGTTGAATGGAAATGCTCCCCAAAGTTGAGGAATGCTGTAAAATGTTGCAGAGAGTTCGTCTTCGAAGTCAAACAGAGAATGTACATTCAAAAAAAAAAAAAGTAATGCACCGTTTTTGTTGAAAGACATTTCTTGAAATAAATAACGCTGTGGATGAAGTGCTTAGAAAAAAAATCTTACTTGAATGGATTGCCATCAATGAATGGGAATCGTTTCGGATTGCAGTATAGGACTGTTACGAAACGGTCATGTTATTTTTCCCGCATGCATGCGTATCGCTGGAAAGAGAGTTGTAGAGGCATTCTTGCGAATGACAGGGGCGCGTGCCTTCTCGACGGGGGCGACCGATTTGGGGGACTTTGGCAACCAAAAGGAAGTTTTCAAAACGGGTGGAATTTGGGTCGTGTCTCAATGACCGGAAAAAATCTAGGAAAAGGATATCGTATGCTCTGTGTAGTCAAAGAAGATCGAACGCACCTATCCTTCCGGAACACCGTCTCGGAAAGGGGCCCAGGTTCAATCATTTTTCACCCAATAAAGTAAACAAGAATTCTAATGGGATACTTACCCCCATCACTTCTTGAACCCTCTCGTCACCCTGAACCTCGTAGGAGGCTCCTACTTCCAATAGCCCTATTGAGAGAGAAAACAATGGAATGGAGTATTTTTTTTTCTTTCAGTGACATCGATATCCTTGATTCGTGTACAAAGTAGAGGAGGCTCTTCCCTCGAGGCATCCATCGTGCCTCGATGGCAGTACGAGTCCATGGAGATCCTTTTTGACAGTGTTCGCTTCATGGTTTCGGGACAAAAATTAAGAAAATAGGGACGCTGCTTTTGGACCGTTTTTTTTTTCTTTTTAAGGTCAGTATCGTTTTTTTTCTTATTCCTCGACCTTTACCTAACAGGTGCATCCTTTTCAATTCATTGGAGCGTCACCAAATGCTTCGAAGAGGCAGACATGAATATTAGAAAAATCGAATAGGAATCGACATTCGAAAACAATAGTTTTGCGTGATTGAGAAGAGTCTTTCAGATGCATTCCATGCTAGACAGATTTATTGTCTCTGATTTTTCATAATTCGGTGACGAGAGGGTGAATAGCTAAATAATAAAAAAAAAACTTTATACAGTCAGCGAAGCCTTTTCGCTTTTCTTTTTTCCAATGACCAACATTTATTGATTTCATCCTATTCTTCTTAACCCGTCCCCATGACAACCTAGTTTTTAATTGCCACCCATTTTGGAAGACGGCAAGTTCATGTGTCAGTCTCAAGATTTCACACTATGGAACGTCCCGTCCGCTTGGGAACCTCTAAAATAAGGGACTCGCTCTCATTTTAGAGGGATAGCCTGCGGATGGGGAGAGCAAAGCGATCGACAGGGACGTTTGAATAATGTTATGGCTGCGATAGTTTGATTTCCGGCGTGCAGTGGTTAAACATAATTTTACATTTACAGTAAAACTTCTATGGGTGAGCGCCTCTATTAAGGGACCCTCCCCTCACCCAATGACCCCTTTTTTAAGGCACCGATTTTTGACCCTTATCTACGGAATGTTAAAAGATCCTCTATAAGAGACGCCGCAGCCCTCTATCAGCGACCGATCCCGCTACCCTGTCCGAAAATTTTCTTGCATTTTCCCGGAAGTAAGGTAAAAAAAAAAAACCATTCTAAACCAGTCGCTCGACTGACATTCGATACCACGTGAAAGTATACTCATACATCCCATACAAATCTTGCAGGTTGCGAAGAGATATGTCTAATAATCGAGTGATTGGACTGTTGGAGCAGCGCATGGATGACGTCGAGTCGTGCGAAAAAGGAAATTCGGAGAGCATACGGGGATTCGCCCCCCACCGAAGGCAAGTGCCCCTCGTGTAGGCCTGCCATAACACATAAACACACAATTAAAAAGGAGAAGCGGAGAAGATTCCCCTTCTTTGAAGGCTGTCTGTTCCCAGAAAGGTTCTATGAATCAAAGAAGAATCGCCTATTGAGCCTTTTTAAAGGATGAGAACAAATAGGTTAAACATGGGTTCCGTATTAAAAATGAAAAGGTAGAAAAAATAGCAATCCGTCTCTGATAATATGCTTCGCCTTACTCATCACTCCTTCCATGAAACTGTTCTGCCACCGTCACTCTTAGACTGCAAATTATTCATAAACTACACATTTGACTACGCTACAGAGCGGATTGGAGCAAGCCTATTGGAAATGAGGTCTTCAAGAAATTATTTGGTACTTTATAATAGTTTCTACGTGACATCTAAAAAATCTGCATTTTTGTTACAGGCTAATACTGGTCTAGTAGGAACCCTTAATCGGGCTCTACCCGGCCAAGCATCGATGTTTCGGTTTTCATCCATTATGCGGCTTCAACAAAGGTCAGAGATTTCACATCTTAATCGCCTCGGCTCCACGCCCAGTTTCCTCCGTGCCAATGATCTTTTCCCACTGCTCCCAAGCAGACATGCGAGATAAAAAGCGGAGAAAAGCCCCCCCATCCCCCGATGCGATGCAAAAACCCCTTGCGCGGCTTCTGCTGCCTATCTTCCCAAATGGAAGATCGGCCTTTCAGGAAAGGATGACCGTTTACTAATCTGCTGGAGATACTTGGAACTTTTGCCCCCATAGGACACACGTCTAATGAGTGACATAAAATTTTACAGCTTTCAAACAGTCGTAAAAGACAACTTTGAAGTTGAGTTTTTTTATAGAGATGGAAGCGAGACGGGGGAAAAAAGTCCAGTATCGCCTCGAAAAACAGCCGAAAAACTTTTTTCTCGTATCTCAAAATTCTTTTATTGTACTGGTAAAAATGTGTGTCTCGTCTCGTCAAAAGGCTCTAAATTTCTGTCTCGTTTCGTCTCGCACCCGACCCTATGCGTATGAACGTAGCACAAGCCGATTAAACATGTCATTTTTTTAATTCAGCCTATAAAATCGCTATTTCCCCCTAAAAGATAATCCAATACGATATAAGTTTTCTTTATCCCCCTCCCGCTAGTTCTATTATCCAAATTCTGCGACCCAAGAAAAAGTTTCAGCAAAGGAAAACTGCTCAAGAATTTCATTGAAAGCGGACGAGAATCTATCTATGCTAATAACATGTAAATGAAGCTATTCTGGCGTCTTCAAAGTATCGGGCTCCGCTCATTAAATCCCCTTCGATCTTTCTTAGTCTGAGTTAGAATGATCTAGAAACCTCTCGATGATAGTGCTTGCAGACGGAGGAAATGAATTCTTTATAAAATACGCTCCGTTGCCTCTTTCCCAGGGCTTGAATTCCTAAACAAAAAAATCTGGAGTGACTCCACTCGACTTTCCGAACACTTACGATGAAGATCATGACCCAGCATTTCAATCCATTTGAATCGATGAATCATTCAAACCTATAGACCAAATCGAAGCTCCATCGAATGCGCCGCTTAAACGCGAGCGCACTTTCAAGAATGTCTCCCCATAGGCCATAATGTAAAAGAAATCTGGGTCGTAGCCCTGTAGCAAAAACTATAAGACCTATACACATCCCAATCAATACCGGTCTTACGATGGTCGTTTAGAACCTGTATACCCAATGGGAGCTCCATCGAATGAACCGTTTAAACGCGAGCGCACTTTCAAGCATTTCCCCTCATAGGTCATAATATAAAAGAAATCTGGGTCGTAGCCCCGTAGAAAAATTGTAAGTCCTATACACACCCAAATCTATACCGGTCTTGCGACGGTGGTTTGTAACCTATAAACCCAATGGGAGCTCCATCGAATGCCCCGTTGAGGAGCTATCGTGTTCACTCACATACACACGCACATATACGCTCACATACCTACATACATCTCGTCAAAATAGCCTCCATGAATTCAGAAGACCTCCCAACGTGTCCCTACACCCCAATCTCGAAGTCGAATTTTTTTAGGATTACAATACTTTCCTTAGAGGGTACATGTTCGGAAAGTAAAAATCTTTGCAATAACGTTCGCATTTCTTATTATTATTTTATTAGTTGTGTGTCTCCTTCCTTCACCCGCGTGTAACGAATTTCTGGGTTGTTCTGCCCTTCAAGCGTTAAGCATAGTTTAAAATTCGTATTCTCGTCATTAAAATTTGCATTTTGCTGCCTGAAAATCGGATAACTAGAACACGAGATCGGGGACACCCAAAACTCCCGTTGTGTAACATAGGGTTTTCTCGAATTTTAGAGAACTATGGGTGCTATGGATTAGCTGACTTCACGTTTGGGGACTTATTTCGGGTGCCCAATTGGGCGATATTTCTTCAAGAAGTCGCCCAGTTTGGCGCTATTCCGGATATTGGACGCGATTTTCTAAAGGGGGATGCATTGTTTTCTTCCCTGTATTAGTATTACGCAACAGACTAGTATGACTCAATTTCTATTCCGCAATCCACGTTCGCAATTGTATGAGATTTTTCTGGAAGAGTCTAGAGAAATCGCTAGAAATTTCGGCCTGATTATATAAGGAGGGGGCAGATCACGTCCTGGAGTTCAGTGGCCGTCGTTTGTCAGCTGTCGCAGCCAGCAGAGAAACGCGAGCTCCGCTGCGAGGTTGCGTTACGTGCTTTCGAAGGGGGTCTTTCGCTTGTTTCGAGAAGCTGGTTTTTGAAAGGTTTCCGCGAATTCTTCGAATGCTAAGGAGCTGCCGATGATTTTACTCGAGAGTTTTCACTGAGAGATTTCAGCTTGCGGAAGGATTGTGTGGAAATCCAGCACCCGAGAAAGCTTCTGCGTTAAGATGATTGTTATAAGACGAGTTATTGCTTATGAATGGCTGTGAGTTGTGTACGGCAGATGGTTCGACGGAGTTCTAGAATCCACGAAGTTTATGTTTCGTCCTGTGTCATGGATTGTTTACTAGAACTTTCCACATGCAATGGACTTTTAACCGTTTGAGGCGCAACCCTTTCCCAATGCTGGAAAAAGGGCATCGCTCGACTGAACGACCCGCAAGAGGGCGGACGATCGAAAGGTTCATCGCGTGCCACAGATCGAGAGACCCTTTTTTTGAGGACAGCTGGCTGTGCCGCACAGCCTCTAAAAAAAGGGGGGTCTCGATCGGTGGCACGCGATGAACGTTTCGATCGTCCGCCCTCTTGCGGGTCGTTCCGTCGAGCGATGGCCACGTCTGCCCTTTTTTCAGCACGGGGCCCTCTATCCGGCTGTTCTCGCATTCTTCCCTTTTCAGCCGATGTCAGTGCTGTTCAAAAGAATCGTGACCATTTTTTTTGACGGGAAAGGACGTACTTCAAAAGTAAAGGACTCTCGTGGAAGCTCTGTCACCCGCCACTCTTTTCATAGAAATCCTATCGATTCTTCGTGACGGGCAACCGTCGAAACGTCCGAGTGGGGTGTTCCCAAAGCGGGAACACTGTGCGTTCAAGGGTTAAGGTACGAACCCGGAAACTAAGAAAAGTTTTCTGAAGCACGGTCAAAAATAAATTTAGAAATACACATTGGAAGTAAAAATAAATAAATTTAGAAATAAAACTTTGTAAGACATTATTTGGAGGAACTGTGAAAAGTTTTAATTTTTAAGTGAAATTTCGAGTATTTGGGCGAAAACTCGAAAAAAAAAAGTTTTACATGACTGGGTCGAGAAGGAAACTAAAACATCCCTGGATAAAAACTCAACAGAGTACGACGATGAGAGAAAGACAGGGGAGAGTTCTAGGGATTCTGCAAGTAGCAGGATGCTACTTCAGTTCTCTGCTCACTTTTTTATTATCATACTGTTCAGTTTGACCTGTGAATTTTTAATTGGTTAAGCTGAATCCATAGTTTCGATCGTTTATGGAGTACGCTTATTTTTAATTTGTTAAGTTTAATAAGTAGTTTGAATCATTTATTGTTACAAGTGAATGTCGAAGGTGTGAGGATGAACGACAGTACAAGGAATCCTTCTGCAACTGATTCCCTATAGTTTAATGTTATGAAGTGGGCGAAAATTGAAGTCAAGAAAAAAGGATGCTGTCTTTCGTTCAAAACCGGAGTTCGATGAAACAACCTTTGTCTCGGCCGTGCAGACAGTACTGGTCTGTTTTGGATGCAGAGACATTTCTGGTCATAGGCGTAGAGTTATATGGGCCCATGGGGCACAAGCCCCCCCAATAAATTATGAGTTGGGGCTGTGCCCACCCAATAATTTACGTTAAATTAAAAAAAATGCATTTTACTCAATTTTTACAATTTAAAGAAAAAGAATTTCTCTCAAGTTATAGAAAAAAAAAAAAACTTTTCTTTTATTCATAAAAATTTTCTTCTGATTTCGTTTTATGAATATTTGAGATTCATTCTGACACCACATAATACAAGATGTTATTAAGCTGGCCGCGCCAAGAGCCGGTTAATAAAAAACAGTCTATGCAATGGTAATTATGAAATCAAAAGTTCATATCAGCCTAAAATGCGTTAAGTAATCTAAAATGTTCCTTCCCCACTACCTTTGCATCTTTCACTATGCTTCCATTTTTGACTTTACTTCACTGCATTTTAAGAAGGATAACTTGGTAGGAAGGCACTATAACGGATAGTTACCTTATAAAAAAAAAAAAAAAAAAAAAAAAAAAAAAAAAAAAAAAAACGCCAGAACCAACGGCGAAACGTTTCAAACGAATGCAAGTCGCAGTGATGCTTGCACAGAACAGTAGGCATATTTCTATATTTTTACTTCTGCATTAAGGGGTCTCAGGAGGATTGAGGAGCAAATATACACGTATTTTAAACCCTAGCGGTTTTATATTTTATGATCAAAATAAAAGTCACAGAATAATGAAACTTTTTTCGTATAATAATACACTATAGTACGTCATAAAATTTCGGATAAAAATCCATTACCTTTCACATATCTTTAAAAAAAAACAATTTAATTTTTACTTTACATATATCTATTTTTTCAATAGTGTGTGTCACTATCCGTAAAATAAGCCAATTTAAAATACATATATGAACAAAATTTTTATTGCAAAATTAAGTAAAATAAATATTTTATAGAATTAATTAATATTTAAGAAAAACCTTAGTTTTAGAATTTTAAATTTTATTTTAAAGTGAAATTTGAAAAAAAACTTACTTTTTCTCTTATATTTCTGCTAAAATTTCAAAAGTTTTTCACTTTCACTTTTAATATTAAATCATTCTATAGCTACTGACGCCAGCTATAACTATACAAAGTTTTGTGAAGATACGAATCATAGAAATTTTCTTATTCGTTCAGAAAAAAAAAAAAAATGTGTTTTGAGAAAACGCAGTTTAAAGTTACCTTACTGTTTTCAAATATAAAACATTCATAAAATGTTTTTATGTTTATCACCGGTTCTAGTTGGAATAATTGCATAAAATTGGGGTCAAAATGCTCAGATATAATTGAGCACTCAAATAAAATTAAAATTGAAAATATTGATTTTTTTAATCCTTATCCTCCTAAGACCCCTTAAAAATTGGGAGATATACAAGCCCGGAAAAATCTATTGCCCGATATGCCGGGGGCATGTAAAAATCTCAGCCAAGTATGTATTTTTTTTAGCCATATGTGCCTGATCGGGCATGTAAAAATTTGATAAAAATTGATTCATAAAATAGTTTTAATATGCTGGTTCATATATCATACGGATTTGTTTTGTGGTTGCAACATTTCCTTTCAATGCAAACAGTCTGAATAATGTAAATTTTATAGAGCAATAAAATGTAGTAATTTTCGGGCTTGTAAATTTTTGTTCGGTCATGTATTATTTTAGGCTACATGTCCGACTGGGCATGTAAATGTTTGGAGATTTTTTCTGCCTCTGAACATATTTGCCTCTGAACAGGCTTTAATCAGGTTTGCCACTCAATTTCTGAAAAAAAAATTCCCTGACTTTTCCAGGTTTTCCAGACCATCATGCGATAAAAATCCAGACTATTTTTTTATGTTTATAATGCCAACTTTGCATACGTTCTTTAATATTTTTAGCTTCCTAAAGTAAGGTTAAACGTTGTTTGTTTACAAACACTGATTTTCCAGTCCAAATTACATGATTTTCCAGGTTTTGGGCCAAAATTTGCAATTTTCCCTGACTTCTCCACGAACTTTTTTGCCAAAATGAAATTCCCACACTTTTCTAATATTCAGAGTAATTCCCTATTAGTAAAATGTGCCTCATACACTCATAAAGTGATGTACCAAATCTAACCTTTCATCATACGAGAAAGAGGATCGGGGACTATCTATGATTTTGTATGTAAAAGTTTATTTCTAGAATGGAAAAAAAAAAGATTTTCTTTCGTCATTTCTGTACGACCTTTGAAATACGATTATTCGACGCATTTCAGTCTTAAAATGTTATTATTCTGAAGCTAATAAATTCGATTAATGAGTTTAGACTGGGATTTAAATCGTGATTTATAAACGAGCTGAGCCATAAATCGCGAATTTTGCGATATTGGCTCTCTAAAGTGATGTCATTTACTCATTTAGGCCAAGAATTTTAGGTTCGGCCACCAGAAACCGCAAATGCCTGCAAATTTAGCTTAATTCGCACTTTTGATTCTTATATGCTCTCAAAAATTGTCTCTGAACGCAATATTTGTCTAGCTGAGAAACAAACCTTATAGTGAAAGTACTCTGTTTCAGACATTAAAGATTGTTTTTCAGATGACTTTAAATTAATGGGGTTGTGTGTGAGTCAGGCAAACCTGCGCGAGGGGTATCTGCCTAAGATGAGGGATGCCTTGGTAGGAGGACTTTCTGAGGGGTTCTAACGCGTATTCACGTTACATCTGGAGAAAACCTACCAAAACTCCAGACCGTTAGATCGACGACCGCGCGATGGGACCCGAACCCGGGACCTTCACACTTCGGCCGTCTACCATTTTCAGTGTTATAAACACTGTGCCATGGTGAGGCCGACTTTAAATTAAATTAGATTAAATTGCCAAAGGCTATTTTATTATTACATATATGTATGTGTGTGTGTGTGTGTGTGTGTGTGTGTGTGTATGTATATATGCGTATATATATGCGTAGATATATGTATATATATATATATATATATATATATATATATATACACGCGTACATTATATGTGAGGCCCGAGCCCCCCCCCAATAATTCTGGAAACTTTACGCCTATGTTTCTGGTTTGGGTCTTGTCAAGGGATCCAATGACGGACTGAATACGCATGCTGCAATAGGTCATACAAATATTACATTAGGAAAAGTTTTAAAACTCTCTACGGACGAATGTCCAACCACAATACTGTGAATTTAATCTCGTTAGGTAGAAGACACTCACCGGCATACCCACCTCCCACTGAAGGATCGATTTGTTTGATTGAAAGAAGAGAGGCGCGCTTCTTTGAGAGTTTTTTTTTGGGGGGGGGGGAATATTTATGTATTCACAACAAAGGGCAGCCTGCACTTCCGGGTTCTTTATAATAATTTGATTTTTTTCAAAATATTCATGCGATATTGAATTCAAAGACGACGTTTTTTTTCTTCGATTCCATTGAAGAATAAATGAAAGAAGAGAAAAGGAAAATGCAGCGGAAATAAATAAATAAATATATATATTTTCTTTCTTTCAATTTTTATTGGCAACCCGATGCACTTCTTTTTTCTTTTATATTTCAAAAGTTCCCTTTTTCGCTGAACTTTTTCATACGAAAAAGAGAAAAAACACGGCAGTAGGCTCTGCGAAACGTTCGAAATCGAATGGAACCGCTGCATTTGAGTTCAATAAAATAAAAGGGTTGAAATGGGAGTGCATTTCTTTTCTTAATCTCGTGGATTAAAGGGCAGTGAACTCGGATAAACGCGTCAAATGAATGAACAGGTCGTTAAGAGCGGAAAAATTGGGTCAGTTTGTTCTTTTTTCTACAGTTAGCATTCTTTTATTTTAGAACTCTTGTGAGTGGAATTGCGTTCGTTTGGGGAACATTAAAATGGGAAGATCAAGATTTCTTTTTTTTTTTCGATTTTCGTTTCCGGTTCCTAATGGGGGGGGGGCTTCATTTCTAGCCAAAAAAAAAAGTGCCGGATCCCTATGAGGGATCCGGCATCCACACTACATTTCTAACAGACCCACGCACACTCTGGCTTATAACGTAAAACTAACATGCTTTCTTTTATTTTTTGTTCTATATTCACACTCAATTTCTAACAAACACACAAACTTTCTTTTCAAACAATAACAAATTTCATTCCTTTCCCTCCATCACATGAACCCATTTCAAATTCCCAAACGGACGACACACGTTTCTGTAGGGTTGCCAGTCAATACTACCACCGGCAGAGTGCTTCACTCCCGCTGTGCATCGCCCACGATCGCGCCAGAACGATCACCCAATGAAAGATGTAAACAGCATCGGATACGGAATAGGAGTCCGAAATGTTGGTAGTAAAACGTCACTCGCTGGCGTCTGGAATAACTGACCCATTGCTCTATCAGGTCCGCTGTACACGAGGGTCGTGAAGTGAAACGAAACTCTGCTTTGCTGAAAGTTGTTTAAATAAAAACTTACTTTCACTTCCGGTACTCTTTTTCCCAGCGGATCCAGGACTCCTCTTGCTTCGGCATTTGCCAGGGGAGACTTTCGAATGGCTGTTCACTTCAGCTGCAAACAAACAAAAGAGACCATGAATAAATGTACGCCGATTTCACAGAACACAGACAGTTCATGCAAAATTCAGGCCCAGAACAAAGCGATCCAAGTACAGGGTAGCCATCATTAAACTGCAAGTGTTCAAGGGGTGCTAGAGAGAAAACTACCCGGAATATTTCAGTGAAACTGGGTATCTACACGTTTCAGAACACGCGCAAGTCAAATAAGCCATTAAAAAAATCCGCCATTTTCACCCGATAGAGGGCGCTCTACCGTGGTTCAATGCTTATGGACGTCCTCTATGCAAATTTTAAGCCCATCGAACAGTGCATAAACAAGATCCCATGGAGTCAGGGTCCATCATGACTCTGAATAAGAAGGAACGTGCAGTGTTAGTGAAGATATTCTATCAGAAGGGTAGCCATTATTCGGCTACTCTGAAAGAATACCGGCGTATGAAACGATTCAGGAGAGGTCCAATGAGTGTCCATGAGAATAGATAAGGGTTTGAATGTTTTCCAAAGCGTCTTTATGAATTGTTTAATGTGTGATCTTAATTAAGATTCATTTTTGATGACACGTTACTGTAAAAATTGAATCACTGAAGCGAATTGTATGGAATTTTGATAAACTGTAAAAGATGTTTTCTATTCTTTATAGACCTCTTAGAATGCCACTATGCTCTGTCTATCGGTTTTGGAAGTTGTATATCGATCGGGTGAAAATCACGATTTTTTATTTTTGCATATTTGACTTGCGCATGTTCTGAAACGCGTAGATACCCAATTTCATCGGAATATTCTCGGTAGTTTTTTTTCCAGCACCCCTTGAACACTTGCAGTTTAATGATGGCCACCCTGTATCATGTCGGGAAGCAACGAGCGTCACGGGAGGGTGCATCTCTGCCGTCCAGAACCCGTAACGATGAAGCCAACAGATTAAGGGGCTGCTACTTTTTAAAACTGTTAAAAAATCGATTTTTTCCCCCTTACATATAGCGAATATTCTGACATTTCTGAACAATGCGCAACAAACCGCAATTGAAAATTCTCAAAAGTTCCTGAGATAGAGCAGATTTTGTATCGTAAATTGTATTTGCATCTCCATATCAGTTTTGATTTTAACGTCCATTTCTGAAAAGCTGCATTTTTATAACTTGCATGCATGATATCTCTAAACTATTCAATGAAATTTTACAAAATTTTATACACATGCACAATTAAAGTGATGAAGAGATTCGTCTCTAAAATCAAAAATGAGTTAATTATGACTCAGTATATTAATTAAATGTGCTATTTTTAAATGTTTCATTAAAAACTATCTTTTTTAAGTTTCTGATATAATTTTGACAGTACGGTTCGTCGTTTTAAACATTACTTACTTTCCTTATTTATTTTTTTTAATTGAGCATTTAAAAGTATTTTTACAGCAGCTAGCCAACAATGATACGCAGTAAAACAATAGTCAGATACTTAGTTCTAAAATAACAATTAAAATTTGTTTCAACTTTTTTTCTAATAAAAAAAATAGAAGATTGTTTCATAATAATATGAAACTTCATGTCGAAAAAAAAGATATTTACAGACATGACAATAGTTTGAAAACTGAAATTTTCTCTTGTTTAGAATATGTTTAAAAAGGTATATGCCCTTTAAAGCCAGTCAGAGACTACAAACTTTGCCTCTTGAATCATTGCCCTCAGAGAGTTATCTACCCGTACAGCAATTCTACTGGCGGCGACGTCGTGCCGACGTTACATTTCGTCAAGTTCGACGTATCCCAAATGTGATTTAAATGCACCCCTTCTATGACGTAATCCCATCCTGTCAAACATGGGACGTTGCAGAGTGACGTCGCAGTGTCATGGATAATGAGTCACAATATGGCAAATAAGGGACGATGCAACACAATTTCTCTCTTCATGAAGGAAAGTACGTGATATCCATGATGCAGCAAAAAATGTCCCAGCAGCCACGGGTCCCCCCGGCACAAACACATGAGTATCTCTGCGACGAATAGGTCACAACGTCACCGTGTGACATAAATACTATGTGTACACTTTTGTTGATTACATATACATATATTCAATACATGCTCAATACTATGCCAACATTTCACGCTTAAAATGCAAATTCCATCTAATATTAGTATGAGTTTTTATCATCATTTATATTTATAAAGATAAAAATAGTTAAAGTATTCATTTAAAAATACAAATTGGATTAAAATTATAATGGTTATTAGTATAAACAAAACAATCGACCCAATCCCTTCCATTACAATTTTTTGTTCATGCAATAGCGATAAAAATTCATACATTTTAATGAGCCGGTGTTATTGGTGGGTAGGGAAGACTCCCGTTGGTAGTTTGAGTCCCTATTTTATTTTAAAATCGAAATAATAGCGAACCTTTGCCGTTGACATTTATTTCGGGACTCTCTTGTCGCTGCTGCTGTAGTCATGGGGGGGGGCTCTTTTGCAGAGATGTTGCTTTTCGTTTTTGAAAAGAAGCGTTGCGGCAGCAAACACCGAAGGAAGTGTTGTCAAACAGGGTGGATTCCATACCTAAAAGAGTGGCTGTTGGGATCCAAGTCGAGGCTGCTCGGCAACATAACAAAGGATCTTGAGTTCCATAGCATTGAGTGAGTATCCTCTTCTTGTAGAATAACCTTGAAATTCATTCTTTATTTCATTTTATTCCGGCGAGCCAAAATGGATTATGATTTCTATAAAAACCTATATATTTCTTCAATCCATTCAATCATTTTTTTTTTCTTCTTTAGCTGAATGCTATCTTGTCTTCGAAGTGATTCATTGAACAGGTTGACATTCAAAATATCCATTCTATTGATTTTTAATTTGGACGGGGAAGAGGGGACTGAATCTTGAAAAGGGTTCGATTTCTGAAACTTGCAGTACTTTTGGCCAGTAGTGTACATCTTGCTTCACTTGTATGGAGACTTTTGACACGATTTGCATGGTTTTCTTACTCCAAAATGTTCAGAGGGTTCCAAAAGTAAAATCCGAGTCACGGCCACCTTTTCAAAGCCAAACATGGGCACCCCCACAAAATATGTTTTTTTTTTTTCTCCATAGCCACACTCGGGTGTAACCCAATTTTGAATACAGAGGGCACTACGAAAAAATAATACAGCACGTGCACCCGAAAATGGGTCAATGCCAGTCGCATTCTGTTCCAATAAATGAAAAAATATAAGCAAGCGGGTCAGAACACATGGATGTTTTGATGGGGAGGAAAACGTTGCACCTCCAGCAGAAATAGAACATGGACTCTACGAATGCGTACATCATGGGCTCAAACATGTTTCCTTTCTTTTCAGCCATCCTTGAACAGCAGCTTACCTAAATAAGAAAATCTTTCATTCGCGAGGATCCGAATAACACGTGGATTCGGTGAGATGCTGGAAAGTTGACCTGCCACCGCGAAATAAGCTAATCATGAATAACACCGGTCAACAAAAAAAATTTTTTTTTTTTTTTGTGTGGGGGAGGGGTTCTGTTCTTATGCTTCAATTCTGATTCTAGACATTGAAAAACACATCCATTTTCATTTTGAGTACTTAAAGTTTGCTTTTGTCTGATGGCCGTCGATCCGCCTATTTTAATTTATTTCATAAACGGAAGAGGGCAGCACTTCGATGAACTTGAAAGTAAACTGTATTATTATTGGCAACTCTGTAGTATTGCTTTGTAGTATTATTTGTTTGTATTAGAATTGGCTCCTACGAACCTAAAAGAAATACGAAAAATAGTCCCTTTTAGACAAACATTTCTTATTACTTTACATTTATAGGTTATTGTGGATCACACATCTTAAATAAAAAAGACTTTTATATCCAGCAAAAACTTTTCTGATTTAGAGTGGAAGCATAAAAAATCAGTGATTTTTGCCAAAAAATTGAAAAATTGCTTCAATTTCTACAAAACCAAACTTTCATTTAAATAAAAAATTCCTTAGTTTTGGCGTAGAAGAAACTAAAATTGAACATTAAGAAGTCAGACCCAAATATCGTGTTGACATGTGTAATATGTCAATCCAGGAAATATTTTTGAAACGAACGAAATAACGCCTTTTCTCTTTGAAAAGTTTAAAACTAAATTTGCCGTAATAATAATATTAAAAACCTGGAGTGACTGCACTCGACTTTCCGAAAACTTACGATTACGATCATGACCCAGCATTTACATAAATTTTAATCGATGAATCCTTCAAACCTATATACCAAACTGGAGCTCAATCGAATGCACCGTTTAAACGCTTGCGCACATTCAATAATGTCTCCCCATAGGCCATAATGTAAAAGAAATCTGGGTCGTAGCCCTGTAGAAAACCTATCAGTTCTATATACATCCAAATCAATACCGGTCTTACGATGGTGGTTTAGAACCCGTATACCCAATTTAGCTTAATCGAATGGACCGTTTCAACGCGAGCGCACTTTCAAGAATTTCCTCCCATAGGCCATAATGTAAAAGAAATCTGGGTCGTAGCCCTGTAGTAAAACTATAAGTCCTAGACACACCCCAATCCATACCGGTCTTGCGACGGTGGTATATAACCTATAGACCCAATGGGAGCTCCATCGAATGCCCCGTTGAGGAGCTATCGTGTTCACTCACATACACACACACACACACACACATAGATACATCTCGTGAAAATAGCCTAAATGAATTCAGAACACCTCAAAACGTGTCAATACACCCCAATCTCGAAGTCGAATATTTTCATGATTACAATACTTTCCTTACATGATAAATGTTCGGAAAGTAAAAATCGCTCGCAGGAAGGATTTTCCAGAGAATTCCTGCAAGTATCGTTGCATTCAAACAAACGATCACTGAGGCAATCTGGTCCGAAACACCCCCACCCTGTTGCGAAGTGTGCCCCAAAACTGCGTTCGACGGGCTCATGTCGGCATCCCATAAGGGTGGCGGACATTTTCATCATGGGCTGTAAGGAAGGATCGTGTAAAAAAATTAAATCAAATTATGTTTTATCCAAAAATTAAACGATTGCAGGATTCAGTAACAGGATTCAGCTTCTCCATGCCTGTTTGTCCTTACCCATAAATTTGTAACAGTCGAACAGAGTGTTAGAAAGGGTCTCCCGCACTTAAACAAGGCTCGAACAAGTATATTTTGGTGTTGGAATAGTTGCCACATCCGTCCGATGGAAGGAAAACAAAAGGATACTGTGATGTAGATCACCCATCCCAATAAATATTAATTACACCGGTCAACACGATTTTGGGGTCTGACTTCTACATGTTCAATTTTAGTTTCTTCTATACCAAAACTAAGGAAAATAATTTTTTTTTGTGAAAGTTTGCTTTTGTAGAAATGAAAGCCATTTTTCAATTTTTCGGCAAAAATCACTCATTTTTATATTTTTTTTAAATTCCACTCTAAATTTGGATCAAAAAAGTTTTTCCTGGATATAAGAGTCTTTTTTATTCAAGATGTGTGATCCACAATAACCTATAAATGTAAAATAATAAGAAATGAATGTCTAAAAGTGACTATTTTTCGTATTCCTTATAGGTTCGTAGGAGCCAATCATAATATTACAAATAATACTGCAAACAAATAATACTACACAGCAATACTACAGAGTTACCAATAAGAATACAGTTTACTTTCGGGTTCATCCAAGGGCTGCCCTCTTTCGTTTATGAAATAAACTAAAATAGACTAATCGACGTCCATCAGACAAAAGCCAACTTTAAGACCTAAAAATGAAATTTAAGTGTTTTTCAATGACTCCAATCAGAATTTAAGCATGAGAACAGAAACCCAACCCCCCCCCCCTCTTTTTTTTTTTTTTTTTTTTTGTTGTTGACCGGTGTTATCATTTGTGTTTCTTTAATGTAATCTATCCAAAATCATGTATTCTAAATTATTTCTGTTCTCATTTTTCTTTCACTTCGGCTCTTAATCTGTATATTCGCTTTTCCTATATGCATTATTCTTAATTGTTTGTTTTTCTCGTCAGACCTTTGGAGCCGTTCTAGGCTAAAAATACATGACATTCCGTCCGTTTGCGATAGCAACGGCTTATTGCTTACCCCCTCTTTGGAATAGTGTCGGCTTTTTTTTTTTTTTTTTTTTTTTTTTTGTTGTTGCCCTGCAACATCTTTAAAGTGATTTGTTCTTAGTTCCATTATTTTAATTTTATTGGATTCACTTTTAGGATTGCTCGGTCATGGGCTTAATTTATCTCGGGCAAGTTTTTGTTCTCGCCCATGCGAAATTCTGTGCTGGCGTAGTATTTTAGTCATTCCATCTTCATTTTACTATCCATGTAGGATGCCATTTTATCTGGCCTTCATCAGGACCACCGTTATTTTAATATGTTTAATCTTCAATAATAGTTTTCAATAAACAGTTTTTTAATATCTTACGGCCTCATCCATTTTGCAACTGAAGGGTTTTAATGTAACGAACCGGTATTATCTCACAAAGCCGTTTTAATCTTAAATTTCTATCTGCAACCCCTTTCTTCTGTATAGGTTTTCCTTTCAATGGATCATCCTGAAGAATATGAATGATCTTGTTCTACGCCGCTTCTAATAACCCGGGAGTACATCTAGATTCAAAATGAAAAACCAGTTTTAAAAAATAAATGCTTCCAAAATATTTCGGGAGTTGTGGCATTTCAATAGCGATCTAATGCTTTTGAAGACAGACCACGATGAATGCCGAGTTCGAGTCATTCTGATTTGCTTTAATAGTGAATGAATACTGCTAATCACACGATAAAACTTTGCGGTGGCTACAAGCTGCGGTATTCATTGTGAATACGGGCGCCAGCCATATTTGAAATGTATTGTGTTGGAAGCATAATTAATGACACGGAAGTTAAAATAACCGACGGAACTTTATGAATTAGGCTTGGTTCATTGAACTGTGGTTCAAAGCAAATTTTCTCTGCTGCTGGGCACTTGGACAACATTATTTTTTACAACGATCCACTGAAGCACATTATTGCAGTTTTGTCACAATGATAAGTTGATATTTCACCCTTTTAATATGTACATTCACTTAATGACATATATTGCTATGTAAAGACGTGAAAAATGTTCGATCCGTTTAAATTTCTTAGCAATCTTCTTGAAAGACGAACTGTCACCGAACTTAAAATTATAAAAAAGACATCGCTTTAATAACTTTTCGATACTCATTCTGAATAACAATACAGTCAAACAATTAAGTATATACAGGGTGTCCCAGAAAGGTGGGAGCGCGCTCCGATTCTTTATCCACTAGAGACAAGTGGGCAATGTCAATTGAAAATGGGTTCAAAATGAGGTAAGGGAAAAAAAAAACTACGTTGAGAAAAATTTCCTCTCGTTTATTTTTAAAAAGTTGCACGTTTTAAATTTGTATACGACCCTCGTAGGAAAAAATTCCCTATTAGTAGCCTATGTCCCATACACTCATAACGGGATGAGCAAAATTTGAGAACTATATCCTCAAAAATGTCAAAAATAGGAAGATAAACATTTGCTAACTTAAGCCACTCTTCACTGGCTCACGAAGGGGGAAAAAATCACATGATCGCGTTTCAAGAGTCGTACAAAAATTACGAAAAGAAAAGAATTTTTTTTTTTCACTCTGGCATCCAACGTTTACGCTATAGAAGCCCTGAATAGGTGCAAGCACTGAAGGGGGGATTCGGGGGGCTCAAGGCTCCCCCTAAAGGTGGAAAGTTAGAAGTAAAAAGCACTAAAAATTGAAAATGGTCACTCATTCATTAAATATTTTCTTTCTAAAAATTGTCTTTAATTTAAAGTACTTTTTTTTAGCACTAGAGGGCTATTTCTCTCAGTACGAGAATTTTATATACGCGATCTTGTCGACAAGTTTTGCAGATAGGAACTGTCACGGTGAAGATATCTTCAAATGTGTTTGCTAGATAACGTGGATAGGGGGGAGGCGTTCCTAACATGTTGAAAGTCGCACAAGGTTTGCCATTTTTGATAAGGGATCGATCCATTGGGTGCCAAAACGGGACGCTATTATAACTATATTTCGATTACAGTTAGAAAGCGCCTGGCGAATATTGTAAACTGTTTCTTTAGAACGAGCCATCTAGTTCATTGGACTCAATAACAGTCAATGGGCAGTTCGATATGTTTTCTCGTGCGCTACCCTGCATTTTATTCGTTTTATGATTATTTCGAGTGGTGTATGGATTCATCCGTGTTACATCGTTGGGGAGGTGCTTCTCCCTAAACAGCACCCCTGCGTATTGAGCACACGTTCTGTTAGAATGAAGAAGTGTTCAGTATCTCCCATGGGTTCCAATATTTTTGAAATCTGTTCGGATTATGCTTAGTACTGAATTTAAAACTATACAACCAAACAAGTTATAAATATCAATGATGTCCACACATGCAACAGAAACGAGACTATTCCACTCAAAAAAATCGTTACTATAAGAAAGTTAATTTCCTTTACACATTAAAACAAAACAAAAAAAAAACTCTAACCTCGATCATTTCTAAGTCAATAAACTAGATCTCGATCTAATGTAATAAGTGAGTCAATAGACATACAGTCATCTCCCCTATAACACGGTAGATTCGTTCCGCGTTATAGGAAAACGCGTTGTAGGAGTATTCTCGTAGAACGCGCTCTATGACCCCGTATAACGCGTTATGTACAAATGATTCGAGTCAATCGAATATTAAGGAAAACAAATGTTGCGAAATAGGTGCATCTGATTAAAATCAAACTAAGAACATTTTAAATAAAACACTTACGCATAGTACTGTAAAACAGTTCAGTTTTAAAAAATTGCATCATTCCAAAAATAGTTATGTCACATGTTTATTCGCTGTCGGAGCTCCGACCTCTTTTTTAAATAAAATCTCTCCAATATTTCACAATTGGAAGCTTTGTTATTCTCTTTACTGAAGAGCCTATCTTCTTGTTCGTCTATACGAATTGAAATTTCACTATCTCATGATTCTTCGTTTTCTATTTTATGTTTTTTCTGAATTTTTACATGCGGTGCAAGACAGTATTGAAGATTTATTTTAAATGATCGTTCCGCTGAAGAATCCCAATTCGTAACAAGACTAAAACGTGGGAAATCCCCGCGCTATAGGGGGGGGGAAAAGTGTTATGCGAGAGACATGAAATAGCGTAATATGAAAACGCGTTATAAGGGGATTACTGTGTTATAGGGGGATTACTGTATTTATTTTATAAGTAATGGAATATTTTATAAGTATGTATACTAATGGTATCACAATGGATTCTCTTACTAGGATGACAATTATAATAAATTTGAAATTAGTTTTTAATTTTAAATTCCAATGGTAAGTGAATTGGACATCCCTTTTGACGTCACGAAATTAAAATTGCATCACAAACTGAATAAGGGTCGTTCGCTTTACGGAAAAATATTCTTTCCTAGGATTTACTTTGACCGCAGCCTCGATAGCCAAACATAAGCACTCACGAAACAATGAATGTTTCATGTGAATATTTCTATGTCTATGATATAGACAATATTTTAAGACCTTTTTTGCATAGCAAAGTTTTACCAAGGTGTTCTGCAGAACGACTGAGACAACATAGCGTTCCCGTTTTAGGAATTAGAAGACAAAATAAAACACTTGTCCACACCATGCGACGTTTATTTTAGAGCTCAAACGAGAAAGAAAAGTTTATTCTGCAGAAGCACTTTGAAAGTGAATAGATTTGTTTTCGAAACGCCGGCATAGCTTCTGCGTCGTCATTTTGCAGTGACGCTTTATACCCTCTCGAGCAAGTAAGTGTAAGGCAGAGTTTATATCACTAGCCGAAGAATCTCACATTTTAAAATCTCGTATAGTTTCGCTTATATGAGTAAAGAAAAAAGAAACATTTGATTCCTCCCATACGAAGAACCGGCACGCAGATAACAATAATGTCCGTGGTTCTGCGAGCTTTTGGCCGGGATGGTGGAGTCGCTTAACGACTCTCAAAGGTACATTCTAACGACATGGCCACACACTTCAACAAATACCATCATTAGACTGCTTCCCGAAAATTCTTCCCGCATTCTCGACTCCCTCCTAAAGAAAATATTCTCAAAATAACCGCATCACAGATTATGGAAAGGCCAGCGTCCGTTTCTGGACGCAGCGGTTTTTTTTGAATGGTCAAGGCATTGTGAAAGGGGGGGATACATTGCAGGGGCGAATAATTTATTGTCTTTTAATGACCCGTCGGGATTCGCCGCCAAAGGATAACGCATGAAACCACAAAACCACCCCAAGCAGACAATGGGGCCACTTTTCTCCGCAATCCGTCTTGGAGATACGGAAAAATGACGCTAAGAGTTCCCATTATAGCGTACTGAAACGCACGCACATGGACGCTGGGCTTAAAGTACCGGAACTCTTCTAACATCCACCCGTTCGGGCTCATGACACACAAGACCCATCGAGAGGAAAAGTTATTGCCAACGACGAAGATCCTAATCCATTGAGCCTCCCGTCATTCTTTTTATCAGAATGAAACGGTCCCCTACCTAACGAACCGTTGACCACTCACATGTGAAATGCGGCGAATCAAAAGAAAAAGCGTTTCTAATGGGACTGGTGTGAAATTCGCTTCTCCTTTGCAAGACCTTAATCAATTGATCGGACAATGAACTAGATGTTGCCATGGCGACGAGTGACCAAATTTCGATTTAAGTATCTTCGGAGCAACACTTTTGTTTCGCCTGGACACGATGCGATCTCTTAAACGAGCTTACTGTTGCACTTGACATTCTAAACCGAGTGCTCCATTACGAAACGCCCCCCCTCCCCCGGCTTAATGCCCCGTGCTTTTCGTTAGTCTTTTCTGCAGTGTCACGTCGAATGTCAGAATTTTTCTGCTGGTCTCGGCAACTTCTTTTTAGTTCATCGCGATCCCTTTTTGGCATCCTTTTAGTGTTCGTTAAGAAATAAAAAATTATATGTATGAAGACAAATTAAGGATTACAGTATACTCCACAATGGCAGACCGGTTAAGCATTTTTATAAATAATTTAGAACAACAGATATTGGGGAAGACTTACCAGAGTTTTATTGTATATATATGTCATATGCAGTGGCGTAGACAAGGGGGGCGATAGGGGATCACAACCCCGCCACCATGAGAATTTTTTTGCCATACAAGATGTATAATATACACTCTCTTATCACACACACATATACATATGTGTAAGTTGCAGTAGTCGTAACCCCCTTCCCCCCACTCCATGAACACTTTCTGGCTACGCCACTGGTAATATGTATATATATATACAGGGTGTCGAAAACAGGTGATAACGGGTTTTCATTCTTTATCTATTAGAGATACGTGGGCAGTATCCATTGAAAAAAAAATGTTCAAAATAAGATCAAAATTAAGACTTTGTTAGGAAAAAAAAACTCCTCTCGTTCATTTTCAAAAAGTCACACTTTTTGAATTTGTAAACGACCCCCATACAAAACAATTCCCAATGAGTAAAATGTGTCCCTTGCTGTGAGCTGTCTACCCTGTTCAATGTCTTAACCTCTCGACCAGGGTGGACTACATAGCGTATTTGAAGATTGATAACTTTCAAACTCTCTTGAATTACGTAGTTAAGCAAGGGGTGCTTAAACTTATGCAGACCTCTCTTGAAGAAGAATTATTTCCAGGGCCATATTACTGGCAGGGCAAACGGGGCAACTACCCAGGGCCCGCAGATTTTAGGAGCCCAAAAATCATACTTTACACTTTTTAAAAAAAAATCTTATTGTGAAATTATAAAAGGTCAAAAGTTGTATTGTTTTTCAATTATAAAATAAGAACAATGAAAACAATTCAAATTTACGTCTGTATCAATTAATTGAAACTTCTTTTCAATTTGTCAAAAGGCTCTATAGTCGATATAGCATAGGTGCTAACATTTGTGGAATCTGATTCACTACCTTTTAATAACCAGTATTTTTAAAGTTCGAAAGTAGCAAAATTTTTGTAATTAACTACGTTGGTTAGCTGTTATTTTTTAAAAATGACTGTTTACAAAATGTGGTTTATTACATTGCGAGCATGTTGGCAACTATGATATAGCAGTTAGATGTAAAGTTTCACTCATGTTATCCGTTTCCTTGATATCCTATATTTTCGTTCATTTCAGTTTACTTAAAATAAAATTTCGTTTTTGGAGGAAGGGGGAAAATATTTAAAACTTTCCAGAATAAACCAATCGTAATTGGGGCCCCAAAATTTTCTTTTGCCCAGGGTCCACAGTTGCCTTGATCGGGATCTGATTATTTGTGGACTCTATCCTAACTTTACATTAGCATTTACATTATTCCTGAAATTCATTTCTGGCTCAATATTCTCGTGACAACGATCTACGAATAAAAATGGGTGAAAATGTTAATTGTACAGTGTTTCATTTATTGTTTTATTTATAGTACGTTTTATTAGGATGCATCTGGCATGATACGTCTTTTTCGTTTCCCAGTCATGTAAAATAACTCACTGGCACCTATTCAAAATACAGGAAATGACCCACATTGAGTTAATTTTTTTTATATACCTCCCTGTTTTCGTGCCCTAATGATACCTCTTTAGAGAATAAGGGGGAAAAAAAAGGATTTTTTTCTCCAGTCGACTCAATGGAAGACAAAAATTAACTTTATCTAACGAAATAATGTTCCATTTACCAGAAACAAAATTGGATGAAGACACGTGAACATCGGCTTTAGCTTTATAAAAACTGCCTTTCACCCCCCGAGAGAATTCGCGAGGAAATTCATTCATTTGGAAAATTGGACGTATAAAAAGAAAAGAAATATCGAAACCGAAAGTTTCGACGATCCATGAAACATTTTTCATTATCTTACGCCTCAGATCGACGAAACGAAACACGAAGGGTGCTTTGAAGTAAAACGCCCTCTATCACTGACAGTTTTTTATGACAGTAGACTCTCGATTCAACGAGATCGGAATATCCGGGTTCCGTGCGGCTTTTCCGAGGCGGTGTCCAGTCTATTACTATGTTGACGAACACACGGAGAATAGTACAAAGCACGACGGTTAAGCAAATCATGGAAGTCCATTTTATCAATATCAGAAGCATTTTTAAGATATCTAAATTTGAGGCAGAGACCAATCGAGGTCTACCACCCATCAACAAGTGTCATAGTGTTCAGTTTTTCCTTATCAAGATGAGAGATTGAAAACTAACGATTCTATTGAATCACGATGGACGGATGCAACATTTAATCAAATGAACGATAGATGTTTGCCGTGATGACAACTAAAGAATTTCAATCGTCGAACGGTCATCGCGATTCAGTAATAATCGTTCATTTTCAAAAGTGAGTGGTGATTATTATTATTTTTTTTTCTCGACACTGCTATCCACTCTGTACAGGGTGTCCGATAAATGACTGATCCATTTTGAATGTCATAATAAAAACATAGTATGCTGGTAAAAAAATGCGCCGTCTGCTGCATTGTTATTACAAAAAACAATGTTTTGCAAAATACATATCTGGCTGTTAAGAAACTAAATAATAATGCTTTAGAGAAATATGCCAGAGATTTAAATATCTTTTAAGCCCCTTAAATTGCGTTTGATTATTAACGTTCAAAATGGGCCAGTCATTTATTGAAAATCTCTTAGCAAAAACTCAAGACTGTTACACAAATTTCCTGTTTTCACTTATTTTTGAATAGAAGAATTTTATGAGTGCATCCCTATAACACCGGTCAACAACAACAACAAAAAAATTTGGAGGGGGGTGGGGGTTCTGTTCTCATGCTTCAATTCTGATTCTAGACATTGAAAAACACTTCCATTTTCATATTGAGTTCTTAACGGTGTTATTCGAAAAAATCATGTGATTTTGGTACATAATTACAAATAAACTAATGATGCCAGGCACTTCAAAATTTTGAAACTGTCTCTTTACAAGCTGTATTACATACTGCGAAGACAGGCCAATCTGTATCAGTTTCAATACTTTTAGAAAAAATTCTTAAAAATCGGAAATTTTCGCAAAGCGTGTCACTCTTCGAAAAATCTTGCAGCTCAAATCCATGTTTAAGAATTTTTTCTGAAAATTTCACAAAAGCCACAGCATTTTCGCTTATCGTAGTGTGTAGAACAGCTTATGAAGAACCATCTGGAATTTTTTAGAGACCATGGTGCTATTAGTTTATTTCAATTTGTGTACCAAGACTAAAAACAGAGTTCTTTTTTTTCGAAGAACAGCCTTAAAGTTTGCTTTTGTCTGATGGACGTCGATCCGTCTATTATAATTTATTTCATCAACGAAAGAGGGCAGCCCTTGGATGAACCCAAAAGTAAACTGTATTATTATTTGTAACTCTGTAGTACTGTTTGTAGTATTATTTGTAGTATTATTGGCTCATACGAACATAAAAGAAATACGAAAGATATTCACTTTTAGGCAGTCATTTCTTATTATTTTACATTTATAGGTTATTGTTGATCACACATCTTGAATAAAAAAGACTTTTATATCCAGCAAAATCTTTTCTGATCCTAGTTTAGAGTGGAAGTATAAAAAACAATATAAAAATCAGTGAGTTATGCCAAAAAATTGAAAAATTCCTTCAATTTCTACAAAAGCAAACTTTCATTAAATAAAAAAATAAAAATATTTTCTTAGTTTTGGCGTAGGAGAAACTAAAATTGAACATGTAGAAGTCAGACCCAAAAATCGTGTTGACTGGTGTAATGGATAGATTTTTTTATGTTAGATCCTAATTCCTACATTGAAAAAAAAAATACTTTGTTGGGTTCCACAAAATTTTGTGGGTTCCTATTTTAAACATACAACTTTGTTAAGCCAACACAATTTTTCTTCCTATATTGTGGGATGTGCAGCCACTATCCAAACACCAGTAAGAAGATTTTTGTGGGGCTTCAGTAAATACGATAGTCGTCGGCTCTTCTAAACCTTTATCCATTCTAGAATTTTCCTGTTTATTCGGATAGGTAGCCTTTTTAATGGCTACTTTTCTGTGAATTATAAGCAGTAGCTACACTTCGAATTCCGGAAATTTCATTCAGCGGAAGTATTTTTATCCTATTTCCATTTTTCATTCTTCTTCATAGCTTGAGACACTCTTTTGCTGGTTGTAAGATAAGCATGAGACGAAACATGTTGGTTTTGCCCCTTTTCTCGGGCTTCTCATTCTTCCACCCTTTTTATCTTCAAAGCGTCAGGATTCGGCACTTCGTCCCTTATTGCGCATCTAAAATTTTCGAGAACATTTACGCAAATCACAGAATTCATAAATCACGCACTTCTTCAATGTTCATTTGGTGTAGCTTATCCACTATTTTGAAGAATCTATTCAGGTGTTCAGAGATGATTTCATTTCCATTCATTTTTCTAAATAGAAGTGGTTCCAGCAGCATTTACCAGGATAAAACTTCTTTCGATTTATTCAAATAGCGTTCAAAGCTGTAGAATGTTTTATGTGACAAAGTTTACTTGGGTTATTTGCTACTATCATGTCAGCACGGGCTTTAGAGTCGGCTTGGAAGGATTTTTTTTTCCCGGTCGCAGGAGAAAAGTCACGCGACCCTGTGTGGATGAAGTTCGAATTTTCGTTCACGGTCGTTGCTCTAGAAATCTGTTCTGAAATGGACAGCGTTTAAGTTTCTAATCTTTGCGCATACAAAGTTTGTCGTTCTGTGTATTATTATTGGTTAGAGGAAAATACGTTATTTTATTGTGCTTTCTACAATTTACATTTGAAAGCCGTGTTCATTTAAAAGATTCATCTACTTTGAAATGGCGTCGTATCTGCAGTGTTTATGGTTGTCGGTCGAATGACAGAGTCTGTCAACCCATACGGTTTACCAAAAGGTCCGGAACTAAAACAAAAACGGCTAAGAACCATGCCTACCGAATGGACACATTTGAAATATCCCTCAATATGCTCTAAACGCTTCAACATAGGTGCCAAGTATTACGGAATATAATGAACCACTTTTTGTGAAGCTTAATTTTCTGTGTAAAATATCTCAAAATTTCTGAGTCAGAGGCCCGGCCTGGTAACTAGTTTGGAAAATTATTCAAAAAATGGACTGTTTACAAAAAGTGGTTCGTTATATTCCGTAATACTTGGCACCTATGCTTCAACGAAAATGAAAGGATTCGTGTTGACAAGGTCATCTACAAAAGTGAGATGTAAGAAGATCCAAGGGAAAGGCCAAAACTTTCCCAAAATGCTGTGCCTAGTATTGTTTTCCGAATACTCTCAAATAGTTAACAATTAGTAGCGATAGTCTTTTTTATTAATCTATTTTGAGTTTTCCTTTCTTCCTTTTTTTTTGTATCCAATATTTAAGTTACTTTGTATTTATAGCAAATTTTAGCAAAAATATTTTTTTTCTAAAAATTCAGCCAATTTAGTAATGTGGGGATGTATTCAAGTCACTGAAAAAGAAGTGTTCATTTTTATGAGCGAGATTAGATAATCTTTATTCTTACAAATATATGAATGTTTTATCAAAGGTAAGTCAAAAATAAATTGTTTTAAAGTATTAAATGCGCGTACATATATATCCTGAGTAAGCGCAAGTGTATGAAAAGAGTATGTCTTTACGAACTCCGATGACTTCAAAAGTAGGTGTAGCTACCGGAGCCTAAGTCAGGGCCTAAGTCACGTTTCCTGCATCACGTGATTGTTAGAATAAAAAATAATAGGCCAAGTGACACACATATATATCACGCATTTCAATATTATTTTGTTGAAAAGGGTCGTAAAAGTAGCAAATCGGAGGACTCGATTGAAAAGTTCCTATATTTAAAACATATGTTTTAAAATCTACATTCGTTACAAAATAAATGATAATACTTTTACCTGCATTTTCTTGAAATTGATATAAATGATAAGAGTCTCGTTGAAATGAATAATATTAATATTAAAATATTTATTTGATAAGCCTTGGAAAGTAAAACTAATAAATAATTTAAAAAAAAAACTGAAAAATTCTATAAAATGTATTTATCTCTTTTAAGGGAAGACATACACCCTTTTAAAGAAAAAACTAACAAATAATCTAATTACGACATAGCAGTATTTGTGTAGAATGAAATTCTTTTTTATGTTTATGTTTTTATTAATTTATTTTTTGCGCTACTATTCGACCTTTGTGTTCCGAGAATTTAATAATTTTGAAAAAAAAAAAAAAAATTACTAATTTGAAAAAATAAATCTAAAACAGCAAAATTCAACATAAAATATTAATCCGTTTTTCAGGATGACAGTCAATAACAAAATCCACTTACTAATTATTTTTTAAAGAATTTTTGTAAAAATATAATTAAAAGAAAATTTTCTCTCAGTAATAAGATTATATCAGAAAATACAACTTTCGGTATTTTCCAAAATGTGCGTGGTGGCGCCATCTCTGTGTTATACAATGCAAAAAATCGGGAGCGACCTTTCTGGGAAAGAATGTTAAATATTCCAATTTGGGATAAACCGCATGCTATAGAAAGTATCTGTTTACACAATAAGCATTCTTAGGGTTAAAAATTGGTTTTTACTTTTATAACATGTAAGGAAATAGGTATATCGAGAATCGAATAAGTACTTCGATATCGAGAATTAGATGTATTTCTACCTTTTTGGGGTCTTTAAATTCATTTTTGCTTTATTTAACCCTTCAATGCGGTATAATTTGCACTTATTTAATAGGAAAGAGAGAGCTCTAAAAAGAGAAAAGTTTCTTGATAAAAATTTGTAAAATTTAACACACATGAATTTTTAAAAATCTACAACGGAGTCTTCCATTTTATTGGCTATATATTTATGAAACTAAATTGAGTTTGTTGCCAAAAGCCAACACAAGTCATTTAAAGGTTCATGCATCCATACAAAAACATTATTTGTACTCGTAAAATACAATGATATTGATAAATGATGACAGAATTTTCTGTTCGACAAAGCCAATAGAATGCACGCAACAGAGAAATTTTAGGGCGCCCTCTGTTATTTGGAAAAGGACTCGAATGCCGTACGATTTTACATAAAGAGCTAGACTCTAATTTTACTTTTATTCTGTCAATATGGATGACAATGACAGACGTGCAATTATTTTTTAAAAAATACGGAAAAAACACATAATTTTACGAAATCGATCGAAGTTTTCGGCGTGGATTCAACGCGAGTCAATAGGAAAGGTTCATTGGACTACGGCACCCGAGCAAAATAATTTCCTGGTTAGTGAAGTGTGACCCCATACAATAATGAATGGATGTACAAAACTTCAGCCTCTCTCCTAAAAATCTTTACGATATCATTCAACGAAGTGGGTTGGGATAACCTCACTCTATGAATGATTTTATCATGAACAGGCATGTCCTGTCAGAATAAAATAGTTCAGAATTTCATACGAGTCACTACAATAATGATAAATCTAAAGGACCGATCCCGTTTATACAGTGGAAGGTATCGTGGCCAATTCTCGGGAGCTACCCCTTTCCGTTCCGGGAAAAATCGGTCATTCCAGAGAGGGAGTCGCTCAAAGGAATATAAACATTGGATAGGCCAAGAAAAAAACCATGGAAATAGAGTTTCGTTTACTATTTATGAAATTGCATACTCATACATAAGTCATGATAGAAAAAAAAATTTCAAAATTTTAGAAGGTTTGTATTTGTTTATTTTATTTGCGGAAAAATACAAGAAAATTTCCGGACAGAGAACCGGTCGCTTACAGAGGATTCTGTGGTCACTTCCAGAGGATATTTTAGCATGAAGTCAATAGGATCAAAAATCGGTGTTTTAAAAAATGGACCGTTAGCGGAGGGGGTCGCTTACAGAGGATTCTGTGGTCACTTCCAGAGGCTATTTTAGCATGAAGTCAATAGGATCAGAAATCGGTGTTTTAAAAAATGGATCGTTAGCGGTGGGGGTCGCTTAATAGAGGGGGATCGCTCGTCGACGTTTCCCCGTATATCACTTCAACGGGGAAGCTCCGTTTACCAAACTGTATTCCTCCGCAGTTTGGATTGCCTGAAAATGTCACTACCCATCCGCGCGATGATTCCTGTTGAAAAAGTCATTTTACAGGTAAAGTACGGGCGCCTTGCTTTTAGAGAAAGAGAACCCTTTTTTGCCATTGCCATTCATAAGGTTCCGAACAGGCTTGGATGGTTTTTAAGCGAGTCTGAATGAGCCACTTTTTTGAGGATGGACTGATTTATGGAACGACTGGTCACCGCGTGTTGTAGTCTCGGGATTGTGCTTTCCCATCGCTGTCACCCTCTCGGTTGAAAAAGTAGTTTTACAGGTGAAGTGGATTGCAGCGCGAATGAAGAACACGAGATACAGTGAAGTCAATAAAAAAACTTTGTAAAAAACACACATAAGAGGACATCTTATGTGTGTTTCTTACAATGTTTTTTATTGACTTGATCGTTGAACACCCGTATTTTGAATGTTTTTTTCCGACGAGATACAGTGTTTCATTCGTTCCTGGACGGAGATCTTCCATGGAGTCTCTCAGATCCATTGGCAGCCGTTGAAATGAAGAGTCCCGATGCATCGGCGCCAGGTAAAAAACGAATCCAAATCAAAAATTCAATTTTTATAGAATAATTCAAAAATAAATATTTTTAGGGACCTACTCATAAGGAAGGATCATGGACGAGTTTTGGAAAAGGAATCCACATCGTCCGCTGTGAAATAAGATCCGATTAGAACTGGAAGCGCCTCTTTCTCAGTATTTTGATTTTCGCATTGTCTTCCACTATGAACGCCGTCACTTCTACATTAAAAAAAGATTTTTTATTGAAATTTTCAGTTGAATGTTTTAAACGTTATTGGCCATGAAATAACCTAAAATAGGGGCTCTCACAAAGCTAGTGTTTTCCGTTTAAGTTTTTTATTTATTTTTATTTTTTTGTCCTCTTTGCCAGCGGACACTGGAGGTCTCTCTCTTTTGAGCCGGGTCAGAAGGTTTTTAAGACTTGAACCCAGTGTCAAACGGATCAGGCTATTTTAACCTGAGCCTATTTGAAATTAGACGAGGTGTTTTCAAAACCTTTTCTGCTTTTAGACTTTCTGGAAGTTTTTGGGCTCATGGAATGGGTTTGAGAATGTCCTGCGAACTAGGGGATCCGTAACAACAACAGCTTTTTTTGTTAGCAACAGGCCCCCTTTCTTTTACTTTATCCCGTCCTTTCAAATATCACACATCGCCGCTTAAAAGATTCACTCTGTACGACCGTGTGTGCAGTGTGGGTCGTTTTCGTCCATTTCTACCGGGAGCAAGATGTACCCAAACAATTCAAAATTGTCTAGAAAAAAAAATGTTAGATTGTGAAACAAAAATCGCGTTGAAAGCAATAGGGATGGGTCAGTCCAATTTCTGACTCACTTAAAAATAAACTGTTCAACTTTAATCAAAAGCATTCAACGAAAGTGGATTTCCTACGGTTCTTCTTTCGTTTACAATGCTTCGAGAACTGACACACTGTTTGAGCAATTTAGTTTGGAATTGGATAGAAGTTTCAAAATTTTGTTTTATGAGATCACTTATGCTATGCAGTCATGAAGACAACGTTTTATAATCGGATAGTGTTACTAGCTGAAGTACCCGTCGTGGACGGGTTAGTACTGAATGCAAATTTCTAAAAAGCAAGAACTTTCGTCAGCATTGTAGGAGTACACACGATGGATGTAGTATGTTGCAAAACTAAAGAAAGCGAAGTTATCATTTTTATGGATTGTTAAAATATTACAGGTTAGAGAGTCACTCAGTCCTATCATTTCATTCGCTTTACTCGTAATTATGGGATGCGCGACCGAATTTGGACGACTACTGAAATCATTTTCTCAAAATCTAATCAATATTTTTGAAAAATTGGAAGCCTAGAATGGAAGTCGAGTGACAACCTATCCTGTCACCCCATTTCGTTTCATTCCCCGCAGTCTTTATGTCGTGACGCTGGAACAAAAATTTCAGCATTTTAAAACGATTTTCACAAAATCTCAAAATGGAATCAAACTATTTTAAAATTCAACACCTATAAATTAAGATTAGCAACGACCTATCCTATCACCCAATTTCGTATGAGTCGTTATTACGCGATGCTTGAAGAAATACAACCGCCGCATTTTGGGAAAATTTTCACAAAATCTGAGAATCTAATAAAAATGTGTAAAAAAAAAATTGGACACCTATACTTTACGTTGAGCAACAACCTATCCTGTGACCCAAATTCATATCATTCGCTTGAGTCGTTATGACGTAATGCGTGAACAAACATTCACTCTTTGAAACGATTTTCGCAAAATCCCAAAATCGGATCGATTTTTTGAGATGCTTATAGTTTAAGGTGACCCCCTATCCTTTCACCCAATACCATTTTTTCACCTTTGCAGTGATTACGGTATGTGCCAACACAGATTGACGCAGTTTGAAACAATCGCAAAATCTGAAAATCGAATCAAGATTTTTTAAAAATTCGACACCTATGTTTTGAGTTAAGTGACCCCCTATCATGACACCCCATTTCATATCATTCGCTTCAGTCGTTTGGACGGGATGCTTCAACAAAAAAGCGTCACGGACAGAATGACAGAACGACAGACACACACACTTTTTTTTGAGGGTCGCATCGGATTCCCGGGTGCTCGAAACGGATAGAAATCGCAATGAATTCCAAGAAATGTACAGACAAAAGTCTAATTTTATTTATATAGATATGCTTCTGATATCACTTTCTGCAAACTAAGTTTCTCTGAAGACATTAAACTTTGTATTATCCCGCATCCATCATTTTTGCACGATGTCGATTTAACTACGAAAAAAAGTCATCCATATTATTTTTAAAAAGAAAGCGTTCTAAGCCATTTTCTCGAGTGCTTAAAAAGGGTTACGAGAATCCTTTCTGAAATGCCAAGAAATCCATCTGAAGAGCGATACTAGGGAACAACGCCCTCTGTCGGAGAAAAGAAGCAAAAAGAAATTGGATTGAGAAAAAAAAAAGTCGGAGCCAGAAAAACAGAGGCGCGAGTTCATAAGGGTGTTGTTTTCTTAAACTATCGAGAGGGTCTGAATAGATCATTTCACTCGCGATATGGATTTCAGGAAGCGATCGCTCTTTCTATGTTTTGTTTAATATAGATTTTCATTGGCAGTCAAAATTCCATACTCAATTTAAAAGACGTTTAATAAATATTTAATAAAGTTAAAGTAGTATGTTTTCTGTTTTAAAAGTTAAACATGGAGCCTTGAATAACACATATAATTAAAAAAATCTGGAGTCACTCCACTCGACTTTCCGAACACTTACGAGTAAGATCATGACCCAGCATTTCAACGTGATCCATTTGAATCGATCCATCCTTCAAGCCTGTAGACCCAATGGAAGCGCCATCGCATGCGCCGATTCCACGCGAGCGCACGTTCAAGAATGTCTTCCCATAGGCCATAATGTAACAGAAATCTGGGTCGTAGCCCTGTCGAAAAACGATCCGTCCTAGACACACCCCAATCCATACCGGTCTTGCGACGGTGGTTTATAACATACATACCCCATTGGGGCTCCATCGAATGCCCGTTGAGGGGCTATCGTGTTCACTCCCATACACACAGACACACACACACACACATACATACATACATCTCGTAAAAATAGCCTCCATGAATTGAGAAGATCTACAAACGTGTCCATACACCGACGAGTAATGGACGAGTGACCTTGACGAGTAAAAATGGCGTCGCACCCTTGGGATTCTAATTCGTTTAAAATAGTGTTTCTAGGTAACGTGGGTCCATTTTTTGTTTCATTATGATAATCGTCCGCCGAAGCATTCCTGTAAGAGATTCGATAGATGGAAGGTAGACCTATTTTCGTCCACTCTTTTTTCGAGAGCCCGTTGTCGTTGTCATGTCCACCCCATCGGACTTCGAGTCCTATAGAATTCCGTGGCTCCTAAGAACGAAATACAACACGTTTTCTCAGAATCGATTATCCGATGTATCGGATGTTGGGATTCTTTTCATCCAAATTTAAAACAATCTGAGACTGTTGTATTCACTCTTCAGTTAAGGCAGTGAAAGCATCTAGAATGACACTAAAACCAATCTCAAACGATTCCCTTCTTAAGTAAAAGAAAATGTCACTTTTATTTTTAAATTAAAAGATTGCTGTTTGAACAGTAAAGGATGTTCACTTCGTTATCTTACATCTCATCTTATAAAGAAAAAGAAGAGGTGTATTGGCATACACCTCTTCTTTTTCTTTCTCTTTTCAATTTTGTTTTCTGTAGTACAGTTCTTTTATAACTGTATTACAGAAAACAAAATTGAAAAGAAAAAGAAAAAGAAGAGGTGTGTGCAAATACTTAAAAATAGCCTCTTCTCTTAAGTTTTTGGACATGGAGAAAACACATTTTTCAAGTGTCGAAAAAGGATCACTCCTCATGAAATATAAGATTGTTTGGATGCTAGCCAATAATGCGTTTTCTGAGACACTGCGTGGGCTACAGGAGATCATTTTCTCCCCCCCAGTCGTTTTCATATCGAATACAGACTGAACGCCCTCGTCCTAAAACTTCTATTTTCGAAAACCCGTGGTCAGCCGATGACTCAACAAGTATTTCCCCTTCCTGTTTTATTCAAGATCCCTTCCCCGGAGTCCCTCCCCGAAATGCTACTAATACGGTTGATTAAGTTTTGTTCTCGAACAGCATTAGACTCAATAGACGGACCCCAAAAGCCAGACAGTCTTGACCCACTTTCAGAGGATCCCGTCAGCACAAATATGGGAAGAAGCCATAAAGATAGAAATCTGTTTCATTTCATTTCGAGATTGGATGTACTTTTTATTTATGGAAGACGTAAGTACTTCGTCGATAGAATGCGACGAATACTTGTTGATTCGTAAAACGGCGCGGGAAGTATTTCATGCGTTGGCCGATCCTTTTCTGGGAGTGTCTCGAATTTTAATTTTTCTGAACGCGAGTGGAGGATTCAATGCAATCACCGAGTCAAAGTCATTTCTAAGCACTGCGCGGATTTTAGAAAAACGGTTCCTCAAATGTATTTTAAGCAAGAGAATTCTGATTTTGACAAACGAGAAATGCCTCCAAGAAAGGGAGTGTCAAAAGTGGACGTCACTTCAATGTGACCAGAAAAGAGCTTTGCTGAAAATATAACTCACGCATTCTCTGAGGTATTCTCATAAAATGACTCTAGAAGGTATCCAGTCTATTCTTCGCATCATTTTGAGTCCATTCGTTCAACAGGAATAAAGACTGTCATCAGGAGCCCTACCACGATAGTCTCGGGAAATAATCGGTAGCGGATAAATCAACCTTCTCGCACATAGGACGTCACATTTCGACAGAGCACTTAAACGTGCCACCACGATAATGTCGTAATGTTTACGATAACGTAAACACTGTCGAGAAATCCGCTGTTGTTTTACGACACCATCAACAAGTGTGAGAACCGTTTCCCGCTATCGACTCTCTTCATCTCGGATTGCAGCTCGTGGTATTTTTGTTTTGTTGGATCGTTTTAACTTTTAAAAAAATGTCACGATTATTGGTTTTAGCGCTTGCACAACAAGACGATGCAAGAAGGGTACCTAGGAATCGAATTTCAATTCCTAGATGTAAATCATTTGATTGAAGCGAGGAAGATTTCATTAGAAATTTCCGCTTAAACAAACAATCCGCACTTCGGCTGATTGAAGAACTTAAGCCTTTTCTCGAGGCTAAAAAAACAAGAAAGACAGCCCTCAACACAGAAATAAAATTTTGAAAGGATGAAGTTAAATTTTTTACTATCACTTTTTAAATGTATGGTTATTCACTTAGTTTCCATTTATTAAACATGCACTGTTAAGGAAAATATGCTTAAATTACTAATTCAAAGCAACACTTATTATTATTACACAGTTCATTTTATATGCCATGAAAAAGAAAAAAAATGTTATATGACCTTTAACAAATGAATGTCTCCATAGAAGATACTTAAGGATGAATAATTTTTATACTATCACTGAGCTAGCAAACCTTCTTTTATATAATCTTTCTTCTTTAAATAGTTACAAATAACAGCATCTGTGTTTCAAGGAGTAACATCCTTAAATTTTGTCTGACAAATTGTATGTAATTATATTCCATCTTTGGGCTGTATAGTGTTCAGAAATTGGTTTCAAAGTATAATTGTTTTGGTGTATTTTTTTAACATGCATTTCACGCGCCGATCCACGCGCTCTCGTGGATCGAATATCGGAAAGAATGCTCTACTTTGATGGGTTGATTTCTGTCGATTACGATACTCCCGGAACAGTCGAAAAAATTCTCGCTTCCTTTAGACGTGACCATGGTGGTAGGGCAAAACTGGGGGTCGCGGCTATTTATCCGATGATTTCATTATCCGATAGCGGGAACTATCCGCTACCGATTATTTCCCGAGACTATCGTGGTAGGGCTCCAGTATCGAAAAAAAGATTACTTTTGAACACCTAATTTTGAAAAAAGTAAAATGACGCAATATACCCTATGGAAAAAGAGTATATCAATGTAAAGTGGGTACGATGCAACCTATAAAATATTATTTATCCAACAGAATGCTTAATGTGCCTATAGCGTTGAAACGGGCTCATTCTAATATCGGTTATTGCCGTCAGTCAATGGATTTCCCGGTTTCGATTGTACCAGTGTGAATTTATTTTTAGTCTTTAAAGTGAGCTTATACTTATTTGAAAAGGATCGATTTGGAACTTTAGAGGTAAAAAGTATACATCTTAAGGATGCAAAAGGTCATTCTAAAACGAGAAATGCATGTTAAAAAATTTCTGTGAAAGGTAATAGTATTTTATATGTATTTTAAAATATATAAAAAATTAACTTCTGTTTTAGGTTTCATAAGTGTCGTGGCAGCGGAGTCTTAAAATTGCGGTTTAACTTTTAACATAGAACTACGTTTTCCATAAGGGTCGTATGAACAAATTACTTTTTAGCATTTTTTCGTAAGAAAAAATGAGAGCACATTTTTTTTTCAACGTCGTAGCAAGTTTCAACACTACACCGTTTTAAACTGACAGTGTGTATGAACCAGATGAACTCACTCGACAACCCGCGGTTTTTTATACGTTCATCAGAAGCGTGATGTCTTAAATTAAAAATCGCTTGAGATTCATAAACTCTGCCACAAACTTTACGTCCTATTCGCAATGTGTGCGATTCTAAGCAGCTCCTCGGCATGACCCAGTAGGATATTTTTCATGAGATTGGAACATGGGGGATTTAAATGAGAGCCACTTGGACAGAGGGCACCCACGATGATTTTTCATTCCCTGGTGATTCTTTGACGATTTATGTATACTTTAATAGGTAATCATTTCCCACTAAGGTTGCCATGAAAACAGTTTTCCATGCATTGTTATACATAACCTTTGGTAGATGGGCGCATTTTAACACATCGAAATATTGAATCTCGCGGTAGAGACCAATATCCAAGCAGTGCCTTTAAATTGAGTATTTAAGGAGAGAAATGAAGATAGGATAGCTCTAGCACAAGTTATAGGTAGTATTAATATATTTGTTAGGATAATATGCATTAAGGCACACTATACCGTGTGAATAAATAAAGGTATGTAAGTAAAACCGACTGTCCTATTCAGCATTTTTAAACGGGCGCCTCGCAGCTGTAAAATAAAAGTAAACCTATTTTAAAATACCTCGCGGTAGTTTTATCAGAAGACACTGCCTTAATTTCAATGTAAAAAGAATGAAAAAACGCGCATGCCCCTCCATAAAAAGAATGACGCTTATCATGAAATCACAAAAACATTGTTACTTCAGAAGATTTTAATTTGGCAGAGCTCATTCTAAGTAGGAAAAAGGGCAGAGTGCAAAGGTTTTAAAAAAGGGCATTGTGTTTCTTGAAAGGGGCAGTACATATCCTGATTAAAAGCGCTTCTAATTCACAAAAAAACCCTAAAAAATTGAGTAAAACAATGCTTTATTGATTAATAAATTAATAATAATTAATTAGTAATCTTTATTAATAAATTAATTACTATATTAAAATTAGATACAATTAATTAGGATGATAAAGCTAAGTAATGTAAAAGAATTAATTACTTTTTAAATAACTTTGTAAATTAACTTATTAAAATAAATTATAAATAGTTAAGTTAATAAGAATATTTCTTTAAAAGATATTTAAGGTTCTTTTTTTTCTTTTTATAACAAAAATAATCACCCAAACATGCCTAACAGACAAGAAAATGCTTAATTAAGTAAACATTTTGAATAAGAAGCACATTTTAATAAACTATTTATTGGATCACCTTGTTAAGAATCATCCATAAAAGTTTAATTCAATTAAGAAACACTTAATAAAAGTTGAGTTGTTCTAAACCTAAATTTTCATTTTTATTAATTTTTTTTGAGTTTTCAAGTTATTACACCTATAAAAATAATTCATCCAATTTTCCATCCTTCACTTGTCTTTGTAAGAATCCATCCAATAGTACAAACAATTAAAATATAGTTAATGCATGAAATTATTAATAATACTTCTGTTCAAAATAACCATATAATGGTATAAATATCTATTAGGGTTATTCAATATATATTCCACTACAAATTCCAGTTATTTATAAAAATTTTTGAAAATGGACAATAGCTAAAATTTTTTTCTGAATTATCCACAGCCATTATAATTATTCTTCTGTTGATTTTAACAATCAGCTGGTCACCTATATAAGTGGCAATATTGAAACAGCCTGAAAGGAGATAAGAACCTCAACCCCATCTTTTCCCCCTGGTCTAGCTCAGTAAAAAAACACAAAGAAAGAAAGAAAAAAAATATGTTCCGATAATAAATTTCTAACTTTTGTTCAAATTAAGATGTCTTTTTAAAATTTCGACTCTGAATCCATTTTTGCATTTAAAAGTGATCCCCAAATTTTCAAACAAATCTGTCCATTCATAAAAAAATTATAGATGAATGAATTTTTACGACACAGTCGATTTCCATCCCCCCTTCTCATCACAGAGACAAACCTTGCATCCCCACAATCGTGCGCTTTGGCGCCAAAGACAGTATTTTAATGTCTTTGGTTAGCGCGGCCTATGGGTAAGATGGGAGGGGGGAGTTCTATTAGCATAAAAGTTGTGTAAATTCCTCCCCACCCAATAAGAGAACAAATAAAAGGGATAATGAAGCTTCGAAAAATAAATAAAACTTCGCAGGCAAAAGAGGATGTCTAATTTTTAATCATCGGGGCGCTAACGTGAATCAAAACACAACAAGGCAGAATCTTTTTTTTTTTTTTAAAGGGCATTGGGGCGCGGCGCCCCGCTGACCCCGCCTAGAATGAGCTCTGAATTCGGCTTCGTGTAAGAAGTGTCAATATCCATTATAAAAAGTATAGAAAAATAGTTTTTGTTTACTTTTATAGTTCTAGTCGCTGGGCTCCGTTCCCGTAAGAACACGGAAAGTGAAGCAACGCTGGCTAGGACAGTACTCGGGAGGGTGACCTCCTCTCTCGGCTGGGCTGCCGTGAAACCGTGTACGGCAATGGGGCCTGGTGCACGTCCAATCGATTCGTGGCTCCGATGTTCAAACGATACCTCTGGGGGTGCCGATTTCAGGTGCTGGGTCTCTCACTCGGAATGGGTTCTAAAGGAGGCCCCTCGCAGGGAGCGACGTGGGCCTGCCTAATAGACGCCTCCGTCGTGAAAGGTCCAACGTCTGTGGCCCCTTTGTGGTCCGCTAGACCCTCCACTAGACCGCTGACCTGCCCATTACAAAGAAATAAATATAGTTTAATAAAAAAAACTAAAAAACACGCTTCAGTGATAAATTGAACTAACTTAAAAGTGAAGAACAATTCTTAATATAGAAATAAATGAATGAACGAAAAATAGTATTATTGTGAAAAAAAGTGGGGCGCTTTGTGATATATTTTTCGTATCATTTTTGTAAATCATACCGATCGAATATTCTCAAGAACTGATGTATGGAGCACATGACGCTTTTTTTTTTTCACAGTAATACTATTTTTCGTTCATTCATTTATTTCTATATTAAGAATTGTTCTTCACTTTTAAGTTAGTTCAATTGATCACTGAAGCGTGCTTTTTAGTTTTTTTTAAAACTATATTTATTTTTCACTTTTTAGTTCGATTTGCTATAAAAGTGTGTTTTTTAAACTGTATTTATTTAAAATTTAAAATTTTTTTAATTTTCGATATCTCTCATAAGACACTAAGGAACACTAAAGTGGAAAGTACAAATTGTGAGATAATTTATTTTCACTGTGCCCCAGTGGCGTAACCAGGATTTCATTTCGGGGTGGGCTGGGTATCCAATTTAAATTTCAATTCTAAGCTAAATATCAAATTGTAAGCTAAGTAAAGGGTCCCATTTCGGGGAGGGGGCAGCAGCCCCCTCAGCCTCCCTCTGGATACACCCCTGCTGTGCACCAAAGTATTAATGAGCCTGCAGTTAAATGCTACCTTCCTCACTAAAAAGGAAAAATAGGTCTCTCATCAACAAGCAAGTATCATAACGCCAACAACAAACACAAACACTCATGTAATAATATACAATATTCAGGTACAATTTTTAGATTTGCCATCTGGATTTCAAAAACGTAACTACCCAAACATACCCTTGAATACAGTTACCAAAAGAGAGAGGTTCTACTCCATTGTGCTGAGCCGAGTGCAGAAATAGTACGCATGCATAGACCGCGCGCTTGCTCCAACTCTCTCGCTTTCACGCAAAAGGATCTCTAAGAAAATGACTCATCCTGAGGATCCTAATGAGGATAATGGGATCCACTTATCCAATGATTGTATTGTCATGTTTAAATTAGATCTGACCGGTTAAAGTGGGTCAAAATCGAGTTCAAAGGAGTCGGTTACAAACAAACAAAGATACAGGCGAAACTAATAAAAATATGTTAATAAAAACACTTTTGTAGTTATTGGGTGAACAGCGGGTTTTTTTTTTTTTTTTTTTTTTTTTTTTTTTTTTTTGCAAACATAAGTGTTGAAAGTTGTTTTAAAAGAGTCGAAAAGTGTAGTTTTATGAGCTTTTTTAACAGAGATGTGCAAAATCATACTTTTTTACAGTAATAGTTGAATCATTGCAGATTTTTTTTTTTTTGACTACTTTAATTTTTAATAAAAGTTATATGAAAATGTTAAATGAATCCTTAAACCACGCGTAAAAAAATTTCAGATAATGAATCACGGTGTAACATAGAATAAAAGTAGTACACAACAATCCGAATACTTCAAAAATGCTTCTTGAACCTCTTTCTGAATTCATTGCGAAAACCCTACTCCCAAGCAGACGAAGAATCAATCTTTAGCAATCGCTCCGCAACATTTTCTTAACCCTTTAACGCGCAGTGTGTCCGCTCCGGGAACGCCAAACTCGGATGTTTCGACTGTTGCCAATCACGAAGAATAGATTGGATTTCTATAAAAAGAGTGGCGGGTGACAGAGCGCCACGAGAATGCTTTACTTTTGAGCACCTCATTTCTCGTCAAAAAAGGGTCACGATTCTTTTGAGCAGCACTGACATCTGCCGAAAAATGGAAGAGTGAGAGAACAGATAAATGGAGTGCCCCATGCTGAAAAAAGGGCAGCCGTGGCCATCGCTGGACTTCACTACCCGCAAGAGGGCGGACGATGGAAACGTTCATCGCGTGCCACCGATCGAGAGCCACCGCCCCTTTTTTGACGACAGCTGGCTGTGCGCGGGCACAGCCAGCTGTCGTCAAAAAAGGGTCTCTCGATCTGTGCCAAAGCGATGAACGTTTCGATCGTCCACCCTCTTGCTGGTAGTGAAGTCGAACGCTGGCAACGGCTGCCCTTTTTTTCAGGATGGGGAAAGGGTTGCCCCTCAAAGGGTTAAACTAACTTCGCGATGAGCTTGATTGGAAACTTTAAACATAACTCAAAACTGTATGGCAATGCAATATTACATGCTTCCTCGTTTGTCTATCTGTTTGACAGACGTCAAGTAAAAATGGCCCAGAGTGCCGTCATAAGAATCAGCGTAGAATATGTGTTATTGGGCGTAGAATAAGTGTTATTGTAAAATATAATTTTTCGTTGAAAAGGATCATTTTTTGTTCCAATTTCAGCTCATGTAGAATAAAGAAATACACTAATTACATCGCATGCTGATTGCATTATCGCGTGTACAGTAATATTCGATACTAACTGTAGAAATGATTTAAATTAGTAAATGAAAGGATTACAAAAATTCGAAAAATTATTTCGCCTAATTTTCTATTTGTCAAAGCAAAATTTAAATCTGTTTAAAATATCTCATTTCTTTTTCTATAAGTACTACTGTCTTTCATGGTAAGTATTTGTAGGGATGTCTCCATCAGAAAGGCATTCTGACAGTTGTCTCTCAATAGGATCCAATCGTCGCCAAAATATCGTTTTACGTCCACTATTCATCCAAGATTAACTTTTCGACCAGCAATCTTGCGATGAACAGCCAAATTAGTTTCACTTCCTTGTACGAAGTTAAAGGTTCACGAAAAATTTCGGTATGCAGATTTCGATCCAAAATATCGATTTTGAGTACCCCAAACTTTATTTTTAAGAGGTTTTTGCGAGACATCTCAGAATCTTGAAATTTTATATTTACGACTGTTGTAACACCGAGTTGTGCACCTTCCTTTTTAGTTCCATTCGACTGGATAGTTTTATTTACATTAAGTGTTTTTATCATTTATAGTTCTTCTACAGGAACACTCAAACAAATTCCAACACGTTACGGTCGATGGCAGCTTTGCAGACATCCATCCGTTTCAAGTACAACACCATCCTGCCCTATCATTAGATAAGGATCCCACGACGATCCTGTCGTGCCTCTCTCAAAAATTTCGCTAAAAGTCTTCAAGCTTGGCGCCTTTTGATGTACGTACGTACGTATGTATGTATGTAAGTAACTAGTCTATATCTACCACTATGAGTCGTACACAGTTGAAATTGGATCGATAAGATTTGCTGTCCTATCTAGTTGTGCAATTCGATTTTTGGCTCCTATCTACTGGAGAGTTTATTTGCAGGACCACCCAAAAGAATTTCAATACATCAACGTCCAAGTACATCGTCCATATACTGTGTGTGGAGACAGTCATTGTTGGGTCCATGCCCAAACTTCCGCCATTTTACATCGAGCTTGGCGAGTTCTGCGAAATATCGCGAAGTTTAACCCTTTCATGCGCGGTGTCCTATCCGTGAGGACACCGAACTCTGACATTTTGACTGTTGCCAGTCACGAAAAATAGATTGGATTTCTATAAAAATGGTGGCGAGTAACATAGCTCCATGAGAATCCACTATTTTTGAGCACGTCCTTTCCCGTAAAAAATTGTCTCGATTATTGTTAACAGCACTGACATCTGCTGAAAAAACGGAAGAATGCGAAAACAATTGGATAGGTGGCCCGATGCTAAAAAAAGGGCAGCCGTTGCCATCGCTCGACTTCACTACCCGCAAGCAGGCGGACGATCGAAACGTTCATCGCGTGCCACAGATCTAAAGACCCTTTTTTGACGCCGCTGGCTGTGCCGCACACCCAGTGAGTCCATTTTAAATGAAAATAAATTCTTTCTTCAACTTCGCTCCAGAATGCCCATCAGGCCTGATCCTAGAAATCGTAATTGGATGTTGTAGGATTCATCCAAATACATTAATAATAATAATAATAATAATTCTTATCTTAGGAATTTTTAGGATACGGAAATTCGGATCGTAGAAAATATGTTTTCATTTTTATTATTTGAACGGTCGGTCATTTGAGCTGACACGCTTAGTTTAACTAATCCATTGTCATTCAGATTTTCCTTTTTAAAAACTTTACGTCGATCGTCCCTGTTCCTCGAACAGACAAGTAGGACGCGCAAAAGTGAATGCCATACCCTCCAGTTATTGACCGAAGAAGATAAACAGTTCAGTTTTTTTTTTCAAGCTTCCATTTAATTATTCCTTACATCCGTTCCGTACTCATTAAACTGTCCATCAAGCCCTTTGAACGCCGTTTAACATCTTTCGAGTGGCAGCGTGTTATTATAGATTTTCTAAAATAATGGCCTTTTTAATCCTTTTTTTCACCAAGAAGTATTCCTTTTTGGAAGATATTTTTTATATATTTAAATATTTATATCATTTAGTTATTCACATTTACAAATAGAGCTGAAGAGGAAAATAGGACCTTCCTTTACTTTTAAAAAATTCATTTTATATATAAGAATACTTTTTCTAAACTCGATTTCGTGTCTGTTTTTCATGTTCTGTCTAACACATTTTGCAATTGATTTTAACCCTTGAACGCGCAGGGATCCCGCTCTGGGAACACCCCACTCGGACGTTTGGACGGTTGCCAGTCACGAAGAATCGATAGGATGTCTATCCAAAGAGTGGCGGGTGACCGAGCTCCACAAGAATCCATTTACTTTTTGAGCACGTCCTTTCCCGTCACAAAAAGGGTCGCGATTCTTTTCAACAGACTCGGCCGAAAAATGAAAGAAGGCGAGAACAGCCGGATAGAGGGCCCCGTGCTGAAAGAAGGGCAGCCGTGGCCATTGCTCGACTTCACGACCCGTAAGAGGGCGGACGAGCACAGCCAGCGGTCGTCCAAAAAGGGTCTCTCGACACCCGTCACCCGTCACACTCGACCGACAAGGTTATGGACACCCGATGGATTCATTTATGGATTGGCTGATTTTGAACGCTCGTTTCGAGGCTGCATCCTTCTACAGACTGTGTGTCTCTAGAAGGAAAGGGTCTCTCGATATGTGGCACGCGATGAACGTTTCGATCGTCCGCCCTCTTGCGGGTCGTTCCGTCGGGCGATGGCCACGGCTGCCCTTTTTTCAGCATTGGGAAAAGGTTTCAAGAGCGTTTTCTCGAATAACAGGGATGTTGGAACTGAGGTCACCTCACTTACTTTTTGTGCCCGATGAGGCGATAGGTCTCCAAGCTAGGCCCTATTTTGTAACATTGGGCGAGACTTTTGCCAATGGAGCCTGCCCTTTTTCTTTCCATGCCCTAATATGACGCAGCAGCGTAGTATTCCATGTACGTATGCTAACTTTGTACGTAGGTCACTCTTCATACGAACTATATCCAAATCGATGAATCCCCTACCTGCAGATACTATTCAATTAAAAGAGCATTTCATACTGACATTTGCTAAAGCACCCCATTGGGCTTCAGACGATGGTGAATGTCAAAAAAATTTTGAAATTGGACTGGATGTGAGTGCATGAAGGGGTCCGTTCAACGGACAAAAAGAGCCCTTTTTCATCGACCCGCGTTGCCTCCTTGGGAAACGGATCCCTCCTTCCCGGCGCATACACTGTTTAGAAGGAAAAACGAGTTTGACAGGCAAAGTACTCAAAAGGAACGCGTGTAGGAAGAGTTATCGAAACGAACTATCTTGTATTCCTATATTACATACGAACTATTCATACGAACTATCGAAATCGATGAACCCTAAATAACGATTTTGAAAATGTTCTGTGCAACTAAAAAAATACGCGCGCTCACACTCACCTATGTTTTCGACGCCGTAGCGTGTCCGCGCGACAAGACGGTAGGGTGAGTGCCCGGCTCTTCCAAAGTCCTTCCAACTTCCTTCCTTCCAAAGAACTTCAAATATCAATTGGAACATAGGCTCAATTGGAACATAGTTAAAAATAGGGTTCATCGCAGTAAAGAGATCTCGGCGTCTCCGGCATTCTAATGACAACGTTTACGACCACCCCTGTATCTTCAGAACTATGTAAGCGACGCCTCAGCGGCTTTGCACGTAATGTTTACGTGTCAAACGCATTAAACGCACCCCGTTTTCATTTCGGTAAGTTTAAAATTAAGGTGCATACACTGTAAAAAATGCCTTTTCGTCAACAATGGCGACCTTCAGATGGCTATAACTCGCGAACTATTTATCCCACTCTGACCAACCATATATCAGAAGAGACCTCGTGGCAAGACCTAAACACCCACCCAGTTTCATAATTTTAGCGCAATTGGAACATTGTTAATCTTAGTGGACTTTGGAAGTAGTCTTCGTACCAAGGACTAAGTCGTCTGGTATATAGAACTGAAGTTACGGGGGGTCGTATACGTTATCATTAGAAAGCCGTAGGGGGCGCTGTTTTATTTTTGACAAAGTCTATTTTTAACTATGTTCCAACTGCTCTAAAATTGTGAAACTGGGTGGGTGTTTAGGTCTTCCCACGAGGTATCTTCTGATATTTGGTTGGTCAGTGTGGTCTAAATAGTTCGCGAGTTATAGGTACTTCAAGTTCGCAAATGTTGGCGAAAAGGCATTTTTTACAGTGTATACACCTAAATTTTAAACTTAGCGAAAAGAAAACGTGGTGTGTTTAATGCGTTTGACACGTAAACGTTACATGTAAATCCGGTAAGCCTACACTTTGAAGTAGACTTTGGAATGAGAGATGGTTGCCCATCCGATCTAAATAGACCCACGCACGATCCGTCCAATAAGAACCTGCTCGCCCCATCAGCCATGCAATGACTCTTGGAGAGTTTGTTGACTCTTGCAGCCCTTCAAGATAACCACGCCTTCCAGTCCGTCGGAAATGGGGGTCCAGCGCGAAGTGGCTCGGATTTTCCCTTGAGTGTGATAAGGCCATGAGACTCCCCAGCCATGCCGGCGACAACACCTTATATGTTATGTTCTACTTAAACATTTCAACAAGGATCACGATTCACTTTCCAGTTCATTTTCCAGGCCATGGTTGGGAAACTTCTGGCAGAGGGGTTTTGCGCTCCTCTCGCTGTGGCCCGCCTGCGAGCGAAAATATCAGTCCACAAAGAGGATCGGGGTCCTCTACATGAATTGGAATGGAAACGCTGCTGTGAAGAAATCATTTTCTTTCTTCATTTCTGAAACAACCCCACAAATGCGATCCTCCGAAGGGATTTTTTTCCCCCTTCCAGAGCCGTCGGAAAGGGGTTTAAGTCAGCCTATTTTGAATCTTCCTATCTCTGGCACTTTTTAAAATAGGCAATTTTGTATATCACGTCATGCGTGTGTGAGGCCTATTTGACTCATTGGGATTTTGTTTGGTAGGGTGGTCGTAGACGAATTTAAAAAGGAGAATTTTTTTTTTTTAAATTAAGAAGAGGAAATTTTTTCGTAACGGAGCCTGATTTCCGACCTTATTTTGAACATTTCCTCAATGAACCCTGCCCACTTATCTGTAATAGATAAAGAATGAATGACCGTTACCCCCTCTTGGGGACAGCCTGTATAATGAATAGGCGTACAAGGAAGGCACGTGATGTTTAGATCGGATTTTGTATACTGTTAACCCTTTGAGGCTCAACCCTTTCCCAAAGCTGAAAAAAAGGCAACGGCTGCCCTTTTTTCAGCATGGGGCCCTCTGTCCAGCTGTTCTCGAATTCTTTCATTTTTCGGCAGATGTCAGTGCTGTTCAAAAGAATCGTGACCCTTTTTTGACGGGAAAGGACGTGCTAAAAAGTAAAAGATTCTCGTGGAGCTAGGTCACCCGCCACTATTTTTAGAGAAATCCAATCGATTCTTCGTGACTGGCAACTGTCAAAACGTCCGAGTTGGGTGAGCCCAGAGCGGGATCACTGCGCTTGAAAGGGTTGAGACAGTCATGCCAAAATCTTCCCTGTCTTCAATATACGACACTATTATTATTTTTTTTCTTCAAAAATCATTTTCCCGTCTCTTCCACAAACAGCATATGGAATTGGGTTTCACCATGTACGTTCATTCTAGCAGCAGATGCCTAGAAACGTGGAAAGTTATTTTGTAGCTACCCCGTATTTAAATAAAAAATCATTTTTAATAAGACTCAAAAACTGAAAGTAAAAGAAAAAAGCTTTATGTCATTAAAAATTCATATCTAGTAAATCGCTTTGTAAACCGATTTAAAAAGTAAAGAATTTTCAAGAAAGCTAATAAAATTACATTTTTACTTAAAAAAAAATGCAACGCATTTATTAAAAAATAGCTTTTCGCCAATTTTATTAAACTGAATCAGTGGCATTCCCCGAGCAACTTAAAAAAATGCTTCGAATAACCCAATAAAAATATCTTTTTTGGAAATGTACGATTTCTGAATTTCAATGAAACTTATTTTAAACAATATGCATTCGCCCGTAATCTAATTTAAATTCATAATGACAGCAAGCCAATAAATTCTTTTCTCGAAATATGAAACGGATAAAATTGTTTTAAGATAACTTTAATGCTAGACGAAAATTATGTTATTGCTAAATAGCTTATTTTAATATGCATGAATGGAAGTGAATTGGATTCCGACATTAGCTAAAAGACAAACTTCTGAAAATTAAATTAAATACAGAGCAAAGCGCTACATATGGAAAACTTCCTAACGCTATTACAGCATTTGCATGTGTTTGTTACCATGTTAGACATTTTACTTCTAAAAAATGGAATTCATTAGAGCAGGTCATCCATTTATGAAATATTACAAGCAAATAAAACTTAACTTGTAATTCGAAATAAAGGTTTGCGTGCAAAGCTTTTCACACTTTGCTTTGACAAATATTTTAGTTATTTTAGAATTTTTGCCCCATTTTTCAATTTACAATTTCTCGAGGCTTGATCACTGGGTTAGCAAGTCACTCATTTCAATTTTCACAAGTGCACATTCAACATCTATTTTTAAGCTACTCGACCAGTCGATTTAGAATTTTTTACGGATATGCTGACAAACACTGGGGGAAGGGGGGAAGGAAAACGGCTGCTAAAAATATCTGAAAACTTCCCCTTTACTCATTTTTCGTTCTCTATATGAAATTAAAAATGAAACAAGAAAACCATCCTTCATTTCAAGTCATTCCAACATTTATGAATGAGAATTGAAACACCTTTGGCTGTGAAAGTGAATTCTTCATTGAAAGTATTCGTTGATTCTACTTTAATTTCTAATGACTCATAAGAGTGCGTTTGATGTCAATATTTCCTTTCCAGTTGAAAATTTCTGACGAAAATCCATTTTCCAAAACTATTCACAAAATGCCTCTCACCCCCCACCCCCTTGATGTCATTCATGAGCTGCACCAGAATGACACGTCGTAGTATTGTCACTGAAGAAGTATTGGGATCTCTCGTTATCTTTAAATTTAACTAAACAGGAAAGGGGGGGGAAAAAGCCTTTTATACTCCTGTTTAAGACACAAACAGTACATTGGGTCTAGGAATGTTTCTAGATTCCCACTGTAAATGAAGCCAAAAGTAGTAAAAACATTTTTGGGTTGTATTTAGATTCTTTAAGGGAATTTGAAATGTGTTTTTAAGTTCTAGAAAAATAAGACAGCCAGTACTTCTGCAATAATATAATGGATTCTTGGTTATTGTGGTTAAGAGACAAAGCTACACGAAGTCTGTCAGGCTTAGGGGGGAGAACCTTGGGTGGGCCACTTTTTAAGGGGTTTTAAGGAGCAGTCGGTTACATATGGAGTAAAACACCCTAAATTCGAGACCATTAGAGCGACAGCTTCCCGTACCAGGATGGTGCGAATCCAATTTCTATTCTAGATGATTTTGAAACCTTTTGTCCAATTCTTAATTAAAAATGTTTCCAAATTTTGTCCGTAGACGGGAAGGAAAAAGTTAAGGAGCATTGTCAGTTATGGAAGCTGAAAACTTAGATAATATGCAAAGCAGTTAAATCGACTATAAATTATAAAACTCACTGAAAGACAAAACTTGAAATTTTTTCTGGTTGTGATTTAGCTGGGTATTTATATTCAAAGGTTCAACTGAAATCAATCTATATAATTAAAACAAAGTGTAAGCTGTCCGTTAGTTAGTTTGTCTGCACCTCGCATAGCTCCGAAACGGGTGACCGTAGACCTACCCAATTTTGTACGGAAATTCTCCAGGACGGGTGCCGACACACCTCGAAGCGATTTTTTTCAAAATTCGAATTATTTTAGGAGATATCGATACAAAAAGTGTCGCAAGAGGATCATTTTTGTTCTCGCCATTTCGCAATGGTAACCCCGCAGTGGAAAGAGCGAGGTTTGAGCCTATCTAGGTTGTCCTGTTTGGCAAGTTTATTAAATGATTGAGACTCTTGAAGTAAAAATAAAAGAATAACGATTTTTTTTGTTTGGATTATTTGTAAAGTTATTTCTTAATTAAAATATCATGTGAAATCAGAGCAGGAATGAAATGATTTATACGCAAAAGAAAAATAGAATTTGGAAATTTTCCGAAAATAAATGTATAACTTTTTAATTTGGCGAAAAATAAAATGGTTGATATGCGATTTTGAGAAGATGATTCTAGCGCTTGGAGCAATTTAATAAGAGCGTATTTTTAAAAAACAAGGTTTTATTGAAATACGGCGTGGAATTTTGATTTTCGGTGCAGAAATAATGCAGTTATTAAGGCGATTTGAGACGGTCTAAATTCAGAATTTTCACTAAATTAAGTCAATTGATTTAAGTTGGTTGAATTCCGCTAAATCGTAGGCCTACCAAATTATGTAGGGTCATTTGCCAGGACGGATCCCTTCGGAATTTGAATTAGAACATCTGTTGTTTATTCCCTTATATTTGAAGCCAAAATGCGCCAAATACTGCTGTTATTGAACGACTAGAAGTCAGTTGTGAAGCAATTACAAAGAGCGCTCTTATGAAAACGTGAAAAAAGTTTCGCATTCCAAAGATTTCGTTTTGTGTACATAGCCTTTTGCCCACGCAGACGATTTCTTTGCTTGGCTCGATTTCCGCTTATAAATACTTGATTTATTAGTGAAAAGAAAAATTAAACTGCGTAATCCAGAAAAACAATTTTAAAGCCTCTATAAAAAACTCGGCTGTTCTGTTCGAGCCTCGTCAGGGGAGATCCCCCTGAACCCCCGTAATTTATTAGTTTCATTATTGCCATATTAAAACGATATTAATGGACTTTGTCATTTTATCACTCCTCTTTCGCGTATTTCGCCTGGTTACCCTATGTTGAAATTTTTAGGAGTGTAACCTATTTATAGAAAAATACAGGCGATGCATATTCTATAGCTTACGAAATTGTGTAACAATAGATTAAAGCTGTTGTGAACTAATAGTATTTAAATACATGTAAAATTATGTCGCATACTTTTGTGTCGCATTTTTGGGACACATTTTTCCGGACAATTTTCAATAAAGGGGATGTGAGATAAAATGACATATAATTTTGAAGTGAGAATTTCAGTGCAAACGGTCAAATTTTTCACTCTTTGGATAGCGAATGACGCTGACATAATTTTTTTTGTGTCATTATATTGCAATGATCTCATGCTAGTACATATGACACAAACTTTAAGTTAAGAGTCAATGAGTCAAGAGTCAAGAGAGTGATCGACTCATCGCTGCCGGCCGGTGCATCTGCCGTCATGTTGAAATTTTGAAAAAAAAAAGATATTTTTATCTGTAACTAAAAGCAAAAACTTTTTGTACAGCTCGAAAGATCGCTAAAAAAATAACGTTTTTCAAACTTGCAGCCACTTTCAACTCTAAATACCTAGCAAGATATCAGGCCTTAAAAGAGTGAAGAGAGAAGCGAAGCACAGGGAAGAAAAGCGCAACAGATTGTTTGGTGGCGACATCCATGAATTATATTGTTAACTAAATCCTTAAAAAGTCCGTTTTACTGCCTTTTCCTTAAAATGAATAATACAATACAATAAGCAGATTACTGCTTAATAATTTAATACAAAATTCATGTATAATTAATTGCTTATTCAGTAAATTACTTATAATTTATTTACAAATTATATGAATCATTCAATAAAACTGAAAAATTTAGTATTCAAAAGGATTAAATAATTTTACAATTGCTCAAAATGATTTCGAGGCCATATTTTAACTAAACAAATTTATTAATTTACAAAGTAAAAAAACTATATGAAACCATTCATTATAATTTATATTTTACTAATTTTTCAGTAATTCTATTTATTTAAGTACAAATATGCATGTTCGAACGAAAATTATATTGTTACAAAGAAAGATATTTTTAAGAAAGAATACTTTGCAGTATGATTATAGTGATAAATATCTCGATAGGTTATTTTTCTCTTGAACGGTGATCTCCCCAGCTGCACCTTCAAAGAGTTACTACTAACAATTGCATTTATCAAAGTATCGATTTTAAACTTAAAAGTTAGTTATAGAATTATTTTCGTATGTGGCAAATTTCGATCGAGAAGAGGCCGTGTGCCGTAGGTTGCACAAGCCAGTCGCGAAAAAGCGCGTGTGCTCTAGGTACCACTTTTTGGCCTCGAAGCGGTCATCGACGGCCAAAATTGGTCGCGTAAGGCGGCTAGTTCAAAGATAATGAAATTGAACATCGACTTACTGTGAGTGATGGTAGGTATCTTCGACCTGGTATCGAAAGGCGCCTGGATAATGCTCAAGCTAGGAGATATGATTGCTGGAAGCGTCTTGGCACGGAGGAGGGGGTTCCTCTTCTTCAGAGACGGTTTCTCGGACAGGTGGCTGCAAGGGGAAAAAGACATGTCCGTTAGCACGCAAAATTCAGAAAATGGAATTTAAATGCTAAAATGAGAAAATAGTTACATAATATTCTACCAGTATAAGGACAAGTACCGAAGTGCATTTTCTTGGACAGCATTTTGTAAGCACCTCTGTTAGAAGACAATCACTTACAATTCGGATCTCACACGAAGAAAAAACAAGATGTACAAAGTGAACAGGTAGAAAGGCCGAAGTGTAGGCGCAACTATTTTAATATGAACGGCTCTCCATTTCATGTAATGTCTGAGGTATTTAATGCTACAACTCTAACCTAAGAAACGCAAATGTAGAAAAAAGACATTTTGAAAGTGAAGATTTCTCCACAAACTGTCAAGCTTTTCACTTTTTGGATCTTGAATGACACAGTTTTTTGAGTCATTGCATTGCAATGGTGCCAGGACAGTACTCATGACTCAAACTTTAAGCCATGAGTCAAATAATTTTGCTTTCTTTAGATTCCACATCACTGGAATTCATTCGAAATACACAGGAAAAGTTTTCTTTCCTACCGTGCGAAGAACGGGCATGCAACTAAACTGTTATAAAATGTTCCTGAAATAAACGGTCATTGTCTGGCAGCAATGCTGCAGGAAAATAACCGTTTTTTTTCATTTTCGATGTCGGAGAAAATAGTTAATTTCCGTTCACATGTTGTCTTACGAAACGGCTTCTCTCCGTTATTGTCAGTCAGAGAATCAGGTTTTTCCGTTATTTTCAGGCAGTGAATTCATTTTTTTTTCCCTATTAGAGAAAGGCGTTTTCCCTATATAGCAAAGAAGGATTTTAAGCATTATTTAAAATTATGGAATCAGGTTTTCTATCACAATTGAAAGATATTATGCCTTATTTTCTAATAAGCCACATATTATTTCATAAAACCGTCTATCTACATACTTCCAATTTATTTACACTAGAACCTAGAATATAGTTTTTATACATTCAAACAGCGGTTCTCAACCTTTTTAACCTCGCGCCCCCCAACAAAGGCTAACGTACGGTGGCGCTCCCCCCCCCCTCACATCTTTCAGCGTACATTCAGTTTCTTAATTTTTAACAATGAACGAACATTGAGTCGAATTTTCTACAAAATAATGTTATCAGTCAAGTTCGAATGAACATTTTAAGCGAAAATGGATAGAATCAAAACGAGAATAAATAGGATACTTTTTTTAAAAACATGCATCACAACTTGCTCTTTGGTTTTTTCTACCCCCCCCCCCACCCCTGCAAACGCTCAGTCCCCCCTTGGGTGTCTCGGGTTGGAATCCCGTTAACCCATGATTGTCACTTCCCCCCTTCTTCTGTTATGTCCTTCTGGGATTGTTAATAAATGTTATTTGGAATTAAATAAATGCTAAACGGATATTCAGGGGAATTCAAAGAAAACAAAAACGATATTCATTGACTTTAACATGTAAAATGTATGTGTAAAATGATGTCGCTTTTTATGTCTCTTTTGTATGTCGCACTTTTAGGACACATTTTTCAATAAAGGGTGTTGAGAGATAAAATGACATTATTAATCAACCTCGCAGTCGAAAATAAATCTAATTAAACACGATGATAAGTTCGTTTCATTCGCTCAGATCAAAAGGCAACTTTCTCTCGGGGAGTGTTCGTAATCCAATCAATCGGCAACTTAATGATGCTTTCGTTCGAGCGCGGTTGTTTAAACTAATGAACCACGCCTGCGGAAGGATGTCCTGCATTGTGAGTTTGTCATTCAAAACGCACGCTAATCTGATGCGCTGGAAAATGTGGATGTTGACACGCAGGCACATTCATTTCAATTAATTACGAAAGTGTGGAAAGTAAAAGCCGTTTCCTGCCACTGCTTTCTACTGCTGAAGCACGCTTCCGTGCCTTTCCTTTGGCACAGCCCCTCCAGAAATGTCTCCTCGTTAACCCTTTGAGGCGCAACCCTTTCCCAATGCTGACACAGCTGGCTGTGCCCGGCACAGCCAGCTGCGTCAAAAAAGGGTCTTGTTTGTCTTTTTTACGAATAAGCCTTACTAGGGGCCGAATGCCTCATACGAAAAGCGAGCGTAGCGAGTCTGGGGGCCTTGGCCACTAGTTTTTAGAAAAATTATAAGCTGGGATACAATATTTTTGACAGCTTTTTTATTATCTCCCCGAACACCCTCTGAGAATAAATCTTCTATATAAAATTAATTTCGGAAATATTGAAAGCTCGTAGTCGGAAGTGGATTTATTTGAAACAGAAACACGATCGTTCAGTTCACTTTGCCTCGATCCGATAGATCAAAAGAACAACTTCCACCCATAAAATTTCGCAGGCTCAATCAATGTATAACTGAATGGCGCTTTTACTTCGGAGGCGGCCTTTTAAATTAATTAAACACACGCCTGCCAAAGGATCAAAAAATTGCGTCTCCCGTTTCGAAAGTTTTAATTTAAAATGCAAACTTGTAAGTGCACCGTAAATTCTGGAGCTATTTCGGGTAATGATCGAAGCGCAAGTCAAAGCAGCTAGTGACGTGTCGGAACTTGACTTCCTGTAAACTGCTGAGGCGTGCTCTTTGCGAAACTAAAACCAACCAATTAGAAAGAAATGTTATTCATTAGAAGAATATAAACCCTGTTTTGGAGGCAAATGAAAAAAAAAAGTGTGTGCGTGTAATCTTTACGCGCGATTGAAGTCAAACTTCTTTGACATTGGATTCAGTTACAGCCAGATTCATTTTCTTTGTGGTGTCCATCCCCATGTTCTTAAAGCGGTTGCAGCCGGGTTTGTTTCTTTTTGGTGTTCCATACCCGTGTTCTTAAACCGTTGTTCCGTCTGGATATCGGGTTAGCATCCAGGAAGTGTCCGTTCTGAACTATTATTCTTTCACAGTTTTCTTAAAACGTTCCGTGGGTTTGAATCGAGAGAATATCTATGTTGTGGTATTTTTATTTAACTGTGTTCCTAAACTGGTTTTTTCTTCTGTTGGTGGGTATCGAATGCACGTAGGGTCTATTATTGCGTTTTTCTATGGCAGTGTTCTTAAACTTTTGTATTCCTCTGCTGGTTTTGTGCGAAGTATTATTCTGTTTCCGTGCTCTTAAAATGCAGTTTTCGTCTGCTAGTTTGGCTCGATTGCAGGTTCCATTTCTTCATTTTTTTCTATCACCGTGTTCTTAAACCGCCGTTTTCGCCTGCTGGTTGGGTTCGATCGTAGGCAGCTTCCGCTTTTTTAAAACCATATGAGCGTTACTTCCGTCAGAAAAAAATCCGAGTTACACCCTAGTCGCGCCTAAAGAAGTTTTACTTCGAAAACATTGAACAAAAATATGTCTACACTCGATATAGTTCATCTTCGTCCATTTAAAATAAATAACTTCAAGTTTTAGCATAGACCGAAATGCGAATTGCATTCTCTGAACGCGATAAAACTTTTCGTATTCGAAAAATTTCGTTTCTTTGGGAAAACACCCACTTTTTTACGAATGTTTCATGCACAGGAAATCATTTTATTTGTGAAAAGAATTAAATTGGCTCATCTAGAAAAACTTCTTTAAACGAACTGGAACCGCCATTTTTTTCTCCAAACCCTGATCACCGTATCACTGGCGACACCTCATTTTGTGACGCAAATGATACACTCTTTTTTTGACTCTCGGAAATAAATCAGAGCTGAAAAATGGCTCGAATAGGAGGGAATGGGTGGATTTTCAAATTTTTAAAGGAGCGCAGGTCATTTCTTTTATCTTCATGCATAATTATAAAAATTTTCAAATGGATCTTACAAAGGGTGTAGATAGGATTAAGATTTTGTGCTCCACTTTTTAATCTTTTTGGAATCACGGTGGTAAAAAGTTTTATCTCGGAAGGGTAATCTGGAATCGTTAAAGAGTCAGCCAATCAAGGATCCCGCCACTATAGAGTGGAATTCGAGAAATTGCCACAGGAGATCAGAAATATTGGAAGAGATGCGAAACTAGATTGAATAAACAGGTATTTCGTACAGTCGGATATCAGTGTCCCAGTCTAGAAAAGTTTATTGAATGTTGTATATCACGTTATTGTCAAAGATGGGTCATTCTTTTTTTTTATTATTTATTTTATTATATTGCTCATTTTTAGTCAGTTTGTTCTATTTTTCTATTATGGCAATCAGGGGCATCTGCCAACGGGGGCGGGGTGGTCTTGAGCGGAGGATTTTTGAAGGGTTTCTAACGCGTATTCACGTTACATCTGGAGACAACCGCCCAAAGATCGACAGCCTCGCGACAGGCCCGAACCCGGGACCTTCTGACTTCGGCCATCTACCCTGTTCAGTGTCTTATCCACTCGGCCATGGCGGTGGTTCCTCATTTTGAGATCTTGCAACTGTTCTCATCCTTTAAAGACGCGCAACGGAGGAGACTCTCGTTGTATAGATGTTGCTTCTCAGAAGGTTCTTTGAATGCTCCGCTGGCACCCGGCGTTGCGATGGCGTAATCGCCCTGTCATCGGCCCATTTTCGCTGTCGCAAGTTCCTATGGGACTCCACGTTGGCAAACTATCTGGGTGAACGAACCAAAGGAACTCGCTGAACTAACCGACATTTCTTTAACCGCATTCAAAAACGCGACGTCACACATTAAGAACTGCGTGAGATTCATAAATCATACCTCAAAATTTATATTCGCAATGTGTGCGATTTGAAAAATCTCGAAGAGATTAAACGGTTTGGCCTTTTTCAAGAGATTAAAATGTATAAACTATTTTTTTTCTATTGAACAATGGGAGATTTAAAGAAAGGGCGTACGACGTCCTTTGTTATAATAACATGAAACACACTTTACCCTGTTCATCAATATTTCACGAAATTGGAAAGGTTTGTCAGGCTCATTATTTTTCAACGGGCTCTGTACAACTCTCGAAACGATGACACTGCTACGGTAATATACAGGGTGTACAAAAAGTCCCTGACACATTTCAAAATGAAATATAAAATCAACTGATTGGGTTACGAGATTGCGGTTTGTACCAAAATGCTTCCTGTGATGAAACGTTTTGTTTATGCAAATAAAAAAATAGTTCCAAATTTCAGTCAAAGAGGGCGCTGTAGAAACAGTAAAAGCAAAACTCAAACAGATATTCAGCATTTTTATTTTGTGAAGCAGATACAAGTATAACCAATAACCATACTTCAATAGGTGCACCTGATGCAGCTCTCACCCCATCCAAACGGTACTCCATTTCACTCCACTCATTGGGTAGCTTGTGGTTTTGATTGAATGACCTGCGTGATTCGCCTCTTCGTTTTTTTCGATAGGAGAGGAGTCCACTTTATCCTTCACATACCTCCCACAGGAAGAAATCAAGAGGGGTTTAAGTCTCCAATGAAATACGCATTTCACCTTAATTGAAGGTCAAGCAGCGCCCTCAATGGGTGACATTTGGAACTCTATTTTTATTTGCTTCAACAAAACTATTCATCGCAGGAAGCATTTTGGTACAAACCGCAATCTCGTAACCCGATCAGTTGATTTTATATTTCATTTTGAATTGCGTCAGGGACTTTTTGTACACCCTGTATATCCAGCGGTCGTTTCAACAGAAGATACGTTTTTTTAAAAATAAAAGTCGTTCCATAAACTAATAACACTTTTTTTTAAACTTAATTTTTGTTTAGTACCCAGAAAAAATAAGAAACTTCTTTATCTTTTTACGTAACCCATCGTGAACAGTTTCACTGTAAATTTCAAGCGTAGGTGTTACGAAATATTTCGCACAAAAGGAAATTTGAAAAAAAAAAAATGAAGTTCATTCAAGCGGATATTTGGACGCAATCAAAATGCAAACCAACCCTCTAATCGATAACGCCAAGTTCGGCGAAAAGTGTTTGTGTTCAACAATTTCGCTGTAGGCAATGCTTAAAGCTCATCTTGACAGAGAGAAAAAACAAGTTAATGGAACATCAGGAAATTCAATCAAAAAGCTTTGAGAAAAACTCTCTCTCTCTCGCTATATATATATATATATATATATATATACATATATCCTATCTTAGGTCTCAAAAGTGAATGTCATGATCCGTTTTCGGAATGTTTTTCAAACATCTTCGTGTACTTAACCCCTTAAAGCGCAGTGTTCCCGCTCTGGGCACACCCAACTCGGACGTTTGGATTGCTGCCAGTCAGGAAGAATCGATTGGATTTCTATCAAAAGAGTGGCGGGTGATCGAGCTCCACGAGAATCCTTTACTTTTCAGCACGTCCTCTCCCGTCCAAAAAGGGTCACGATTCTTTTGAACAGTACTGACCTCGGCTGAAACAGGGAAGTCTGCGAGAACAGCCGCATAGAGGACCCCCTGCCGAAAAAAGAGCAGCCGTGGCCATCGCTCGACTTCACGACCCGCAAGAGGGCGGACGATCGAAACGTTCATCGCGTGCCTCCGATCTGGAGACCTTTTTTTGACGCAGCTGGCTGTGCCGCACACAGCCGGCTGTCGTCCAAAAAGGGGTCTGTAGATCGGTGCCACAGCGATGAACGTTTCGATCGTCCGCCCTCTTGCGGGTCGTGAAGTCGAGCGATGGCCAGGGCCGCCCTTTTTTCAGCATTGGGAAAGGGTTGCGCCTGAAAGGGTTCACTGCTTTTTCCAGCACCTGTTGTCAACGGGTTTTGACTTCTTGCGTCATGACGAGTGCCCCTATTTTGCAAACTGAACCTAAAAATATCCCTGGAACCCCCTTCCCCCCCCCCGCTGTAATTGCCAATATTAGGAACGGCGTCTCCCAGATCATCCGCGTTTGAGGGATGTGTTATCTGCTCCGCCCGCTCCCGTCCAAAATCACTTCCAAAATAGATCATTTCGCGGGAAATGCGGCGAAGCCGCCTTTCAAGCATTTCGCGGATCTGATCTTTATACGTCATCGGTCCGCTTCAACAGGCTTATGATAGCGTGTTTCTGTCGTGGCCTCTCGGTTCTGTTGTTGAATCACACGTTTCTCACAACACTATCGGGAAAAGATCGAGAGCGGTTCTATTTTGAGTTGAACGGAGGTTACTTTCGGAGCCGGAAATAAAAATACAAATCGGGAAAAGGGTTATTTTGAATCGAATCGAAAAGGGAGAACGAGATAAAAGCGATTCACTTTTATTGCGTCGATATTTCGAAGGTGAAAGACGCGGCAGGTGAACTGATTGCAGGCAGGGCGTTCGGGCCCCCGACAAAAACGGCACCCCCAAATGACACTTTGAATTTAAAAATTTGAAAATGTTGATTTTAATTTCGAATAAGAGACGGAAAAACTTATTTTATAAAAATAAAAAAAAATCGGGTGTGACTCCACTCGACTTTCCGAACACTTACGATTCAGATCATGACCCAGCATTTCAATAAAATTGGAATCGATGAATCATTCAAATCAATGGGAGCTCCATCGAACGGCCCGTTGAGGAGCGATCGTGTTCACTCACATACACACAGACATACATACATCTCGCAAAAACAGCATACATGAATTCAGAAGAACTCCCTCCCAACGTGTCCGTAGACCCCCATCTCGAAGTCTAACTTTTTCAGGATGACACTACTTTCCTTGTTACATGTTCGGAAAGTAAAAATAATAGTAATAATCAATTCTCTTACTCGCTAGCGATTGATATCCACCTCCTATTTTTAGCTAAACGGCAGGGTCTCGGTTATGGACATTCGGCACAAACGGATCCTTCAGATAAAGCGTATGGAGCGATGCAGGTGGATCTCCAGGAAACCGTACGGCTGATTTTGAATCGCGACCCATCCAAGGAAATCGATCCAATAAATGCTCCGATATCGACGGATATTCAAAAAGAGTGCGGTATAGGTTGCTCGAGGAACGTCGAAATAAAATGAACGATCGAAAAAAAAAAAAAAAAATGAAGAAAATCTGAAATACTTTCAGATTTTAAATACGTACCAAACGGCTCTCTATGAAAAGCGTATCCTAATTCATGCGTCGTCTCTATTTTTCTTCCTTATTCCATAAGGTTGGTAAGTGTATCCTGATTCGAGAGTGAGCCGTATTTTTCTTCCTTGTTTTATAAAACGCATCTTTGGAATCGAAATCTATCTTAAAATCGCTTACTGAAACTATTTTACAATCTTCGCCAAGTATATTACTACTCTACTTCACCGTTTTAAATAGTGTTTGAAATGTGCATTATAATCCATGAATGTGCCGTGTTTTCCTTCCTTGTTCCATAAAACACTTCGAAATCTATATGAAAATCCCCTACCAAAATTGTTTCACCCTTTTCGCCAGGCATTGTCAAACGACACTTCACCTTTATAAATACCATTTGGAAAGTGTATCCTAATCTATGATGTCTACCGTATTTGTCCTCTCTGTTCCATAGAACAAATCTTCGGAATTGAAATCTTTCTATTTATACAATATACATATTTATGATAAAGGGTCGCGTTTTGGCACCCAGTTGAGGGATCCTTTATCAAAAATGGCAAACCTTGTGCGACTTTCAACGTTTTATGAACGACTCCCCCCCTCCTCCATGTAATCTGTTCAACACATTCGAAAAGTGACTCGACGCGCTCATTGTAGGAAAAAATGTCTGCACAAAAAACCTCTGAGAAATGAATAGCACACTGGTACTAATAATAGAATTGAAATATTATTATGCTACATACTATTATTATCGTTGAGCCATTGCATTTCATTTTGCATGTTGATTAAAATAATCATTTTTATGCTGCTCTAACCAGGGTTTCGGACCCGCCCACAGACCCCAAAACCCGGGTGGGTTTTAAAAAAAACAACAATAAAACCCACACAGAAGTGGGTTTTTTTGGGGTTTTATATGGGTATACTATAAAAAGATCTTAACAAAACCCAAAAAACACCCAATAAAACCCACCCGGGTTGGGTTTTTTAAAACCCTGGCTAGAACACCTTTCGTGTGGGGCGATAGGAAAGTGGCTTTGTGCGATACAAGAAAGTTTCCGTAACAGGGAACCCCCCCCCCCCCCCTTTTCACAAATCGGTTCTTGACGTTTCGAAGAGGATTTAAAAAAAAAATAAGTTACTGGGAGAAGCTGCGCTCTTTCGGAAAATCTTTTCCGCTGTGATCTAAACAGGACTTTATCAATAAGGACATTTTTTGGCCAAGAGTGGCCATTTCATGTAACAGAATAGACACCATGGAGTGTCCAGCACTCATCCATGGAAGACATGCATCCTCATCAGACGAATCGATGTTCGAAATTGGGTCAACATGCCTAAGCCCAAGGGCAACTCCAGTAAGGGGGGGCTCATGGGGGGTAAGCATGGCTCCCCACTGAAATTTTATGGGGGCAACTTTCCATTCGTGTACTTCCCGTTTTCACGCGTTCAATGTGCCTTTTGAACACTTAAAAAGTCCAATGCCCACCCTTTCGAAAGCGGCCTTCACCCACCATTGCAATGGTTGACGGCTGCTAACTCTTCAAGATGAATTTTGCAGGACGTTCACTATTCATATATTCTGACTTCCAGAAAATAAGTTTTATAAAAGGCTCCCATTTATAGATAGCCTCACAAAACTATCGCACTTTAAATGAAATGCGTTATAAAAATTAGATCAAGAGAATTGCACCTGTTATCTACATCCACTCCTCTTCGGAATCTTCCTCCCTTACCCCCCCCCCCCCCGATTCTGCAACAGAACATATTTTGACATTATTTTTATGCATTTTAAATGAAACTGCTTTTAGAAGAAATCAAAAGCTACGTTCGAAATGAGCTATCCAACCCAGGACGAATGAAAGGGGGGGCGGAGGGGGCGACTGCCCCTTTTAAGAAAAAAAGAAATTCATGTCAAAGATCCTATTTTACTTCCATAAAAGAAAGGTGCATGTGTATCTTCCGACTCACTGCCCCCACCCACAAAATGGCACGAATCCGTCAGTGCATCCAACAACATGAAAGATTTCGTTAAGCATGATTCGATTATTTCATGCAGTCACCTTCCTTTGAACGGAATTTCCCAATCTTATCACTCGGAAAACTATTTTTGACATGAATCGTCGACGATCCCATGCAAAAGGATCCCAGGGTTCCTCATTTCCGGTTCTTAAATACACTTTATCAGGCTTTGACAGCTTATGAAACGCGAGACCCTACTTCATTAAAATATCGAAAAATTCAGAGCCGCTCAGTGGAGCCCATTTCGCGGATATTGAGCGCACATGCCTAGGATTGAAAAGAACGGACACTCTCAGAATAACAAGAAGTATTCTGAAAGATAAAAATCCAAGATATAAAATTTTTGTATTTAAACATTTTCCTTAAGGGGATTCGTATGGGAATTAATTCGTATGGGAAATAAAACCAATTTTTAATTTTTGATAAATGCGTCATTTTGTTTAACGGACGCGATGTTTCTTTGTTTTTTTTTTTTTTTTAGAACACTGAGTCAATTGAGTGAACTGGATGAGCCAATTCTTCTTTAAAGCCAAAACTTGCCGTCAAAAAGTAATAAAAGAAATATTTTTTTTTTTTCATAGATTATTTTAAACTAAAATTCGTCTCCTTCCGTACAAAAGTAGAATTTCAATGCTGTGCCAAACTATGCAAAGTGACTGAGGACAAAACCCTCTGTAGTTTTCATACCTATTCTGGGTTCATGCATGAAACTCAATATTTTAAGATATCCGTCTACGTTTGGCAGAATTTTGTTAAGTTACAGTTTAGATTTTTTTTTTTTTATATATAATTTTCAGGTAAGTTGTAGAATAGGAAAAGAAAATGACCCAGAAAATTATTTATAATCGTCACATTTAGAGAAATTGTTTTTTTTTTTTAGTAAATTTTCATTTAAATGTATAAAAACGGCAAACACTGAACACACGTTTGTACTGAATGAATCTTAATTCTTTTTAACAGCGAGGTCTATAGGACAATGACATTTGAAATGACGGAAAAACTCGCAATCTCGACGCAAACTCGACGGAAAAACTCGGAAAAACTCAATGTGCATTTTCTCAAATGGACCGCCTGTTGTCAGCAAAAAAACTTAAAATAAAAGCAAATAGTTATGCGAAAACCAATATTTTAGATCATTTTGTAGCCAAACTATTTTTAATGTACACTGAAAATTTCAATAAAAATTCTATTAACCTTTAATGCGCAGTGTTCCCGCTCTGGGAACACCCAACTCTGCCGTTTCGACTGTTGCCAGTCACGAAGAATAGGTTGGATTTCTATAAAAATATATAAATTTGCCGGTGACAGAGCTCCACGAGAATCCTTTACTTTTTAAGCACGTCCTTTCCCGTCCAAAAAGGGTCACGATTCTTTTTAAACAGCACTGACATCGAAACGTTCGACCCTATTCGAAAAAAATTCGACCCTTTTTTGGACGCAGCTGGCTGTGCCGCACAGCCAGCAGCGCCGAAAAAAGGGTCTCTCGATCTGTGGCACGCGATGAACGTTTCGATCACCCGCCCTCTTGCTGGTCGTTAAGTCGAGCGATGGCAACGGCTGCCCTTTTTTCAGCATTGGGAAAGGGTTGCGCCTCAAAGGGTTAAATGGCTATAAATTCCCTTCCAGACGTCGTAGGTAATAAAAAAGAAAACGGTTTTAGAAACAGAAATATATAACGCGAAAGATTTGCGAATAATAGTGTTATTGATTTTTTGTCCGATATTCCATGTTTACTATGTAGGCGGATACCTTAAACACATGCGTGCGTGTGTGTGATATTCAAAATTCGCACTATCTCTTGGAAAAATGTAAGGAAAAGATACAGTGCTTTCCTTTCGGTTTTTAAATGCCACGTAGTACGCCTACCTAAATCGAGATTTTTTTTTCTGAGCGAGATAATTTATTATAAAAGAGAAACCTGGTAAGCAATGTGTTGACTGCTTTTCTGTTGTAAACATGGTGATTTAATTATCTATCAAGGAAAGACAAAAAAAAAAAAAATGATTTTCTTCTCGCTGATGAAAGTGGCTCGTGTCAACAAAAAGCAAAATGAAATGAAACTGTTTATGTTTCACTCATATTCATTATGAGTGAATATGAGTAATACACCCTACTAAAATTAAGATTTAAGTTACAACTACAATTATGTCAGACACTAAATAACTAAAGGTGAATTTTCACAATGGAAAAAAAAATGTAAACGAAAATCACGCTTTATTAAAAAAAAAGGAAAAATATTTTTTAAGAAAAAGAAATCTCAGACATTACTGGGTTTTTGAACAGTTTTAGTAAAACTCGGGTCTTTTAGAGTATCCAGAGATGTCTGAGTTTTTTATTTTCCAGGCTTCTTCCCTGCTTGTTCTGGATGTTTTGTTCGTCATTTTATCAATATCGGGTTCCTAATTTAAACGCGTCACCTCATTTACTTTTCATATTTTTAAAACGTACTTCTTAAACAGAGTTTCCTAAAATTTACGCAAGGTTTGAATGAACAGCAAACGCTGTTTTGTTTTTTTAAATGGATTTTTTTTTTATTGAAACATAAAGTACTCACGATAGGATTATGTATGTAGCATCGTGTTATGTAGAATCGTGACCCTTCTTTTACGGGAAAGGACGTGCTGAAAAGTAAAGCATTCTCGTGGTAAAAGTAAAACGTCGCTGAAAAGTAAAGCATTCCCGCAACTATTTTTTATAGAAATCCAATCTATTCTTCGTGACTGGCAATAGTCAAAACGTCCGAGTTGGGTGTTCCCAGAGCGGGAACACTGCGCGTTAAAGGGTTAACACATAAGACTATAGATAAATGAATGTCTTTGCATACTCACTCACTGCCGTGTCTCTTGTCCGTCGTTAGAACGGATTCCCCAAGTCACGTAGAAGAATGCTAAACAATGAATGCCATACAGTATTTTCTCAGGATGAAAGTAAAAACAGATGTTCTCAAGAAATACGGTGACCATTAAAAGAACCCATAATCTTTAATAAGCACACCTATCTACAAAACTATTGACAGATCATTCCGAGAGACTTAAAATCACATCCAATCATTGTTTTTCTTTCCATTACATGTCCACACTTCGAACTAGAGTTTTAGAAACTCATTCTCGTCTGCCTTTTTTTTCCCCCGCCCAAGAGAGTTGAATTGTCTTGTGTTCTTTTTGCGACATCGACTGCCTGAAGTAAAAAACGACTGCAGATGATTTTCCCCTCCAGAATTTAAATGTAAACATAAAATTTGGCAAAATAAAGTACGAAATGCTATTGTTTAGTGGATAATCCCCCCCCAAACCGTGAGAGATTCAAAAGATAAATAAATGTCCCCAGAAAGGGTTGAAATAAACATATTCATCACGGTGGTGGCCCAGCGTCCATAAAACGGACGTCTGTTTTTTGCAATCGAAAAGCGGTGAGAATGAGTCAGAAAATTCAGATGCTAGCGGCACACCTGACCCTGGCGCGAACCAACACTGGGTCGAGATAACCCACGACCCTTGCGCAGTTACAATAAATTTGGACTCCTAAAATCAAAGTAAAATATATGGAATGACTCCGAACACCTACGATTAAGATCATGACCCAGCATTTAAATCCATTTGAATCTAATTGATTTAAATGATCAAACATACAATACCCAATTCAAACATGCATACCCCATGGAAGCTCCATCGAATGCACCCTTTAAACGCGAGCGCACTTTCAAGACTTTCCTCCCATAGGCCATAATGTCAAAGAAATCTGGGTCGTAGCCCCGTAGAAAAACTATAAGTCCTATAAATACCCAAATCCATACCGGTCTTAGAATAGTGGTTCATAACCTATAGACCCGATGGGAGCCCCAGCGAATGATCCGTTGAGGAGCTATCGTGTTCACTCACATACACACAAACACACACACGCACACATACATACATCTCGTAAAAATAGCCTCCATGAATTCAGAAGACCTCCCAACGGGTCCCTACACCCCAATCTCGAAGTCGAATTTTTTCATGAAGAAAATACTTTCCTTGCAGGGTACATGTTCGGAGATTAACAAGCAGCTATTGGATCCTTTTGAAAGCCGGAACACAGCGTCCAAAACAATTGAAATGAAGTAAGCCAAGCCAACAGTCGGGGGGGGGGGGCAGAAAGGACTGATCAAAAAGTAGCGACTGCAAACCGACCGAGAACCATTTTTAGCTCAAGAGACACCGTCCAGTCTGAAATAAATACTCAGTAAAAGGCTACTGCATGCGAGAGGAAACAGAAATATACATTTTGAAAGCCGGAGTAAGGAAAAATCAGAACAGAAATAGAAGAGAAAATGCTCGATTTTATTCAGATTAAATTGAACACACTGAAAATAAGTGACCGTGAATATTAAATGTGTGGTCTACCTCGCGCAAAGGGTCTGGAGATTGGGGGGACAGTTTTCTCCATCTACAACGTGAACACGTGTTACATAGAACCCTTTAACCCTTTCACGCGCAGTGTTCCCGCTCTGGGAACACCCAACTCGGACGTTTCGACGGTTGCCAGCCACGAAGAATCGATTGGATTTCTATCAAAAGAGTGGCGGGTGACCTAGCTCCACGAGAATCCTTTACTTTTGAGCACGTCCTTTCCCGTCCAAAAAGGGTCACGATTCTTTTGAACAGCACTGACATCTGCTGAAAAATGGAAGCATGCGAGAACAGCCGGATAGAGGGCCCCATGCTGAAAAAAGGGCAGCCGTGGCCATCGCTCGACGGAACGACCCGCAAGAGGGCGGACGATCGAAACGTTCATCGCGTGCCACAGATCTAGAGACCCTTTTTTGGACGCAGGCACAGCCAGCTGTCGTCCAAAAAGGGGTCTCTCGATCGGCGGCACGCGATGAACGTTTCGATCGTCCACCCTCTTGGTGGTCGTTCGGTCGAGCGATGGCCACGGCTGCCCTTTTTTCGGCTTTGGGAAAGGTTTGCGCCTCAAAGGGTTCAAAAGTCAGCCGCCCCCTCCCCGGACTCTGTAAATAGTCTTCGCGTAGCTTTGCCTAAACACAAAACAAGACAACTTTGAGTCGTGTCATCCAATATTCGATCGATTGACTCATTTGTTTGTTAATTAAGAAATAAACTGAACCCAGGATAACGAGTGAATAAAATGTTTAACGAGCGCGTCTCTCTCTCTTTTAATTAGGTTTCTCTTTTAGATTTGAATTTCAGCGATAAGGAAGAAGTCTTAAGCCCGAGACTAAGCTCTGTTTACTGTTCACGAAAGATTGATTCTCGTTTATCACTAAGCCTTGCCGCCATCGGGTGACATGAGACTGAAAATGACGTTCTTTTATCCAACATTGAACTCACAGGCGTCATTCATTCTATCTACTTTGTAGGATTTCAACAAGAAACGCGAAGTGTTTGAATGTATTGAAACGACATACAACTTCAACCTATTTTTTTATGGATTAAGACTGTAAAATTTCTTACAAGTGTTATATCAAAAATCTATTCTCACAGCTCGGACATTCGTGCACGCACGCACACATGCATATGCTTAAAATTACCTACGCTATTCAATAATCAAATATATTATTTCTCAAAGGTGTTTTTTTCTGGCGCGTCTAGATTTCATTAAATACTTGACCAAAATAATTTTTAAAAATACTCAGTTAAAGCTTATAATTTCTACTTTTGACGAAAAATATGCAAAAATTCTTTTTGTTAATAAAAATAAATAAAAAAACAAATCATATATATTATTTCTCAAAGGTGTTTTTTTTTTCTGGCGCGGCTAGATCTCATTCAATACGTGACCAAAATAAAATGTAACACACTCCATGCTTCCAGGCTGCCATGGAGTCAGATGAATTGAATATACTTTCTTTAAAAATGAGTGGCAACGACCGATAAAAAATGTAAGAAAAATAGAACAGCTCGGAGTTGTTATTATGTTTTTTGTATAGATTGGATAGATGATTGAAGGTAACTAGAAATACAGGTTTTTTTGTAAATACTAGTTTGTAAAATAAATATTTAAATGAGGTTAAAAGAACTTCTAAATTTGTCTTTTCAATCGAGCCGTCTCATTTTGATAATTCAGTGAGTTGTATTCATCAGTCGCCGGCAGACTATTTTGTTCTATGCCATTTTCTCGAAGGTTTGGCGACCTTTTTATGGCGTTCCCGGGTGGGCGGCTTGAATTGAAAAGGGCGCGGCTAGATCTCATTAAATACGTGACCCAAAAAAAAAAATGTATAAAATACCCAGTTAAAGCTTATAATTTCTACTTTTGACGAAAATAGCGCCACCTGTTCGTGACACATGTTTTTTATTCTCTATGAAATGTAAAAATGTACAGAAGATGGCGTTTGAATAGCCCTAATACTACCGAAATATTCAACTTTAAATGTAAGAGGCGCCACCCTCGATATAGAGATCAGTGGTGCAAACTGTCAATATATATTGATATACAATTAACATTAAGAAGATTTACTGTATGCTTATAACTATTAACTGCTAATATTGTTTTTAAAGAGGTTTTATAAAATAAAACAGTTAAAATAAATGTCTACTTTTTGAATGATTTCCAATCCAACATCCAACTGACCCGTGAAAATATTTAATCGTGTACTTGTAGACACATTTATTCATTTTCACACTATGATATTTACAGTTGTAGTATTAAATACGATATTGTGCGAAATTTTCGCACGGGTCAGCTACTAATATTAATTTATACAAGGGCTTCAAGCTCATTATATTGTTTAACGTAATAAAACCCTTTTTCCTGTAAATACTTAATTAATTTTATCATAAAATAACTCTTGTCAAGCATTTCATCCAATTCAAATAACTAAATATTGGTAGTTAAAATTTGCTGAGATTCATGAACATATTTGAACATTTCATGAACATATTCATAACATTTTTTATTTCAAAAACATGTTTACATTTTTTTATATATCATGATACTTTTCTCGGATCCATTAACAAAAAGTTCTTAATTTTATTTTAAAATGGCATGTTTAAAGAATTAAAATAAAATTCTAAAAATTTTATAATACATTATGAAAAATGATGTACCTAGAACTTCTTACTTATGTTTATTTTTGTCAATAAGGTCCATAAAGGTTCACTCTAAATTAAAACTAAATAAAATGTGTGATAGAATACTTTTTTTATTAAAAAAAAACTGTGTAATTATATTTCTGTATTTCTGGTGTTCTGTTTCCATTGTTTTATGTGTGTTCTAATTTTGAGTACCATTTCTTTCATATTTTGTATACCACTTCTTTCTTATTTTGTGTACCATTTCTTTCTTATTTTATTTTCTTTCCATTTTATTTTATTTCTATATATATTTCTTATTTTATCTACCCACCTTCCCCCCCCCCTTCTTTTATTCTCCGTGTTTCTTGCTTTTTCTTTTTCCCAATGGGCAACTTGCGGTTTGCTTTTGTTTTTGTTTATCTTTCAGTCCCCACTCTTCTGCGGCACAGTGTTCTGACAGCTGAAGAAGGCTGAATATTTTTTGGGCCGAAACGATCGTCCAGTTGGACAGGCACCTTTTTATGTTCGTTATTATGCAAAATTTTATTTATCTCATCTTTTAACACCCGTTTTTTGGGTGTTTCATTTTTTTTTTTTTTTTTTGTTAGAATAAAGAATGTTTTCTTGCTTCTCGATCCATTCATTTATGTATTTTTTTCTGAAACGGGTGATACGTTTAACTACACAAGGTATTCCATAAAAGTGGTATGAAAACGCGCTTTCACTCTTATGTATTAAGATGGGATAGGTGGCCAATGTCCATGGAAGAAAAAATGTTGAAAATAATGTAGGAAAAATGTCTGCGTTGCGAGAAAAATCGGTCGTTCATTTTCAAAAAGTGACCCATTTTTACTTTCCGAACATGTACCCTGTAAGGAAAGTATTGTAATCATGAAAAAAATCGACTTCGAGATTTTGGTGTTTTTACATGTTTTGAGGGCTTCTGAATCCATTTATGCTATTTTTAAGAGGTGTGTGTGTGTATGTGAGTGAACACGATAGCTCCTGAACGGAGCATTCGATTGAGCTCAAATTGGATATATATGTCATAAACCACCGTTGCAAGACCGGTATTGATTTTGGTGTGTATAAGACTGGTCGCTTTTCGACAGGGCTACGACAAATATTTCTTTTATATTATGGCATAATGGCATATGGGGAGAAATTCTTGAAAGTGCGCGAGCGTTTAAACGGTGCATTCGATTGAGTTTCAATTGGGTATACATGTTTGAATGATTCATCGATTAAAATTTATTTAAATGCTCGGTCATGCTCTTAATCGTAAGTGTTCGGAAAATCGAGTGGAGTCACTCCAGATTTTTAAATTTGTAAACAACCCCCGTACAAAAAAAAATCCCCAATCCGTAAAATGTGCCCCCTACAGTCACGAGGTGATTGACTTTCATCGCAAAAAGTCTCAGGGATAGGAAGATCCCTCTAGGCTGACTGAAGCCAGTTTTCAATAGCTCTCGAAGGAAAAAATTCTCGTCGAATGATCGGGGGTCGCGCACAATTTACGAAAGAAAAGGATTTCTTGCCGTCTCAACACCCAGCTTTCCTATCCAAATTCATGCATAGCTCGGCATCATCATTTTTTTTACCTAGGGGCCAAGGCCCCTAGACTCGCTACGCTCGCTTTTCGTATGAGGCATTCGGCCCCTCATAACGCTTATGGGTACTTACGTAGTATCCCGGCGGTCATTCCCGCCAAACTATTTTTTCATCCACTGTGCTGACAAAGGGGTTGCCAATCGTATTCTAAACCATCCATAATTTCACGTGTCCGGCATTTATCTTGTCAAAAAATCGCTCGTCTTGGTGGACCGCCGCGATAATACGTAAGTACCTTGAAATCTATTTTAACAGACTATTCAGAGATAGGTATTGGATCTTTCCCTTTAAATTCGTTATACCGAGATTTTACTATACTGGGGCCAAGGCCCCTAGACTCGCTACTCTCGCTTTTCGTATGGGGCATTCGGCCCCTAATAAGGCTTATTCGTAAAAAAGGGATCCTTTCCACAAACAAAATCCAAAGGTGGCATCCGATAGAATGTGACCGAGCTACACATGGCTGGGTTCTTGCATCTTGCTTGGAACATAAAAATTGAATTATTTTTAACTACCTGAAACCCATGGAACACCTTGCGTATGAGGCGATTTTTCATAATGGGGGCGACTTGCGTATACGTATATTTAATATTGAGCTCTCAGAAAGCACTACTTCCTATGTTTTCTTTGATAAAAACTATGGAACAGTTAGGGTTGCTGACCACCCATGACGACTTTTCATGATTGGACGATGGACGATGGCTCACAACCTATAATGACTGCTCGTGTAAGGTTCCCGGAAAACCGATTTCCCTATTTTCATATGCATAATCCTTTGCAGATGGGCGTATGGAGCACCCCGAATGATATTCTTTCTCCGCGCTGGCCAATCTCCAAAGTGTATTATAACTGCTATAATGGCATAGTGAACGCCACCCAATACGTCTACGGGTAGCCAATACGCCAGATGGACCGAACCGACTTTAAAATAATCCGCATGTTCATTATTTTTCATTTTCAGGATACTGGGTTCTAACATTTTTGAAATCGCACTGTTTAGATTCACTCTGCTTGGAAAGATACCCTTTTGTCAGATCCTACCGCATGCCAAGAGGGCGCTTTTAAAATCAGTTACAATGAGTTATTCTGTTTTGGAAAAACAGTCATCGCTCATCCTAAACTTCTGTTGTCGAAGCGAACGGACTCTTTGAAAAGGGTCCACTTTGTGTAACACACTTTGAGTTATTTATTTCATATACTTTTTAGTTTGGCGTAAAATGGGTGTCCTTCTACTTCGTGTTTGCCGATATCACGCGATTCTAGATACTTGGAATGGCTTTGTTGCAAAGGAATCAGGGGCGTAGCCAAGGGGGGGGATTAGGGGGGTCCTATCCCTCCCCCCATGAGAAATTTTTGAGATACAAAATGTATATTCTTCACTACATTATCACACACACGTATACATATATATGAGTTGTGGCAGTCGTAACCCCCCCCATGAAAAATTCCTGGCTACGCCCCTGAAAGGAATGAATGATTTTATGCCCAATCTGGCAAACATTCTGTTTATTTTTTAATATCTTCTAAAATAATTAGATTTTTGAAATTCGATTTTTCGGGTTCATCGGAATTCTCCGAATCAGTGGATACGTTTCTCGAAATTCAAATCCCCATTGTTTAGGAGAAGATAGTCGAACAAGCTCTTGACAGCGGCGGCTACTTTTTTTTTTTAGAATAGAGAGATATTTCTGAGACTTATAATGATGAAAAGTTGAAATTTCGCCCTTGACCTCATGAATGTAGGGGGCCCATTGGAGATTTTTCTGCACGGGGTCGTGTACAAATTTTTTTTTTTAAATGTTACTTTTTCAAAAATAAAGAAAGGAATTTTGTGTTTGCTTAGTCTTTTTTCCCAACCTTATTTTGAACCTATTTTCAACGGGCACTACCCACTGATCTCTAGTCAATGAAGAATGAAAGTGGCCACCTATTTTCAAAAATGATATCTGAACTCGTATGACACTGGTTTACGTAAGAAGAGATGTAAGCCGTGGGCTAGACAGATAAACCTTTTTGGCTGCTGTTTCATTCCGTCATCCGCGGGGGGGAAGCGAAAGCCGCAAGATGTCTCTACGCAACACCCTAATCTCTCGTTAAGTACAGTCCGAGGATTTATTTTCTTCGGCGATTCTGTTCCCGGATCTCATCCTTCACCGATTACAGACAGACACAGTCGAGCTCCCTTTTCTAAACCTTGAAATGATTCGCTCAGTTCACTCCAGACGGGGAATGGAGTTCACTCCAGAGTAGCTTGAAGAGAGGAAAAATGGACTTATTTTACTGGTCGAAAAGGAAAGGACCAGTCCCGTAATATCACTTTTATTTCTCCATTTATAGGAGTGGAGGTGTACAGGAAAGTAGAATCCTTTTTGTTCTGCATTCCATTCAAATAAATAAATATTGAACCCATTTGTGACAAAGCAGCTGTTCCTAAACCACGGATTCCTATTTCTTAATTTTCAAAGAAAGGATTTCACGAACAGCTATTGAAAGGGGACAGAAACCCAGTTTACGGGCCAGTCTACTCCAGATTTTTTATTTTTTTAAATTTATTTTTTAGATTTTGGGATGTACAAAACTTGTCAGTTTTCTACAAGGGAACACATGATAATTCTTTTACATTCTAGCGTCTGCGCGAAAAACTTTGAAAGTGCGCTAGCTTCGAAAGGGTGCACTCAGTCGAGCACAAATTAAGTACGCATATCATAAGTCACTGTCTTACAGGATGCAAAAATGACAGTGTTTTGTAGGCCTTACAATTTTTTTACAGGGCTACAAAAAAGTATTCTTATACATTCCGGCTTATACACTGAAATCATTTTAAATGCACTAGCGCCTGAACACTACATCCGGCGCTGAGTTGAATGAAATGGATGGAAGGGCTTGGTAAAGATCAAGTGTTGTGAAAGTCAGGTGGAGTCATTTCAAATTTTCTTTCTGTGAACAGTGTTTCAACACTGAAAGGGAAATGCTAAAAGAACGTTTTGCCCCCACCCACCACCCTCCATACAGTACAGATATAAAAAAATCTTTTACCCAATTGCAAACGACACGTAGTACATCCCAAATCTCCTATTATTAGCTTCGGCTCGGCGAAATACTGGCACACATAGAAACGCCATTCCATTCCAACGAAGTACTTTATAGGAAAATTGAACACAAATAATCGACTTTCACAAAAAAAACGAAACCTTTTCCTCGCTTAGGTCTTTCCTTTTTCATTTCTTTTTTAATTAAAAGGTGCCATAAATTCGACTTTTGATCTGTTTACGAGATGTGAAATTTCAGACCCGTTAACAATTCACATTAAATGTTATGATTGCTATTTTTAACACTTTCTAACAAGGTCGAACAGCGTTTATGATTTCACTTTGGCTGTCTGTCCGTCCGTCTGTGCTCTCACTCCCGTCAATAGGAATCGATGACTGCGAAATTTATATGTGTTATTTCTATGTACTGTACCCTATTGAAAACGCGCAAAATAATTCCAATGCATTACGTTCGATGGTAGTTTAGAGAGAGGCATCCGCATTTAAACGACACTACTATCCTAATATGTAATATTAGCCGATGGTCCGACGACGATCGCGTGCCTCCCTCAAAGGTTGAACCAAAAGTCGCTAACAGGGGCGACTTTTGCGATCCATCGTCTAATAGGCTCAGGAAAGAACCTTTTGAAAAATAAACCCATCTTGGCGATATTTTCATGATGGGGCCGGAATTCAAAAAATACCGAACGTGGTAATATTAGGGTATGATGATATCAATAGAAATCTTTAAAATTCACGACTTGCGCTCTCATAAAGCGCTTAGGGTGTGTGTGTGTATGCGCGCGCTAGTGTGTTGGAAAGTGTTTTAGAGTCGATGCGTTTGGCATGATTTATCTTTATTGTTTGATAATTAATTTATAGATTTTTCACTCAACTTTAATAACAAGAATAATTTGTAAGTAAAATATTTTTTACTGCGCATTTACAGCGGTCGATTTCGTCATTAAGTTCGCAGACTGTTAACACGTGTGAGACAAGTAAAACAAACCCATTATTTATTTTCCCAACCGTATGCCGTCGAAACGTTTCGCATTTGTTGAAATCTTATAAATAAAAATGAAATTCTCTTTGTTTGTTTGTTTGTTTGTCTGTTTGTTTGTTTGTGGATTTGAGTTGTATACAAATCCACAAAAATGGACCTATCAGCCTGAAATTTTGCACAGATATGTAAAATAATATAGAATAAATCATAGTCCACTTTAAAACTTTGAAAGTCCACCCGTTCCCGGAATTTAAGAGATTTTTTTATGTTCTCCATGCAAAAACCTTTCCGTAATTGTAACCCCTGTAGTGAAAAAAGTGTGAAATAAGGATCGTGGTTGCCATGTGTGGCGATTTTGCCGAATAAGATGTTTTAAATTCTCAAAGTAAAAATAAAAGAATAATAATGATTTTTTTTTTGTTAGTTTATATTCGTAAGGTTATTTTTTTTAAATTATAATATCGTGTGCATGGGAAAACAGAGGAGGAATGAAATGTTTTATACGCAAAACAATAAGAATTGAAGATTTCCGAGGCTAATATGTAATTTTTTTTTAGTTTGGCGAAAAAATAAAATGACTCAAATGCTGATTTTAAGAAAGTGAGTTCTAGCGATTTGCACAGTTTTCGGCTTGGCGCAATTTATTGAGAGCTTAAGGAAATAGATTTTTGAAAGCAAGTGCAAACATTTTATTAGAATACAGCGTTAAATTTTAATGATCCGTGAAGAAATAATGCAGTTATTAAGGGATTTCAAGCGATCTATCTTCAGAATTCTCGCCAATTGAGTACATTGATTTAAGTTGGGGGAATTCCACCAAATTTCAGAAAATTGAAATCTTCTCATTTAGTACATCGGAGTAACGATGAGTAAAACACGTTATAGTTGATAATTTAAAAAAACTCGGTTGTATTAAGGTATTCCCCTTTTCAAATAAATGTGTGCTTTACTTTTTGGCGGCCGAACCATTTCCCATATTGATTGCTGCTAAGTCAATGCTTCGAATGATTTCCTGAAAAAACTCTTGCAAAATGGCGTATGTTGGCACTTTGGCGAGGCTTAGATTTGAAACTGGATTTTATTTGAGACTGGGATATATAATGATACTGGTTATAGATAAAAATGAATGTTGGTATGTGTGTATGAGGTTGAAAAACTCCAGCACCGTTGCACCATGAAATTTGGTTCACCTAAGTCTTTTATCATGGAGAAGCTTTTTATGCTATCCGTTTTCCTCTAACTTGCCACTAGGTGGTGCAGCAGAACGTCGAATTCTATTCCGTTTAGCCGTTTACTATGCGAATATCGTCCAACCGATTTCGATGAAATTTGGTACACGCGGATATTAGAACACGGAGAATATTTTTCAGTATCCATTTTTCTGTAACTTGCCACTAAATGGCGCTGCAACACATCAACTTTTATACCGTTCGACCAATCGGCATAAAATTTCTCATACTTACACATTTCAGCACGAAGAATATATTCTAACTGTGTTCCTTTTGATGTTACTCACCACTAGATGGCACTGCAATGCATTATTATTTTAACTCGCCACTAGATGATGCTGCAGCAGGCCAAATTCTTGACCATTCAAACGGTCGCTATGAAAATCAGTATACATAGCTATTTGAACAATGAGAATATTTTAGCGTTATCCATTTTGCTATAACTCGCCACTTGACGGCACTGTAGCAAATCATTACTTTAATTAACCACTATATCACTTCTTGACTGTGCAACTGATCGCTATGAAAATAGGTATACATAGATATTTGAACACGGGGTAGAGTTTGGCGCTATCCATTTTCCTATATAATTTGCCACTAGATGTCGCGTCAACACATGAACTTCAGGGCTGTCCAGCCGATCGTCCTGAAATTTCGTATTCTTCGATATCTGAATGCGAAGAATATTTCCGCCGTATCCGTTTTGCTAAAACTCGCCACTAGATTGCGCTACGCCGCATGACCTTCTGCACCGTACAAACGATTGCCTTGAAATTCGGTATGCATGGTTATTGAACACAATATAGAGCGATATCCATTTTGCTATATCTCTTTATTACAATAAATAGTAATCCCCACAAATCGTAATATCAAAAAGTCCATTCATTCCCGTGCGAAGAACGGGTACTTCAGCTAGTAAGACTTATAAAATAGACTGGACAAAAGCAACCAAGAAAAATTGCATGCGTAAACTTTAGCAAACCTTTCGCTTTGATAGAAGGAATAAATAAATATTGAACGCTAACGGGCTTTGTCATAATACTGCTTACAATGTGAGATTCTTACGTTTTCTGCTGCCAATGCTACATTTATTCTCCAGATCTGTAAAAAGTTTCAAAAGTAGATTTTTTGGATAGTATTAGATCACTGACTGTATTTTAAAATGTTTTAGAAGAGATGGAAAGAAAATGTTACTCAAGAAATCTAGGAGAAAAGATACAGCTTCCCATTTCTACAGAAATATATTTGAAATCTGCAAGTATTCAATGAACTCATTTTTAATGGTACTAGGTATTCCGCGTATAGTGAGACATTTTAAATTCTAACTTTTAAAAATATACTACTCAAACGGTGAACCATTGGGCACTGTGACACATACAAGTCATCTCAATGTTTTTGAACGACAAAAGAGCTATACTCATAAAAGTGGGGTCTAGGAATAGTAAAGTGGCCATGTGCTTTGTCAGAAAACCGCTTACAGCTCCATCTGGCGGCTCCATTCGCAGTGAGCATTCTTATCTCGAAAACGGTACGAGATAGGTGGGGGGGGGAGTCAATTACAAAGCTGTTCAGCATCACTGATTTATTAATAAAAGACATCTCGAGTACCTTAATGCTGAAAATTGAAAACGTGAAATGCAAGGCGTAAAAACGTATTACGGATGCTTTCGCCAAAGTGCCATCTGCCCTATTGTACATGTTGCAGACCAGCGATGTGTATTGTTCCTGACAGAAAGCACTTTTAACCCTTTGAGGCGCAACCCTTTCCCAATGCTGAAAAAAAGGCATGTTTGAACTGCGCCTTGCTTCAACAAAACTGTGTTCCAGGCGGTGCAACTATAACACAATAAATACCCGCTGTTCAACGGGAAAAACCATTTTGGTAGAGCGGACTTGCAATCTCAACAGCCCACGCTATCGGATTGACGACGAACTACGGAATGGTGAACTGAAAGACTTCGTTTTAGCTATACTTGTTACAGGTCGCCTGCAGCGCCATTACTTGGTAGAAATGTTAACTCAATTCGAAGTTGGGTGGGATAAAATTCCCTGATTTCCTAAGCATAAGGCTGCAAACGATAGACATCTATCGCTTTCAGTCTTTTTTTTTTTAATTGAATTTCAAAATCCATCGGTCATTTCTGGGACGCCCGGTCAAAATTTTCCCACAATACGTCATTGTAATGATGGGGGTTGGGGGCAAGGTTCAATGGGAATTCAACAACTAAAATGAAAAAGTATGACTACGCCCTCGAAAAGGTTTCTGCACAAACGAAAGAGTTTAGACAGTTTTAATAATAGAAAACAGCGAGATTTTACTGCTGGTCCATGTATATCCAATTTATTAAAAATGAATCTGCAGCAAATGTCGTACTAACTAAAAATGATATTTATTTTGAACACTTGATTCATAAAATATATAACATTCATTATTCTTGAAAAAACACTCAAAATACTGGTGTTAAACGATAAAGTAATTAAAAAACTTTGTAAAAAACACACATAAGAAGTAAAAGGAAAGAGGATACGCGTTTCGTTCAAAAATTGTTTTGAACTTCACCAGTCCAAGCCCTTCGACGTAAAGAACACAGGGAACTGAGTCAGTTCCCTGTGTTCTTTACGTCGAAGGGCTTGGACTGGTGAAGTTCAAAACAATTTTTGAACGAAACGCGTATCCTCTTTCCTTTTACTTCTTATGTGTGTTTTTTACAAAGTTTTTTAATTACTTTATTCATTATTCTTACCGGACGCAGTTCCGCAATACATTTTTCCTACTTTTGTCGCAGATGTTACGAAACACTGATATTAAACATCGATTTAGTTACAAAATACTAAATTTAAGACTGCATTCATAGAGTTACCCAATGATGTAGGTGTACTGCAGTCAAAGTGGAGATCCGTGAACAAAAATGGACGCTTCAGCAGCTCGGGGGATTCGTTTCCATTAACGGATCTTTTGAATTCATATTTAAGAAAATACCCATATTTATATTACTTAGGGATTAAACTCAACTGTACGGGATATCCGTTTTTATAGCTTTCGTATCATAGAAGGCATCAATAAATAAATGATGAAGTTCAACATACCTATACATTTAGACAGGAGCAAAATATTGCATGTAAGGTAAATATTCTTAAAGATACGAAAATTTCTAAATGTACGTATTTTCAACGACCTATTTCTCTCATTAAAAGCTCGTGCTTGTGTAACAAGGGAATTCAAAGATAGCGTTATAGAATATTTTATTTCTATCCATAAAATATCCTTAATGAATTAAACAGCTTTAGGCAAAAATTAGATGTGTGTGCCCTTATTTTATTTAATTCCTCTTAAACATATGTTGAGCAAAAATAAAAAAAAAACTTTTGCCTTAGAATATATTAATGTGTGGGCCTATTTCAACTTGAAACTAAATAATTAAATGAAGAAAGATCTTATTTTCTAAAATATACTTTCAAATAACTAAGGTCTTTTTTTTCATGCATGAAAAACAAAAATGGAAAACATCTTCACTACTCTTGAAATGAAATGACTTGTGAAACTAAAAATATGAATAAATAATTTTTAGCTGAAAGAAAGGCTAAATAAAAAGTATTACTGTTTTAGCTCAAATTGCTATTTTATGAATCATTGCAGCTTTATTTTTTCTCGTTCTTTGTCTCTTCACGTCAGGATTCCAAAGGTGAGAGTATTTTTCTCAGTAGAATGGGATTTGTAACATGCTTCAATAATTTTTTGCTGTAAGTAACATACCCAGATATAGATTTCATTGAAATTTTCTCATCTAACATTTAACGTATTGATTTAATAATAACTATTCCAATTAAAAAGCATTAGTTTAGTTTTTCATCATGTGGATGTTTCTTCAACTTTGATATTTTATAATTCCACTCGTTTCAACATACCGGCTATTTCAAACTGTTTGATCAGTGTGGCGCTTTTAAAAAGATTAACTTTAGCACTCTATTTCCAATTGCAAACTGTTTTTAACTACACGAAATTACATTTTAAGCCGCAATTTTATAAGGACCGTATCTTCAAACAAACAGAAAAAAATAACTTTGTACTGTGACTATGCACACAAAAAAGTTCAGACATGCTTTTGGAATAACCCAATGAACGAATAATCAAAGGATGAACCACAAGAATAATGATTTATTTCTATATCGCTAGTCAAATTTTTACTGGTATCCGGAAATATAAAAATATTTCTATAAAAATGCTAAATATTTAGCATAGGCATTCAGTAAATATTCCTATATTCATAGAGGGTGAATGCTAGATAGTTCGAAAATCTTGTTGGTACTCTTGCAATGGGTATACTTCATGTTTCCATGTGAACGCTAGTGGCCTCTTAGACCACAGTAGCATCAACGGTCGTCAAAATTTATTCGCTCTCCCTATAGACTAAAGAAAATCACAGTAATGAAAGATAATGCCGACAAATTGAGTGCCCCCAAAAATATATATGGATTTTCTATACTTAAAGCGGATAGCTTTAAATATAGAATTAGAAGTATATATTTCGATATAAATAATTTCGAAAAAAACAGCAGCTGTTACTTCTATCTTGATTTATGAAAGGCCTTCAAGAAAGAAAAAAAAAGCAGTAATCCGATTTTATTGCCACCCTCTTGTATAAGTTCGAACACATAAGAGAAAAATCGTTCCATCGAAGTAATAATTAAAGCAGGAAAGCAGGGATATTTCTGAGTGGTCGATTGACAGATCCATCCAAAATGCAATTTTCTCTCCTATGAATTATGGATGGCAGTGCACGATTCCTCCACTTACATCTTTCAATGAATTCAGCACTTAGAAACAATGTACTTGAGAGTCAAGCCATCCAATGAATGCGTATAAGATTTCAGCATGCATAAATGTTGGATTGCATTTGATATAGGCTGTACGATTCAGGTAAGAAACGATTTCTAGCTTTTTACTGGATGTCGAGAGATTGTAAGGAATCATTTTATTTTACTTTTATTTTTGTATTGACCGTCATTTAAGAAACGTACAGACAGTTTTAATGAATCCCATATTTCAAATGAATTATTAGAGCTGTTCATTTCAAAAACTCGAAATTATATCGACAATTTTGCGAAATTCTTATTTTTCTGTATTTAAAGTATATTCGTGTACTAGCCGCCTCCCGTTGGTTCGCCATCCTAATGAATCTTGTTCGGAGAGAATCCTGTTTCTCACCGACTTCCTTGGCGCTGAAATCTCTCAGATTCTGAATGAAATTTAAAATTAAGAGGGTTACAAACAGGAGCGCCCTAGAGCAAGTGGCGCCCCCTGCTAACGCAAAAAACACGCCCCTTTTTATGCTCTTCTTAGTTTTTGAGTTCGAAAGGATGACCCTTCGAAGCCGGCGCTCCGATGCGATGCTTACCTTGTCGGGCTGCCACTGGTTTCAAAAATAAGATGGTTTAGGGATAAAAACCTACAAATAGGTACACATTATTTTCGTCCTATATTCATTCTGAAGAGATTCTGGATACATTGGCCGTTATCAAAAAAAAAAAGAGCGGAAAAACAAAAGTAAGTAAATCTGAAACACTTTCAGATTTTAAATAGGCACCATCAGCGTACAGGCACTAGAGATGAGTTCGGGCTCATTTTTTGAAGCCCGAGCCCGCCCGAGCCCGAGCAATATTATTAAAGTTGGAGCCCGAGCCCGAAATTTCAGCTAAAGACAAATAAATTGAACTACTTCATTAATAGGATACAATAAATTTTGGAGCCTCACATACCTTCTAGTCCCCCGTGCCGCTATTTTTTTAAATAAGTACGTCTATTTATCCCATGAATCACTTTTTAAAATCTGTTTCAAGGAGTACGTTCAACAAAGGAGAAATTTTTCACGAGCCCGAGCCCGAACGCAATCGTGAATTACAGAGCCCGAGCCCGAGTCGGGCCCGAGTCGGGCCCGGGTTCGGGCTCGGGCTCGGGCTTTCGGGCTCGGGCTGAGCCCGTCTCATCTTTAACAGGCACTAAAGCGTATCCTAATCCATGCGTCTTCGCTGTATCATTATTTATCAGTGTGATTAAACAAAATTAAACATGATATTTCTAACATCTTTTTTTTGGATGTAATGCAATAGAAATAGAATGGGGAAAAGCTACGCAAACAAATGACGGAATGAAAGTTTAAAAATCTTATTCAGGTGTATTCTTTGTTCAAACCAGGCGTAGAAGACGATCAAATGACGTTTATTAATTATTTTAGCATGATTTAAGATATTCTATAAGTTTGCGCTATCTGTCGATGATGGCTTTGTAAAATAAAAACTTAATTGTATTCATTTTTTTGGATAAAAGATAGTTCTTGCGTTTATAATATGAAGTGGTTTTTTTTTTTTTTTTTCGCATGATAAAAAGTAGCTTATATGTTAATCTAGGACTTTAACTGTCTTTATTCCAAATTTCATCGAAATCCGTCAAAACGTTTCAACTCGAAAGAGTAACAAACCTACATACAAACATTGATATTTATATATTAGTAGGATAATAGACATGTTCGCCGATTTTATTTTTATTTTTCAGCTTTCAGCTATGAGCAACGGATAAAGTGCAACTTATGAGAAAACAAGAAAGATAAACCATGCCAAAGGAATCGATTGTATTGGGTCCAGTAATAAGTTTGAAAGCTCTTGTCAAAGAAAGGAATAGCTCATTTCGAAGTTATAATAATACCGTTATTCGTCAAAGTAATCTCCAATATGTTCCAGCACATTCCGCCATCGGTTAGATAGTGCAAGGATGCAAGATGCGTAGATGTATTCATCTTTCGATGCGATGAAGTCATCCATAGATTTTCGTACTCCGTCCACTATGGGGAAGTGTACTGAAGACAAGGCACACTTCATGGACCGAAATAGGGGATAGTCTGCAGGAGTTATGCAGGGTCTATACGCCGGGTGTTCCAAAACTTTATTCACGGTCCTTGACCGATTTTCGAGCAGGAGGTCTTGGACTGAAATGCGTGGAGAAATTAAATGGGACGCAAACGTTTGACTGTAAATGGACGTTTACGATCGATTTCCTGCTTCGTTTGCAGCAATTCTTGTTTACAGCGCTCAACAGTTACATTTTCAACTCCAGTGTCATACTCCAGAAGTTCGTTGAACAGTACACCCTTGATATTTCACCAGGCATTGCAGGCAGTGCCATATTAACGGCAGGGCAAACGGGGCCACTGCCCAGGGCCCACAGAATTGAGGGCCCAAAAATCTTACATCTTACACTTTTATAATTTTACAATAAAATTACAAAGGATAAAAAAATTCAAAAGTTAAACTATTTTTTAACTATAAAGTATGAACAATGAAAATAATTCAAATTTACATTTGTATGAATGAATTCAAACTTATTTTTAATTCTTTGAAATGCTCAATAACCCGTATAGCATACCAATATGTGGGAAAATAACTAACCCCATTTCGTGAAGTGTATTTTTAACATTAAAAAATAGCAAAATTTTTGAATTATCCGTTATTTTAAGAAATATTTACAAAAATGACTTTAAAACTAGTTGTATTCCGTACATGTTAGAAACTGTGATTTAGTATTTCGATGGAACGTTTAATTATGTTTCTTTGACATCCTGTAACTATATTTGTTTATTCCAGATTACTTTAAACAAAATTTATGTTTGGAAGGGTTAAGATATTTAAAACTTTCAATATAAACCAATCATAATCTGCTTTTTTTTTCTTTAAGTGGGGGGGGGGGTGTTATTGTGTGTGGCCGAATTTTTTTCTTCTGCCCAGGGCCCACAGTTGTCTTGATCGAGCTCTGATTGCAGGGCCTCATGTTGCTAAACCGGAAAAGGACAAGTTCAGTTACCAGCTCTGGAATTTGGGGCATAGTTAGTACAGTCATCAACCACAACATTCCAGGACATCCTAGTCCATTAAAGGCTGATAAAAACCGCGAGGTTTCTTACATTCTAAAAGATGTTTGTATGCATTTTTTTGGTGCACCCTGCACTTATACAATTTTTTTAAGTTATCAGACCTTAGAGAAGAACAAAAAAAAGTCGCTGTTGTTATTTCATGACCATGGATATTCTTCTATTTCTATTTTAATAGCAACCTGGAGAAATTTCCTTGGAGGGCAAAAGAAAACAGAAAAACAACTGCGTAGATCAATAATGGACTACTTTTTTTTTCCATCCCTTTTCTCGAAATCTATTCTGGGGGGGGGGGGGGGGAATCGGTTAGAACGTAATATTTACCCACTTATGAAAATTGAATTCTGCAGACGCAGTTTATCTTTGAAGATGAAAAATATCCCAAGTGAATAAACTCTGCATTCGGCATCGTTTGTTTGAGTTCGTCTCATCTCATTTCGCAATCAAAATAAAACACAAAACAGAACTCTGGATCCATTCATCACCAACTACGTTCATTCCTTTCATTTTCAAGTTTTGTTTCGATGGAAGAGTGCAGCGTTTCAGATGTTTTATATTTCTTCATACAAAAAAAAACTTCCTTTTGTTCGTTTTTAACAAAAAAAGGAAGGGGAGAACTCTCATAACAAAGAAGTACAGGAAACAGAAATAGGTTGTTGTAAACCAACATAGTGCTTTTACCACTTTTAAAAGTGAATCAATATTTTCGTGGTTTTTTTTTTTTTTTCATCCATTCAATGTACGAGGTCATTATAATTCTTATAAAAAGGCGCTCGGAGCTCCATTACAGTCAACTTATTACGATGAAGGATGCTCATTCGATTGCAGTGTGTTTCAGACAACTTCAATTAGTTTCGAATTCGAAAGCGAAGAAATATTGAATTTCTTAAATGAACACTTAGTACAAAGTGGATGCTGCATTTTCGTAGGTATTCCATTAGCATGGCTGTGCATTACGCTACTGCACCTGCCGCTACTGGATTTTAAATGATTTCCTGGTTCGCGTCTTCCATTGGGTGCCACCTGTAACGATCTGTTATTTTCGAAGGGCAAAAGGATCCGTCGCCAATGAGGGACTGTCATCGGATGTCGGAACTCACTCCAGCCTTCTCCTCTTAAGCCTTTAGCTATGCGGAATAATCGAAGTTCAATGGATTCGAACATTACTATTATTCGACAGCGATAGTACGATCTGGCAAACAGACCAATGCATATAGAAATCAAAAACAATGACGCCGACTGCATAGAAATACGAATGCGATGCCCACTAGGGATGAGTCCGGGCTCATTTTTTGAAGCCCGAGAACTTTGAATCCGAGCCCGAAATTTCAGCTAAAGATAAAAAAATTCAATGACTTCATGGATAGAATAGAATCCATTTTGCCGTTTGTGCCAATGAACGACCAATATAGATGCAAACTCTCGATGCACTTTCTAACTCTTTATATACATGTTTATCCAATAGTATCCGATCTCATGACTCACAAAGCAATAGAAGCCGCCTTTCTGGAAAACCCAAAGAAATTCACGCACCTTTTAGGCGCCCGTGCCGCTCATTTTTTTTTTTTTTATAAGTACTTTTTTTCCCCACACGAATCCCTTTTTAAAATCTGTTTCAAGAAGTATGTTGAATACACGAGAAATTTTTCATGAGCCCGAGCCCGAACGCAATTGGGAATGACAGAGCCCGAGCCCGGTTCAGGCCTGGGCTCGGAATCGGGCTGAGCCCCTCTCCTCTCTAATACCCACCCACATACCATTTCTAAGCATTATGGAATAAAGCCGGAGAGCATTATGGAATAACATTTACATTTCTAACTACAACAACTTTACAGTTTTTTGAATAAAATTCCCAAAACCTCCCTGCGCACATACTGTAACTCATTCTAACGAAATGTCACTTGTAAAGAAAAGCATTATTTCTTTGAGCCCACAGCCGAAGCATTGAATCCAAATGTCTCCTGGTCGATCGACGGAGAATTTTCCGTTGCAGAAGATACATTCAGGGTCTTTGTTTTGCGGTTCTCGAGTGGATGGCATGAAATCCATTACAATATTGTCTAGTATTCTATAATGCCCGACTTGCCGTCAAGGAAAACGAGCCTATAACCACATAGTAGAGATGAGACGGGCTCAGCCCGAGCTCGGGCCCGAACTGGGCTCGGGCTCTGTTATTCACAACTGTGTTCGAGCTCGTGAAAAATGTCTCCCTTATTGAACATACTGCATGAAACAAATTTTAAAAATGGATTCATGAGGAAAATAAAAGTACTTAAAAAAATAATAAATAAATAAAAATAGCGGCACGGTCGCCTAGAAGGTGCGTGAAGCTCTTTGGGTATTTCAGAACGGCGGTTTATATTCGTTAGTGAGTCATGAGATCCGACATTTTTTGATAAAGGATGGATACAAAGAATTAGAAAGTGCATTGGGAGTTCGCAACTCCATTTGTCTTTATTTTGCACAAACGGCAAAATTCATTGCATTCTATCAATTGAATTTTTTTAATCTTCAGCTGAAATTTCGGGCTCGGGCTCCGACTTAAATAATATGGCTCGGGCTCGGGCTTCAAAAAATGAGCCCGAACCCATCTCTACCCCATAGGGGAAACTTCAGGCCCGCAGCCCGGATGTGGCTCGCCACGGCTTTGGATCCGGCAGCGGTACCTATAAAAACCTCGTATAAAACTCGTATAAATCCCAATTATACAGCCCGCGACTTTGGTAACACCCTGAAGTACCGAACTTTTCGAAGGTTGCCCATACCTGCTTTAAACGGATAGGAAAACCCTGTCAGCTAAATAACAACCGCAGTACAACCAACTACAATTATTTTCGTGTATAGTATGCGCAACATACATGTTTCACTGACGTGTATACCAGTCACTTAAAATGTTCGATTGGTTTGTGTGTTTAAGGCAACGCTACACTTGGACGATCTGCCTAGGATGGGGGGTAGATATGAGACGGGCTCAGCCCGAGCCCGAGCTCTGTCATTCACGATTACGTTCGGGCTCGGGCTCGAGAAAAAATTCTCCTTTGTTGAACAGGCTCCTTGAAACAGATTTTTTAAAAATATTCAAGGGGAAATTAAAATTACTTATAAAAAAAATGGCGGTACGGATGCCTAGAAGGTGCGTGAAGCTCTTTGGGTATTTCAGAAAGGCGGCTTCAATTGCTGAGTGAGTCATGAGATCGGACATTAACAACATAACATAATATGGATAAACATGCATATATATAAAGAATTAGAAAGTGCATTGAGAGATTGAAACTGCATTTGTCTTTCATTGACACAAATCGCAAAATTTATTCGATCCTATCCATGAAGTCATTCATTTTATTTATCTTTAGCTGAAATTTCGGGTTCGGGCGAGCTCGTATTAAAAGTCCTCGGGCTCGTCCAATGAGCTCAAATGGACTCTAAAAATGAGCCCGAAGTCATCTCTAAGGGGGAGGAGGGTGACTTGGTCGGGGGACTTTCTAAATAAAATGTTTGAAAACTTATCTGCAAAAACTCGAAATCACAAAATGCACTTTGCTCGGTCGCGAAGGTACAATAACAGCAAGCGGTCCACTCTCGCTGCATTGTAACATGGGAATCTTTCTAGAGTAGTGGAGGGTACACCCACGTGACCTAACAGCACCGAAAACTCGGCATTCCATTATTCCATAATATCCTCCTCTCCTCAATCTACGAATCCGATTCCGTCAGGTGACTCCTAATTGCCTATTTCAGCCTCAGTGCGTGAATAGGCTAATAGATCCGCTTTGCATTGTCAGCTTTTAGCCTAGATTGCATTGTCGGAACTCACTTTTTTCTTTTAATCTGCAAGACAAGTTTTGGCTGTCTAAAACGTATGTCAGCCAAATTAACACCTCCTGGATAAAGAAAGCCTAGCAACACCTACGTCACCCAGCTTTGACGTCATCCTTTGGCCTACAGTTAAATGTTTCATTTTCAGAAAATAAAACCATAAAAAGTGTCTGGTGAATGGACTCATGAATAACACTATTTTAATAATTTGAGATAAATATAATTTTCTATCAACATGGTAAGGAAATAGTTTGGAATGAACCATTTTGTATGAGAAAGGTATTTTAATTTTAATTTTTTATTTAAGATATTTTCTAATATGGGTAGCATTTACCCGAAAGTTTAAATAGTTTTACTTTGTGAAAGTAAAACTGTGATGACGTCATGACTCGAAGGCCTAGTGATGACGTCCAAGTTTCAGTTGTTAGGCTTTCTATAGGTAGCAGGTGTTGGCCAAATCTGAAGTAATGAGTCACAACAGATATCCAGTCATGGGATTAGAACCACCGTCTCCCTTCATGATAACCATTCTGTGGACTGCATCGAGCGCTTTTTACGTTTTCTACAAGAACAATCAATGTCAGTAACATGCTTAACTAAAAGCGATCCTCCATAAACCTATTTTCTTACACGCTGCAGGATCCAACGGAAACAAAAGCGAAAATTTCGTATATTGAGTCAAAAATAGAACTTTTTGTTCTATTTTGCAATAAGTGCCCCTGTACAGACGACTCAAAATAGGAACGGACATCTGTTTTTGAAAAACCTATTCTGCACTTTAATGCGAGAAAAAGTTCATCATGGAACCGAATGTAACCATGGCAATCCCCATCAATAATAGTTCTTTAACGACAAAGCAGTTAATTAGGAACTGCATCCTTCCCATTTTCGCTCAAAGAAAATTTTCTATCGAGAACTCCAAAAAGCAAATAGGCAGCATCATTTTCTCGAAAAAAATTTCGAAGCTAAGAATGATTTTTTTTTTTAGTTTGTTTAAATGTGAAACAATCTGTCTTGCTCTATCCATTGTGTTGACGCTCATTCGTCGCACACTAGGTTTTAATGAGACAGTCGTTCGTTAAAAACTCCACTCGAATGATTCCTCCGACTCGACGAGTTTCCGAGAGATGTGCGATTCCCCAACGTAAAATGGAGACCTATTTTTGTGCCATTTAGGATGCTGTTCTTAATGGATATACAGGGTTTTCCATAAATGATTCACCGAATAACATCATGAAATTGAAATGTCATTTTGCAGAGTGAGAGGAAATGGTTTATATCGAAGCCATTTTTAGATCAAGAAATTCAATTTGTTCGCTTTTTTTTGTGAATGGCAACAGGTCCACTTGCTTATTGAAAAAAAACGACGCAACACGTTGCTCAACGAATGTTTTTAAAAATGGAATTTGCAAAAGAACAAAATTCAGTTTATTATTTAATAGAACGTCCATAAAGTTAATTTTCACTTGATTTCACCCTAAAAATATAAAAATTAATCATGTAGTGATGACACAAAATTTTTACGCAAAACCCTGAGGAACAAAAACACACGCATCTTTTAAACCACTTTTTCATGAAACATTTATAAATGAACCGCTTGACGAACGTCGGAAATTTATTAACATTTCAAGCATCGGAAAGAAGAGAGGACAGGGGGGAAAGTAGTTGCCCCTTGGGGAAAGGGTTTGTTATTTTGTTAATTTCTCAACATTTTTGTCATTTCAGCAAAATATCTACGATCGTTTAGTGGGTTCGACGAAATGATTCGGTTCAAATGACATCGAACAAAATTTCGTTAAAGCCAACAAAACCATTTTTTTCTCAGTGTATAAGTGAGGAAATATTGTTTCTTTTCAAAAGCTACAAAATGGAATCCATCTTGTGGTTTCGAAGGGTGTCGTGAGTACCCATAAGTGTTATGAATTTATGACCCTAAGAATTCATTCCAATTTATCTTGAGTCAACTATCATTGTATTGTCTGCCCGATCTGTTGATTTGAATCTTATGACTGATTTGTCGCAAGCAATAGATGCGAACTGTTTTCATTCTAGTATACAAATACATGAAGTCTAGTATAAAACATAAAGAAATATTGAATTCAGTTTTCAAAGTGAATTCAGTTTCAAAAATGGGCTCTTGGCTCATCCCGTACATTGTGTTTTAGAAAGCATAACCCCAGTTACAAACAGTAGCCTTAAACTATACGGTCACCTTAGTTCGTGGTATATTTTTATTTAAAAGACTCAGAAAAGTGAATAGTTTCAGTCATTGAAAATCAATAGAAAACTCCGAAAACAAGTTTTTTTTTAAAAACCAATAACTGTAAAGTTCGTCGTTTCTGCCAAACAAAGGATGTATTAGAGAGGGTCGTGTTAAGCAGACTTCAATCCATTTTCTTCCTATTTCAGTGGGCACAGTCAACGCCTCCTAGATATAGAAAGCCTTACAACTTCTACGTCACCAGGCTTTGACGTCATCACTAGACCATGGTTCAAAAATGACATGGGTCGTAAAGTTATAGTTTTTATCTCAAATGATTGAAATATGGGTATTCATGGGTCCATTCACCAGAACTTTTTGAAAGTTTTATTTTGTGACACTAAAACTTTTAAATGTAGGCCTAGTGATGACGTCCAAGCTCGGTGACGTAGGCGTTGGGATCCTCTCTCTAGCTAGGAGCCGTTGGCACAGTACCCTAGGGGCGTCCAATGGATGTTACAAAATTTTAAAATATATGTTGATCGCTTTATGTGCTTACAGAGAAAAAATGTTAAAGCAACAGGCGCCACTGTCGAGGAACCTAAAACCTCATGCACCCTATTGAAACACTGCAATTTAACCCTTTGAGGCGCAACCCTTTCCCCATGCTGAAAAAAGGGCAGCCGTGGCCCTCGCTCGACGGAACGACCCGCAAGAGGACGGACGATCGAAACGTTCATCGCGTGCCACAGACCCTTTTTTTGGAGGACAGCTGGCTGTGAGGCACAGCCAGCTGTCGTTAAGAAAGGGGTCTCTCGATCTGTGGCACGCGATGAACGTTTCGATCGTCCGCCCTCTTGCGGGTCGTTCCGTCGAGCGATGGCTACGGCTGCCCTTTTTTCGGCATGGGGCCCTCGATCCAGCTGTTCTCGCATTCTTCCATTTTTCGGCAGATGCCAGTGCTGTTTAAAAATAATCTTTTGACGGGAAAGGACGTGTTCAAAAGTAAAGGATTCTCGTGGAGCTCGGTCACCCGCCACTCTTTTGATAGAAATCCAATCGATTCTTCGTGACTGGCAACCGTCCAAACGTCCGAGTGGGGTGTTCCCAGAGCGGGAACTTTGCGCGTTAAAGGGTTATGTGGTCCTTTTTCGAGAAATCCACGCCCTGCTTCCTGTTTGCCAAAATACTGATAACGTTCGCCCCGAATATTTCGCTCCGCACTGTGATCGGAAAACGCTTTCAAAGGAGAAGTGCACTTTCAAGTACGGAAAGGATCGAAAGTTCGCTCCGACGGATCGAATTTCGCTCGTTTGAATGAAGCGTCGAAGGCACCCTTTGGACTCAGTGGAATTTATATGGGTACGGGGGTCGTACCCCAATTTAAAAAGAGCATGACTTTCTGTCAATGGACGAGAGGCAATTTTAATGAACGGAGTCTTATTTCCGAGCTTATTTTGAACATTTTTTCTATGTACATTGCCTATTGATCTGCAACAGATGAAGAGTGAAAGCGCGTTAACACCTTTATGGGACATCCTGTCTATTGACATGCAGACGTAGGGGAGAGGAGACACTTTTCTCTCTTTTTGTAATGTGGGTTCCTTTTTCATAAAAATAAAATACAGAACAATATTTTGACAACTTTATAAGCTTTCATTACAGTTTCTTTTTTTTCAGAATTTACTTTTATTTTATTCTGTGGAAAAAATTAATTTTCAAAAGGTACTCAGGTTGGGTCCCATTGCGGGGGGCACAGTGAGTCAGGAACATAAAAAAATCAGCTGTGTTACGGCAACACATTATTGGAGTTCAATTCAGGCTAAGATATTCAGCACAGAATGCGTAAAAGTAGTTTTCAAATGACAATACTTAAAAATAGTTATCAGAGCAGAAATCCTTTTTAAGAGTTGCAATATTCTTGGCTGAACAATGTTGGATGAATTAAAAATAACAAAGTGACATCCAATTAAACTTTTTATCCAACCTATTTTGGCAACAGTGATAGTAGAAACAGAAATGGCTGGAACTTCCCTACTAGATGAAGGGTCGGCAGTGACACGTTTTAGACAGTGTTTCAAGAGTAGTTCACTCAATTATGATTTTTTTTCTAATTTTTGGACTTTGAATAACCGAAAATATGGATCGTCCCACTGTGCCCCCTCCTCTCTTACCACAAAACGAGGCGAAATGGATGCACGTTCTTGAAAATGGATCGTACATCGCAGTGGCGGATTTCCCAATAGGCGCATGAGGCGCGCGCCTCGGGCCTCATAAATGTAAGGGGCCTCAAAATTCGGTTCTCAAAATGCAAATATATACGCATATAATTAATAAGTAAAACACAAAGAATATTACTGCAAAGATGACGTACCCCGTAGGAAAAAAATATATGTATAATAGCAGAATATATATATATATATATACACACGCTTAAACCCGAAGAACCAAAAAAACGATACACTGCGGAGCGATCTGTTTCCTTCGAAACCGACTGGTTTTTCCGCGAAAGGGCTCTTTACGTAGTCCTTTTTCTGAGAATCCTCTCCTCACTTCTTATCTTTTCCGAGAATTTCCCCTCCTCGCTCATTGTTATAGTCCGCTCTGCTCTTGGGATCGAAAAACGCTCCTAAAGGAGAAGCTCACTTTTGAAAACTGGCTCACTTTTCGCTCCGACGGATCGAATTTCGCTCGTTTGGTTTAAGCGTGTATATATATATGAATGTATATATAAATTTGTTCAAAAGACAGAAACTTTGTTCATTGTTCCAAGATTGCTCCTAGAGTAAAAAGCGCTCTTGAACACTATTTTCTTGGGTGCTCCCCTTTCTCGCTTCACAGCATCGGATCATAATCTAAATTAATATTTTAATAACTCATACTTTTAGTTTATAAGTAATGAGTGCTTTAATCCCTTTTTCACTGTAAAAAAAAAAAAAACCAGAAACTTTCCTTAGAAATATTGAAAAAAGGTAAGTACACGTAAAAAAGTAAGTTAACTCACAAATATTATACCGAAAGTAAACATTTCTATCTGAAAACTTTATTGTTTCTTTTAACCCGTCTTTTAAATATTGCTCTGTTGATTCGCTTAAAAAACATGCAATCCACTTAAAAACGGCCAGAAATGTGGAAAAAAATCGAGGAATGGTCGATGAAAATAATAGGCAGGGAAGGTACTTTAAATTCCAAGGAAGTTACATGAAAATTGACTGAACAATGTACAATTCAGTGGTGCTTCCCTGAGTCGTTCGGTACAATTTCTGGTACTTTTGCGTAACGTTCCTTGGAACTTTAGGGCAGATAGTTTTAATATTTTACTACAATCGGAACATTAGCAACCTTGAAAATACAGCCACCCGTCCGTTGTAATTTAATATGGGTTAATCAAAGTGATCCACTAAATCATTCATAAAAGTATTAAAAAAGCGTGCATAGAACGAGCAGTGTAAAAGTGTAGGTTGAGTGAAAGATGATTATTATATATTTTTTTAGGGGGCCCCTCCCATTTGAGCTGCTCCTGGGGCCTCTCACGAGCTAAATCCGCCACTGCGTACGTGCATACGTACATTGAGGCGTCCTGCAGACACTGGTCAATGTAAATTTAAGAATCGCGAAAATCTGAATACCAAAATGATTACAATTCTCCCTTGACTTTGCACAAGGAGGTAAGAAGGTAACGGTTACTATAATTCATTTTTGTCAGAGCTTATAAATAAACGCTGGATGAAGCATTTCATAACGTTTAACTATCGAAATAGTGTCTTCACTCGGGGAAATATTGTTTGTACGAATGTCAATAAAAGTCCTTCAGTAAAATTATGTTTGCAGTTAAAACCATAAAAGAAGCGCAAAAATATCACATTTGTCATCTTTTGAAAAATAAAAATAAGGAAGAAAGTTATTCAGTGAAGGAGTCCGCCAACACAGGTTGCCACAAACAACTGCCCTCTTTCAATCCTGTCAGACGAAGAAAAAGTCTAATATTTGAACATCGGTATCGATCGCGAAATAGCTTCGGATTCCAGCGCGTAGGTTCGTGAATGCTTATTTAAATAGTCTCCAGCTCAACGCATGAGATAGGAAACGTGTTAGAACTTTCAATGGAGTGTGCGAGAATTCGATTTGGAACACTATTGACTGTGGCACCAAAAAAAAAAAATTTTTTTTTTTCTTAAATAATGGCGCACCTGATTATTTCGGATAAGAATCATAAAAAAATACGAAACAGAATTTATTTTTACTTGCTTGAAAAAAAAAAATAATAAATGCCCAAACTACGATAACCCTAAAGTGTTGAAATTCTTTTGAGTCAACCTCTAAAAAGCCTATACACTATTTTAGAGGGAGGGCCTTATTTTGCAATCTATAACAACATGTACAGTCTGTCAATGAAATAGCCAAATGCCGGAGCCCTTCTTCCAAAATACAGTTGTTGGTACGTTATTGTTTTTTTTTTTTTAAAGCAAACGGAAATCTAAAGCTGTTTATTTAAACCCCGTTGGAAAGCAAACGGATTTCTGAAGCTTTTTATAAAAAAAAAAAAAAAAAAACATTATCAAAATACCGAAGTTTACTAACCAGATTTCAACAAAATTTTATAGATCCATTTCAAGAGTGGATCCCAAAAATGTTTTAAACAGGAGTCCTTCAATGACCTTGGTGAATGTATTTTTTTCGAGGGTCCACTTTGGGTGATTTCATGTAAGGCTGTGAAACCCATGATTCCTAGAAACTAGGAACACCAATGTCAAATAATAATAATAATAATAATAATAATAATACTTTATGAAGTAAAAATATGTGAATTTCTATAAAATGATGCTAAAAAAGTTGACATTACTGTTTTTACATAAGTCTGAAAGAGGTGTAGGAAGTTCATCTTGTTCTATAAAAGAAATCAACAAATATGATTGAAATCTCGTTAGTAAACTTCGGTATTTTGATAATGTTTTCTTTTTTTTAAAATAAAAAGCTTGAGAAATCCGTTTGCTTTCCAAAAAAAAAAAAAAAAAAAAAAAAAAAACATTAACGTCCCAACAACTGTATTTTGGCAGAAGGGCACTGGCATTTGGCTATTTCATTGACAGACAGTATTCATTTTGTTTGATTCTTTTTAAAGGACGAAGGTCTCTGAAGTCCGCTTTCAACAGCGACTTTCCATAGTGCGTCCTGCATTGGCATTCTTTTGCGAGCTGCTGTCCAAAAAACTGTCAGTGCTCAGTACACCCTTTTCGATAGGACTGTCATCGGATCTGGATAGGCTTGCGAAGGTTCGGTTTCATGGGACGTCTGGAAGTGTGTGAAAATCGAATGACAAGATTCCATTACGTGGATGCATGCTGGGTGTCAGTCATAAAAGCCTGTTAATAATTAAAAAAAACTTGCAAGTTTCATTTTAACCTATGCCTTAGGTAGGGGGTGAAACATTGACTTTCGGGTGACGATCCCCTGGATCGACTGGACTGCTGCAGATCCACCGTCTACGTGAACCCTTGAACGCGCAGTGTTCCCGCTCTGGGAACACCCCACTCGGACGTTTGGACGGTGGCCCGTCACGAAGAATGCATGGGATTTCTATCAAAATAAGGGAAGGTGACCGAGCTCCACGAGAATCCTTGACTTTTCATTAACCGTGTCTGGCAGCGACTCTGGATCGGACGAACTTTTCTACTTGAAAGTATGTTTCCATCCCTTCCAGTTTAAAAAGGATCGCTTGAACATCTGTTTGGAACACAGCCGGCATACGTCTGTTGCCAATCTCTCTTGGAGGATGAGTAGGAGACCCTGAGCTCGAAAGCCACTTCAAAAACTCACTTTCTCGCATGAATCAAAGAGGGCGAATTCATTTCATTTGCATTTCCATGATCCAGACAGAGTTCGGGTTTTCTTTCTCTTCCGATCCGTTGAACGGCTGCTGATTTTTCTTTAGAAATGGATTGGAGAGGAATGTTTTCATGTTTTATTTCGAACGCGTGATTTGACAGCTCCGCTCGTCAGAAAACAATACCAATGAATAAGGAGGCATCACAGCCTAGCATTCGAAGTCAGGCTGGGAAGCAACACGGCGTGTCTTTCTGCAGTGTACTTTCTAACACCAGTAAAAAGTGTTGTGGATTTCAGAGGGTCTGTCGGTCGGTCCGTTCGGTTCTCACTCGAAAGAAGGGGCACCCCCGTGCCCGAATGGATGAGACACCGAATGGGGTAGAGGGCCGAAGTGGGAAGGTCCCGGGTTCGGCCTGTTGCGCGGTGATCGATCGAGAGTTTTGAGCGGTGTTCTCTAGATGTCACGTGAATACGCGTTAGAACCCCACGAGGCACACGTTCTTATGCAGAGAGCGCTCGATGAGCTTGGCCTTAACCCTTGGAGGAGCGACCCTTTTTTGGACGACCGCTGGCTGTACAGCATGGGGCCCTCTATCCAGCTGTTCTCGCATGCTTCCCTTTTTCAGCCGATGTCAGTGCTGTTCAAAAGAATCGTGACCTTTTTTGGACGGGAAAGGACGTTCTCAAAAGTAAAGGATTCTCGTGGAGCTCGGTCACCCGCCACTCTCTTGATAGAAATCCAATCGATTCTTCGTGACGGGCCACCGTCCAAACGGCAGAGTGGGGCGTTCCCATAACGGGAACACTGCGCGTTAAAGGGTTAAAACACGATACCTAGAACACTATGAACTCAAAATAAGCATCGATTCTAACGAAATGGATCTGCATGTGATTCCCATGAACTACACCTTGCTAGTGCAAAGGCCAGGCGTATCCTGCGTAGTTCTTTTACGGAAGAGCGTCCAAAACAGTTCCACTACTATAGGCTGTATGGGCGGCGACATTTTTAAATGTATTTTAGACAGATTCGTCAACAAAACAAAATGATGTATGTCGTTACACGCTGAAATCTAATGATTAAAACTAACACTCCTTTATTGATTCAATTTTTTATCATCTGATAGAAATCCTTTTGCGCTAAAAATACTCTTTAAAGACAATCATTTGTAAACTCCTCCATTCGCCTCAACGCTCCCATTCGCAAGATTCAACTTAGCTCTATTTTCACTTAATTCTTGTCTATTTGAGAATTCTCACTTTTCTCCCCCACGAAAAGAAATGCCTGGTACCATACCCTATCATAATACTATCACGTGACCAACGCTCTTCAACGGACAACGATGCCAAACGATGCCCCACACCCTAGTCACCTCCCGGGCATCGAAGGACAAGCATGTCGTTACCAAAATATGAATTAAAAGAATTTCTGAAGAGGATACTGGATGCACTTTACCGAATGCTAAGTCCTTTTGTTGTGGGTGCTTACTTCTCCGGTGTATTCGATAGTGATAATTTTATGTTATATCCGAATACCCAATGCATCTTTTTCATATTCAGAGTTGTGAAATAAATTCAGCCTAGATAAGGAGAGGATGCTTTCGGTAAAGATTTTGTTTTAATGAACATAGTTTCAAACGATTGGATTATAAAAATCTCGTCGCTGTTGTACAAATGAAGTTATGATATCTTCAGTCAAGTGAGTCAGTAGTATTTTACCTCTTTCATGTCAATAAATTGGGTTGCTGCTTTCATTCAATCTTACAGCTGGTTTAAGCATGATTGCATTTCTGTATTCTGACTGTACCGTGAATTCACATTTTATTTATTAAAAAAAATACTTTTATATAGTGTATTAAGATGTATGTAATGTATTTGCCTTGATTTAAAATTTATTTTCTCGGGCTTATAATCCTAGATTACAGTCTGATAATAAAAAATGAAGAAAACGAATCATTCAAACATATTTTTAACTGTGCACTATTTATCATTATACATATTAATCATTACTCAACTTAAAATTGCACCGCAAACAATGAATGTCAGAAAAAGAAAATACTAGAAAACACTGATTTAACAGTCTTAAATAACAATTTCCAGTGTAATATATTAATCAAAAACAGCCAATTTACATAAAACACCCTTTTTCTAGCTTAAAATAATAATCTTAATGGAGTACAGATATATTAATTAAAAAAGGGCTGATTTTGTAAAGACGCTCATTCTATAGCTTCAATAATAATCATAATGGAGTACAGTTACATGAATCAAAAACGGACAGACACTCCTCATTTTTGATGATTATTTAGCCTAAATGGAGCTGTTGTAGAATGCTCAAAAATATAGAATTTTTGGCTCCATTGATTTTTGTCGATGAATGGAGCCCATTTGACTCAATCCGGAGAATGGCTGTTGGAAGTCAAAATCGACTTCGTTTGATGACTATTTTACTCAGTAGATTTAAGCGTGTAAGGTTTAAGAAAGGATCATCTCCATCGGAAAGAGTATACATAGCACGAATAGCTGAGCACTTTGCAAAGAATTACAGTCTATTGAAGGTTTATTCATTTCAAGCGCAATACAGCACGTATGCAGATTTTTATGGCAATTTAATTCTCGTTTAAAGAACGGAAATATGACGTAAAGTTTTTGACAGGGTCTATCAAAATGACATTACTAGTGATTCAGCTTTTGAAGGCAACAGTCAAAATTTCATCTGTTTTAGTCGCGGTATGTCGTCGGGTAGACACATTTCAATAAATAACGAAATTTTGAAAAAAAGAGAGAGTTATATTGGAAAGTGCACCCTAATCCACGTGTGACCCTATTTGCCTTTCTGGCTTCATTGTGTAGGAAAATGTATCCTAATACAGACACAAGCCCCCTATGTTTCTGTGATTCCGTTATAATGGAAAGTGTATCATAATCCATGTTCAGTTATTTAAAGCAACTCGTTCTGGTTTTTTTTCCCCCGAGTGGCATTTTCGATTGTGGTTTTATATCCAAATCTTCCAACGTGGCAACCCTAATGCATCCATCAGGGGCGTAGCCAGAAATTTTATATGGGGGGGTTACGACTACTACAACTCATATATATGTATACGTGGGTGTGACAATGTAGTGAAGAATATACATTTTGTATGGCAAAAAATTCCTCATGGGGAGGTTATGACCCCCCCTAACCCCCCCCTTGGCTACGCCCCTGGCATCCATACATTCTGAAAAGTGAAATACAACGAGTTCACAAAAAGGTGGACCCCTGTTCGAGGTTTAAAATCAATAGCACTCTAGTGAAAAATATTGCAATACCGATGACTTTTCTGCCTATAAAGTGTCATGTCTGAAAGGAATAACACTCTAGTGCAAAAATCTCAAAGAGGAAGACTTTTCTTCTTAAAAAGTATAAGCACACATGCAAAACCACCCACAGGTGAATCTATTTTAAGTACACATACTATTCAGTATTCACCCATCTGTGTTCTTCCATAAATGTATGATAAAGTTCATTCACACAGCTGCCAGTATCCATCTTATTGAACCCTATAACGCGCAGTGTTCCCGCTTTGGGAACACCCCACTCGGACGTTTGGACGGTGGCCCGTCCAGAAGAATCGATTGGATTTCTATCGAAAGTGTGGCGGGTGACCGAGCTCCACGAGAATCTTTAACTTTTGTGCATGTCATTCCCCGTCAACAAAAGGATCACGATTCTTTCGAACAGCACTCCAATCGGCCGAAAAAGGGAAGCATGCGAGAACAGCTGGATCGATGGCCCCGTGCCGAAAAAAGGGCAGCCGTGGCCATCGGTCGACGGAACGACCCGCAAGAGGGCGGACGATCGAAACGTTCATCGCGTGCCACCGATCGAGAGACCGCTTTTTGGACGCAGCTGGCTGTGCGGCAACGTCACAACGACTACTGCCACTCACCTATATGTATACGTATGTCTCATAAGAGAGTGAAAAATATATATACATTTTGCGTCGCAAAAAAATCCTCAAGGAAGGAGGGGGGGTTGTAACACCCCTATCCTACGCCACTTCTTTTTACAAAGAGGGTTGCCTTATGAACCCATTTTAGGAATTCATCCTGGACTCTTCTTCCTTTCGACTTCCGTACGATGGCAAATGAAACAAGACGATTGTACAGTTCACTTAGAAGCAATTCCTATCGGTTTTACTTATAATATCCTTAATTTGACATCATTTTGATCATTTAAATTCTTATTCTACTCATAAATTTAAGTTAATCCCGAGCGCACCCGTCGCGTCGAAGGATCGATGAAGAGAGTGCCATGCCAGATCATTCCATTGTGTGTGTTCGCCGGTTACGGCTATTTCAATACAGGTTCAGAAAAGGAAAGCTAAAACTATCGCGATGTGAAAAAAATCACGGCTTACAATGAGCCGATAAAAACTATGCATTCTATGTTGAAGAATACCAGATGGAATGAAAGTGGAGGCTATGCAATACCACGCAGGTACGTCCATGGTATTGGCGTGCGACGTTATAAAACGGTACGCACGCACGACCCTGGTGCGCAAGCAGGCGTTCACTATGGAGACACACTTACGGATCGGTTTGCAATGAGTATAAATTCCGCTTAACCCTTGAACGCGCAGTCTTCCCGCTCTGGCAACACCCAACTCGGACGTTTGGACGGTGGCCCGTCACGAAGAATAGATTCGATTTCTATCCAAAGAGTGGCGGGTGACCGAGCTCCACGAGAATCCTTTACTTTGGAGCACGTCCTTTTCTGTCCAAAAAGGGTCACGATTCTTTTTAAAACAGCACTGTGACATCGGCTGAAAAAGAATGGAAGCATGCGAGAACAGCTGGATAGAGGGCCCCCTGCTGAAAAAAGGGCAGCCGTTGCCATCGCTCGACTTCACTTCCAGCAAGAGGGCGGACGATCGAAACGTGCATCGCGTGCCACAGATCGAGAGACCCCTTTTTGGACGACAGCTGGCTGTGCCTGCGTCAAAAAAGGGTCTCTATAGATCGGTGGCACGCGATGCACGTTTCGATCGTCCGCCTTCTTGCGGGTCGTTCAGCCGATCGATGGCCACGGCTGCCCTTTTTTTTCAGCTTTGGGAAAGGGTTGCGCCTCAAAGGGCTAAGAAATCACTCTGCTCAGTGAGTGTTTTAAGTGTCCTGCACAGTGGTGTACATACGCGGATGGAATTACCTATGCCACACACACACACACACACATGCAAAAAAAATGAAGAAAGAGGGTGGGGAAAGTCGCGGAAATAATTGACAAGAGTAAACAAAAACCTGGGTTTTTCTTTACAAGGAAAAAGAAAACGAATTTAAATGTAAAGGGAAAAAAAATATCTTATTTTAAGAAAAGATAATGGTTAAAAAGATATCCGCTAAACGCGATTTTTTCGTCGAGATGAGAGAGTGAAAACTATACACTTAAGCAAAAGAAACGATTCTTCATCCTCAAAGTCAGAAAAGAATAAAATTCTCATTAAAAAAAAATACGTACATATCTTCAAATTTTGAATTCAGCAGATTTAAATTAAAAAAAAATGTATTGAAATATAAAATTCATTTCATCGTGAAAATCTATGAGGAAATCTTGTTTTTTCAATCTCAGATGACTTCACTTTTTATAAGAAACACTTCTTCAAATAGGACTATAAAAGTCATTCTTTTTAGAAGTTTTTCGCAGAATAGGAATCAGAAATGAAACGGGTTATTTCGTGAGGAATGAACGAATATACAGGGAATAAACAAAATATTTCAGTACATTTTCTCGCGAAGTTTCAATTTACATTTGAAATTGGGTTAAATGTTTCCATTGCAGTCATTATACGACGGTCAAACACTCATTTCTTACCCATATCTCATTTTTCTTGTTGTGTAACAAGGCATTTACAAACAAAACACTTGTAGTATAACCCTAGTTATGTAGTAATGCAGAAAGTTTGAACCCTTTGAGGTGCAACCCTTTCCTAATGCTGAAAAAAGGGCAGCCGTTGCCAAGTCGAGCGATTGCAACGGCTGCCCTTTTTTCAGCATTGGGCAATCTTTCCAGCTGTTCTCGCGTTCTTCCATTTTTCAGCAGATGTCTTCCCATTATTGTTCTTCCATTTTTCAGCAGCTGTTCAAAAGAATCGTGACCATTTTTTTACGGGAAAGGAACGTGCTCAAAAGTAAAGGATTCTCGTGGAGCTATGTCACTCGCGACTATTTTTATAGAAATCCAATCTATTCTTCTTGACTGGCAACAGTCAAAACGTCAGAGTTTGGTGTCCTGACGGCGAGAACACCGCGCGTTAAAGGGTTCAATGTCATCTCAGATAGGGAATTTGAGGTTGAATTTTCTAAGCCGTGAAGGATGTGTAACTGGTTTTCTCATTAGTACAGTGTTTCTCAACCTGTGGGGTGGGACCCCCAAGGGGGGCGCAGAACGTTTGCAGGGGAGGGGGTGCGCGAGAAAAACTAAAGAGCAAGGAGTGATGCATGTTTAAAAAAAACATCTGATTTATTCTCATTTTGACTCAAAAATCTATCCATTTTCGCTTCAATGTTCATTAACACTTTACTGATAACACTATTTTATAGGAAATTCGACTCCATTGTTAAAGATTAAAAAACTGAATGTATGCTAAAAACATGTGAGAGGGGGGGGGCGCCACCGTAAGTGAGCCTTTGTTGGGGGGCGCAACGTTCAAAAGTTTGAGAACCGCTGTATTAGTATTTAAACGGATCGTGCGACTTTATTTCAAAAAATGGTTCATTGTGAAATTTCTACATAGAAGTAAATTAAAAATATCCAAATGCATTATAAAGGAGTATGGGAAATACTTTATTTTTTGCATAGTTTGTAAATAACTGTTCAATAATGCTTCACAGTAAAATCCTTTTATCGTGTCTTAACTCATTATTCATTATAGTGCAATGTATGTACAAAAGAAAACTATTGGAAAGAATTTTATAATCTATGCGTTCGGTGTGATTTCTTTTCCTTGTTCCATTAGGGAAAGCAATGACGGAGAAAAGCTCATACTATAAAGTTATAAAGGAAGCATGGCAGAAGCTGGTTTGGATCCCGTGAATTCCCCGTGGTAAGTGAAGGCGTTATCCAACTGGGCAAAATGTACCCATTTGCCCGGCCTTCCATGGCCGAGGTGTAGCGTACGCGATATCGTGTCACCGCACTACTCCCCCCCCCCTTCCAGGGAGTCAGTCGGAGGCTGATGAACAATGCTCCAAACTTAATGGAATAGGCCACGCGTTGTGAGCTTTGAGAGGCTGCTGTCACGTGTTGTGGACTTTGATCTGTCACTGAAGGCGAGAAGGAGATTGTCCGGGTCAGCAATGAAAAGGGTCCCCAATAATGGGGACGGTAAAAAAAAAATAAACTATTGTCTTCAATCCTTTTAAGAGTCTATGGGGTAGCTGAACGCGTTATCCGACCGTGCAAAACGTAGCCACGGTTGGCAAAAGGTTTGCCCGGCCTTCCATTTCCGAGGTGTAGTGTGCGTGGAGGCGATCTCGCGCAAGTCAGGTATGCATGCTCTGAAAAGCCACGGCCCAATAATGTGTCCGAGGAATTTTCGTTAAACTTAGCAAAATGCAAATGCTCATAATCAATATGCTTAATTTTTAGAGGTTTACTCGAAAATAAAGCTTCAACTCACGGCTTTTACTATTGAATCCCGAGTGGTGGGAAAAACTACTTTTTTTTTTTTTTTTTTTTTGTAGCGAACTACAAGTACTTTTCAAAAAATGAAGTTAACTACAACTGCAACTACTTTTTGACAAATGGAGTGAGCTACACTACTTTTGAAATGGAGTCAGTACGTCGCTACTTTTAGGAGACGCATTGTGCTAAAAGATTCAGTTTGCATGACATTCATATTGAAGGATAGTGATATCCTAATGAGAGAAAACTAATAAATGCTCTAATAAACAACTACCAGGGGAGTACTGGAGGGGGCGGCAGTCCCCCTCCGAAACTGTAAAGCAATTATTAAAAGGTGCTATTTGAAGTTAAAACTTTAGATCGTGAAATATCTTAGTAAAGGACAACATTCCCTTATTTCACTCTAAGTAAATGTTTTCAAAGGATAATATCTAGAGTGTGCTTTTTTCGGGCCCTCTTTTATCCGTGAAACCAAAAATGTGGCTCTCTTCCCCTGAGGCCTAACTAGGATTTTCTGCACCCGGGGACTACTGAAGATTTTGCACACCCCCTCCCATTTGTGAAAATCCAATTAGGTAGCTGTCTTATACCATTGGGCGCCCCTTGGCCGATGCTGCGCCCGGGTTCAGTTGCCCCTCCTTGCTCCCCCGTAGCCAGAGGCTGCCCGACACGGTAACAATGGTATCGGAGCGCCCTATTTTCCAGCGCCCGTTTCCACAACGCGCTGCAAACTACTGATTTTTCGTAGCGAACTGCATACTACGTCACTTTTTTAAAAAAGTAGCGCGCTACACTATAAACAGTAAAAAAACGTAGCGAGTACTGAAGTTTCGCTACTTCCCAGCCCTGTTCATTCCCAATTTTAAGTGTTCCCCTTGTCAATTTCTGTACTTAGAACTCATTATTGGAGGAGAAAGCTATTTTAAAAACATAACAGTGGACATTTTGAAGACTTTTTACTGGCAGTATTTGCATTCTAAGGCACAAATATAACATAGAAATAACTTTTTTTTTTTTAACGTAGTATAAACAAAAACAGGGAGAGATCATCCCAGTATACAGGAGCGATTTCTTATAATTATTAGTTTGAAACGTGTTTTGTTTTTCGGGAAAGTATTTTTTGAATATATATATTGTAAAAGGATGCTTGGAAATGATTTCGCTTTGATCTAGGTTTTCCAAAAAATCAAGAAAAAATAAAAAAGTAACGATAACTCGCTCAAAAATAACAATCCATTCGAAATTGGAATCGGCTGTCCAATGAATGTTGCTGAGTCAATCTGCTACATGCAAATCGGTGGCCTTTCAACTAATAGTGCTCCAACTGTTGACTGACTCGGAACTCGTTTTTCCGTTAAACGACCCAAACGCACGTGTGCATTGAACAGAACAGTGGGTTTACTGTGCAACCCATGCCAAAGCCGTCGTAAAATGTCACTTGGAGTCGCATCCACTGTCGTGATGCCACTTACAGCACCCTCTTTTGATATATTTTGGAACTTTTTTTTTATTATGCCAAATCGTTTCACCCTTCTTCCAGTCTATTCATTTCAAATTCGCAGTCATTCTGACCTATATTTTGCTGCCTTTTGAAAGTGGGACTTTTAATGATGGACACCCATGTGTGTGAATGAACACGATAGTTCCTAAAGGGTGCATTCGATCGAGCTCCAATTGAGTATACATATTAAAAACCATCCTCTCAGGACCTATACTGATTTGGGTGTGTAGAGTCAGGCGCGTAGCCAGGAAAATTTTTCGGGGGGGGGGGGGGAAATATGCGCCTGGAAAAAAATTTCGGGGGGGATATGAACTTATATGTGTATAAATAGACGGAATTTCATCACTAATCCAAACATTTCGGGGGGGGGGGATATATCCCGATATCCCCCCCTGGCTACGCCTCTGTGTAGAGTCATGATAGTTTTTTGACAGGGCTACAAAAAAGAATTCTTTAACAGGAGGGCTTAGGGGCGGAAATTCTTGGTATCTTAACCCTTTCATGGGCTATTTATTTATCTTTTGAATTTCTCATAGTTTTGGGGGTTTTATTATCCATTAAACGATAGCATTTAAGAAAACATATTTTATTGGCCCAATTTTATGTTTACATTTTAATTCGGGGGATAAAAAGTATCTCTAGCAGTTTTTTTTACTTCAGGCGGTTCATGAATCAGTCCATGCATACCTATCCATACTTCCATTCTTTTCATGTTAGGGTGCTCTAGAAGGGTTGAGCAGTACAAACAGAACATCAAAACTGAATGCCTATGAAAGAGCCTCGTGTCTAATGAATGCTTTTGAATTTTCAAAAGAAATAGCCTGAATCGCTTGAACAAACATGGCTGCTCCTAAAAACGGGCAGAACTCAATAGATGTGTGAATGCGTTTTTCCATGGTTGTTTAAAAGCAAGGCCAATACATTTAAATGGGTATTCTGCTTACCACAGGTATGTTTTGTAAGATTATGTAGGTGGGAAGTCCTCTTCCCAGAGCTTATGAAAGGGTTCAACGCGTTGTCTCCCCAAACTGAATGTACGCGAAGGGAGTGCGACTGCATTTGGCTTCTCATCTGGATGCAGTTACGAGCTACGTCACGAACGTCTATTTGGATGCTTCTTCGGGGAAAAAGGCGCTCCGAAGGTTTATTTCCGAAGGTTAACTGCCCGAACATATATATATGTATCAAGGTATACATTATTTATTTTTTTTCCAGTCTCAAAAAGGATGCCTCTAAAATAACGCCATTGCGAGCGGGACTGCGTGAATCATGGAGGTCTTTGCGCAAAATCCTTTAACCCTTGAACGCGCAGTGTTAAAGGTTGCCGAGTTGGGTGTTCGCTCCGGGAACACCCAACTCGGACGTTTGGACGGTGGCCCGTCACGAGGAATCGATTGGATGTCTATCCAAAGAGTGGCGGGTGACCGAGCTCCACGAGAATCCTTTACTTTTGAGCACGTACTTTCTCGTCAAAAAAGGGCCACGATTCTTTCGAACGGCACTGGCATCGGCTGAAAAAATGGAAGCATGCGAGAACAGCTGAACAGAGGGCCCATGCCGAAAAAAGCGCAGCCGTGGCCCTCGCTCGACGAAACGACCCGCAAGAAGGCGGACGATCGAAACGTTCATCGCGTGCCGCCGATCGAGAGACCCTTTTTGGATGCAGCTGGCTGTGGCCGCACAGCCAGCGGTCGTCCAAAAAAGGTCTCTCGATCGGCGGCACGCGATGCACGTTTCGATCGTCCGCCCTCTTGCGGGTCGTTCAATCGAGCGAGGGCCACGGCTGCCCTTTCTTCAGCATTGGGAGAGGAAAAGTTCTTCCAAGCTTTCAGATAGGGCAATTTTTTTTTACTATGTTGGTTGTATACATATTAAAATACGAAATTTAATTTTCATACGGTCCCTCCTTTCCCACGCTTTATATTGAGAAGAAGGTTGCTCTTTGCTTAGTCAAATGAATCCAACAAATCCCGTGTCTCTACGTGGAATCGTTTCCGAGATATATGAATTTGAAAATTTTGGCATGGGTCGCCAAGCTACAAGGGGGTGTCTCCAAAGTGAGAAAAATATTACTACTTTTCAGCTGTCGTTCATGTAGGTTAATATTGACTGAATAGGCACAATGGACCCCTGAAATCTTATTTGGCTAGAATTTTCCTGTAAAGCGTGTTTGGCCGTTTCGGGTGAAAGGGACCCCATCCTAGTAACCTGCGCCATTATTGGGCCATTCTCTTTTACAGTTTAAAAATCCTTCTCTAGAAGCGTGATATCATGAGTGGATGCCCCCCCCTAAAAGACTACAACGATTTCGCTCCTTTCATAAGCAGTATCGATCCTTTTAGGTAAAGCTGTACCTGTTCATTCCGCATGTTTGAATGCATTGAATTGCTTTTCAAAACAATGGGATCTTTATTTAGGATTGATCAACCCATAGTGGGTCCCCACAAGTCAAGATTATTTCGCCTGAAAACGAACGCCTACACAGTGGGTAAAGGGGTGCAAGCAGGGGCGTGGCCAAGAGGAGGGGTTATGGGGGTCATAACCCCCCCATGGGGAATTTTTTGCCATACAAAATGTATATTCTTCACTACATTATCACACACACGTATACATATATATGAGTTTCAGTGGTCGTAATCCTCCCCCCATGAAAAATTTTTGGCTACGCCCCTGGGTGCAAGTCATCCGTTTCAAAATGAATTTTCTCCCTAACTACACTCATGTCCATAAATTAAGGATAATGAAGTTCAGGCAAAGAAAGAGAAAGAAGCAAAACAAATTTGACTTATTTGTAAAGTCTATTTATTAAACCAAAAGTAAAGAGCAAAAAAGATGCTATATGTTTGACATAATTAATAAAAATTGCAAGTTTTACTCCCTTGACCCAATTTCAAGAAAGAACCTATTTACAAAAAACAGTATAACATGGTTAGTAGGATGGTTAATACGGAGTATGTCTCCCGGACGATGCAATACAGGCCTGACAACGCCTAGGCATGCTGAGTATCAAATGATCCATCTGATCTTGGGGAATATTACATCACTCATCAAGCAATGCACTCCGAAGTTCCGGTAGACAGGTGGGAGGGGGTTGACGGGCTGCAATTCTTCGACCAAGCATATCCCACACATGCTCTATTGGATTCAAGTCCGGTGAGTATGCTGGCCAATGCATACGGGTGATATCCTCCGATTGAAGGCATTCGTCTACAATGTTTGCACGGTGAGGACGGGCGTTGTCATCCATAAACACAAATTCAGCACCCATGGCGCCCCGAAACAAACGTACATGTTGTTCCAGAATGACGTCCCGATAGATGTGGCCTGTCATCGTTACACTCTGAACATGCAGGTCAGTTCTGGAACCAAGAATAATTCCTCCCCAAACAAGCCATCCTGCACCACCGTAACGGTGTCTTTCAATGATATTCTCTTGGTGGTAACGGGTACCTGGCGCTCTCCAGATGAATGTCCGGCGAGAATCAGACTCCAAACTAAACCTGGACTCGTCGGAAAACATCACACAAGACCACTGTTGCGGTGTCCACAATGCATGCTCTCCACAATGCTCTCTACTCCAGGTTAATCGCAGGCGACAGTGAGTTGCGGTAAGTGGAACACATCTGACAGGCCTACGAGCATATAGACCAATGTGCCCTAAGCGTCTGTACACGGTCTGCCTTGAAACTGTCGTACCGGTAGCTGAAGAGAGCTGACGAGACAGGTCTGATGCTGTACTCCGTCTGTTTCTTTTGGCAGTAACTGCCAAATAGCGGTCCTCATTCGGCGTTGTAACTCGGGGGCGACCTGTGCTGTAACGTCTACTCACATGACCATCCTCTTGGAATCGTTGCCAAAGCCTGGAGATGACACTCTGGGCGATTCCAAGTTCCTCGGATACTTCCAGCTGGGTACGTCCACATTCCAGTCGTCCGATAATTCTGCCACGTAAAACATCATCCAAATGCCTCCTTTGTGCCATAACTATGCGGTTTTTGCACTGAAAGGCTTTCACAGAGCTTGTGAACCATTTTACTTCTTTGCCACCCTTCCTTATATACCCCTCTCTTACACTCTCGTCATTGTGACGTACCATCCACGCCATCTGGTGGTTTCCTGTAATTTGCATATTCTTCTTCAAGATGTGTGTGATCATTCCACAGGTGAAATTTTTATTTTAGAGATCAATTTCTGTGTGATTCTGAATTATCCTTAATTTATGGACATGAGTGTATTTCACTTGGAGACACGGGATTTGTTTTATCCATTTTCTGAGGCAAAGAGCCACATTCTTCTCAATAGAAAGGGTAGGAAAGGAGGGACCGTCTAAAAATTAAATTTCGTATTTTAATAGGTATACAACCCCCAGGTAAAAAAATGCCCTACTTGAAAGCTACTTTTAATGGGACGAACTTTTCTAATGGGAAGTATGTTTCGATCCCTTACGGTTTTGTAAGAAAAATACCGAATTATACAGAGTGTCCTAAAAAAGGAGTCACACGCTTGAATTCCTTATCTATTAGAGGAAAGTGGGCAGTGTCCATGGATAAAATGGTCAAAATAAGGTCAGAAAAAATGCCTCTCTTTTATGTTCAAACAAGGACGCTTTTTAAATGTGTATAGGACCCCACTAAAAAAAAATCCCAATCATTAAAATGCGCTCTATACACTCTCGAGGTGACGTACGAAATTTGGGATGGATATCCTAAAATGGGTCAGAGGTATAAAGATAAATCGATACTGACTTCTATCCCTTTTCCCCCCCGCTCTCGAAGGGAAAAAAAAATCACGTCCAATGCTCGCATTTTAGGCATCGTATAGAAATAGCTTTCCCACTAGCCCTGAACGTTTGCTTTCGAATTCATGCTTAGCACTGGATGCACACAACTCTGAATTCAGGGTTGCTCAAAAAATAATGTTGCCATTTTTAAAAACTAAAATGATTTCTATAAGCTCTTACATTTGTTTTAAATACATATTTTAGACAAAACCCACTTTTTATTGATAATGAGAGTTGATATTGATATTGAGAAAATGAGAGTGTTGCCCATTGGCTACGCTGTCAAGAATAGTCTGACAAGTTTGCGGAAAAAAACAGTCAGCCAGGCCGCCAGTTTATTTCCTTATGTTTTACAGAAGTCTTTCGTAATATTTGACAGATTCCCAGTTCATTTTATAGAAGTCTTTCGTAATATTTTACAGATCCTCAGTTCATTTTATAGAAGTCTTTCGTAATATTTTAGAAATTCTCAGTTCATTTTATAGAACTCTTTCGTAATATTTTACAGATTCTCAGTTCATTTTACAGAAATTTCTCGCATACGGAGCAGACTTTTTTTTTTCTTTTTTTGACAGTGCACAGCATGCGCACTCTGTACATGTTTAAATCTATTAATTAAAACTAACACTCCTTTATTGATTCAATTTCTTATCGGCTGCTTTAAATCCTTTTACGCTAAAAAATACTCATTAAAGACAATAATTTGATATCTCCTCAATTCCCCTCATTGCTCAGGATTCGCTAGATTCTATTATACTCCATTTTTCACTAAAATCTTGTCTATTGGAGAATTCTGTCTCTCCCCCATGAAAGATATCCTATTACTATCACGTGACCAACGCTCTTCAACGAAAAACGGTACATAATCACCACAGACAACACAACGCAAGAAGCGGAAATCGTGCTTTGCGGCGAGCATCGAAGAGCAAACATGTCGTTATCAAAATCAAAATATGAATTAAAACGAGTTTCTAAAGAGGATACCCGATGATACTTTAGAATGAATGTATTCGCTGGTGATCATTTTATTTTATATCCGAATACCAAATGCATCTTTTTCATATTCAGAGTTGTGAAATAAATGCAACCTAAATGTGAAGAAGATGCTTTCGGTAAAAATTTTGTTTTAATGGACATAGTTTCTTACGATTGGATTATAAATATCTCGTCTCTGTTGTACAAATGAAGTTATGATATCTTCAGTCAAGTGAGTCAGTAGTATTTTACCTTTTTCATGTCAATAAATTGGGTTGCTGCTTTCATTCAATCTCACAGCTGGTTGAACCATGATTGCATGTGTGTATTCAGACTGTACTGTGAATTCGTTTTATAACGAGAGACTATAGTGAAATTATATTCTATTTATTAAAAAAAATAATTTTTTTATAGTGTATTAAGATATATGTAATGTATTTGCCTGGATTTAAAATTTATTTTCTCTGGCTTATAATCCTAGATGACAGCTCTGATCATAAAAAATGAAGAAAACGAATCATTCAATATATTAAACAAAAACAGCCAATTTTAATAAAACGCCCTTTTTATAGCTTAAAATAATTATCTTAATTGAGTACAGATATATTAATTAAAAAAGGACTGATTTTGTATAAACGCTCATTCTATAGCTTCAATAATAATCATAATTGAGTACAGTTATATGAATCAAAAACGGACCTGTTGTAGAATGCTCAAACATTGAGAATTTTTCGCTTCATTGATTTTTGTCGATGAATGGAGCCCATTTGACTCAATCGGGAGAATGGCTGTTTGAAGTCAAAAATTGAGTAAAAATATAAAAATAGACTCCGTTTGATTATTATTTTACTCGATAGATTTAAGCGTGGAGGGTTAAAACAAATGAGCAATCTATTCCACACATAAATGAAACAGTCGAATATTTTTAATGACCGCCTTCAGAGCCCACGTTTCTTTACGTAGTGTTTCGAAGAAAATTTAAACTAACTAAAGCAAATAAGGGAATGTCCTATACTCAGAAAAAAAAAGATAAGATAAATAAGCCCTAGCTTCGTCTCATTAGCCTTTAAAAGTAATATTTTAGGGGGAAAAAGCATGCATAAAAAAGGGTCAATGAAATATGCGGTTTAATTAATAAGTTTTTTTCTCATGGGAGAATCCCGCAAACGTGCCTATGTTTTTTACGGTGAATGTTGACATTTCAGAGTTGCCATTTCACTCCAGAGTCGAAGAATGAAAATTCGCTGAATAAAAAATCAGCAGCTGAAAGCTAATGACTCATAAAAAAAATTAACTTTTTCACGATGGCAATTTAAGAGGGGAGGGGATAAAATATAGCATTTTTTCCCCCTTGACGGTCCTATTATTTTCAAGAAAACGGTTCTAAAAGTGCTTATTTTTTGTTCCGGAAAATTGTATAAAAATAAGTGCACGCGCAATATATATTTTCATTTTAAGGTTTTGGACCCTTTTTTGAGCACGAAAGAAAAAAAAAAAAAAGATAAACTTCTAGGGAAAGGCAAGATTCAGGGATATTGTAACTCGATGCGTGTTTTGTAGTCCGCGGGGAATCACGAAAAATATAGGTTTTAAACACTCGAGGAGAATTTTATTCAGCTGACTTCCTAAAATAAATTAATATTCGTAAAGTTCTCTTGGAACATCAGTGAAAAAAAAAAAAAAAAAAAAAAAGAGCTAAGATGGCGCCATGCCTATCCCAAATACTCGTATTGGAGTACTGCTACCTTCTATTTAAAAATAAACTACCTCCAAAATAAGTTAAAAATAGTCCTGTATTGTTATAAGGTTGCGTGAAATAAGATATAAAAAATTTCATTACTTTAATGTCTACATACATATATTACGTCTGTAGTCAGTCCTTGTTGGGTCCATGACCAAAATCTCGAACTTGCCGAAATATCGCCCCATTGGGCACCCAAAATATTTTCGTATTTCGCATAACTCTAAAACTTTTAGCCATAGGATGTTGAAATTTTGCGTTTAGAACTATTGTCACACCGAACTGTGCATCTCTTTTTTGATTGAAATCGACTGGGTCATTTACTAGGAGACTTTTTTTCTTTGACACACTTCAAAGGCTCTATTTTCTCTTTAAAAATTGAAATGCTCTCCTATTTGTGGCACCTTAGAAACGGGACGTCCAGGCTCTCGCGGGACGGTTGGCAACCCTACAGAAGAACGGAAATCACAAATGCTTCCTTCCTGTCTCGGAAAGTGCCGAAAAAGGGACGACGTTACCTCTCCGTTTCCCTATTGAACTTCGTTCTTTTAAAACTCCATGGACCCTTCAATGCCCACCATGAGACATTTCTGAGCAAAAAGATATTTTTTTCGATGAAATAGTGTTCTTTTAAGTCCAATAATGTCACTATAATAAAGAGGTGTTTTATTTTTTAATACGTTTTTCCAATGACAGCACTTTGAATTTAAAATTCTTCTAAACATTGTCAATATTTTTTTTTAATTATTATTATTTTGTATCGAGTGAAAAACCCTCTATTTTCTTACCTATCAATTGCAGTTATGCGTTTTCCTTCTTATTCAACAGTATTAAAACAGTAGAAGAACTGGATTCTAAATCATGTTGCGAGCCATGGGCGCCGGCAGAATATTTCCCAGGGGGGGGGGGCAAAGACTACTTCAACGTATTCTTACCCTGTCGGAAAGAGCCAAAAAGCAAGGGACAACACTGCATACAAAAATCCAGGGGGGAGGGCATTGCCCCCCCTTGCCCTACGATGCCGGCGCCCATGTTGCGAGCAGAACAAAAGAGTCGAAACGTGTAGGTGGCTTCTGAAATAGTTTAATATTTTTCACGCTGGCATCGGTGGATCCAAACGGCTACCGTTAGGGATGCAAAGTACGGTGAATGGTTTTAGGACTTCCAAAGGACATTTCGAAACCTTTTTTCTGCGAAAGAGTTCACAGGACGGTAGCCTAGTGGCTACCCCGGGCATAAGAGTGTTAAAGATATGAAAGGAAGTAGCCAATCTTCAAAGAAAAGGACAGAAGAAGGCTGTCAAAAAAAGACTCACAAAGAAAATGTCTGACCCACCCAAAAGCCCGCGGGGAGGAAAGAAACTACGAAGTTGTTCGAGTCCCACTCTCGGAGAAGTCAAAAAGAATTCCATTTCCACACGAGCCAAGGAAAAATTCGATTTTGCACCAACCCAGAAGGGAAAATGGGATTTTCTGTTCAACGTCTCGGATCGTAAACTCAATGAAAGGCAGAAACCCAGTGCCATGTGAGAACCGTCCCATCTTTCCGGTTGAAATGGGACGATGACCCCTTTTTCTTCTTTTATCCAGCGAGTTAGATGGATTCGTCGTCGTTGTTTCGGATGCGAAGCGATGCCACACTCTAGGACGGCGATGGGCGGAAGGAGACGGTTTCCATTGGAATGAGCCCCAGGGGGTTCGGGGAATTCCTTTTTCACACTCGAACTATGTCACGCTCCAGTTCTATTATAAGCGCCGATCGATCGATCTTGACGACTGAAACGCAAAACGAACGTTCCAGCTTCTCCGAGCCCACGTTTAGACTCGACGGACACGATGGGACGCAGCGAAACCGCTTTCCCCGTTCGCCGCAAGCGATGCGTGCCAGTCCTTACTCAACATGACTTCCTTTGGCTATCCAGGGGTGTCATCCTTCCATTTTGGATGCCGATGACAGATACGGGTCTGCAGCTTCCAACGGTGACTGCATACCCCAATTTTGGGACCCCCCGTTTTCTCGGTGGCCTTTCGATATCGAAGCTCATTGAATCCTTTTACGTGCAGTGTTCCCGCTCTGGGAACACCCCACTCGGACGTTTGGACGGTGGCCAGTCATGATTGGATTTCTATTAAAAGAGTGGCGGGTGACCGAGCGCCACGAGAATCCTTTACTTTTGAGCCCGTCCTTTCCCGTCCAAAATGGGTCACGATTCTTTTGAAACAGCACCGACATCGGCTGGAAAAGGGAAGAGTGGGAGAACAGCTGGAGAGAGGGCCCCCTGCTGAAAAGCCAGCGGTCGTCCAAAATGGGGTCTCTCGATCGGTGGCACGCAATAAACGTTTCGATCGTCCGCCCTCCTGCGGGTCGTTCCGTCGAGCGATGGCCACTCCGACCTTTTTTTCGGCATTGGGAAAGGGTTGCGCCTCCAAGACGTATTCGCGTCCAAAAATAAAACGCACTCTGATTTGAAAAAGGTTCCATTTTTATGCAATAGAGAACTTCTAAATATACATACAGCTTTTTTCCTGTTGAATCTTTTCTAAGTAAAAATATCGAGAGAAACAAATAAGACGTTTTTAAAAACAGAAGCTTATCTCCTCTCTCAATTCAATTTGAAATGAAAACTTATCCATCCGGTAAAAGTATGGATGAGATTCCAGACGGGCGTGAAATCCAATTTCGATGAAAGTGAGCGCTCTCTACACGTCCTCCTTAGGAGTCTGAAATAAGACGTCGCTGCATCGTGTACACAGTATTCTCGCAATTTTGAAAACGTGAAATCGCTCTGGAGGCCAGTAGAATCGCTAGAATAGTTTGTTTGTCTTATTTCGATGCATCATTCCTTCCTTGGACGAAGTATATGGATTGAATCCAATTTATTATTTATTTTGAACCCTTTAACGCGCGGTGTCCTCGCCGTGAGGACACCCAATGCCGACGGTCGCCAGTCACGACGAATACATTGGATTTCTATCAAAAGAGTTTCTTGCGACCTAGCTCCACGAGAATTCTTTACATTTTAGCACGTCCTTTCCCGTCCAAAAAGGGTCACGACTCTTTTGAACAGCACTGACATCGGCTGAAAAAATGGAAGCATGCGAGAACAGCCAGACAGAGGGCCCAATGCTGAAAATAAGGGCAGCCGTAGCCATCGCTCGACTGAACGACCCGCAAGAGGGCGGACGATCGAAACGTTCATCGCGTGCCGCCGATCGAGAGACCCTTTTTTCACGTTGCTGTCTGTGCGGCACAGCCAGCTGCGTCAAAAAAGGGTCTCTCGTTCTGTGGCACACAATGAACGTTTCGATCGTCCGCCCTCTTGAGGGTCGTTAAGTCGAGCGATGGCAACGACTGCCCTTTATTCAGCATTGGGAAAGGGTTGCACCTCAAAGGGTTAAAACACCACTCATCCAGAAACTGTTATCCCCCCCCCCCGGCATTAAACTGCCTTTTGTTTCTGTAACGGAATGTCGCATCTGAACTTTTCTCCACTACAGACAATCTTACAAGTCTCGAAGGAACACTCCCAGAAAGGAAACATTCCATTTATATTCATGAATTTTCGTTCTTTTTGTTCTGCAAGAAAACAGAACTGAAGTACGAAAGCTGATTAAGTTCGAACTACTTAATACAGACAGAATAGGTAAACGACTGCGTAGACAGGCTGATGTGAATATTTTTAAAAACTATTTTAAGAACCAGGGTTGGACGGTATTTACCGTCTGATGGTATTTACCGGTTTTTACTATGGTTTTTACCGTCCTTGGAAAAACATGTTTTTACCAGGGTTTTTACAACCTTTGAGAAAAACTTAATAATTTGACTATTTTTTGTCACTTTTTTGAAGATTTATCTCTCCATCAATGGCTTAGAGGTTCTGCTATCGAAACTGGATGGTGGGAGGTGCCAGGTTCATACCCTGGTCGTGCCTGTTGATCTAGCTGTTCGGAGTTTTCCGTGGATTTTTTTTTTCAGAAATCACACATAAATACTGGCTAGGATCCCTTAGGAATAGGAAGGTATTCCCCAATAGGATTAGAATCCTAGTGCAGTCAATCGGCCTTAATCCACAAGCAACCAATGAAGATTTATCTGCGATTTTTTCATTTTCTCAGGGATAAAAGTTCAGGACATTTAATATCACTATTTCCATTTCTATATAACAATATTCACCTAATTCAGTGTCTGATTTGGTAAGTAAAAGAATGCTATACGAAAATAGTTCATTTTAAGGAATATAATAAACACAGAAAACTTTCATCCATGTTTTCATCTTACAAGAAATTCAAATTTATAGATAATGTACATTTATCATTATTAAACTTATTAAAACTATTATTATGAGAAGGCACATTACAATATTTATTACAATTATGTAATGCAGGCTAGTTTAATAATTTTTACTTAAAGGAAAATTGCAAATATACTTTTACTACACTTAACTCATCTTAATTAATTTAATGAAAACTAAATGCTTACAAATATTATTTGTTACATAATGTAGTTTGCACAATCACATAATGTAGTTTGCATCATCATGATGTCCTGATGATGATATATCCACATCAATTACATGAGAATACAGTTTTATAAATAGCATTAATATGCAATTTATGACTCGGGGAGTTTATTGTATCATTAGGTTTTTACCCCTTTTTCCCAGGTTTTTCCCGGTAAAAACCTAGTTTTTACCATGCCCTGGTAAAAACCAGTTTTTACCGGTAAAAAGCCAACCCTGTTAAGAACACATGCCTTATATCAGATGCTCTTATGAGAAATTTATGAATTCTGAAGCCTTTCAGGAGGAGAATTTATTGGATGGTAAAATTTCACTGTTCCTGAAAGAAGCTTTTAAGCCAAAGCATACTTCTGAGACACTCTTTTGTATAATTTAGAACGTTACCCTATAACTTTTAAACATGTTGCAGCCAATTTTTGTAACGAGAACACTCAACAAAAGGCGGTTTTTAAAACGATTCAAAACTTAATACTACAAGACCCTAAAAGGCACTTATCCAAAATACGATCGTTTCTTGTAGTACAAAAATGTCCATCCTTCATCAGTTGCGAAGAAAGTTCAACCCTTCACGGAAGCAGAAAGGCTACCTTCCTACCTTTCAATGATGCAAACTATCTTTCTATTGTGTGGATGGTGGAACATTTTTGCAATTGATAAAAGTTGTACCTTTTTGAACGATTGTATTCCAACGATGTTATGAACCGACGAAAAAAAGGAGGAGGTTCTCAAGTCGACGCGTATATATATATATATATATAATTTTATGTATGATCACGCATCAATTTTTACAGAATAGTCCGATTTGGATAATTCTTTTTTTATTGGATAGGGTATACCTCGAAGTGGGTCCCCTATAAATTTGGAAAAAAAAAACTTCCTACCCTAAGGGTGGGAAAATAGTGGTGATTCACTCGCAGATTTTAATGCTGAGTTGTGTGTTACAAAGTAGACCTCTCAGTCTGCATTTCTGCTAAAGCTCGTGGATCGTGAGCGACGAGAGGAGAGCGCATTTTTTAGAATGTTAATGTTTATCACTGGAGATTTATAGCCACAAAAAATTATAAAATAAAAAAAATTTTAACAAAAAAATTAAACTGCCAAAATATAATAAACCTTTTTAATGAACCTTAATCACTAAGTTCTTAAACTAATGTAAGTATACCTAAGTCATTTTGAGTGGCTGCCAAACAACCCATGAACCAAGATCACTCAATTACCTTAAATTTAAAGAAATAACCCAATCAAATGGACATTGCAACGTGAAATCTCCGGCGATAAACATTAACATTCCAAAAAAATGAGCTCTCCTCACGTCTCACAGGATCAAGGAGCTTTCGCAGAAATGCAGAGAGGTCTACTTTGTAATACACAACTCAGCCTTAAAATCTGTGTGTGAACAATAAATGACCCCTATTAACAATGGAGACTTAGGCAATGGAGTGATCTTGGTTCATGGATTGTTTGGCGCCGACTCAAAATGACTTAGGTATACTTACATTAGTTTAAGAACTTATTTATTAAGGTTAAATAAAAAAGGTTTATTATTTTTTGCTTTTGAGTTTTTCGGCGGTTAAATTTTTTTGTAAAAATTTTTATTTTACAAAGCTTTTAGTAAATAGTTGCCTTCATTTCAAATGATACTTGTTATACTAATTGGACATTTAAGTAAGTTTTACACGAATAAATATTCATTCATTTTTCGAAATTGACATGACATGTATAAAATCTTGAATTTGTTTACATGTATCCTACTCATTCCCAGAACATAGACTGTGACACCATTAGTTTTATACAAAGTGCGGAAAATGTTGGCCATTTATGTTACAATGTATGACAATAGAAGAAATTTCATAAGACTTCACCGTTCAATTTTTTTTCCTGCTTTTATACATAGTCAATGTTTTGATTGGTGTTGATAAATGATTTTTAAGCTATTTTAAACTTTGAAATCGGAGCACATTTTAAGAAACGCTGATCTACGCAAACGAAATAGATTTTCTTCTTTTTTCAATTTATAAATAGAGCGATCAGCGTTGCCTTACGCTGAGGCCTGTATTATGGATTGATGCAATATAGGGGATCTATACCAATTATGTTTCATCAATTATTCATTTCGAATAATTACATTGCTTCCCCACTTGGCATTACGAGACTAAAGTTGGGAAGCAACGGTAGACGCATAAGAGGGCTATCTTAATTTCAACATCCAAATTCTTAATATTTTTATGTGATCAAGAGGCAGGAATTGTTTCAGTGTTCATTCCATTCATTTATTTAGACTTTAATTTATCTTGGGATAGATTTTCCCTTTTCTGCTTTTTATCTATAGCATACAGAATTGACGTATGCAGTTTGTAGGGCCTGTGAGTGTCATCAGAGTCCGATTGTCATAAGGGTAAGAGGAGCAACAGCCCAGGGCTCCTTAAAAGCAGGGGGTGGCCCCTAAATCTCACAGCTTTTTACATTATAAATTCGTTATATATAAGTAATATCAAATGTTTCTATCACTTTATTTACTGAATTATACAGAATATAATAGAACTTATACTAAATATTTCTAATACAGAGCACCTCCCATTTTAAATAGTACAAATATTTAGTACAATATTAAAGTACAATAATGGATAAAACACTCTAGAACTCATGGAATAATAAGCAGATCCGGGGCCCTTGCTAAAGGGGGATAGGGGGGATTCCCTCCTTAACACTCAAAATTGTATTAAACTTGGCAAAATTAGATACATATACAGTAGAACCCCGATCTATCGTTCCCTCATTCATCGTTTTCCCGTATTGATCGTTTTATTTCGATGGTCCCTGCACAAATTGTATTTGATTAACGTTGAAGAAACTCGCATGAATCGTTCGCCAGAAAGTGTCTTTCCCGTGTTCATCGTTGTAAAATTTTTCTCCTGACCAAAATGAAATGAAACGTTAAATGGATCCATATGGGATGCAAACTTAATTTCCTTCTTGGTATGATTTCTTGGTTTATGGATGATCAGATGAACACTCGTTGCGAGTTGAAGAGGATGTGTATAGCGTGAAATTGAATGATTACATTTCAATGAATCGGGACTCGGCATCTTAAACATGGAAGAAACCTGTGATGATGCAAAGATTGAATTAATGGCAAAGCACAAGATAACGTCAATCCAGATGAGGCTGAGCCTACACTAGTACGAAGCAATAATGGTATTTAAAACATTTTTATGTAAACATAAAATCACATAATGTTTTATTTAATATTTAAGTGAAAATTTACTGTTTCACTGACGAAAAACTCAATATAAAATTACTGATTTTTTAAAATAAGTATCACTTAATTTACATCTTCTATTTATTTGTTTTACGATTTTGTTACATATTAATGTTTGTTAGTATACAGTCATAGCGACTATGCATTGAGATTGCTTTCTTCGTATTTTGAATTGAACCCACATTTTGCGTTTTCCCGCATTCATCGCTTTTTCCTACGTACCCCATGAAAAACAATAAATCGAGGTTCTACTGTAGTAGGCAAACTCGGTAAACATTTTTTAACGAAAACTATAACTTACTTTCTATTTCTGGTACACTTGTCAAATTACGTAAACACAGTTGGCAAAAGTAAAAAAGTTGGTAAAAAACAATATTTGACTTGGCAGTTTATCGACATTCCCCCCTCCCCCCTAAAAGAAGTCTCAGCAATGGCTCTGAGCAGATCCCACGTACAACTACTCGTATTTTTCTGAAAGAGTTTCAAAGTGTTTCCGAAAATTTACTTTCATTTATATGTTAATTACAAAATAGCCATTAGTTAAAGTTTCCTTCCTATATTTGATAAAGGATATTTTCTGTTTTATAAAAAGCATACTTGGAAACAATATTCGACACTCGATGTGCCGTGGCTGCCTGTGTAATAACAGACAACTTCTAAAGTCATACGCCTGCTAGTGTTTTATCAACGCCCTCTAGAGAGGAAAGCCGCTGCTCTCTCTCGCGGCGCGGGAGAGAGCAGAAACCCAATGGAAACGCTTTGCTTTACCTACTCGGTGAGACGTCACAAGTAAGCGCCGCGGCTTTCCTCTCTAGGGGGCGTTGGTTTTACACTGTTGATTTATAAACAGTTAACGTAAAGATTTCGTAGGTATGTCTTGAATTTGATAAATGATTTTTGTTTGAATTTATGCGTGCATATTAAATGCATTATATGCTTAGTTTTCCTGTAAAATCCTATGTACCGACATTAATTCATGTACTCAAAATAAATGATTCAATAAATATTATCACGCTATAAGTGTTTAATAACATTTTAAAGAATTATTTAGAACTGAAGACCTTAATTTTTATTATTATCACTTTGACTGAATTACAGTAAATTGTACTTAAAACAAATAATATATCTTTTGCGCTTTAAAACATTCACAACAGTAAAAAAAAATTATCTAGAATTTGCTTTGTGGTTTAATATTAAGTTTTTAGCTATACCACCTTATTAATTTTTCATTGAAACAAAATGGTCCAAAGAAAATCTTTAGCAATTGTTCTTGAATATACGCATTAGTTTTTTCTGTCATTGAAGTAGTAGTTTGTCTTAGCTTAAAAGAATTTAGCATTTTATAAATATAGATTACACGTAAATGAAGTTTACAAAGTTCAACATTTACTTTCTTACCGTTACAAAGACGACTGCCCTTTTTCTAGCATTGGGAAAGGGTTGCGCCTCAAAGGGTTAAAGTGACCGTCCAATTGGACTGGTTCCAGCTAGTTACTAATTATTACTGACTAACGAGTGCCACTTAATCAGAAGCCCGTGGGAAATGCTAGTAATCATTTCCCAGAGTCAGAGCAGTGCTTTGGAATCATGTGAAGTAGATTTGGATGTTAGATATCGCAGAAGCACCAACACACACACAAATAATCCAGGTTTGAAGTAGAGGTGCAACGAATAGTGATTTGACTGCCATTACTAAAACTATCCGAGACAGAAACGGATATCAATACGACATCTAACCTCTAAAGCCCCTATCACCCTTTCTCGATCTTCCATTCAAGCAACACTTTCGTTCGACTGATTACCAGAACAGTTGGATGAATAAGTAGCCTTGTGCAATATGCATGTTCAACATCCGCTCCGAGGTAAATGGACCATTTCATTAAACTTCTCCAACAGTCCCGTCGCAGGCAAGCCAATGGAGAGGCTACAGTGACATCGCAGATTGGTTCATTTCCTTTTCCAGTCAAACCAGTCGAGTGAAATAGTCGAACAAGTTGAACGAAATACTGGATTAAACTGAAGATTGGACGTAGGAGAAGGTATGATACGGGCCTAAAGTAGCTATCCAGTGGTAGTTCAAAATCCCTTAGAAAAACCTAAGTTTACAGCTTCATTCTGCGAGGAAGCAACATACCCTCAAACAATGTTCTAATAATGGTGGTGTAGTGGCTAAAGAACCATTCTATCACGCCTTGGGTCCGGGTTTCATTTCCGGCTCGGGGTTGACTCGCCCGTCTCTTCATAGTTGTAACTTCATAGTCATAATGTGGGTCGCCCATTGGGTGCCCCCGTAAGAGAGTGGCTAATGATTTGGGCCTGCATGAGTGGCTAAGTGCTTGATGAGCGAGCGCCCGCCCATTAGACGAAATAAATAAATAAAATATAAATAACAATGTTCTAATAGCAAATTTAAAATGACGCGAAACCAAATGTGACAAAAACAAGAAAATATTCTGATTCCTCTAAACATTTTCAATCACTGAACTTATGGATGCGTTTGAGGAACCAGCTCTTAAAGCAATTCTTTCCTTTCTGCACAAAGGTATCAACAACTCTCTAACAGACAGATAATGGCTGCATTCGTTGACGACAAACTCTTTGCACGAGTTTTCGTAAGAAAACTGGAAAGGGTGTGTTGAGTGCTGTCAGTGGTTATCCGTTTCCTTTGACTTTACGAACAACTTCAGTTTATTGAGTTTCGTCGCCTAGGAGACGTGTTTGTTTACAATTCCCAAATGCGTTCATTTTGCTGAGGAGAGTTTTTAGTACATACGCAATATAAAATCAACAGGATCTTTAAAAGAAAGAGTGGCCATCATTGAAATGCACAAATCAAAATTTAGAAATTTCAAATTCATTTTTTCAAAAGTATTTAGCAAGAGAAATTCAAATTTCGCTCATAAAGGATTAAATCAACTTCAGTCTCAACACTAAAACATGCATTTTTGAATTGACTAAAATGAAAAATACAAGAAATTCATTACCTTAGAAAAATTATGTACCGTGGTAGTATTTTCTAACGTGCGCATGAGTTTCCTCCTCGAAAAAAGAATATTTGCAGCTTTAGAAAACGTAAAATACTTTTCACAAGGACATACTTTTCCATAACAACGGACGCCATTTGAAAACAACAACAACGTGCAGCAAGTGTATCTTCTAAACAACTGACGAAAACCTTAGCAGAGATCGGTTTATTTCGTTTGAAACGAATCGCATTCAATTTTGTATACGAACGCTCTATTTTAAAAACTGTATGCACTCAGTTTCCTTTACGAACGTCTTAGATGGAAACTCATTCCACGAGTGTAACTCGTTTGGCGTTTACGAATGCAGCCAATGAACCAAAATTAATATTTTTGAGCCATCCAGTTTCGGTTCCAGTAACAATGAAGCTGCATATCAGGAGCTTATTTCCCTTTCCATCAGCAAAGTGTCACCTCATTATCGAACACATGTTCGCTACCCCCGCTATGATTTCATTAGCTCCCGAGAAATTTCAGAGTTCGAATATAGGACAGCAAAAAGGGGGAGACTAGAATGGGGGAATGGAACACAGAGATTTGAATATGCCAAGAGACTCGATCGATCGGCAAGAATTTAAATTGAATTCCGAAGACTCATTGATTTCGCAAGTTGACTCACTCCCCTCCATTATGGAAGGCAATTGTGCCCTCGGTGGGTAAAACCTCCCCAGCTATTGTCTGCGATTTACATCGCTGTCATTCATTTTGAGATGACATTGAGAAAGTTCGTACCTTTTAAACAAACTGAAGAGATATTTTGGAGAGTTCTTGGAATATTCTACGCAGGTTGTCCGAAATGAAACGACCCTATTTTAAAGTTGTCTACAGACGAAACTGTATTCGAGGAAGTTATGCAGTTTTGTGTAGGACATAATGAAGGCATGAGAATTTGTATGAGCGATTAAGAAACTCAGATCAAATGTTCGCCGCCAGGGGGCGCTTTTAAACAAATGACACAATTAACATTCATTTGTGATAGTTTACAAAAATTATGAAAGCAAAACATGTTCAACAGAACGGCCATCCTTGTCCACTACCGTCTGAAATCGTATAAGAGAACCTGTTCCACAGCTGACAGCAGAGTGTTCGGGAGAAATGTTTCGAACACAACACATCCTTTAACCCTTTGAGGCGCAACCCTTTCCCAATGCTGAAAGAAAGGGCAGCTGTTGACATCGCTCGACTGCGCACAGCCAGCTGCGTCAAAAAAAGGGTCTCTCGATCTGTGGCACGCGATGAACGGTTTCGATCGTCCGCCCTCTTGCTGGAAGTGAAGTCGAGCGATGGCAACGGCTGCCCTTTTTTCAGCATTGGGAAAGGGTTGCGCCTCAAAGGGTTAAAAAGTTATCTATCCAAAGCACACCCCTGTAGGCAGACGCGGCCCTCGCTTAGGTTTGCCATAACACAAAACACCTGTTCTTCCATACACTAAGTTCTCACCCCCCCACATGCATCCTGCTGTGATTGGCTGGATTCGAGCCAACAAAGTCAACTTGTTAATACAGTGATATAAATGATGCAAAGGTTTTGGTGAAGGCAAATTTGAATCATAAGAGCATCTGGTGCCTAAAAGCTAAAATCAATTTTTGAAATGCCCTATAACAAATATAAACAGTCAGTTAATTAACTTAGAGAACAATACAGTGTTTTGAAACATCTAGCATTGGTAAGTTGAAACGAAAGCCATGTGCATCGATGAGTTATTGTAAAAGTTAATCTACGGTTAGCAACAACCAGTACAAGGTCAAAACGATGCATGTGCGCATGCGTGACTAAAAGTTTTTAAGATTCGCAAAATCTTTCAAAATTCGCACGGGGGTGAGGCTGAGTTCTAAAATACGAAGTGTCTAACACCGGTCACCACCAACAGCAACAACAAAAAAAAAAAAATTGGTGGGGGGGGGGGGGTCTGTTGTCATGTTTTAATTCTGATTCTAGACATTGAAAAACACTTCCATTTTCATTTTTAGTTCTTAAAGTTTGCTTTTAGTCTGATGGACGTCGATCAGTCTATTTTAATTTATTTCATAAATGAAAGAGGGCAGCCCTTGGATGAACCCGAAAGTAAACCGTATTATTATTTGTAACTCTGTAGTATTATTTGTAATATTATTATTTGTTTGTATTATGATTGGCTCCTACGAACCTAAAAGAAATACGAAAGATAGTCCCTTTTGGACATTCATTTCTTATTATTTTACATTTATAGGTTATTGTTGATCACACATCTTGAATAAAAAAAAACTTTAATATCCAGCAAAAACTTTTCTGATCTTAATTCAGAGTGGAATTATAATATATATATATATATATATATATATATATATATATAAATCAGTGATTTTTGCCAAAAAAATGAAAAATTATTTTCCTTAGTTTTGGCTTAGGAGAAACTAAAATTGAACATGTAGAAGCCAGACCCAAAAATCGTTTTCACCAGTGAATCGATGAAAACTGTAATAGTAGTCTATATCTATGGAGGTAACACAAATACGCGAGACAAATAAATTTATTTTAAGATTGACTGAAACGCAGTTTCACAGTGTGTGGATTTCATAAAACGGGCGACCTTCAGAACAGATGCTTTTTAGGGTGTCGAATCTTTTATAGTTGTCACGTTCGCAATCACTGGGGACCCATTTTCCGGAACAAAGAATCGGAAATTTTCTGACGTCTTTTCCCGTGCTCAGATTTAATATCAGATGTCTTAGATGCTCACGTTATTTTATTTTTAGGAATAAATATTGATTATAGTTAGGGTTTATTCTTAAATCATATCTTGAAATAAGACAAAATTTTATGAAATAGGGAACAGAATTTCGTACATTTTATTGTTAAGAACTTGTTTTTTTTTTGTTTTTTTCTTCAACGGGCGGCCACTGGCCGATCCAGCATTATCCACTACAATGGCCCGAAAGTATTGCGGCCATTGAAGGAGGGTGGCCCCAGTGGGGGATAACCAACGCCCCCTAGAGAGGAAAGCCGCGGCGCTTACTTGTGACGTCACACCAAGTAGGTAAAGCAAAACGTTTCCAATTGGGTTTCTCCTCTCTCCCGCGCCGCCGGAGCTTTGCTTTACCTACTCGGTGGGACGTCACAAGTAAGCGCCGCGGCTTTCCTCTCCAGGGGGCGTTGGGATAACCCCCGTGAAGGGACGGACACGTTAACATCCATGCCCAAGCCGGGATTCGAACGCGGACCCAAGGCGCGATAGAATGATTCTCGAGCCACTACACCACCTGTGCGGCTGCTGTTAAGAACTGCCGTATCTGTAAACATCTGAACGAAGGGATCATTTTACTTTAGTTTCATTTTTTAAATGTTTTTAATAGGTTTCAGTACGTCACTTTTGACAAAACGATTTCTTTTTCCTTCTGTATTGATTATTCTGAACACAGTCTTTGTACGATTTGCCGTGCAAATTCGTAGTCGTTGTACTGTTATCATTTTTTACTTAATTAGTATTACTAGTTGTCTGCCAGTGGTCGAAATTCGACCCTAAAGCGTTGCAGCGTCCAAGAACATCCTTGAAATGGCATGATAAAAATAATAAGTTTGTACCATGAAACACGATGTGCTCGTTCCTGATCAAGAACAGTTTAAAAGATAATAGCCGGGGATTTAATAAAATAAAATTTGTAATAAATGAGTTGTCACTTTTTCCAATTCTAACCCCCCGCTTATTTTAGAATCAAGTCTTACGACTCTTGATGAACGAAGCTCAACTTCTTTACGTTCAACTCGAGTGACTTTTCCGACATCAGACCACCTGTTTAAGACACACACTTTACAATCAAAAGAGGAACTCATTCTTTACACGCTTCTTTCAATTCATTCGCATGTTCTGGAAAAAAATGCTTTTGAAGGAGTGATTGGCTGCGGGAAAAATCCCTTCGCAATCCATCCATCAAAATATCCCGGCTTTTGAATAGAAAGTGAAAGTTAAAGTGAATCGTTTCTCCTTTACTTCCCGGTTTTCACAGAGTGGCTTCTTAAGGGATGCACCGACATCCCTCAATGGGCCGCTCCCAAAGCATTCTATTTTAGATGCAAGAAAGGCAAAGTAAAACCGCTTTCAAAATTTCATTTTTTCTTACTTATATATATATATATATATATATATATATATATATATATATATATATATATATATATATATATGTATATATACATGGCTCGCGCTAGACTTCAAAATCAGTCACGTTGACTCGCAGTCCATAAAAGTGAGAGTCCATTTTTGAAAATTTCAAATTCAAATTCAAAAAAACTAATTTTTATTAAAATCTAAGAAAGAGAAATAAAGACGTTCCTTTTTTATCGCACAATTATTAATTTTCACCCACATATTGATTTCTCCACAATGCACGATTCCTATAAACGAGATGACAGACATGAGTAGCATCACTGTCCGGCTGAAATTCTGCGAGTCCAATTGAACTCGCAGTTTCAAATAGTGAGAGTCCATTTTTTCAAAAAATATCAATTAATTTACGCGTAAAATGCGAAAATGCGAGTACGCGCGAGCCCTGAATATATATATATATATATATATATATATATATACTGTAAGTGCGCTTTTCCATAGGAAAAATTTAAAAACACTCGCGAAAGAATCGGAAAGGGTAGGATAGAGAGCGCCCTAAGAGTCTAAGGGCTCGGCCGCACAGCCGGCTGAGTCCGAAAATGTCTCGAGCTCTGAGGGGCCGGATGGGCTGTTTTTGCTAGAAATGAAGTCCCGTGTCCAATAACGTGAGATAGTCTACGGCATTGGGAGAAAGGGGAGTCCAAGGGCTAACTCGAGTTTCCAATATTTTTCTTGAATTCAATACGTGGTTTGAAATCCTGAAAATGTTACAGAAATACTTTTTCGAATGTTTGTTTCATATAAAAAAAAATAATAATTAAGTGATTTCATCGCCTCCTGGAAAATGGCAAACTATTAAAACAGACAAAAAGGGGTCCGTCATGTTACGTCTTCGTGAATTCGGTGGGTAAGATGACGAATAGATTGCCCCGTGTAGGGTACATTTTCAAAAAATGCAGTGGAACCATTGAATAGAGTTAGTTCATGAAAATGGCATAGGCAACACCCAAAAAAGGATGACCTATCACCAGGAGTGTAGCCAAGGGGGGAGGGAGTGGTTAGGGGGTACATAACCCCCCCATGAGGAATTATTTGCCCTACAAAATGTATATTCTTCACTCCGTTATCCCACACATGTATGCATATATGCGAGTTGCAGTAGTCGTAACCCCCCCCCCCATGAAAAATCTCTGGGTACGCCCCTGCATATCACCCATAATGAAACCAAACCTTAATCAAACACAATCATTAAGAATATACACAGATCATAAAGCTCATAAACAAAAATTGGACTTGAAGGGCTGATGTCTTTCGGTCCATTACAGGATCCCAGCCGGATCATGGACCTTGTGCCCAAGATTCATGCCTTTCTTCGTTGGCCATTTTTTTCCACCAAGAAGCGGGCACTTGCTCATCCAGCATTTGGCCATTACCGAGACCCGAAATACTGGCCATTTCAGGATGGGAGCACTCCATGAGCGGCTAGCGCATAGGTTCCCAACCTTTTTTGAACGGGCGCCCCCTTTTCTAGTGAATATTTCAATACCCCCCCTCCCACTCCAGAGAAATAAGAGCGTACATATTGCATGGTAAAAACAAGAACTAAATTTAAAAAAAATGACTAATAGATAAAAAAGTGTTGGAATTGGAACTCTACTGAATGTCTTCTTCATTTAAAAAAGAGGAATAAAAGTTATAGAGAGGTATATTAGAGAGGTATCTCTTTCTCTCAACAGCGAAGTCTCCAATCGAAATAGGTGAATTTTCGCACACGTGATAGAAATTATTTATCAGAGTAATTTTTAAGTCCTTTTTAGACTCTATTGGGTTCATCTTCCCACGCCCCCCCGTGCCCTATCAACGCCTCTCATTTTCTCTGGGTCTTTGACCGCCCCCCTGAAAGCCGCCAACGCACACAGGGGGGCGTTATCGCCCACGTTGGGAACCTATGGAGCGTTACCCCCCATGAAGGGACGGACAATTTAACATCCATACCCAAGCCGGGATTCGAACCAGGCGTGACAGAACGGTTCTCGAGCCACCGTACCCCGTGGGCGTCTTCGTTGGCCATCGAAGGAACGTCTCGTCCTCCAAAGGTGTGTTCAGACTACGTTCTTATTGGCGTTCGAGTTCTTATTGTAGCTATCGGTCTTAGTTGTGGCGTCCGTTAGGGACGGTAAAACCAGTTTCCAAATCCGTTCCTAATGTCTCTAGGATTCCCCCTCTTCTTTCGTTGATACGTTTTCAAGGTAGGGAAAGGAGGTCAACATCCATCATTCTTCCCGCATGCACCGTACTAATCCCTTTATCATTTCACCTAGAACCCCCCCCCCCCCAACCGATGCAAAACTTTCAAGTCCAGAGTGTGAACGCTCTGATTTTTGGTGCTTACAATTTTTGCGACATTAGCTACGAGAAGAACGGTAAAAACGCTAGTCTAAACGCACCTTTATACCACATCGTCCTTTACGATTTAAAGTTGTTAAACAGTATACCCAGTCTTCCATAAACTAGAAGGCACAGAATTTTTTAACATTCTGAAAGTTTTTTATTGGGTAGAACACATGAATGGGAGGTCATTCCTCACGTCGTGAAGTCCAAAATGCACGAGCCAATTTGCATTCGAGTCGCCACAATCAACAGAACAACCTCAAATGACGCGACGGATAGTGGACTTCGTAACGAAACGCCTACGAACTTCAGGATTGTCTTGAAAGGAGCTGCTGTTAGTGACTGCATTGGAGAAACATCCAGTTCGCCATCTCTGTGGATAAGACACTCGAAACGGCAGATGGCTCAAGTGGGAAGGTCCAGGGGTCTGTGGCAATGTCACGAGCTTTCAATCTAACGTCTGAAGTTTTCGTCGGTTTTCTGCAGATGTAGCGAGAGGACGCATTAGAACACTTTAAAAAAATCCTTCGAACCCCCCCTCCCCCTCCTTAGGCAGATAGCCCTTGCGTAGCTTTGCCATAACACAACAAAAATCCGGAGTGACTCCACTGGATGTTCCGAACACTTACGATTCATATCATGACCCAGCATTTCAATCCATTTGAATCGATGAATCCTTCAAACCTATAAACCCAATGGAAGCTCCATCGAATGCGCAAGTTTAAACGCTAGTGCACTTTCAAGAATGTCGTCTCATAGACCCTCCTGTCAAAGAAATCTGGGTCGTTGCCTTGTAGAAAAGCTATAAGTCCTCTACACACCCCAATCCATACCGGTCTTGCGACGGAGGTTTATAATATGTAGACCCCATGGGAGCTCCATCGAATGATCCGTTGAGGAGCTATCGTGTTCACTCACATACACATCCATAAATACATCTCGTCAAAATAGCATCCATGAATTGAGAAGACCCCCAAACGTGTCCCTAGACCCCAATCTCGAAGTCGAATTTTTTGAGGATAACACTACTTTCCTGACAGAGTACATGTTCGGAAAGTAAAAAGCATATCACATAGGGTGATAGGACAGGATCTCCTACCCTTGTTGTGTTTTCTTTTCTTTGTATCCTTTCTAATATATTCAGATTTCCTCTAACTTTATCAGTATTTAAAAATAACGTTTCATCTTACTTGATTTTTAAAAGAAATGTAAATAAGATAGCATCGGTTTTCTGTTCTTTTGCATTCGTGCATTTCAATCAATAAGAATAAAACTTAGCAAAAGGGATCGCTAGCCAAACAGAATAAAACAAAATTTAAAAGTTAAACCAGTATAACGTACGTCTAAAATTCGACTCCCTATCTTTTATTCTAACGTATATTTAAACGTATCGTTCGAAAGCAATTTAAATTCAATTCCACTTGAAAAGGGTGAGTAAAAGTGTTTTTCCGTTAAGGCGAATCCCTATTTTAAAAGATGACCCAAATTTTCGATTTCCCCGCAACGTTTTTATCTGAAAACAGGGAGCGGCATCTTCCGCGGAAGTAGATTATCTTTCGACTGTAATCATTTTTATACGCTACGTTACTCGAAAATGTAGAAAAACGCTTTAAGTGCACTCGGATGAAACCGCTTCGCGCTATGGATCAAAATGGAGGGAGTCAAAAATGGATCCTTCAACAGCTGAGGAGCGTAGAACAATTTCAGATGTTTGCCATGGAGGTGAAGGATTTTTCTATAAAATCCATCCAACTGTAAAAAAAAAAAAAAAAAAAAAATAAAAAATCCGCAGACTATTACTTAATTAAGTTAAAACCAATTATCATTCCTAAGTGAACCCTACGTAAACATTTACAATTCAGTAAAATGTCACGACGGCTACTACTTTTATGAATTTTTCGATTTTGAAATGTTTTTATGGGTATGGACAGCCGTCACGCACCTTTGAAAAGATAAAAGAAGGAGCATGCTGAGAGGTCCGAACGAATGTGCGAATATCGAATGGATCGAATGTCGAATCGAATGCATCATTTTTAGCGTTACAAGTGACATTCAATTCAAAATTTCGAATATTTGTGATGAAATGAAGTCATCAGAAATTTTTCTCTTGAGAGATCATTTTAGTAGCTATTATGATTACATAAAAGGAAGTTTTGGGGGCGCCTCAAAATCGGGGGCCCCGGGCACGTGCCCCGAATGCCCCGCCGTCAATCAGTCCCTGACTGTTCCGGTTCGATTGCAGGCAGGTTCCATTTCTTTGTGATTTTCCAAAACCGTGTATTGTATAGTATTCATCTAAAAATAAGGATTATCGACAACCTCCTGTGAGGTTGGGATTACATGTAAAATATTGTATGTTGGATGTACCTTCAAAACGCTTATGATATATAAATAAAGATTGATGAATTCGGGGAACGGCGAAAGCAGGTCGAAAAGGTAGGATTTTCAGTGTTTTTTCTTTTTCGGAGCGCGCACGTCACTTCCTTTACTGAGCGTTACTTCCGTCAGAAAAAAAATCTGAGTGACTCCCTAGTCTCCACTAAAGAAGTTTTACTTCAAAAAATTACGAAAAAAAATGTTAAAATCGTTTTTATTCAAAGGGTCACTGCAATTTCAGAAAAATTTCCATTCAATCATCTCGTACGGGATTGCTTCAAAAAGTGTCGCTAATAACACAGGTTACCGTCCGAATTAAGTCCGAAAAGTGGAGAATGTCGGCCCTCACCGATCGAGAGACACTTTTTTGACGCAGCTGGCTGTGCCGTAAAAAAAGGGTCTCTCGTTCCTTGGCGCGCGATGAACATTTTGATCGTCCGCCATCTTGCTGGTATTTAAGTCGAGCGATGGCATCGGCTGTCCTTTTTTCAGCATTGGGAAAGGGTTGCGCCTCAAAGGTTTAAAAAGTCTTCTTTGGATCGTTTTGAAAGTATGTTTTTATTCCTTTAAAATAAAATTCGCGTGTTTATCCGAAATGCTTTACTAAGCATATTCTTCTAAACAAATATTCTCTTTTTTAATTTATTAATCTAAAAATGTAAGCCACCAGAATTACCTTTGTGTGTGATTGGAAAACAAACACTCAATTGCTTTCCTCGACCTCGAAACTGAATTCAAATGCTTGAAAGGGAAATTTTATTATTAAATGAAATCTCGATTCGTAAATCAGCTATAAAAATAAAAGTTTCTTTTCAGACGTTCATATTATGATCGCATTTAAAATTGAGAAGCAATTCAATTTCAGTACCTGAGTATAGTTTTAAAAAATTGGATACATAATCACTTAAATTATATTTGCATAACTGAACTTCATATTTTCCTTCACAGCCTGATAATTTCAATTTAAAACACGAAATTTTAAATCAATTATTTCAGTAATTTAAAATCATAATAAATTTATATAAAACGAAACCTTTATTTAAAGTTAAATAAGTACAGATTTGCACTTTAATTCTAGAGTATATATTTTAAAGTACCGATAACAAAATGTTATTGACATAGAAAAGGTAAATCGAAATATATTGTTTTCTTTCTCAAATAATAATAGTAATAATAATATTTTCACTGTAATTTATTTCAAACCGTTTTATCCTTGCATAAAAGAACGAGACACATTTAAAATGAAGTCTTTTTTAAAGCTATAATTCTGAATCGAATACAATTAAAATATTACCATGAAGAAATTTTTAAAAACAGTAGTTGCATCGATCCATTTTTTAAACTAAATCATTGAGTCTGTTGTGCTGATTAGCCTTAAAGTATGTATTAACATAAAATGACTCATTTTTTCCCAACTGTTTGATTTTGTTATATTCCATATGTGACGGAATGACATTTTGATTTTTAGAATTAAAAATAAAGCAATTTGCCTAAAGCTGTTTTCACACGAAAATTGATTTTTCCGTTTACACATGAATGTTATGGATAATGAGATTTTTATAAAATCTAAAAAAAATCTTTTAACTGCGTTTTATTTTTTAATTTTCGATCCTTTCTTACTATGTGACGGAATGACATTTTTATAATTCAGCTCTACGAGGTTTTCAGCTCTACCTGTGGTATTTAAAGCAGGAATTTTTGCTGAATAAAGCAGCCACTTAGTTTTTGAACTAACGCATGCATTAATAATGATGTATATAAGCAGTTTAAAATTAAATTTAGAGCAACTTAAATGTATTCGTGTTGAATTTATGAACTCTCGTATTAAGTGAAGGAATCGTATTTTAGTAAACATAACTTTATGGTACTGAAAAGGTTTGTGAATGAAGAATCCATTCACTTAACCCTAAAATGCATGATTTTTTTAAAAATGAAACCGCAACTTCATTTACGTTTACTCATGCTAGGAAAAATATTTTTAAAAAATCTCAGCATGTAATTTGCAGAAAAATCATGAGAAAAATTCCAATGCGAAAATTGAGAATGTCCATCTTATTGCACTCATGGAACAAAAAGAAAGTACTCTAGCCTCATTCTGCTTTATTGAGTAGATTAATACTACTATTTTTGAATAGTTTTGCATTCATTTTCATTGAGCAATAATAATCAGAAGCAAGTTCGGGAAAAAATGGGTTCAAGGAACTGGATACGGAATCCAAGCTTGTTTTCTCAAAAAATAACGCTGCCATAGATTTTCAAAAATTAAAAATTATTTCCATAATGGTCTTATATTTATTTTAAATGCGATTTATGGAAAAACTACAAAACTTTCTTTTTATTACGGAAAAATAAGAGTATAGCCAATTAGCTCAGTCATTTTTAAAACAGTAGTTGCATCCATTTTTTAAACTAAATCCTTGAGTCTGCTGTAATGATTAGCCCAGAGGTTCCCAAACTGGGTGCTACGAGAGATGTCAGGGGTGCCGTGGAGATCATCAAGAAAAGTGTTTTGGTGGAGTATCATCCAATCATTTCCTCTGAACCGGCATCCCCAAGAAAGTGAGCCAAGTCCATCACTCAGTGGGCTCCCACAAAAATATTTCAGTCAAGTTCAAGACTGTCCTGTAGCCTCTCTTTTATAGGAACTCCCTGAAAGGGGGGTAATTGTCAAAATTCTATATCCCTTTCCCGAGAGAGTGCTTTCTGGAGAGTGAGCCCTATCCACAAACAAACAAAAAATAACGTAAAATGCATCCAAACTGCTTCATTCTAACCTTCCAATTCCTATTGCCTGAAAAGGGTGCCGTGAAATGTTTTTAGCCTGACAAGGGTGCTGCGGGGAAAAAAAGTTTGGGAATTCCTGGATTAGCCTAAAGTATGTATTAACATAGAATGACTCTTTTTTTCCAACTGTTTCATTTTGTTAGAATCGATAGGGGCCATTCCCCGTGGGATGGAATGACATTTTTATTTTTAGAAGGAAAGCTAAAGCAATCTGCCTAAAGCTGTTTTCAAATCATGTTGTATAAGCAATTTAAAATTGCAACCTCAATGTGTTAGGGTTGAATTCAGTTGCCCGTTGACGTGACAGAATGGCTGAAAATTGAACCCTTTCATGGAATTTCCCATACATTGAATCGGAGAAGGTTCACGATTTCGAATCCAATGTTCTGTTCTTCCTTGTTTTTAACAAGTATGCTTCTACTTACGTATTATTGTTCACGCACAAATCCATTTGCGTTATTTCATTGCATAAACTGGCTTTCAAGTAACATAAAATAGGTAATATTTTGATACTGAAAGCTATTCTCGGAGAGAATATTATGTGCTCTTGATTGAGTACACTGCGAACAAAAATGCTCAAATTGCGTAGCACAAACGAACAAACAGCAGAAGCATTCAGACCCATGTGAGGAAGCAACGCTGGGAACAGAGGGAAATCTGTGTCGCAGCGTCGTTTTAACGATGGGAGGAAATCAATGAATCAGTCCTTAAGTATGTGAACGCATTAAAAGAAGTTTAAGCCGGTCCAATAATGTTTGAACGGGTTCTGTCATTCACGGGTTCAGCGTTATTTGTCTTTCTCCTTTAAAAATTAAAAATATGAATACAATTGTTTCTTGATTTTAACTTTTAATTTTACTTTAACGGATCATCCGGCTTCAAAATATTTTATTTTTTCAAAGTGTGTTTTATTTTTGTCTATTTGTTTAAACCTCACTACATCTCAAAAAAAATTTTTAACAAAATATTTTCCATTCAACAAAAAATATTGGGAAAAATGTTGTGTTGTTGGAACTGGGATTTCGGAAGCTCTATAAAGTGCCCATACATGACTATCCCACAAACAGGGTCAAAAAGAACGTTGAAATAGGACGGGTAGATTAGTAACAGGTCATTTCAATGCACTTTGTGCAGATCAGCAGTGACTATTTCTCAGACTACGAAGACTGAAGACTGTTTACATCGATCCATTAAGTCTCGCTTTTATTAACAGAGAATAATAAATGTCAAAATGCGTCGCTATAATAAATCATCCTTTGCCCTAAACGTGCATGACAGATCATTTTAATGAACCCAGAAATTTCTCTTTTTTTTGTGTCAATAACATTAATGACTTACTTTTCAGTGTGGTTCAAAAGAAGTGTATTATGTGTTTACCCACTTTTCGGTAACATTTTATTTTTATTCTCTGGGACAAATTTGGTTTTTTTTTCTCGTCACGTAGATACCACAGAAAACACGAAAGGAGCCAAATGGCATTTTGAATGCTTTCTGTACACACATTAACCCTTTGAGGCGCAACCCTTTCCCAATGCTGAAAAAGGGCAGCCGTGGCCATCGCTCGACTGAACGACCCGCAAGAGGGCGGACGATCGAAACGTTCATCGCAAGCCACAGATCGAGAGAGCCTTTTTTGACGCAGACTGGCTGTGTGCCGCACAGCCAGCTGTCGTAAAAAAGAAAAGGGTCTCTCGATCGGGGGCACGCGATGAACGTTTCGATCGTCCGCCCTCTTGCGGGTCGTTCAGTCGAGCGATGGCCACGGCTGCCCTTTTTCAAGCATAGGGCAATCTATTTTAGCTGTTCTCGCATGCTTCCATTTTTCAGCGGATGTCAGTGCTGTTCAAAAGAATCGTGACCCTTTTTTCACCGGAAAGGACGAGCTAAAAAGTAAAGGATTCTCGTGTAGCTCTGTCACCCGTCACTCTTTTTTTAGCAATCCAATCGATTCTTCGTGACTGGCAACCGTCAAAACGTCCGAGTGGGGTGTTCCCAGAGCGGGAAGACTGCGCGTTCAAGGGTTAAATATGTCCATTTCAGAGGCATCGTTTGCAAACGGAACTGCTTCTCGATGAAAGGAAGATGACACTATACCATCCATGTCAAAGTATTGGATCAGTGCGGCATTTTTAAAATCTATTTACACTTCCTTGGAAAAAGTTTTCTAGTGATAATTTTTTTTAATGAAAAAAAACAACTATTCAGGCCTAACCCGGTGTACAAAAGTGTCCAACGATAAAAAATTAATTTCGGCCTTTCAAGAGTCATTCTCAGAAAAACTTGACATGTGTCAGTGTAGGGGAGAGTTGTCTCAAACGGGGACGGCGGCTGAAATGGGGACATTCAGTTTCACACTGATTCGTACCACCCTCTATCGGTACAATACATGTATATCATTCCTTATCATCTATGCGCCCTATTGAATCGAGTTGTGGTCATGTTTGACGGTTTGTTCTTTTGTAGGAAGTTTTCAAATTTTTTGTCCGATTTGCACCTCTTACTGTATTGGACCATATCAAGTCAACTCGGAATATTCAATTTTGGTAAGTATAACATTGATTCTTCTAGATTTAAGTTACATTTTGATATATTTCTCGATAAGTTATCTAAGACCTGTTCAAAGAGACACCATTTTTTAAAAAAATATTTCACTGTCGGCTCAAATGGGGACATCGATGGTAGTTCAAAACGGGGTCGTCCCCGTTTTGGACGCTATGGAATATTATTGAAATATTTCAGTTATGCTTCATTTCTATGACAAATATGTGATATATAAGTGATATTTCCTTAAGTATTTTAGTGGAGCACAAGTCATTTTTATGTGGCACCTATAGGTATTTAAGTGAAAATATCTTACAAATTAAATTTAAAAAATAGAATATAAAATGCGAAATGAATATTTAAAAAATGATTTTAACTAAATTTTTTTGTTATATATAAAGATATTTTATATTCAGGTATTTTATTTTACGCATTATCTCTTATTCAGATGTGTGATAATGGGGCGCTATCAAAGAAAAACGGATCGACAAAGCTGGTTAGTCTCAGGAGAGCATGGCTCGAGTCATCCAAGAATGGTTGGAAGGGAATATGGGCTACAGGAGAGCATCTAAAGCCTATAGTGTTCCTCATACAACTCTAAAGAGCAAAGTGAAAGAGGCTCGACAGAAGAAGCTGCTGGGAAAAGGCTAGGAAGATACAAACAGTTTTTTCGGAAACCCAAGAAAAGGAATGAGTGCAACATCTGATACATTTAGAAGAGAGGTTATTTGGCATTACGCTCTCAGATTTAAGAGCGATAGCATTGGAGTTAGCTGAAAAAAACAATATTCCCCCATTAACAACGAAAAGAGAATGGCGGGAAAAGATTGGATTTCTAAAACGGCACCAGAACCAGTGACATCATCTGATGAGGAGCAGGAGAGTGATGATGCGTACATCTTTTGTAATGACCTGTATGAAAATTCAAAAGACAAAGAGGAGTGGATTCAATGTAACAGATGTCGAGGATGGGCACGTGAAGCCTGTTCAAGTGCAGAAGAAGGCTATGTAATTTTCATATGTGACTTTTGTAATGATTGATTGGCTGTAGGAAGCTCATGAATGCATGAAACAAGAGTGAACACTTATCTTGTATTCCTATTTTGCCATTTTAACATCCCTTTCTTTCACCAAATAGGTGTTCTTGATAAATTTTCGAATTAAACCTTGAATATTCATTGTTTTATATAAATACCCCATTTTACCCAACCGGTTGTCCAAAATGGGGACTTAGCTCATTTTTCGGAAAAATATTTTTCTTATTCATCCTAATTATTTTTTAGAACTAAAATCCTCGTGTTCTGATAGGACCTATTGTAAATAGGAAATAGTTTGAATTTATTTTTCTTTAAAATACTTTTTTTTGGCAGGCCAAAATAGGTTAGCGTCCCCATTTTGGACAACTCTCCCCTACTAATATTCAGTAAGTTATTTAAAGATTTTAACAACAGCCGCCCATGACTCGTGGTCAGTTCTTAAATTGCGAAATAAAGTAAAAAGTGGAAGAAGTGTTTCCACGATTCAGGAAAAATGAATGAAGGTAAGTGTTGGGTTATTATAAGTTGAATGTTGAAATTGTACTCTATTATTTACATTAAAATGTTTCCACAGGGGTACGGAGATCTTTAAATTATGATTGGATTTTTCCTAGTTTCCCAGACAAAAACTGTTACTTTTTGCATGAGTTTTACTAGTATTACCTTTCAGTAAAAAACAGTATAAACATTTGTCTAGCGTTTTGTAGATTTTCATTTACAAGAAACACAGATTCTGTTCGCGTAGAGAATTTGCATTTTAAAGAATTTTTCTGACTGTTTTGCCGTAATGACAGAAAGAAATTATATAAATGAACCACAGGCAAAAAATAATTAAGGAAATATTCATCAAACCAAAACTGAGAATTAAATAAATGAACTAACAAAAGGACTGGTACACAAAGGGAAAAAATAAACATGTTTCAAATTAATATAGAGAAAAGGAAGAGAATCTGAAATACTTTCGGATTTTAAATACCTACCAAAGTGCTACATATTGAAAGCGCGTCATAGTTTATGCGTCGTCCCTATTTTTCTTCCTTATTCCATTAAGTAGGAGAGTGTATCATGATTCATGACTGTGCCGTATTTTGCTTCCTCGTTTCATAAAAGCCATCTTTGGAATCGAAATCTATCTTAAAATCGCCTACTTAAACTATTTTATATTACAACTATACTTCACCGTTTTAAATAGTGTTTCGAATGTCCATCCTAATCCATGAGTGTGTCGTGTTCCTCTTTCTGGGTTGATTCCTACTTGAACACCCCGACTCTCGCCAAGGTGGCGATCCTTCAACATACGGAGCCACCACGACGATTTTTTGTATGGATGTGGCCATCGTCCTTTAGAATTAAAATGGCGATTGGAAACAACCTGTTAGAAAGCATTCCGTTCCATTTTTATTTATTTTGGGTTGCCAATGAATGTAGTTTTAATAATGAAGTGCCTTCAAATTCCTTAACGGGTGCGTTTATCGCTCATTAGTTCACTTTAGTTTTCATAGAGTTCTTTTGGGAGCGTTGAAACGTGTGCATATGCCCTAGAGACTCATGACTGCAAAGCTCGCCGCGTGCGGAATTTTTTAGGTTGGCAAGAGCGGGGGCGTTAAAATAGGAATCCACTCTTGCTTGTACCGTAAAACACATCTTTGAAATCGAAATCTATCTTAAAATCGCCTACTGAAACTATTTTACAATCTTCTCCAGGCCTATTCCAACTCTATCCCGTAGACATTTTAAGTGCTGTTTGGAATGGGCATCCTAATCCATGAGTGTACCGTGTTTTCCTTCCTTGTTCCATAAAACACTTCTTCGGAATAGAAATCTATATCGAAATCGCCTACCAAAACTGTTTAACCCTTTTCGCCTGGCATAGTGAAACTATACTTCACCTTTATAAATACCATTTGGAAAGTGTATCCTAATCTATGATGTGTACCGCTATTCTCTTCTATAAAACACTTCTTCGGAATTAAAATCTATTTTTAAATCGCCTACTAAAACTATTTTACAATATTCGCCAGGCGTTTTCTAACTATACTCAAAATATATTTATAATAAATTGTCCCGTTTTGGCACCCAGTTGAGCGATCCTTTATCAAAAATTGCAAACACCTTGTGCCACTTTCAACATTTTATGAACGCCTCCCCCCCCCCTCCACGTTATCTGGCAAACTCGTTTGAAAAGTGACTCGACGTACTCATTGTAGGTAAAAGTGTCTACACAAAAAACTTGGGAGAAATGAATAGCACTCTGGTGCTAAAAAAAAAAAAAACTTCTATTCAGTTTGTGCATAAACCCTTATTTAGACGTTTCATATTGTGACTTTAAAGCCAGACAGCAGTAATTACCCTAAAAAGTTCATTTTTGAATGTTCATTAGCGCATTCAATATAGTGTTAAAAAATTGAAATGTTTATGAAAATAACTTTTTAAAAGTTAGCCTTTATTTTTCTTATTACAGTTTCTTTTGTACAGTGTATATATATATATATATATACAGTCCCTAATAAAATTTATCGTATAAAATATTAGAATATTAGTGCATGTCATTAGAAAACATTTACTAACTGCAAAAACAACGATAAATAAATAATTTAAAAAGACATCAAACAGTTGATAAAAAACAAACCCTAATTGATCAAACAGTTAAAACACCCCAAAAGAAACAGGACTGAATTTTCGGCATTTTCCTCTCAAATATTTGGATAAATGCTTGATGCTTCCATCTGAAACTTCAGTCTTGTGAAAAACAAGTTTGAACTCTACTCATTTTAGGTTTATCCCAGCACTGCAGTATCCAATCGCTGAAAGGTTCACATTTAACACCGTTTTACAATAAAACACATTACACTTATAGCTTTATTGTAAGTAAGCAAAAATATATTCGGAGAAAATGCCTTAAAAATGAAAGAAATAATGTATGTTTAAGACTAAAAATTTGGAAATAAAAAGATCGTGTTTTGTCACTTTTACATTAGAGCCGTGTCTCCCTTTAACTTGCAAAAAATTAAAAATTCAGGAAGTGTGGCAAAACATCAACGGAAAATAGTAAATCTCTGCGCAGTTTAATTTTCACAAGTCGAATGAACGAAAAAAGAAAAAACAGAGAATAAATATTTGATAAGGGGAAACTTACTTTAAATTCACTGTCTAGTTTTTATTTCATTGGGAAGTTGACTCTCTAAGAATGCAGTTTTTTGGAAACTGCTTTTGCATAAGAAACTAAAATAATATCTGGGAAACTCTACAAGAGGATACCTTTTTTATCAATTTTAAAATAGTTCAAATGAGAATAGTAAAATGCGTTCATTGTATTTATTTCAGTTCTAAATCATACTACGACACGGTAAAAAAAAAAAATGAATGCATGCAACTCTATCGCGTATACGTTGAGATGGAAGATTTTCTGCCTAGTTCGCGCCTGAGATAAGTCCAGGCTCTTTAATTTATCTTGAGTGCCTATGGACTTTGGCTTACAAACACTGTTACTAATTGGTTGCAACATTTCACCAACACAAAATACTAGAGATAGAAATGTCGGCTCCATAAGATCACGATACCTTGTTCCAACATTGGGTGCCCAAGTTGAACCATAAGCTTATGTTACGTGAAACACAAAGAGGGAAAAAAAAAGTGGAACCATAAAATCAAATACCGACCACAGCGTCGATAAAATAATGAACCTTTAAGTGGCGAATATGTTACAAAGGGCAGTGCCACATTCCAACCCTGATGACTGTTTAACAATGGTTACATGTACGTGTACAGCAAACAGCCGGGATGGAGCCTAGGACTACTACATGAACACAACGCCGTTTTTCAGCTTCCACTCTTTGCTGTATTTGCACATCTTTTAAGATCTTGCCATAGGATGTTGAAAGTTGAAACACGAATGGAATTTCACTATTTAGAGTAGTTTTGAAAAGTTGGAGGCTTGAGTGGAAGGGATGTACGCTTGGTCAGTGGCTGCATTCGTAAACGACAAACTCGTTGCACGAGTTTTCGCAAGAAAACTGGAATGCGTGTGTTGAGTGCTGTCAGTGGTTATCCGTTTCCTTTGACTTTACGAACAATTTCAGTTTATTGAGTTTCGTCGCCTAGGAGACGTGTTTGTTTACAATTCGCGAATGCGTTCATTTTGCTGAGGAGAGTTTTTAGTACGTACTCAATATAAAATCAACAGGATTTTTAAAAGAAAGAGTGGCCATCATTGAAGTACACAAATCAAAATTTAGAAATTTCAACTTCATTTTTTTCAAAATTATTCCGCAGAGAAATGTGCAAATTTCGCTCATAACGGTTTAAATAAACTTCAATCTCAAAACTAATACATGCATTTTTGAATGGACTAAAATGAAAAATACAAGAAAGTGATGACCTTTGAAAAATTATGTACCTTCGTAGCATTTTGTAACGTACGTATGAATTTCCTCCTCGAAAAAAAAAATATTTGCAGCTTTAGGAAACGTAAAATACTTTTCACAACAACATACTTTTCCATAACAACGGACGCCATTTGAAAACAACAACAACGTGCAGTAAGTGTATCTTCTAAACAACTCAGGAAACTTGATTCGTTTTCCGTTTACTTCGTTTGAAACTACGAGCACGGAGCCATTCCAGTTGATTGATTAAAAATTATAAATAATAATATTTCATTTTTATTACATCATTTGTATCAAAGTGGTAGTAACTATTCTTAATAAATGTTTCAGACCTAATAACTAAACAGGGTATACATTTAATAAGTTATTTATTATTGATTATTTTATTTTTTCCCAAGTGCAGTACAGTCTTAAGCATTTTTTAACTTATAACCATATTTTAACTTAAAACAATAAGTTTTCACCTTTTTTTTTTCTTTATAGTATCCTGTGTTACATAATTTTCTATTCTGCGGAGTTTTTTATGAAATGTCATGATTCGATATTACATACATAAGTAACCCTTCCTCCATAAGCAAATCCCATGTTTCCAAACAAAAATATGCACAGAATTTTTTATTAGTTGGTGATATTCATAGTGGTAGTAATCTCCAAAGCATTGTGCCTCAGTTGAAACAAAAAAAAAATATATTCACTATTCCATGTTTCTCTTACTCTTTCTGCTGTTTATTTTATTTCCATATTTTACAAAATAAACTTTACAGCACCTAAATTATCATTTCTCAAAACAGATCTTTTTTTTAAATGACTAATTCTCTTAATATTTGCTTTTCAAAACTTAAGCTATTTTAAATGAAAATATTAAATGATAAAAATAGCAGAAAATATCTCATCAGTCGTTATGTGTCAGGGAAATTAAGAAGAGCATGACTATAAAAGATTTTTTGATACGTAAAATATTTTTGATAACTTACAATATTATAAGAATTTTCATACATTTATGCAGCAAGCATGTATTTCTATTTCATTTATTATGAACACTGCTTAAAATATTTAACTTCAATTTCTAAACTGAATAAAAAAAAATTTAAGGTAAAATTATCTAAATTTTTATACAGACAATAAATACACTAAATACAATACTGATGCACTTTTTCTTATACTTTTTCAAAAATTTATAACAAGCACCTAATTTTCTATGTTCACTGCGCCACTGTGTAGTACAAGCAAAAACAGTTTTCATTATCAGTCAATAAGATATTACTTTTAAAAATATATTCCATACGTTGTTTTATTTCAACCATTGATTGATTAATCAGTAGTACTGTACTGTACACAAAAATTAAAGGAACTTTCAATTTTAAATGTATAATTAATAAAACTAGTGACTGAAACCCTCAGCAGAAAACTGGTATTTAAAATGATGAAATAATAAAACTTTGCACAATGACATGCATTAAAGGTGCTAATCGTTCAGGACGTACGTTTCGAGTTAAAACTTCCTTATTCATCTGTTTACTTTTTTTTTTGTTCTCATTTTTCTGACTTTGCAGTAGATATAACTTTTTTACAGTTGAAGAAGGGTGACCCTTTTTCACCCAAACTGTACGTCATGAACGATGAGTATTTTTATGTGTGTTATTTTGCATTTACTTATTCATAATTAATAACAATCTTCTATTTAATGAATCATGCCTTTGATCGTATTCGCAAATGACTCATTTGAAAATCAAAAGTGTCTTCAAAAATACGGAAGTCAGTTCAAATGTGAAAGCACATGTTTCATTATTCTTAAACTAATGATCGTTAGTTATAGACATGGCTTACTTGGAATATTCTTTCATAGATACGATCCTTTTCAAAAGCTACGGTTGTTGGATACCTTAACATAACATATAATAATAATCACAAAACAAATTTCCTTAAAAATGTTACGATAAAAATAAATATTGGCTCAATATTTTTCTTTCCAAAATAAATGTTATTGCGTATTCTAACATAGATAAAGAACCCTAAATAACGTTTTTTTTTAGAAAGGTAAACAGATTTTATTTTAAATTGACAGACTCAGTTCTATCAAAAGGAGATTTTTGAGTCATAAGGTCCACTGTCAGAATTTAACTGGGACACTTCATGAGAGACAATTTAGCTGCATTAGAAACTTCACGAGTGAGAGGTAAAGGATACACTTTTCATAAATTTCATTGAATATAAACCATGTAAAACTAAAAAAATAATAATTTAAAAGTGTGTCATGACCGTTAGTGAAATACTGAAATATAATTTATACATGAAAAGATTGAATTCCAATGTAATACTAATACTATAAATAAATTCACAATAAAATAAATAAATATTATGTTTATTCATTTATAGTATAAAGGGTGTCCAATAAGCCATTATTTTGAAAGCGGGGATAATGACAGTGACTGAAATATTTCAACACACTTTATATATAATAAGAATCAACTCAGAATCCAATTGAAGGATAGAAAATGGGGCGATCCAGTGGCATTTGATAAATACATTATTTTACGCACTTTCGTCGTATGGCCATTTTGGGATTTTAGATCGGTCAATGGGGTATGCACGTTGATGACCTGGACAATACTTTTCTTTTGTACTTGTCATGAATGATGCTTTTACACTAACCTCTCAAAGTGGCTCTCAGTTTTTTTTCTTTTTTTTTTAAATAAAAGAAATTCATTCGAAAAAAAAAAGTAAACGTTACATTTTCGGATATTGAGGGACTGATTTTCGGCAGGGCATTCGGTGCAAGCCCCCAACAAAAAGAGGCACGTCATTTATCCTTTAAATTGAAAAAAATTCAAACTTTGATTTTAATTTAAAATAAGACTGCGAAATTTGTTTTATGAAAAGTAAGAGTCCTAATAATGACTCTTACTATTTCAAAGCCACATTCTATCCAAAGTCTTTTTTAGCAAAACAGAATAGTCTCAGGGAATTATTCAGCGGTCACTTATCACGATGAGAGACGCATGCTGATCGCGAGAAAACCGTACGCTTGATTCTCAGTCGGAACAGATAAAAGGAAATGCTTCCTAAGTAGAGTGAAGATCTACTTAGGAAGGTCTACTAGGAAGATCTACTTAGGATCCACTGTCCATAAATGCCCCGATAGGGACAGGAGGAAACTCAATACAAAAATAGTGTGTTACTTAGAAAAATACGGAATGAAATGAAATGTAATTGAGCTATTATTATCCTACATAATACAGTCGAACCTCGAATGAACGAATGGGTTGGGACCCACCAATTCGCTCGTTCAATCGAATATCCATTTTGTAAAGGGTAGGGTATAAAAATATCCATGCAAAATACCCTTAGCTATTGATACGAAAAAAAGAATGATGATGGTTGACTGCGAACATAAAAATTATAAGTGATACGTTAGGAGATCCACTTTAAAATTTTCTAAATTCTTTAATGTTACTTGTTCTTAAAAATACATATATTTTTAAATTATTTATATATTTTTATATTTTTAAATTATCATTAAAAATACTTATTGGCACTTTGGAAGGCAATCCTCGATAGTGCTTTGTTTTTGTGGCTTAGTTTCGACTTAACAAAGCTCTTTGTCGATATTCATTTTCTGTGCGAAAAATTCAAAGTTTCAGTTCTATGTGCAAATTTTATTTCAGCGATAGTTGTTCGTTGAATCAAAGCTAAAAATGTGTTCCATCAGAGCGTTTTAGCACCCTTTTTGTCGGGACAGAACAAATATTCGTTCAATCGGAGAATTCGTTCAATCGAAGTTCAACTGTATTATTATTATTATTATTATTATTATTATTATCGAACTATTGCATTTTCATTTTGCATCTCTTCATTCAATAATAACATTTTTCTTTGTAGAGTGTGGTACAAAAGTTGCTTTGTAAGGTATAAGAAGGATTTATTTGGGAGGCAATGAAGCTTTTGCCCTGGGCCCCCCATCTCTGGAAATCGGTCCCCGAGGGGATATCCGGACATTCTCTCACAAGATTGCAAAATTTCACTCCACTTACCATTTCTTTTTCTTCTGGAAAGCCTTTTTGATTCGAATGAGCAGAAACGCGGCTTTGTCCATGGACAGCACGGGGCCCTGGTCCGAATCAGAACCCGTGGAGGCCATTTTTTGCAAGTTGTCGAGCATGGGTCGGAATAAAAAAGAAAAAAGAACCAGGAGTGTTTAATCCAACGGGCACGAAACGCTCAAGTTCTTCGACTTCAATTTCCAAACGGAACACATAAACAAACAGACACCTTTCATGACGGGAACTAAGATTTCATCTCTCGTTGAGCTTCCACAAAAGGATTTACATGTTTAAGTGGCGTCTGCAGATGTCTTGGCTTCTGAGCTTAACAGAAAACACATGACGTGGTCGCGCGATATCTAACTTTAAATCTCGATTTAAATTTCGGAAGCAAGCTTTAGGACCCTCGAAAAAATAACAGTAGATTTTGCAGTTCAGTTTATATAGGTGATTACTATCCATTTAGGCTGTAAAATGGTTTTTTCTTTATATATAAACTCCCTTTTTGTCGCACATTCTTTATTTAAAAGTAATGCGCGGTTGTAGAACAAAAAGAGAAAATGTTAAGCTTCCTCCAAGAGAACGCATGGTCGTTCTATTTAGAAATGATATTTATTTTAAGTCCACTTTAAAAGGTTATGTCATGGCGAGAATGCAAAGAGAGAGTTTAGTACACTAAAATGTACCGTGCTGACTTAGCAACATCGCTTTCATTTCTACGTCCATCCGAACAGAATGGATCGAAAAAATCGGATTTTTCCAACGCACCCCATTTATCCTCTATTAATTCCGTTATCATCGTTTTTATTTTTTATTTTTTCTCGCTCGAACTGAAAGCGAAAAAGTTTCACTTTTACGGTGGGCAGCTTAAAAAAAATAAATAAATAAACATCTTTTTCTCTTCTTCCCGCACAAGCGAGCGCCGCCGGTTCCTTGAGTTTAGTTTAAAAACGCGAAATCCACTACATCCCCAAGTTTTCGTCTTCACAAAAAACAAAAACGCACATGCATCTATCTCCGAAGCACGAGAATCGTCCGCTGTATCGGGTTCAACAATAAGACTTCCGTTTTAGGGATCCGTCGTTTGGCAACTGTGAAGATTCGGAGGCGATAGAGCCGCGTCGCCCATTGGTCGGGAGCGATGCAACAGGAGCCGATTTGTCAGTCGCGCGGGAGCATGCGCGGACATCCGAGGGATGAATGAAGGGAGTAAATATTGGAAGTTCGGAGAGCCGACACATGCTTGTTCTTTTACCCTTCTACTTTTGTTTTTATCTTTTTTTTTTACGCAGAAAAGAAAGAAGGGTTCTTCTCATCGATTCTTAAAGAAAACGTCTCATCAGTGCCCTATTACCGGCAGGACAAACGGGGCCACTGCCCAGGGACCACAGATTTTAGGGGCCCAAAGATCTTACATCTTACACTTTTATAATTTTACAATAAAATTACAAAGGATAAAAATTTTTATAACTTAAATTATTTTTTAATTATAAAATAGGAACAATGAAAATAATACAAATTTACATTTGTGTAAATGAATTTAAACTTAGTTTGAATGCTTCGAAATGCTCTATAGCCGATAGAGCATACCAATAGGAAAATAACAAACCCCATTTTGTAAAGAGTATTTTGAATGTTAAAAAATAGCAACATTTTTGAATTATTTGTGATTTTAAGAACTATTTACAAAAATGACTGTTTACAAAAAGGGGTTGTATTCCGTACAGGTTAACCACTGTGATATAGCATTTCGATTCGATGGAACGTTTCACTATCTGTTCCATGACATCCTGTAACTAAATTCTTTTTTTTCCCCAGAATACTTAAAACAAAATTTTTGTTTGGAAGGGTAAGATATTTAAAACTTTCAGTATAAAACAATCCTAATCAGTTTTTTTTTTTTTTTAAGGGGAGGTTATGGGAGGTTATTGCAAGGGGCCCCATTTTTTTTCTTCTGCCCAGGGCCCACAGTTGTGTTGATCGGGCACGCACGGAGTCGTTCTCTTTATGTCAGCTCAATTCAATACGATTTTATTTCTACACTTTCTTTTCGTAGCATTTCAACACGACACATCCCATCTCTCTCTTTTGCGTTTGGCTAGACATCAAACTATCTTTCGATTCCTGTCATTTCTCAAAGAGGCGTTTCTTTCATCTTTTAAAGCGACATTCTCTCTCATCCAATGAATGGAAAACCTTCGACGGATACTTTCAACGCGCTCTCTAGCATAATTGAGTTTGGAACATCAGTCAAGACTCAGTAATAGGGCGGAGCGAATAGGTAGCCTTTGTTAAAGAGGGGGAAAAAACGCTGTCGTCAGGGACTCCTTTCCGGCAGGGCGTTCGGGGCATGCGCCCGGGCCCCCCTACAAAAAGCCCCCACCCCCCAAATGACCCTTTCAATTTAAAAATGGGCGCATTATAATAAGAGACAGAGAAACTGATTTTATAACAAAGGATAGTAACAATAACGACTCTTATTATTTCACTGCCACAGCATCAGTGGCGCACCCAGGATTTTAGTTGAGGGGGGGCTGGGCTGCTAATACTGCTGAATCGGTCGTAGTGACCTCGATGAGTTAAACTCTATTATAATGTCAAAATATTCTGTACGACTGGATTGTCCCATAGAACACAAGCAATGTTACTCGTTATAGAGTCATAATACTTCTGATCTTTTCTTAAACGTTGTATCCGCGTTGAACGGTGTTTCATAAAATAGCTGTAAGCATTTATTTAAAAACGAATGCCTTTTTGGAGAAAATTACTTTAGAAATAATTTGAAGACCATTAAAAAAGAGAGAGAACGAAAGAAAAAACATTGATGAGCGAAAATTTTCATTTTATAAAGATTTTAATTTCTAACTTTCTACTTTTAGGGGGGTCTTGAGCCCCCATAGCCCCCCCCCGTGGGTGCGCCTATGCACAGCATTGTAATGCCGTGGCAGTGAAAGAGTCGTGAGTCCATAGTATAGTCCCTATTTTGACTGAAATGAAAGGCGAGTTATCTCAGGATCAGCTCTCATTTGGATTAATGTACGTAGTGATGGATGCTGATTGGCGAAAAAACCGCAGAGCCTGTTTCAGGCCTCGCAGTCGGTCCTATTTTTTTTAAATTCCTACCTCTATCCATAATAGAGTCAAATGTTTTGCTGCTTCAACAGTTGTTAAAAAAATTTTTTTTAGAAGTTAACATTTGGCCTAACGAACCATTCAAATACTAAGCTATGTAAATAAAACTTGGATGAAGGTAGGAATTTTAAAAAAATAGGACCGACTGCGAGGCCTGCTATTTTCGATCGAAAGGTACGAAAGGTAACGGGGTCATTATTCCATGTCCATTTGAGGAGATTTTCCGAATGGATGTCTCAGATTTTCATGATTTTTGGTATGCAGCAATATATCATTGACTTACGAAAAAATACCCAATTTCAGTTATGTAGCACAATTATTTTTCAAGTTTTTAAAGATTTCAATTTTTATGAAAAAAAATTCATATTTCGGCACCTTTAGATGCCTATAGGCTGGAAACCAGGGATGGTATAAAGCTGAGAGGGGTCTCATTTTAAAGCTGTTGAATGGGGCTTTTATAGGGTCGGCCACAAGATAGGGGTTATAATTTAAAAAAAAAAATGAAAAATTTTAAATTTCTCAAAAAGTGGCAATTTTAAAAATTCCAAAATAGTATCCAATAGAGTTTGTAATGTCTTAATACATACAGCCAAATTCTATCATGGGATCTCAATGGGATCAGGAGATACTGGGCTTCAGAAATACACATGTTGTGTTTTGCTTGGTTCATTGAAATGTGTAGCTTGTTTCATTCAATGAAATATTCAAAATTTTCTGAAACGATACTCATTCTGGTATTTTTCACAACACGGGTATTTCTCAAGCACAGTATCTCCTGATCCCATTTGAGATCCCATGATAGAATTTGGCTGTATGTATTAAGACATTACAAACGATATTGGATAATATTTTGGAATTTTTAAAATTGATACTTTTTGAGAAATTTTTCAATTTTTTAAAAATTATAACCCCTATCTTGTGGCCTATCCTATAAAAGCCCCATTCAATAGCTTTAAAATGAGACCCCTCTCAGCTTTATACCATCACTGGTTCCAGCCTATAGGTATCTAAAAGGTGCCAAAATATGAATTTTTTTCATAAAAATGTAAATATTTAAAAATGAATAACTTCAAAAATAATTGTGCTACATAACTGAAATTGGGTATTTTTTCGTAAGTCAATGATATATTGCTGAATACCAAAAATCATGAAAATCTGAGACATCCAGTCTGAATCAGTGTGTTGCTTGGACATGGAATGACCCAACATCTTCCTAAGTGGACTGATGGATCCCACTGTAAATCAATGCACCGATAGAAAAATTTGGGAAATAAATGCAAAAATAGTCCGTTGCACGTTATTTAAAAAACACGAAATGAAAAAGAAAGATTGAAAATCTATATAAATAAAATTAGACTTTACATTTCTTAGAATTCAAAAATTTTGCGATTTCTATCCGTTTCAAGCACCCGGGAATCCGATGCGACCCTCAAAAAAAAGTTTGTCTGTCTGTCATTCTGTCATTCTGTCCGTGACGCTTTTTTTTTGTTTAAGCATCACTTAAAAACGACTGGAGCGAATGCTATGAAATTGGGTGTCATCATAGGTGGCCACTCAACTTCAAACATAGGCGTGGAATTTTTAAAAAATCTTGATTGGATTTTGAGATTTTGCGAAAATCGTTTCAAACTGCGTAAATTTGTCTTCAAGCATCACGTAAAAACGACTGAAGCGAATAATATGAAATTCAGTGTCATGATAGGTGGTCTCTCAACTTAAAACACAGACGTCGAATTTTAAAAAAAATCTTGATTGGATTTTGAGATTTTTCGAAAATCCTTTCAAACTGCGTAAATGTGTGTTCAAGCATCACGTAAAAACGACTGAAGCGAATGATATGGAATTGGGTGTCATGATAGGTGGTCACTCAACTTAAAACATAGGTGTCGAATTAAGAAAAAATCTTGATTAGATTTTGAAATTTTGCGAAAATAATTTCAAATTGCGTCAATTTGTGTTCGCACATCACGTAATAACTGCAAAGGTGAAAAAATGATACTTGGTGAAATGATAGGTGGTCACTCACCTTAAACTATAAGCATCTAATTAAAAAAAAATCGATCCGATTTCGAGATTTTGTGAAAATTGTTTAAAACTGAGTGAATCTTTGTTCCCGCATTACGTAATAACGACTCAAGCGAATGATATGAAATTGGGTCACACGATAGATGGTTGCTCAACATAAACTATAGGAGTCCAATTTTTTAAACATTTTTATTAGATTTTGAGATTTTGTGAACATTCTCTCAAAAAACGTTTATATTTCTTCAAACATCTCGTAATAACGACTCATACGAATGATACGAAATTTAGTGATAGGATAGGTAGTTGCTAATCTTAATTTATAGGCGTTGAATTTTAAAAATATTTTGATTCCATTTTGAGATTTTGCGAAAATCGTTTTAAAATGCTGAAAATTTGTTCCAGCATCACGAAATAAAGACTGCAGGGAATGAAACGAAATTGGGTGACAGGGTTGTCACTCGACTTAAATTCTAGGCTTCAAAATTTTTCAGAAATGTTGATTAAATTTTGAGATTTTGCGAAAGTTACTTCAATATGCGTAAATATTCGTTCGCGCATCCCATAATGACGACTCAAGCGAGGGAAATGATATTACTGAGTGACTCTCTAACCTGTCCTATTTTAACAATCCATAAAAATGATAACTTCGCTTTCTTTACTTTGGCAACATACTACATCCATTCTGTGTACACCTATAATGCTGACGAAAGTTCTTTCTTTTTGGAAATTTGCATTCACTAACCCGTCAAGGACGGGTACTTCAGCTAGTTAACTAATATAATTGAAACATCATCATCTTACATACTATTATCATTATTATCGAACTATTGCATTTCACTTTGCATCCCTATGAAATAATCCTTTTGATGCTGTTATAACATCCTTCTGTGTAGGGTATATAGGAGTTGCTTTCTAGGGTGTAAGAAAGTTTCAGTAAGAGGGTGCACCCCCACATCTCTGCAAATCGGTCCCTAGTTGCGGTATCGTCTTCAGTTGACTGAGGTCATGTCATTTAAGTTTTTTGAAGCATGAATGTCCTCAAAAGTAAAGGAATAGCTTCATTTTTTAATGAGTGCGGTTTTAAAAAATTCTCGCATAAAATCTTTAGAAAGGTGGAAAATATTTTATTGGCTGAATTATTTCTGGATCCTATGACTGAAAGACAGATATTTCTTGGTCGTGAGTACAGCGAAAAGGCTTCTTTCTCTAAATTTACTGAATACGTGTGTAAGTAACACACACAAAAAAAGCACTTTTCGGGTGCTACAAAAGATCTGCCCTTCTCCAGATGCAAAAAAATTATGTTTAAAAACAGACAGGAAAGGAGCAGGGGGGGGGGGGGTGAAAAGAAGGAAAACGATCAGGAAAGTTTCTAGGTGAAGAAGAATAGACCCTCTGTACCGCTCAAAATGTTTTAAATGTACTATTTTTATGTGTATATGTGGCATTGAGGAAGTTCCTTCATCATTAATATTTTAACAACATGCTTGTACAGTGTTTTTATTAAATTTTAGTCCGATGAATGACACCCTTGTTCGATGCAAAATTTCTAGGTGGAAAATATTCCGGTCTCCTCCGATGACTTTTAAGTCAGGTTTTATTGTTTTTTCTAGTGTACTCACTGAATCTTAACTTTTGTGTGTTTTACACAAGTTAAAACCATTTTTAAAGTGAATAAGCAATCAAAAACATTTTTCATTCAACTTAAGTACAGTTTCTGGTACCATCCGATCTCAATTAAATTAAAAGGTATATTAGTTAAATGTCGAAAAAAATAATAAATTTACTTAAATAAAAATTCTGCGTCTTTTTTTTTTTCCTCGGGGGAGGGGGGGGGGTATTTTAAACTCACTTTTTCACCTAACTAAGGATCATCATGAGAACTTTGCAAGAATCTTTGACTAGTAGTGCCGCAAGCATTTCATTAACCTGTCGTAAAAGAACTCATAGTAAATGGCGACAGAATTCAATGTACAAAAACACACATAAATAACAATCATAATGTACAATCAAACATACTTCAAACAGACGGATACATAAATCCGTAGCATTTCTTACTCAATACTTTCACACCGTATTTGACAAAAACCTAAGAAAATAGTTAAACAAATTCTTTGTTTCCAACGAAGATGACAACAAAAAGATAGATTTTAAAGATTATCAGCATTAAGAAGACTGAACGCCGTTTTTTTTTTTCCCCTACCATGCCAGCAAAATTTTCTAAACCCTGTAGCTGTTTCCATGGTAAGAGTGGTATTTCTTCGATTGGGTCAACACTATTCTGGCCCAAAACTCAAGCTAAATGACTCATGCTAAAAACACTAACTATTTCTTTCATCTATCTAAATTTAAATCTGATAAAATATGCACATACGTTTTAACTAAGTCGACCGATTTTTAAAAAATGTCATCTAAAAAAATATTATTAGCCTGTGTTATAATGGGCTACTGACGAGCCACCACTGTCACCAATGAGTAACCTTACTGATCCCCAGGCGCGTAGCCAGGAAAATTTTTCGGGGGGGGTGGGGTATGCACCTGGAAAATTTTTCGGGGGGGGGGATATGCACCTGGAAAATTTTTCGGGGGGATGGGCGATATGAACTTATATGCGTATAAATAGACGGAATTTCATCACTAATCCAAAAATTTCGGGGGGGGATATATCCCGATATCCCCCCCCTGGCTACGCCCCTGCTGATCCCACACACAAATTCGTAGCACTGGTCATGAAGCGCCCAGTATTTAGTTCTGAGACGTCCTATAACCCTCTCCTCACCCTGAACCTCATAGGAGGCTCCTACTTCAAATAGCAATATTTAGAGAAAAGACAATGGAATTGAGTATTTTTTACTTCCTTGTACGTAGTATAAGGAAGTAATGTGATCCCGAAAAATTTTGGGGGCCAAATTTCGACATAAAAACCGATTTTGACTACCTCTAAATTTAATTAAAAAAAATTTTTCGATGCATCTCATCGTAGGCTAGCATGCACGATCATATTAACGCGTCTGCAACTCATTTTGACCAGTGGCGAGTCTACTGTGGCCAGTTTTTCCATGCCGTCTGTACGTACGTACGTACGTACGTATGTATGTAACTCGCATATCTCAAAAACTATTGGTCGTAGAATGTTGAGATTTGATATTTAGGATTGTTCTATGATCTAGTTGTGCACCTCCCCTTTTGGTGGCAATCGAATGGATAGTTTATGTACAGGACCGCCCAAAAGATTCGAAATACATTACGCTCTATGGGCCGAAATTCATTAAACTCGCCTAACTCAAAAGCTATTAGGCGTAGAATGTCGAAACTTCATATTTTGGATAGTTGTAACATCTAGTTGTGCACCTCCCCTTTTGGTTCCATTCGACTAGATAGTTTATCTACAGGACTGCCCAAAACATTCGAAATACATTACACTCAATGGGCCGAAATTCATTAAACTCGCATATCTCAAAAACTGTTAGGCGTTCAATGTTGAAACTTTATATTTAGGATTGTTGTAACATCTAGTTGTGCACCTCCCCTTTCGGTTCCATTCGACTGAATAGTTTATCTACAGGACCGCCCAAAAGATTCGAAATACATTACGCTCTATGGGCCGAAATTCATCAAAGCGTTTTTTAGAGGTATTGGGCTATTTCAAACGACTCAGAAGTGATATATGCTGTAAAGAGTTAGAAAATGAATTTCTCCATTAATAAAAGTGTCTTTTTCATTTATAGTTCTGCTACAGGAACACTCAAAAGATTTCCAATACATTACGGTCAATAGCAATTTTAGGGGCATTCATCCATTTCAAGCACAATACCGTCCTACCACATAAGTTAGGTAATGGTCCGACCACGGTCACGTGCCTCCCTCAAGAACTATGCCAAAAGTCGCCAAGCTTGGCGACTTTTGGCGTATGTGTGTGCATATTTAACTCTCAAATCTCAAAAACTATTATGAAATTTCATATATAAGAATGTTGTAACATCTAGTTGTGCATCCCGATTTTTGGTTCCAATCTACTGGAGAGTTTATTTACAGGACCACCGAAAAGAATTTCAGTACCTTAATGTCTATGGACATCTTCAATATAATACAACTGTAGACAGTCATTGTTTGGTACATGCCCAAAATCTCGCCGTCTGTCCTCGACCTTGGCGAGTTTTGGCGAAATATCGCCAAATTTGGCGATAGTCAGTCATTTGGTCCATGCCCAAAGTATCGCCATTTGTCATCGTTCTTGGCGAGTTTTGGCGAAATATCGCCAAATTTGGCGATAATCTGTCATTGTTTGGTTCATGCTTAAAATCTCGCCAAATGTCGTCGACATTGACGAGTTTCGCCGAAATATCGCCAAATTTGGCGCCAAAAATTATTTCCTATTTTGTATAACTCTAAAACTTTAACCCGTAGATTTTTTAACTTTATATTTAGAACTATTGTAATACCTAACTGTTTTCAATATCTTTTTTGACAGCAATCGACTGAGAATTTATTTACAGGGTGAGCCAAATGACTTTGAATACATTGAGGTGTATAGATGCATTCAATTCATTGAAAGTCTGTGGTCAATGACTACTTTGGCTATCCCCAAAATCTCGCTGACTATCTCAAGTTTGTCGGCTTTTGGTGAAATATCGCCAAATAAAGTGTCAGAAGGAAATCTTTCGAATTGAACTCAGCTTGGCGATATCGAAATATTTGGCTAGAAATCGCTAAACCTTACTATTATTGATATTTTATCTCTTTTAAACAAATAAATTTAGAGGAAGTCCGTCGAAAATATTTTTGATCTAATGGACGTGCAAGGAAGTCATGTGTTGGACACATCAGATTTTTTCTTTCAGTGATATCAATATCCTTCATTCATGTAGAAAGTAGAGGAGGCTCTTCCCTAGATGCATCCATCGTGCCTAGATGGCAGTACGAGTCCATGGAGATCCTTTTTGACATTTTTCGCTTCATTGTTTCGGGACAAAAATTAAGAAAATAGGGATGCTGTATTTTGACAGTTTTTTTTTCTTTTTAAGGTCAGTATAGTTTTTTTTCCCATTCCTCAACCTTTACCTAATAGGTGCATCCTTTTCAATTCATTTTAGCGTCACAAAATGCTTCGAAAAGGCAGAAATGAATATTAGAAAAATCGAATAGGAATCGACATAGGAAAAAAATATTTTTGCATGATTTTTAATAGTATTTCAGATGAATTCAATGCTAGACAGATTTTTTTTCTCTGATTTTTCACAATTCGGTGACGAGAGGGTTAAGAAAGGTTTACATGCAATTTTTTTTTTTTTTTTTTTTTACTTCATCCCAAAATTCTGAAATGTTTGCCAATTTTATACTCGTATTCGTTTAGGGGTCGATCCAGGAATTTTTTCCAGGTTTCCATTTTTCCGAAGATGGTCTTATTTTTGTGAATTTAGATACTTAATTTTGGGAATTTCAAGACTTATTTTTGTGAATTTTTATAATAAATTTTAATAAAAGTCACTGATTTTGCTAAATAACTGATAAAACAGATTAAAATGTTGGGTAAAATGCCAACAAAGAGCCGTATTAATAAATTGTATTTTGGTGAAGGGGCCGTTTCAATCGCTTGTAATTATGGGAAAGGGGCCCGCAAAACGGATTCCATTTTCGTCTGCATCCACCCCCGCCATTATAACTTTTTTTTTCCCTTTTAACCTTATTTTCTTCTCAAAAGGAACAAGCAAACGCGAGCTCAAAAATACACCAGTAAGTGCGAACTTTCTCAGACACAAAATAATCAATGTACTTACATTTTAAAAAAAAATGTAGAAATGAAAAAAAAAGAATCACTACTTACTCATCGCAGAAATGTAAAAACTTTTCATTTGTCTTACCTGAAAAAAACAAAATAGTCAATAAGCACGCGTATAAATAGGAAGCAAATGGTGTACAAATACAGTGATCTAATTTTAATACAAAGAAATCATTATAAGGCATCACCTACGCTAAAAAGTGTTTCGTTGAATTTAACTAAACTTGTTTGGTTAAATAGTTTGGTAGATTTACTTTGTTGATTTTACAAAAGTTTGTTCAATTCAACCAAGCTGATTTAACAAAATGCCATCTTTACTTAACAAAATGTTCTGTTAAAACTCAAAACCAATGGAATTTTAAATCGTTCGACAGTCCGTTTAAGCATCGGTGACATTCGTTAGCGACATGAGCAAGACAATGCACGCCGGAGCTCAACGAGAACATTCTTCAATTGTAGAAGAGCAGAAAGCAGAGCCTATGCCATTACGTTTATGGTGGGTAATATCCAATACAGAACTGTGAAATTGGGTTTTTTTCTCAGTTTGTTGAAAAATTCAGAGGAAAGCCTAGCTAAAAAAATCTGTTTATAAAAGTTCACATATTTATTTTAGTGTTTTTGTATGCTGTAAAAATTCAGAGAGAATCAAACCGGTGTCTGTTAGACAAATTTAGTTACGTTACAGCAATCAGAATCACTTTTGAACAACGCAACGGGCCGTAAATCATCGAATATAGGTATATATATATATATATATATATATATATAGATAGACTATCTGGTAAGCTGAAAAATATCGAAAAAATATTTCTATGCCTATTTCGGAAATATTTTTGCATTAAATTTAAAACGAAACACGCTTTTATCCTTTTTTTCATTAGATTTCAGTTTAAAAGTGAAAATTTATCTGTAACCGTCATGATCTTATTTTACTATTATAATAATCATTCTATACAAAATGTTTTTTTTTTTTTTTCATATGTAAAGTAATCAATTAATAGTCTTGTGCTTCGGGTTATTTATATCAGCTTAAAACGTTCATTTTGGCTAAACAATATGTTTATTTGAGCAAATAATAATACACAACAAATCTGAGCAAATTTTTCTAAAGTAAAAGATAAAGCACACGCATTTGTTTACTTAAATTTCAAGCCCATTCATCCAAGTTTCACAGAACAACGTTAAATAAGAAAATTCCTGATTATTAAAATTTATGCAATATTGCTTTGTTCAGTCAATGGAGCAGACATTTCAAAAGTTCGTGCCGCTAACAGCCTATCTAATTTTTCTCAAGCCATGTAGAGCGTTCAATATCCAGCTGTAATAATTTTCTCTGATTTAATATTTTACTTTGGAAATGCCTCTTGAAAGAAATGGCAAATGTGAAAGACAAATGCCTTCCAGCGGAAGGAATGACTGTAAATCAGGGAAGTATTTCCAGTTTTGTTTTAACTTGATAACTGCATAATTGAATTGTCCCATTTTTATGATTTCCCTTCATGCTTTCAGCACATTAGCTAAAATAAACTTTTGCGTGAAACTCTAATGAGCCAATTTATAATTTTATCGGCGCTATTTCCGAAAATGTATGAATTGCACTCAAATGAAATTTCTATAACCAAGATTTTTAATAAACCAAACATTGGGAGCTTTGTTTCAATGCAATTATTATTATTATTATTTGAACCTCATAAACAATAAAATGAAGCTAGATCATTAGCAAATGATAACTCATTATAAATTATATTTCATTCAAAATAATTTCATATTGAAAATAACAATAAGCCTTTACCATTGCAATTAAAATATGTTTGTTTATACGATAGAAGATGAGTTAAAAATAATTGGAAAATGTTAGCATCGTTTTATTTTTACGCATCTAGTCGCTTTGAATGTATATTAGTATTATATTTTATGTATTTTGTGTTTCCATAACTATTGAATGTATTCGGTAAACAATGTTAGTGCAGTAAATGTGCGTAAACTTGACAAATAAGGCTGCACATTGATTGTGTTAGGGGGTTGTAAGTTTGTTTTATGGGGAGGGAAAATAAAAAAAAACCTGTTGTTGAATTGGATAAAATTAAACTTATATAAACACGCTAAAAGTATTATTACTTATGATTATTCAAACACGTTAAAATAAAAATGTATATTTTGATGAATAGATAAATTTATGAGTCTTATCTCTGAAACTTTCAACCAACACTTTGTGAGTTGAAAAAATAACCTAGTTTACGATAACTCGGGCTCCTCTCTCCGTTATTGGAGCAAATTCTTGGATATATCCCCTTTAGAAATACCCGCGGTTGGTTAAGCTTACAGCTCAGGTTAAGGCCATTCTATTTGAAAATCGTGCAGCTATTTTGAAAAGTTGAATTGAGCTACAGACTAGGAAAAATTTTAGAATGTCTCTGGGCAAGGGATGCTCTGAACTGACACTGACAATGACGAAACTGTCAGGAAAAAAAAGTGCGCAACCACTGCGGAAATTCCCGATATTCCCATGGTAGGTGAACTAACTAACCTTGTTTTTCCTTCCAATATTGAATAGCGTTACACGGTACACATCCAACCTCTAGTCCCATTCTTCCCACACTTTGAATAACGGATCCGGTGCAATAGCCTCTTCAATCCTGTATCTAACTCTGCCAAATCTGACACTTGGGGGATCCCACTGAAACTTTAAGCGAAACGCACTTTGAACTGAAATGACGGGTTGACTTTTAGCAAACTGGGGAACATAAAACGTTTTAGGAGCTCAGGAGTCGCTCTTTTACATTATTGTGGCTCTGCGAGCGAGAAAAAACAAAGCAGTGCTCGCGCATGCGCTGACCTAAAACTGTTTGAGTGACTCTTTAACTGTGACCGCGAGCCAACACTCTACAACGTTTAGAGTGGATACTATTGAAATGTGTAACTGGGACATACTGTAGTATGGAAATGTATCATGAATAAACCTTTCATCGACTGTAAAACCAGTTTTGCCGTCTGAAGTGTCATAATGCAGTGAAACACAAACAGCGCATCTTTTCGAGCATGATATCGGAATTTTAGAGCGCGAAAAAAATGTTTGCACATTTTTCTACGTTAGAGTTATGCAGTTACCTTTTTAGTGCATATATCAATAAACGTATCGAAAAGCAGGAGTGGTTAAGATAGACTTCTCCGCATCATTTCTTTTTATGCCTGAAAAAGTAGTTTTAGAGTCAAGAAACGCTCGTGAAATAATTTCTGCTCCAATGACTGGTTTTGAAAATATGGACATTTTTTAAACCGATTTTCCTGATCCAAATTCAAAATTTCTGCATCTTCCTGTATAAGCGTTTAGTATTTTGTTCATTTTTTAACAGAGAATCTATAGAGATTGAACATATCTGTAGAATTTAAAATTTTTATTTCTAATTGAAATCTGCTGATGAATAAAATGTTTTATTTTTCCTTCTTGCGCTTATGCATGGGCCACTTCACTCATGAGCTACGGAAAAGCATTCCTTTCCTGTAAAGATTTATGGCAGGATAGTGTACACGCTTACGCCATTCCAATGAATATGGGCTCCTCTGGCAAGAAAAGTGACGATGTCCATTTTCATTATATATATGTCCAGAGGGGCCGCAGAAAATATCGGAAACTTCGTTAAAGCGAGAGGGGGGAAGTGATCCCTGACATCTATCAGAAATGATTGTCCAAATATCACTCGATTGTTTGGGGCATTTATAGAGCTCGCTCGTGCAATAAACCACCATTCAAAAGAACTGCATTTTTACGTATGGAGAGGTCCTTTGTGTTATGTTCACTGGTTTGGATTTTTGCATAATAATTTACATACCCGATGTGTATAATAAAGCAGAATGTTACCCTATAACTATCCTTGGGAAGGCTGAAGCTTCTTAGTCCCTACTCTGGATCTGCTCAAGTGGGTTGTCACAAATTTCATTGCCTGCAATGATACCACCGCGTTTAACATCTGTGTTCATTTTGTTATTTACATTGATTCTGAGAGTCTAATGGTTCTATGTATTTTATTATTTGCATCCATGATGATGATGTTTATTTTCTTCTGAACAGAAAATGCAGGGGATTGAATTTCTAATCGACTAGACCCAGTTATCAGTTCATTGGGACATTTTCAACTATAAAGGTATTCATAGAATTGGGACAGGAATATTGCTAGTGTGGGCAGGCTATATAAGAATTTCTTTTTAACATTCACCACAACAAAATAATAATCTTATCTTATTTGGGTTCCGGCTCACAACAAAGTACCGGCCCCACTACACCCCTGATAATAAATGGATTCATTTTATAAATTCAGTTCACGATTTTTGAATGTGTTTGTTCATTTCGATTTTGAAGTAACGTACATAGCATGTAGTGAAACAGGCTAAGTTGACCACCCAGTAGGGTTCCACGGTCAATTTAGACAAGGGGTACAATACTTACTTTTTCATTTTCATATTTTATCAGCTGTGTACTTATATGCAATATACTACAAAATTATATGAAATACGAAATCAAAATAGGAATCATATTCTTATTAGGGTTAAACATTCATTATACTGTTTTATGTATTAATTATTGTCATAACACGTACAGTTGCAATGTACACTAGATGCAGTTGCAAGTTGAACAGGAACAAGATTCATTAATTATGAAACTCAATTTATGACTCTATTAACACATTCATTCATGAATCGCTGGAAGAGTGGTTGCATGTCACTGAAAATGGCAGGAGGCCGACGCGTGAAGTTCGGGTCCCATCGCGCGGCTGTCGATCGAAGGGTCTGGAGTTTCGGTAGGTTTTCTCCAGATATAAAGCGAACACGCCTTTAGAACCCCCCTTAGAAAGTCCTCCTGCCAAGACACCCGTCATCCTCGGCAGATCGCCGTTGCCATAATCACACAAACAGAAACATTCATGAATTGTTGGCATTTGTGATTTTGGGGCCCCCGCCCATGTGGCCTGTAAAAAAACTATCCAGTAGAACAGAACCAAAATAAGATGTGCATAACTTGGTTTTAGAAAAATCCTAAATATAAAATTTCAACGACTCATAGATTTTGGGATAGACGAGTTACATACATACATTCGTACGCACAGATGTCAGGCAAAAACCATTCCAAATGATGCGTACGTTGAGACGTTTGCGAAAACTCAATTGAGAGAGAGTCAAAATCTGCATACCCACATTTTTGGCAACTTCCCTTTCATTCGTACGAACAAGACTTTGTGCATACTTTTAAAACTGCTTGCATTCAGTAGCATAGGCATTTTTTTTTCGAGCTTTAAATTCATGTATTACAAATCAAAAGATACTGATTGTTTTCTTGAAAAAAGTAGCTGTATACATACATTTTACTTTCCAATCTAAAGTGCGCCTTATTCCACATCTGTTACTGCTTTTAAGAACAAACTAAAAGCGAAATTTTGCTGTTACGGGTAAATAATTTTTTTTTCATAAAATACACATTAATTTACCAAAAACTTAACATATTTTTGGGGATATGCATAAGTCTTTCCTTTCGTCAGAAGCGAAATATTCGCCAAGCTTGCTTTCCTGCCTGGGTGTAGGTTGTCGATTAACCCCCCCTGCTACCCCAAGAATAACTTGTGCAACTCTTAAATCTTACATTAAGTTTTCCTGACTCTTATTTTTAATATTTTTTTTTCATTCTAACAATACTTAACTCTAATCGCAGTTTAATGATGTGCATTTATATATATTCATATTATAAACATTTCCCATTTCAAATTATAGTGTTTTAAATCATGGGCGTCGTATTTCAAACATTCAATGTATAAAACCAGTTCGTTTTCAATTCAACAAATGGACTGTCTTCGAGTGATTGTTTATACTGAAAATGCTAACTAAATCCTATAACTTGATATAAAATACTAACTTTTTCCAAGCATTTCCTCGTATTATTACTTACTGTATGCAAAGTCTTCATTTTCATTTAAAGTCTTAACTATATCCCTAAAAACGAAAAAATTCTAGTCTTATCTGTCCTTGAACAAATGTTAGTCGGGAAACATCAGCAGTATTATTGTTTTAACATAAAATACCAGTTAATAAAAGTGTTTATCTCTTAAAAGCTGCAGTAAGAATACAGATACTCAATTATTTACCAAACATTGCTTTTGCCAATGTCAATGCTGTTTCACGTTGAGCTTATCTTTAAAAGTGTGTGCTTTGTTTTCGAAATTCACGGCTATCTTATATATATAACTAATAAGTAAAACACAAAACATACTACAAATAAGACATACCTCGCATAAAAATGTAACAGCTATTAGCAAGAATTAGAAACAACATTTTGAATAGGTAATAAATAGATTAAAAAATAATAATAAAATAAAATAAAATAAAAATAAAAATAAAAAAGGTAAGCCAAATAAAGTGCAAGAATTATTGTGAAAAGAGAATGGAACGGAAATTATAACCACTGTGACCATCGTCAGGGGCCACAAACAGTGCATTATAATTAAAAGCAAACCAAATAGTAGGGTTTCGGTTGTGTGGCATATCAGAAGAGATATTAACTCCACACATCTGGGCCCTACCCTACTATATAAAATGGGAAAAAAAGGAATAAAAAAGATAACAAAAATAAAAATAGCAAATATAATCTACATACCAGAGAGCACATGGTGATCTTAGTTAACACAAGTAATATGGGTTGCCAATGTTAAGAAATGTAAAAAGTGAAAAATGGTGTTGCCACAAAATAAAAGTGGAAAATCGGTAAAAAAGAAAGTACAGGTGTTGCCATATACTAAAACGTAATATTATTATACTTGAATAGTATCCAGGTATATTAATATAATTAAATATATATAGAATAATAATAAATTAAAATTATTGAATGGCCAATTAAATATAACATATTGTTTTAGAAAATATAATGATTATTATTAGTGACAAAGTATGAATAATAAGTTATTGTATGACAGAAGATTAATCTAATAAATTAAAAAAAAATTTAGGACAGAATAATCACAATATAGGGACCCCCCCCCTTTTTTTTTAATCCCTCCATATATATATATATATATGAATGCATATACACATCCAGATTGTTTTTATACATATTACTCTTTTTTATAAAAATATAATAATATTATTATATATGAGAAAAACTTCCTCCACCCGACCCAACCATCCAATTACAACCTTAAAACCAAAACCCCACCCAACGTCCAGTAAATTAACAAAGACATTCGACACATCATTGTCAAGAATTGTATATAATACATTTTAGGAACTTAGTAGGATAGTGGTATTGTCTAGCTGACAGAAATAGAGATTTAAAATTGGAGACTTTAAAATCTTCAGAACATAGAAACTTGATTCTACAGCAGTGATTATAGATGATACTGCGAAATACAGATTTATGTAAGCATGAGGAAAAATGAGTAAAGCTATTTACTTTAAAGCTAAAATATTTTCGCTTATCATAGATATTGAAACTAAGGTTATTTGTAGGAGTGATGGAGATACTTAGATCTAGAAAACTAACAGAATTGTTAAGCATAACATTTTTAATTAATTCCAGAGCAGAAGGATATTTTATGGGAAAGATAATATTATTATTAGTAGTGTTTACAAGTAAGATATCATCTATATATCGTTTAAGTATGATATGTGTATTAGTATATTCTTTTTCATAGTAATATAAGTAAAGACCAGCAAGGTAACTAGATGCTGAACCCCCTTATGGTATACCATGATTTTGTAGATATATTTTATTGTTATGTAGAATATAATTATTATAGATAATAAATTTAGAAAGACAACTGAAATAAGTTACATCAACATGGGAAGGAAGCTTAATATTTTTAACACAAGTTTCAAATAATTCATTAATTACATTGTAAAGGTCGTCAAGAGGACTATTGTTAAATAGATCTTTAAAATCATGGGTATATAAAGAGGTAATATTACTAATAGTACATATTGTATTGCGTAGATCATAACTATTTCCTATAGAGTAATCATTACGTTTTATATAATACTCATGCATAAGAGACAGTATCTTTAATAGAAGTTTACTTGCTACATTATTACATCCTATTGTAACAGTTCGAAACTTTAAAGGCGATTTATGAAATTTAGGGATTAGTACAATATAAGGATAGTTTAGATTGTTCTGTTGTAGGTTGAGAAGTTTATAGAAAGCCAGAATTTTTTTGTTACAGACTACAGTATAAAGATTAGCAGAGGAATAGATACTGTTATTTACAATTGCAGAGGGTAACAAGCTATGATATAACTGTTTACAAATAAAAGCATAATTATTGGATGATTTATCTACATAAGCAATTATGAAATACTGCTTTATAAAGTCTATTTGAGTATGAAATTGACTATTGACAGGAGATCTGTATTTTACACATTTAGCAATATTTTGCTTAAAGATTGAAAGTACTTTCACTTTCCAGGTAGTGAAGGCTTCAAAGGAGTGTTGTATTTTAAGGCAGTATTATATATGTAAAAATCTAAATCATATGTGAATTGTGTTACAATGCCACTAAGAGAGTGTTTTGAAGGAATACGGTGTTTAGAGCCCTTCTGCATGAGTTTTTTTAACCTAATATCTTTTATGATAGCGAGATCCCCATTAATGATGTGTCCATAATCCCTATTAATGAAGTTCCTATAGTGATTGTCATTGCATATACAGGGTGGTGTATCTGAAGGGTTATATGTTTTAGAAAAGGAGTTATAGTTAAATATTTTCCTACCAAAGGGTAGGGGATATTTAAAGAACTTTTTAATAATGACATTTTTAATGGGAAAGTAAGTGTTATTAGTAGAAAATATTGTATTAAAGTTTAAGTTATTGATTGCAGGATTTGTGAAAGTAACTAATAAGTTAGAATTAGAAGGTGTATTATTACTGTTATTGGTCAAGTTTACGGTTAGTGCAGTGGCTCGTGCAACAATGAGGTCGAAGAATAGGTGAGAAAAATGTCCAGAAATGTTAAGATTTGAAAAAATAGAAAAATACTTAACTAACTTTTTAATGGAATTAATGAAAGTACGTATATTAAACCAATTATAAGTACTGGTATAGTAATTATATAATTTTAAAATAGCAGATTTTATGTAACTATTAGAATACTATACATATACAGGGTTGTCCAAATTTATTTATTTATTTGCTAGGAGAGGACAGCTCACGTCACTGAATGTGTCGCTTAGAGCTACCTATACGTCCTTCCCGGAATTTCCCGCCACAATTTGGAACCTCATCAGAAGGTGGGGGGCTTCCGATGAATATTGGCATCCCTCGGAAACTGCTAGCGACCGCCGAGAGGACTTTCGGAACCACGGATTTAACGTGCAGGTACACCGCATGTACACGGTGGTCTTGAGTGGTACGCCGGTATCGAACGCACAACCTTCCGGTTACGAGTTCAACGCCTTAACCACTGGGCTACCACGGCCCCATGGTTTGTCCAAATTAAACTTCCCCAACTCAGAGGCCTGTGCAGGATGTTGTATGGGTCATAATGCGATGAAATTTTGAAAACAGACACTTCAGATCACGCGCTCGTGATTTATTTAAAAAAAATTATTAGTACAAGAAGTTGCCGCCTGTGGCGCTGCAGATCAATAAGACGTTCTACAAATGTTCTATACATTGATATATATGCCATATATATCAATGGTTCTATATGTGTGCCGTGGTCGAATAGGGCCTATCAACAGCACGAGAAACAGTTGGCACACTGACAACACCGTGTGGCGATGGACTAGCGGCGTCCACGACCGCCAAAACAACGTCTTGTACGCGTGCAGAATCCACAACATGTCGTCCTCTACCGGGTGAAATTCCCATCTGTCCGGTTCTTTCGAACTTCTCTATCCTGTCTCGTAAAGCGCGTGGTGTTATGGGTCCTTCTTTTATGTTTTTCAGCCGACGGAATACTCTGATCGCAGCACAGGAATTCGGGTCATTCTGGTAGAAAAGTTTCACTAACAGAGCTTTGTCTTTCAAAGCCGCCATTGTGCATCCGCGAGCTGGAAACAACTGCCTGTGCAGCGCCCGTCTTCCACTTTTGTAGGGCTCGTCTTTCGGATACGTTGCGCAGAAGCTTTATTTCTGCAAATCACGTTGTTTCAATATGCAAATGACGAGTTTTACAGCGTCACCTATCGGCAACTTCTTGTACTAATATTTTTTTTAAATAAATCACGAGCGCGTGATCTGAAGTGTCTGTTTTCAAAATTTCATTACATTATGACCCATACAACATCCTGTACAGGCCTCTGAGTTGGGGAAGTTCAATTTGGACAACCCTGTGTATATATACATATATATATATATGTATGTATATATATTATAAAAATAATATAGATCTCGAAATTATTCAGATATTAGATGAGCTATAAAAAGATTGTTTGTTTTTTTTTCCTCCAGAAGAAAAATTATTTAAGTTGCTTTAAAAATACATATGAGCTATGTATTTTCAACGATGTAAGAGAAGAGGTTAAACCTGGGTTCAGTGATAGCTGAAACTTCCCAACAACTCGACCCTTTTTTTAAAATTTAAGTGTGTTTGTAGATTGCGAAAGAAACAAGAACAAAATCTACCCCATTGACCATAACGCACATTTACGCTTATCGTAACGGTTGGGGATTCTTAACTCGCATGGCTCCTGGATAAATATGAAATGTCCCGAAATTTTATTTTTATGCTCCCGAAGTCACTTGAAATGAGTTGTGTCGTGGGATTACGGCCATTTATCTACACATATGGGATCTAGGTCGATGGGGTGGGATGCCCTCCGTGGAGGTCTTTTTACAAGATCCTAACCCGTATGGACGCTACGTTTCCGAGGAAACCACGGAAAACTCCGAAAGGTTAGTTCGGCGGACGAGACCTGGTTTTGAACGAGGCACCTTCCGTTTCCCAGTTCAGAACGCCATTTTTCAAGTTACTTCATTCAAGTCATCATTTTCAAGCCATCAACATCAAGTTATTCGCCCATGGTGGAGCAAATAACTTGAAAAATGTGGATAAGTATGCAACTGGAAGTTGCTACAAGTAAACAGAATTTGCATCATCCTTTAGCTAAGGAATTAAACAAGATTTAAATAAGGATTTTAAGTAAAGATTCTCTCTATTCTAAAACAAAGTAACTGCCGCTGTCAAAGCTTGTTGGGCTATCTCCTCCTAAGACGTGGGTATTTTAGTTTCGACTAAGGTATCCACAGATTCGAAAAATTCCCAGGAACCTGATAAGCTAACTTAAATTTTAAAAATCGAATTATTTTAGAAGATATCAATAAAAGAATTGGAAAAATAAACATAATGGATGCAAGATTTGGCCTAAAATCATTCATTCCTTTGCAACAAAGCCATTCCAAATATGTAGAATCGCATGAAATTGACAAACATGAAGTAGAAGGACACCCATTTTACACCAAATTAAAAAATATATGAAATAAATAACTCAAAGTCTGTTACACAAAGTTGAAAATTTCAAATAGTAAGTTCACTTAGACAACAGGAGTTTAAAATGAGCGATAATTCGTTTTTCCAAAACAGAATAACTCATTGTAACTGATTTTAAAAGCGCCATCTTGGCATTAGGTACGATCTGGCAAAAGGGTATCTTTCCAAGCAGGGTGGATTTAAACCGCAAGTTCCAAAATGTTAGAACCCAGTATCTTGAAAATGAAAAATAATTAAAATGCAGATTATTTTATAGCCGGTTTGGTCCAGATGGAGTATAGGCTACCAGTAGAAATATTGGGTGGCGTTCACTATGCCATTCTAGCAGTTATAGTACACTTTGGATATTGGCCAGCGCGGCAAAATGATATAATTCGTGGTGCTCAATACGCCCATCGGCAAAAGATTATGTAAATGAAAATATAGATAACGGTTTTCTTTAAACGGTTACGGAAACTTTACATGAGCATTCATTATGGGTTATGAGCCTGTGTCCATCGCCCAATAATGAAACGTCGGCATGGGTGGCAAGCTATCCTAGCTGTTCCGTAGTTTTTATCAAAGAAAACATATGGAGTACTGTTTTCGTAGAGCTCATTATTAAGTATACATATGCGCAATCTCCCTAATTGGCTAATACGCAAAGTGTTCTATGGGTTTCCATAATTAAAAATAGTGCGAAGTTTAAATTTTTATGTTCCATGGAACATGCAAGAACGAAGCAATGTGTAGCTCGGTAACATTCTATCGGATCCAACCTTTGGGTTTGCTTGTTGAAATCATGCCCTTTTTTTTTACGAATAAGCTTCATTAGGAGCCGAATGCCTCATACGAAAAGCGAGCGTAACGTGTCTAGGTGCCTTGGCCCCTAGTTTTCTAAATAAAGATTTTAAGTCAGCTTATAAATGCTGTACAATGTTTCAATTCGTTGACTGAATCTGTCTCCAACAGAGATTTTTCAACGTTATTTCATCTCAACAGAAACATTTTGTAAGTTTCCTTTATTCCCTCCTAAATATATTGACCAAAAAATTTCAAATTTGAAGGAAGCAAAATGTATTCGATCTTGGCAAGCTTTTTAAGGGGATGGTGGACATTAAAAAGTTTTTTTTTTTTTATTTGATAAGATAGTATTGTGAAATTTTGTATTTTAATATATTAAACTAAAAGCATTATACACAACTGAAAAAAAAAATTAAATTACATTTTTAAAATATTAGTAATTAATTAATTTTTTAGTTTCGAAAAAATGCTCCCCGCGTTTTAATTTTAACTTTTTTTAGTCATTTTGTTTTATAATAGCATAAAAATATATTTCAAAAAGTTTGTGTATCGGTTTTTGATTATACCGAGTCGTTCATTTTTTAGAAATATTTTCATGGATGTAGACCCAACTTTCCCGAAATTTTTCCGTTTGCGTCCATAAAAGTGACATTTCATAATCGAAATGTTGACCCTACTTAAAAAGGATACACGGATTTATTGTAATATAGGAGAAGAATGTTTGTAGTCCATTTTGTACAATTCCGACTTAAATTAAGTTGCATGGAGCATTTTGAAGGCAAGAAAATCCCCAAAAACTTGATTTGGGGAAAATACAGTTTAAAGTGTCATTTTCCACTGACCTTGAATACCGTCTCTTCTGAATCATTTTATTTATGATTTTTCCTTCACAAAACCTATTTTTAAAATAATTTCATTCGAATATTAGCTTATTTTGTAAAACGTTGAATAAAACGGGTGAGGTGTTTATGGACGCGTTTGTTTGCATTTTTGTGGACATGGAACTGTCCCTTTTCATTTTTTCAAACCCTCCTATCTTTTTTAAAAAAATGGCCGAAGACATACGCGGTTTTCGCCATGATTCAGCTTTAACTGTAGAATATGAGTATGTAAAAAAGAAAGAAAACACATTTCGATGATTTGTTTGTCCCTTAAGCAATAGCCCTGTTTGTATAGGAGCTTCATTTTGCTTTCAATCCGTGCAGTCTAGACTTTTTGGCGAAATTCTTTCCGTCCATTACTAGAATGGACGGAATACAAACAACACAACTCTTCCTTCCAAACACACACTAACATGAACAACCTCGGTTCATGCGTACTTTATTAACAAAGCAAGCGAAATCTCTTGCATCCATAGCGATCCATTGTAAATAGCCTGTTCGTATTCTAATGTGTAGGTGCAATCGATTATTTTTAAATGGACGATTCACCCCTGCACAGCGTCATCTACAATGAGTTTATTATTGAAGTAAAACTTCTTTAGGCGCAACTAGGGATTTTTTTCCCTGGCGGAAGTAAAGGAAGTGACGTATATGTCATGTACTCCACGCTGACCCTGAAAAAGAAGAACTGCAGAAAAACCTACTTTTTCGACCGCTCTGCTGCTTTCGCCGACTTCGTCCTGTAAAAGTACGCGGAACCTGTTAGGGAAAGAAACGGCGAGAAAAACAGTCAAGTGCCGTATCTTTGAGACATCCATCCTTATTTTATAGATCAATAAGCGTTGTGAAGGTACATCCAACACACTATTTTACATGGAATCCCAACCTCGCAGGAGGTTCTCGATAATCGTTATTTTTAGATGAATAATATACATGGTTTTGGAAAAGCACAAAGAAACGGACCCTGGCTGCAATCCATCCCAAACAATGGACAGAACCTGCAGTTTAAAAACACGGATACAGAATAATAATTCGAAACCTACCAGAAGACGAAATCAACGCTTAAGAACACTGTGATAGAAAAACACAAAAAAAAATGGACACTACCTGCATTCGAACCCAACAAACAGGGGAAAACATCAGTTAAAGTATAATACTAGAGTATGGACATTCAAACCCAACGTGCAGACGGAACAATGGTAAAAGAATACATGGACACTTCCTGGATTCTAAGTCATTATCATGCATGACCGATGATTCTTACTGGAGATTTTCATGTTCATTTTCGCTCTCAAGACTCTCAGCCGTGAGTTAACTTTTTAAAAGAAAAATTGGATCTAACTACTTCTCGACTTCAAGCAACAACGCGTTTCGGTGCAACGATAGATGCTGTATTTTCAAGAAAATGAGCCAATTGAGAGAGTAAGATTTATTTTTCACATTATAGTGACCACAAACCTATCATTTCATACCTAAAAAATTAGGATGACATTCAAGTACCTATTTCCAATGAATAATAGGAATATAACATTTATATAATCTTTGTAAAGTTCATGAATAATAAATATAATTAAATTTTAATATGATATTTATTTTAACTTAAAATTTAATCATTTCAGTGATACATGTCGTAAACGTTCAAGACGTTTTACTTCAATCGCGCATAAAGATTACACACACACACTTTTTTAGTAATACTAGTAGTAGTTGGAGCAGTAAAAGAAATTAAAAGGACAATGCCTATTATTTTAGAAAATTTCAGTTGTTTTTTCAATAGCAGTTTTGTGAGAGTAGATTTGTTAAGTTAATATGGATAAAAGCACATTAAGCACGTTAATAAATATTTTGTGAAATTAAAAGTGCTTTTTCAAGGGTCGTCTGAATATTAAGTAACTACATCCTACTTGGAGTTAATATATCCGGCGATCATTTCAACAAAAGGGACCCCCTGAACTTATTGTTCTAGATTTTGTCACGGTTCTATTTTAGGAAAATATTTCTTACCTACCGTGCGGAGAACGGGCACGCAGCTAGTATATAATATATACATATATATATATATATATATATATATATATATATATATATAGGTGATAGAAATCAAACTTTACTCAAATTATTCATAGCATTCTATGCAACAATCTCCTTTAACTACGTACGAAAAATAATAAAACTAATCCACTCGTAAAATAACTGGCGTTCCTGCTCATTTAAAGAGAGGATGATCACCGATCCAAGTGGAGGAGTCAAAGCCATTTTTACCTTCCCAGTGTAATCATGAAAAATGTGAATCACCGTTGTACAAAAGACCCAATAATATACATGAAAAGAGAGAAAAGATAACAGTCTAGACGGGCGGACTCGTCAATCATTTTCCCTAAGTAAGTGGGTATTTCTTTCGAACACGAAAAGCTCTCTCAGTGATCACTGTACACGGACGGCCAAGGAAAAACGAAATTTATGGACGCCGATCATAAATACGATTTTATACCCTCTCGATTCAGGAGAAGGAGAAAGAATTCTAATGCAGTTAGGTTACGAAATTCGGCAGTGTAGCCTCGAAGAACATTCTGATAATGATCGGCATCAGTATCAGAAATTTGAAACGACTTTTCGTAGATATTGGGAACACGGCGTGTATCAAAATTTATAACAGAGGAGGGGAGGGAATTCAATGGACACTTCTAAATGTCACTTTACAGGTTTTTCAGTAAGATCATCGGGGTATACGCTTAAATCTATTGATTAAAACTAACACTCCTTTATTGATTCAATTTCTTATCGGCTGATTTAAATCCTTTTACGCTAAAAAATACTCGTTAAAGACAATAATTTGTTATCTCCTCAATTCCCCTCATTGCTCAGGATTCGCTAGATTCTATTATACTCCATTTTTCACTAAAATCTTGTCTATTTGAGAATTCTGTCTCTCCCCCACGAAAGATATCCTATTACTATCACGTGACCAACGCTCTTCAACGGATAACGGTTCATAGTCACAAACGCGGGCATCGTAGCCGTCCGTGGCTCACGGCTTAGTTGTGTGTGTATTCGCTTGTGATAATTTGGTTTTATATCCGAATACCCAATGCATCTTTTTCATATTCAGAGTTGTGAAATAAATTCAGCCTAGATATGGTTGAAATGCTTTAGGTAAAGATTTCGCTTTAATGACCTAGTTTCTTACGATTGGATTATAAAAAGTGGTTGTAAAACAAATGAAGTTAGGATATCTCCACTCAAAGTGAGTCAGTAGTATTTTACCTTTTTCATGTCAATAAATTGGGTTGCTGCTTTCATTCAATCTCACAGCTCGTTTAACTATGATTGCATGTATGTATTCTGACTGTACCGTGAATTCGTTTTATAACTAGACACTATCGTGAAATTATATTCTATTTATTAAAAAAATACTTTTTTACAGTGTATTAAGATATATGTAATGTATTTGCCTCGATTTAAAATTTATTTACTCGGGCTTATAATCCTAGATTTCAGCTCTGATAATTAAAAATGAAGAAAACGAATCATTCAATATATAATAATCCAAAACAGCCAATTTTCATAAAACACCCTTTTTCTAGCTTAAAATAATAATGGAGTACAGATATATTAACTAAAAAAGGGCTGATTTTGTAAAGACGCTCATTCTATAGCTTCAATAATAATCATAATGGAGTACAGTTACATGAATCAAAAACGGACAGACACTCCTCATTTTTGATGATTATTGAGCCTAAATGGAGCTGTTGTAGAATGCTCAAACATTGAGAATTTTACGCTCCATTGATTTTTGTCGATGGATGGAGCCCATTTGACTGAATCGGGAGAATGGCTGTTGGAAGTCAAAAATTGAGTCAAAATAGACTCCGTTTGATTATTATTTTACTCAATAGATTTAAGCGTGTACACGCAATAACGGATGGTCATGAAAGGTCACTTGTACAGAAAATATTTATTTTGTTGTTGTAGAAAAGAATTATTTTTTTAAAGGCTACGAATGGAGGTTAATAAGAAATAGTCGGGTTATAGGGAATGGGTAGACTAAACCAATATAAAAATGCACTTTCCTTCATAAAACGTAGTTAGTTTTAGCTATAAAACCCCATTTTTAAGATGACGTTCCCGTCATTTTTGCTTCGACACTATTTATGGAAGTCGTATAGGCATCCTCTACTTTCTCTGCTCCTGGTTACAGTCGAGGTGAGTCCACACACTGCCTCCTAGATATAGAAAGCGTAACCACCGCTACGTCACCAAGCCTTTGCGTCATCAGTAGGCCTTTCAAAGGTGACGTCATCACAGTTTAATTTTCATAAAGTAAAACTATTCGAAATTTCTGGTGAATTGACTCTCTCATAACAACATTTTTTAGTGAAGAGATAGAAAATTTAATTGTACAAAAAAGGGCAGTTTTTAACTGTAACTAATTATATAATGTAATAAGGGATCACAATGAATTGTTTTGTATCACGAAGGTATTTTAATTCTTATCTTTAACTTAATATACGTTTTAATATTTGTAGCATTCACCAGAAAACTGAAATAGTTTTACTTTATGAGAATGAAACTGTGGTGACGTCATTACTTGAAGGCCTAATGATGACATCAAAGCTTCAGCGCTCAGGCTTTCTGTATGTAGGAGGCAGTGGTCCACAGCGGAAGCACCGAACCGGCATTTCTCCTCTTCTTGTCTTCGGAGAATTTTCCGTTACAAAAGACCCGTTCTCGGCGTCTTCGTTACCCGGTTCTTGAGTGGATGGCATGAAATCCATTACAGTATTCCATTATACCCGCCTAAGAAAATGAACCCCGAAACGGATGGTAAAGCACTGTCGGTTCAAAAACAACCGCAGTACAACAAAGTACAGTTCTTTTAGTGTACAGGATTCGGTCTCCAGTCACGTGTACACCAGTATACGTTAAAATGTTTGAAAACGCATCCGCAAAAACCTTTGAAAATCACCAAACCCACTTTGTTGTGTAGCGAGTGGGATACGACAACAACGAGCGGTCCACTCTCACTGCATTGTCAACCCTTTAACGCGCAGTGTTCCCGCTCTGGGAACACCCAACTCGGGCGGTTGCCCGTCACGAAGAATCGATTGGATGGCTGTAAAAACAGTGGCGAGTGACAGAGCTCCACGAGAATCTTTTACTTTTTAGGCACGTCCTTTCCCATCAACAAAAGGGTCACGATTCTTTTGAACAGCACTGACACCTGCTGAAAAAGGGAAGACTGCGAGAACAGCTGGATAGAGGGCCCCATGCTGAAAAGAGGGCAGTCGTGGCCATCGCTCGACTGAACGACCCGCAAGAGGGCGGACGATCGAAACGTTCATCCGTGCCACAGATCGAGAGACCCTTTTTTGACGCAGCTAGCTGTGCCACATTTTCACCGTTTAACCAGTGAAATAAATGAGACACTGTGATAAACGTTTCATTTAGGTTTTTATCAACAGAAGTCTTGATTCGTCCACTCCATTTCGGCATTGGACGGTAGTAGTCGGAATCTTGACTTGTTTACCGCCTTTTCTAATCAGAAATGGCTGCTAGAAATCGTTGAGCAGTTGACAGAGTGATGACGGATGAGATTCTGAAAGGGATTTTAGTTTGGATAATGAGAGTCATTTCGATTTTGTAGACGGCGATGCATCGGACCCTCATTCCATAAACCTGCAAAGCATGAGGCGGTGGTGCATTTTCTTATAGTATGCAATATGAACTGTCATTCAATTGAAATTTATTTTTTCAAAAAAATTTTATGTGATAAAATCGGAAATGGGTTTTTCTGAAGCTTAGTTTCCCATGATAAAAATCTATATAAAAAATCCTTTCTAGAAAGAAAAAATGCACATTTCAATTCTCCAATGGATATAGATTTGAAATATGAAAAAAAAAAATTGAAGCGTTTTTGGTCCACCTATTGAGCAGTCAGCGGGTTAAAAAGAATATGCATGCATAGATCCTATCTGACAAAACTAATCCAGTGACGCGAAATAAATACAGAAATTCTGGAATACTCAAGCATAAAAATACTTCTCGAATGACCCCTAGGGAGTTCTGAACAGGTTCGAATATTCAATTGTTTTGCAAATATGACATGGAACAGTCCTCGTATTCTTCCAAGATCATTTAAAATTAAAATTAAATCTCGAGCTATGGATACATATTCATATAGACTGCCGACAAAAATATCCTTGCCACGAAATTAATTTTTCGATACATTGTCATAACGTCCTCTTCAAATATTTATTTTCTACGAAATTGTTTTCTCTCCAATTTTATCTTTTATTCAACATTAAAAAGCTGCGATGAATAGAGTGTTCTTTTTTTAAACGAGAACGCATCGAAAATGGCTTCCACGAGCATTCATTATGGATACGCGCTTGCTTTTAGCTCGAGATTGTCGAGCTGGAGGTTCTTGGAACTAGACGTCCGTAAAAAGCGAAGAAATGTTGAAATTTATTTACATAGTCTTCATGAATAAATCACTCGAGGAAGAGAAAAAGGAAATACTTATTTTGATAACTTGTTCCCGTTTGAAAAAAAAAAAAGTGTGTGCGTGTAATCATTACGCGCGATTGAAGTCAAACTTCTTTGACGTTGATTCAGTTACATCCAGATTCATTTTCTTTGTGGTGTCCATCCCCATGTTCTTAAACCGTTGTTCCGTCTGGAGGTGGGTTAGGTTAGAATGCAGGGAGTGTCCATGTATTATCTTTAATTGTGTTCTGAAAGAGGTTGCAGCCGGGGTTTGCTTCTTTTTGGTGTTCCATACTCGCGTTCTTAAACCGTTGTTCCGTCTGGATATCGGGTTAGCATCCAGGAAGTGTCCTTGTTGTAGTATTATTCTTTCACAGTTTTCTTAAAACGTTTTTCCGTAGGGTTTGAATCGAGAGAATATCTATTTTTCTTTTAACTGTGTTCCTAAACTGGTGTTTTCTACTGTTGGTGGGTATCGAATGCATGTAGGGTCTATTATTGCGTTTTTCTATGGCAGAGTTCTTAAACTTTTGTTTTCCTCTGCTGGTTTTATTCGAAGTGTTACTCTGTTTCCGTGCTCTTACAATGAAGTTTTCGTCTGCTAGTTTGGCTCGATTGCAGGTTCCATTTCTTCATGTTTTTCTATCACCGTGTTCTTAAACCGTAGTTTTCGCCTGCAGGTTGGGTTCGATCGTAGGCAGCTTCCGCTTTTCTAAAACCATGTGAGCGTAACTTCCGTCAGAAAAAAAATCCGAGTTACACCCTAGTCGCACCTAAAGAAGTTTTACTTAAAAAAAAATCATTAAGTCCATAATAAGAGCTTAGAGTAATGTTGCAGTAGAGGATCGGTCATTCTAAAAACGTGTTGATATCCTAAAAGGAATGGAGTCATCGTTCCTTCCTTTTCAGTTAAAGAAATACTCAGCGGATTTCTCTGTGGATTTGGCGATTCTACTATCATTCCCCGGACACAGACACCAGAGATGAGCTCGGGATCCTTTTTAAAAGTTTATCCCACTTGATACTATTGTAGCAAAACAGCCATATTGTTTTCCCACATTCATTTGCATTGCTGGAAAGATTGTTGTACAGGCAAGTGAAATGAGTAGGGGACCCCTTGGCTTTGGCGACAAACTTGGTGACGGGTGACCGCATACAGGATAACAAACGCATGGACTTCTGAAAAAATTTAGGTGGGACGTGTGGCATCACTCCCCATAAAGTACAGACATTTCGTCTTCTGCCTCCTACGTTTTTTCATCACAGAAGATTGAGTTCATCAGAAGAACTTTCCAAGTGCCGATACCACTTAGATTGAGAGGTGAAAGCTGCAGCCCAAGAATAAGTGCCGGGTGCTGGATGGGATTTCTTTAACCCTTTAACGCGCAGTGTTCCCGCTCTGGGAACACCCAACTCGGACGTTTGGACTGTTGCCAGTCACGAAGAATAGATTGGATTTCTATCAAGCTTTATTTTATAATAAGCCTTATTAGGGGTCGAATGCCTCATACGAAAAGCGAGCGTAGCGAGTCTGGGGGCCTTGGCCCCTCGTTCATAAAAAAAAATGTCCACCGTCCCCTTAAGCAAACGCACGCGCACGAATGTGTGCGAGACGACACCAAGATGCGTTTCTCCGATCGATCCTGGGTTACGTCAGAACAAAAATAAGCCCCCAGGGGCGGGGGGAGACGGCCACCGTTTTCTATATCTCCCCCCTCTCGTTTGTATGCCCAGGAAATATCCACCCAATATCAGTGGCTTCGAAAAGGAATAAAGAATCATCCGCTGTTAGGGAGCCTGTATGTCTTGTACCCATTTCATAAGCATCTTTTCCTGGCATGCAGAGGATTTCTTTTCAGCCGTTTCGTAAGAGATCCTCATCGGACGGTGGAGATTAGCAAAATGCGGGCTCCACCAGGGTGGTGGATGCTGGTTGATCTTCAGCCCGGTATTCAGTCGGAGGAGAAAGGTTCTGGATAGGCTTGCCACATTTCTGATATATTCAACCGGAATGCCCCCAGTGTCACGGGTTTTCCAGGGTCCATTGGCTCGACCTGTGGCTGAACGCGTGGGCGCTCTCCACTGGGAGACGGAAGAGGCCTGGTCAAAACGAGGTCGAGTCCGCCGACCGAACCGTTCGGAGTTTCCCGTGGTTTTCGACGAAACTACGCGTCGTTACGGGTCAGGATCCCTTAGAAAGTCCAGCACGGAGGGAAATCGCCTCCCCTCTTCCCGATTCCTGGCCGTAACACTCCATTGACATTTCCCCCCCCTCGAGGGTACACACTTTTGGCGGGTTTTGGGAGTGTTTGAGAGGATAGTTTATTCTCGATGCGATGAATCAAGAGTGACTTATTGAGAACCTGAACCAGGGGCATTCATCCATGACACGAGCCTATCCATTGAAACATTTTATTTCTTACAGGTTAATATTGATAAGTTGCTTAGGTGAAAAGAAACACTTTAAATGAGGAATCCAAATTGGAACACTACTTGTTGGCACACCACCCCTCTTCGATAGTTCTCACTTTTTATATACAGTACAATGAAACCAATGACAAAGTCATGATCCTTAAAAATCCTTCACAGTTCATTATTTTTAGACTTTTTTGGGTCATGTATCATCCCATTTAATTTTGACCGGGACGTGAAGTGAACCGGCCGGGACACCGGGATTGTGTCTGCAAACCGGGACGTCTGGCAAGCGTCGTTCTGGATCGTGCTCTTAAAAATCGCCTCGGAGAGCTCCGAAGGCGTTATTTGTACACAAATAGTCGGGGTGTCCCAAACCAACGCCCCCTAGAGAGGAAAGCCGCGGCGCTTACTTGTGACGTCACACCGAGTAGGTAAAGCAAGGTAAAGCAAGAGTCCCTCGGCGCGGGAGAGAGGAGAAACGCAATGGAAACGCTTTGCTTTACCTACTCGGTGTGACGTCACAAGTAAGCGCCGCGGCTTTCCTCTCTAGGGAGCGTTGCCCAAACACGCTTTCATTCCTATTAGAGACAAGTGGGCGGTGGGAATTGGAAAAAAGACCACGTTAAGAAAATTTTCCTCTCGTTCATTTTCGGAAAGGGACACTTTCTAAATAGGTATGCGTCCCCTGTACGAAAAAATTCCTAATGACTACAATGGGCCACTTTACGCTCATGAGAGGATGTACACATTTTCAGACAGTCATCCTAAAATGGCTTAAGATATCTTTCCACGAAGAGGATCGGAGCTGCACGTGATCTTGAATGGAAACGTTTATTGGCTAGAGTAAAAAACAATGAGTTTCTTTCTGCGCGACCCCTGAAATGCGATCCTCCGACGGGATGGGTTCCCTTGTAGAGACACGGAAAAGTGGTTTAAGCCAGCCTGTCTTTGTCTTCCTATCTCTAATAATCTGTAAAACATAATTTTCAGAATGGGTACGTCACCGTGTGTCAGTGTATGAGGCCTATTTTTCTTATTGGAATTTGATTGATTTTTTTTTTTTTTTTTTTTTTTTTTTTGTACGGAGGCTGAATACGAATTTCAGAAGTGTCACTTTTTGGAAATGAATTTTTCTGGATGTAGTATTTCTTCCGATCGTATTGGAAGCATTTTTTCGACTGACAATAGCCCCCTGATCTCTAATAGATACAGAATGGAAACGTGTTACCCTTTTTTGGGACACCCTGCATATTAAAATAAAAGCATTCGCAGAATTCTATATACAAAGGGCATTCCATAAAAGCTGAGTTATTTTTTTACGCAGTGGTAACACCGCAAAACTAAAAGATAGAATTACAGGCGATTTTTTCAAACTGTTAACTATACGTATATACAAAATTCTAAACGAAGCAGTCTATTTTATTTTCCTAGTTCCGTGCTTGTTTAAAGAATTATTTTATTTGTTCAAAAACGAAATGCGTTGTGCCATAAAATTTTGCGATCGTCATGTCGCTACTTCTGTTCAGCAATATCTTAGTCAATGCAATATTAAAATCATGCCACACACCCCTTACAGTCCAGATCTTGCACCCTGCGGTTTCTGGCTGTTTCCGACGTTGATGGAGAGGCTCCGTGGCAGAAAATGGAACCCAGATTCTGAAGTTATTTCAGCAGTGGAGGGTTCTTTGGAGCAGCTTCCAGAAAAGGGCTTCTCTACTTGTTTTGAAAAGTGGGTTAAACGGTTCATATCATCTGACGGAAGGTATTTTGAAAAACAATGATGTATTTTTTGCTGTCAATATATTCCTTGAATTTTTATGATTTTACTCTCAGTGTTTATGGAATGCCCTTTATATATATTTAATAAGGTCAGTTTGAGACCTGCTTTGGGTTGCCTGGCGTGAATAGTGTGCAGTAGGGTGGTCACAAGTTATATGGGGAAAATTTTTTTTAATGTTATTTTTGGGGGCACCCCCCTAAAAGTTGCCAATTGATTAGAAAATGAGATTGGCAAAGTTTTAGCTCAATTGCATAATATTAACCCGTGCCGCATTGAGGTTGAATTCTTGAAAAATTACGATTTTTGCTAAAAATATCTAGTTTTTCCTTCATTTACTATAAACTATTTGCTCTACAGACCTGGTTATTGTTTTATTTCGTAAAAAATGTTGTTGGTGTGAACTTTTACTCTCAACAAAACCAATATTTAATGACATTCATTGTTTTTTAGGTCAGTTTGTGAATCTTCCCTCCAAAATCTGCATATTTGTAAAATTAGTGAAAAAAAGACAAATTAAGAATTTTAATGAATTTTGACCGTCTTTTGTATTATTTGCATCAGAAAACAAAAAAACAAATCAAGAATTTTCGTAACTAAACTACAATTCGTGAAATATATTTATTTACTAGCTGAAGTACCCGTTCTTCGCACGGGAATGAATGGACTTTTTGATATTACGATTTGTGGTGATTACTATTCATTGTAATAAACAGATATAGCAAAGTGGATATCGCGTTATATTGTGTCCAATAATCATGCATACCGAATTGCAAGGCAATCGTTTGTACGGTGCAGAAGGCCATGCGGCGTAGCGCAATCTAGTGGCGAGTTTTAGCAAACGGATACGGCGAAAATATTTTTCGCATTCAGATATCGATGTATACGAATTTCCATGACTATCGGCTGGACAGTCCTGAAGTTTATGTGTTGACGCGACATCTAGTGGCAAGTTATAGGAAAATGGATAGCACCAAACTCTTCCCCGTGTTCAAATATCTATGTATACCTATTTTCATAGCGATTATTTGCACAGTCAAGAAGTGATACACTGCAGGGCCATCTAGTGGTTCAATAAAGTAATGATTTGCTACAGCGCCGTCAAGTGGCGAGCTATAGCAAAATGGATAACGCCAAAATATTCTCATTGTTCAAATAGCTATGTATACTGATTTTCATAGCGACCGTTTGAATGGTCAAGAATTTGGCCTGCTGCAGCGTCATCTAGTGGCGAGTTAAAATAATAATGCATTGCCGTGTCATCTAGTGGTGAGTAACATCAAAAGGAACGCAGTTAGAATATATTCTTCGTGCTCAAATGTGTAAGTATAAAAAATTTTATGCCGATCGGTCGAACGGTATAGAAGTTGATGCTTTGCAGCGCCATTTAGTGGCAAGTTACATCAAAATGGATAGTGAAAAATATTCTCCGTGTTCTAATATTCGCGTGTACCAAATTTCATCGAAATCGGTTGGACGATATTCGCATAGCAAACGGCTAAACGGAATAGAATTCAACGTTGTGCTGCGGCACCAAGTGGCAAGTTAAGGAAAACGGATAGCATAAAAACCTTCTCCATCATAAAAGACTTCGTGTATTTTTCGTAAGAATATACGTATAGAATCGTAAGAAAAATACGTTTAGAATCGTAAATTTCATCGTGCAACGGTGCTCAACGGTGCTGGAGTTTTTCAACCTCATAAACACATACCAACATTCATTTTTATCTATAACCAGTGTTATTATATATACCAGTCTCAAATAAAATCCAGTTTCAAATCTAAGCCTCGCCAAAGTGCCAACATACGCCATTTTGCAAGAGTTCTTTCAGGAAATCATTCGAAGCATTGACTTAGCAGCAATCAATATGGGAAATGGTTCGACCGCCAAAGAGTAGCACGCATTTATTTGAAAATTGGAATTCCTTAATACAGCCGATTTTTTTTAATTTTCAACTATAACGTGTTTTATTCATCGTTACTACGATGTACTAAATGAGAAGATTTCAATTTTCTGAAATTTGGCGGAATTCCCCCAACTTAAATCAATGTACTCAATTGGCGAGAATTCTGAAGTTAGATCGCTTGAAATCCCTTAATAACTGCATTATTTCTTCACGGATCATTAAAATTTAACGCTGTATTCTAATAAAACCTTTGCACTTGTTTTCAAAAATCTATTTCCTTAAGCTCTCAATAAATTGCGCCAAGCCGAAAACTGTGCAAACCGCTAGAACTCACTTACTCAAAATCCATATTTCAGCCATTTTATTTTTTCGCCAAACTAAAAAAATTTTCACATTAGCCTCGGAAATCTTCAATTCTTATTGTTTTGCGTGTAAAGCATTACATTCCTGCTCTGATTTCCCATGCACACGATATTATAATTAAAAAAAAATAACCTTACGAATATAAACTAACAAAAAAAAATCATTATTATTTTTTTATTTTTACTTTGAGAATTTAAAACATTTTATTCGGCAAAATCGCCACACATGGGAACCACGATCCTTATTTCCCACTTTTTTCACTACAGGGGTTACAATTACGGAAAGCTTTTTGCGTGAAGAGCATAAAAAAATCTCTTAAATTCCGGGAACGTGTGGACTTTCAAAGTTTTAAAGTGGACTACGATTTATTCTATATTATTTTACATATCTGTGCTAAATTTCAGGCCGATAGGTTCATTTTTGTGGATTTGTATACGAACGACATTTTATTCGGCAAAATCGCCACACATGGCAACCACGATCCTTATTTCACACTTTTTTCACTACAGGGGTTACAATTACGGAAAGATTTTTGCGTGAAGAGCATAAAAAATCTCTTAAATTCCGGGAACGGGTGGACTTTCAAAGTTTTAAAGTGGACTATGATTTATTCTATATTATTTTACATATCTGTGCTAAATTTCAGGCCGATAGGTCCATTTTTGTGGATTTGTATACGAATCAAATCAACAAACAAACAAACAAACAAACAAACAGAATTTCATTTTTATTTATAAGATTTGATATGCATTTCTGTACTTCAGAAGAAAGATCTTGATTTGTATTTCAGTTGAAGAACATCTAAGACAAACCTCTGAAGTTTTCTTCATTACAATGCTATTTTTGTTGTTGGCAGAGGCAGTTGGTAAAATTCAGGAAATGTGTTTTGATACGACTTGTTGCCTAAGGCGAACGTGCATTTTTTGTTGCAGCAATTACTGGATCGAAATCTTCTATATTTACCTTGTTGCCATCATATTTTAGAATTCATCCTAAAATCTGTTTTGATTGCAAAGTGGGCGAAGCTACTGCTCTTCATCCAGATATTTTTTAGAAATTTCAGATTGGGTGGCCTAAGATGGGCAAGACACAGTTCAAAACTGCTATTGAAGATGAAACTATTGCATAAAGAACGCGAAATTTGCAAGAATTTTCAAATTTTCTTGCAGAACATTTAAGAAATCAACAGCTCAGGGATAACTATAAAGAATTAACCCAACATTGTTTATTAATTTTTATAGGAGTCTCTCCAAATAGACATTTCTTTCAGAGTACCTGGTGCTGTTCATTATGCCAAGTGGATGTCTAAGGCAATTTATTGTCTCAAAATACTTCTTTTCAGGCAACAGGTCTCATTAACAAAAGAAAAAAGAGCTATTACAGACATTTGTTTATTTATAATAAATATTTATGTAAAGGCATGGTTCAACACTCCCACTCAGACTTTAACCCCAATCAAGACAAAATTATTACAATACTGAAAATTTGATAAAGAGGCTGCAAACTTCGAAAGAAACATTATCTAAGCCTAGCCACTTTAACAAAATATTGTAAACAATAATAATTTATTTTCTTTATAATGTGCTTCCTCTTAGATACATAACTTTAATAATCAAATATATCTAAACGTTAGTCGTTCTCAATTTTATGCCTTCTTTGACCTTATTTTCTGTTCATTCTTTTACTTAAATTTCATTTTTATTAAATTTCAGATTTTTTTTTAAATTACAACCTTTATTTTATACACAAAAAAGAAAGAAAACCGAAGAAAAACAAAAGGAGAATAAAGACGAAATATAATTTTTTGAACTTTCATTAAAAAGCCAACTTTTAAGATTCGGATCGTATCTAGTCCTAAAAAAAGCATAGATATATGCTTGTTTTAGGACTAGATATTATCCGAATGTTACCCTCTGAGCGTTTTGGAAATGAACAAATAATCTAAAGTTGTTTTTACGGTAAAATTTCCATGCAATTTTTAAATTATAAAAAAAAATTAACAGGAAGATTTGCAGTTATTTAAAAAAAAGGCTTCTAAGTTACATACAAGCTTTAATATCAAACACTAGCTGCGTACCCGTTCTCCGCACGGTGGGAAACGCATATTTTCTTTACACATATATAATTCGAATTAAACCCAGTAATGCGAAATCTCAAAACGTGAAAAATACTTGAATCGTGACTAAAAGTTGACGTCATGAGTGCAAATTTTAGACGATTGCAACATGACACAAAAACTACGTCAATGTGACTGGCGATCAAAAAAGAAAGAACTTTATGGTATGCAGACAAAACTTTTCTCTTTCGAAAAATGCCTGATTTCTACTTCATATAATTCTCTTTGTGAGGTTTAATTTATAGGATTAATATATAGTATATACCACATAAATAACATTACATGATGTTGACAACAATTTTATCTTGCATTTTTCAAAGCGTGGACAGTGTATTAGCGCAGTTATGTTACACACGACTTTATTAAATTTTACCTAAATTAAAAAATCTACATGAAACAATGGATGCATCATTTACGTTTAAAAGCCAAAAATGTACCCTGCTTCGGTGAAAATCATGTCGCTTTTGTAAATGAAAACGTTCGTGATGTAACTTCTCAGAAAAAACTTATTACCCTTATTGAACTCTTAATGCAGAATCACATTTGTTACATAAAAGTGACGTTTATCTCACTGTCAATTCGTACTAAATAAATAACTAATTTCATTTTTCATTTTTTACAGATTACAGTTGACCCCTTTATAACATGGGTCTACAACACGAATTCTTAGAACACGACGAAAACATTACGATCGTTTTCGTGTAACACCTTAAAAGAGACACGTACAGCACGGTGAAATGACAAATATGTTCTGATATTATGACGCCTTAGTTCCTGTAATCAACATTCCTTTTGAATGGCAACACTAAACATCATTGCATTTTTACGGATCGCAAATAAGTTTTGCCGCGATTATACCGCGCAGCCCGCTCTCCAGGTGGAGTATAGCGCAGGACTCGTACAACACGGATTCCTATAACACGGAACGTATCTACCGTGTTATAGGGAATCTACTGTAGTTGCATAGTGTCAAATTCAATAGTTAAGAAAATTCTGGGTTGCCGTATTTAGTAATATTTCATCTTACCTTGGTAGCCGAAATGTAATAAAACCAAATATTCGAACTGAATCAAAAGTAAAATTTTTAATTTTGTATAACCCTCAGAACAACTTCGGAGTTTGCCATCTACGACGGTTTTTCATGACGTGACAACTGATGCTTGCGTACAGTGGCGTAGCCAAGGAAGGGATAGGGGGTCACAACCCCCTATGCGGAGTTATTTGCCATACAAAATGTGTATTCTTCACTTCCGTAACATTCCCATAAAAAATTTTTGGCTACTCCTGCTTGCATATGATTGATCTTTTTTTTTCATTTATCAGTGATCAATATACTTCAGGATCGGAATCTCCGCGGTAAAAAAATGGTCTAAAAAATCTGACACCAGAAAATTCTGATTAACACAGTGGGGTTACACAAATACGCGCCGGACATACGCTCTTGCTTATGTCCGGAAGAGCAAATACACCCTCCAAAAAAAGTATTCGAGCAAGAGAGAAATTTCCTATTTAAGATTTCTGAATAACAATCGAGTTTTTGAAAAACGCACAACTTGATAGAAATATAGAAAGTCATATTTATGCATAGCCTAATTCATATTCTTTGATCAATAATTTTTAAAATACGAAACCAACGTAGGAAGTTTCTCTATTGCTCGAATACTTTTTTTGGAGATTGTACATTAGAGGTTATGTGCTGCTCCGGATAATCTGCCAGCAAAACAGCAAAAATGACGTAAAAAATGACATCCACACGCGAAGGAAATAAAATTAAAGATATGTAGAATTGCATGAAAACTTCGATTATTTTTAATGTGCAAGTCTGTTACAGTTAGTTCTATTTGTTTCACGTTTGATGCGTTTTCATTTTTTCGAGTCTTAAAAGCTGTAGAAAGGAGTGGTTTCACTTAATTGTTACAACTTAAGTGGCAACAATGGATTCCGTTGCTACGGAAATTATAGCAATGTTAAAAATAGAACATGAAATGAGTTATTCATGTTTACTTTGCGAGAACTGCCATATTGGCGAAATTAACGCCGCCAGTCGATGCCAAATAGCCCAAACCACAAATTAAACTTGACACTAAAGGCAATACGCAATACTCTGTTTGTAGGAATTTAAAAAAAAAAAATCTATGCATACGCTAGTGACATCGGCTCATCTCAATTGTGGAATGGAATTAATAATACGTAAAGAGTTGCACTACATTTGAATATTTTTCGCCAACTTTGCTAAGAAATTTACTAAAGTAGGAATCAACATACATTTCAAGTCGTAAAACAAAAATATATTAGACAGTATTAATTACGCATTTCTAACAGCTTCTAGTAAAAGAAACTTCCGAAGCGCTGCTTTAACAAATACGAATCAATTATTTATTACTCAGTACTTCGATCGCCAAAATGCGAACATACACCATTTTGCAAGAATTTTTTTGTTTTCAGGGAATCATTCGAAGCATTGATTTAACAGCAATCAAAATAGGAAATAGTTATCTATCATTTATATGGTTCCATCGCCAAAATTTAATGCAGGCATATTATTGATAAGTAGCAGTTATTTAAATTATTATTACCTATAACGGGTTTTAATCACCGTTAACTACCATGTACAAAATGCGAGAATTTCAATTTTCTGAAATTTGGCGGAATTCCTCTAACTTAAATCAGTTTACTTAATTTGGTGAAAATTCTATAGATCGTTTAAAATTGCCTTAATAACTGCATTATATCTGTATGAAAAATCGAAGTATAGCGCCGTAAAGCTTATACTTGTTATTAAAAATACTATTTCGTTACGCTTGGAGGGTTCAATCTGTAAGTTTTTACACAAAAGTGATGTGTGGCTCATCAAAGCGGGAAGTTTTCTTCTGAAACGAGATCAACACCCTGTTTCTAGACTCAATTTTATCCATTTTATGATGGAAAGACTGCTTTTTTGCGAAAAACCAAGATTTTTCTAAACTTTGACCTCAAGCCGGCACGGGTTAATATTATGCAAATGAGCTGAAACTTTACCAATCTCATTTTTGAGCCTATTGGCAACTTTTTGTGGGGGGGGGGGGCCTCAAAAATTCGAAAGTTGACTTCTTGTGACCACCCTAGTGTGCAGTTTATTGGACGACTTTTAATGAACCCGATTGGGAGGATCTGAAAATCTTCGAAGTTGAAAGCTGATTGGAAGTGAACCGAGTTGGAATGGTGTTCTATGTGGATAACCTGCCCTTTTGTATGGATAGGACTTAAAGTTTGGACGCCTGTTGCCTTTTAAAAACTGTTTCTTTTCAAATGATTGGCAGCATGAAAAACTCGTAGAGCTTATTCACGTTTGCGAATCAGTAACGTTATCTGAAGCACGCGAGTTTGGGAGCTCAAAATGAAAGAAAAAGTCAAAATAAAATAAGATGAAACATTTCTTTAATTCTGACTTGCTTCAACGCTTTAAAACATTATTTTTCGAGTCCAAAAAAGGAATCTCTAAGGAAGAATGAATCCAATGTTTCATATTACAGTTTCACTTAAGCATGCGTTGCAGAAGTTTTAAAAGGATGGCAACCCATAAGTGACTTTTTTTTTTCTCTTTAAGGAGAATATAAAACTGGACGGAATCAGTCATCCAATTCTGTGAGACAGGTTTGAAGCCTCGTCTATCCTATTTTCTCTTAGGACAAGAGAAAAAGATTTTTTCCCCTTACAAGATAATCGATTTGAAAAACAAATACTCTTTCCTTGGAATATTTTCTTTCGTAAGCATCCAAATCGTCTTTTGTGCAAACGCATTGGTTCACATTTATTGAGGGTCGTTTAAATGTAGATTTAAAAAAAAAAAAAAAAAGTAAACAGCAATACGCTTTTGTACTAGCAAATACCCGCATGTTAGGAGAGTTATTTTCGTTTGGAGTTGGTTTTCGTGGAGTTTAAAATTAATATTTTCATTTTCAGGAACCGTGCTTATGTTTTGTGCGTACAATCTATGTACCTATTAAAAGCCTGCATAGCTTTTATTATTTTGGATGCACTTTAGTAACAGTGTTTTAGTACGTTGTAAAAGTTAGTAACACGTACGTTGTAACAGTTTAGTTTGGATACACGTATTGGTCATACCTCTTCGGATCATTGTTCTAATTCGCGAAATTTAAGGAATGGTGTACAAACGAGAATACGTTAAAGTACTATAGGCTCAAAAGAATATTGCAATTGACTAATACGGGTTCTTTACACGCTACATGCATTCAATTCTGCATTTTTTTGGGGTCTGTACCCTGAGAAAAATATTTCTTAACATGTTGATATATCAATATTCATCAAATGCATCATTAGCTGCTCATTATTAAATGTTCTCCCCCCCCCCGCCATGTGCATTGACAATTTTATTTATAAAATTAAAATAGAGATAAATCGTGGCAAATGCATTGGCTATAAAACACTTTCTAACATAACTTTATTCAGGCATATACACGAATTGCTAGATTGCTGAATGTTTTTCTCTTTTTCCTTGCGAAAATAATACAAAAGAGAATAGAAACTCTCTGCCAATTTTCTCCAGCCTCTGACGGAAATGTTTTTTTTTTCCCAAATCTGTTGAAAAACGAGGGACGAATTGAGTGTTTCAACGAACAACCTCATTCAAGCTGAAAGATACTGGATGTTTATTGGGTCGATTTCTAATAAGTAAATTTTTAAAAATCTATTTTTGAATTAAAAAACTCTATTTCGATGTTACGATGGTCAGTTAAAAGTTAGCTGCACTGGTTAAAGAAACGAAACTGGCTGGAAATTGGACATTAATTTTTATTTTTATGACAACGTCTGATGCAAAATCCACTTTTTTCCATTCTTCGAGGGTAGAGGTCTGCGCCGCCGCGCCACGCCGCCGCCGCTGGGCATTTGTACCGCGCCGCCGCCGCCGAGGTCTAGGCCGGCGCGCCGTCGAAAAACGCTGATTTTACACCACCGCGTACAATCGCTTCAAAACTTAAAAAAAAAAGAAAAACTGTACCTAAACTTTCAGTTTTTATTTTTGTTTGGATACTTCTTAACGCTAGTCACTTGTAAAGATAGAATTTAAATTTTTTGAATAAATGGCGTAATTTGATTTCTTTAAAAACTGCTTAAACATTGCATAGTACCTCAACAAAACATTATAGGTTTGGAATGATTCAAGAGAAGGTTATGGAGGAAAAAAATGCTTTTAAGCAAATAACGTATCATTCGTATAGTGATAACTAAATGTATTGTGAATGTGCATATAAACAACATAAACCTACTCGATTTTGATAAAATCTATTGTTTTAGTTTTGCAGCAGAAATATTTTCTAAAAGTGTACCAAAACGGTAAGCCCATACTCTGGGGCCCACCCGTGGCCGAGCGCATAGCGCTCTGAACTGGGAGACGGAAGGGGCCCGGTTCTAAACCAAGTCACGTCCGTCGACTTAACCGTTCGTAGTTTTCCGTGGTTTCCTTCGAAGCTTAGCGTAGATACGGGTTAGGACCCCTTAGAAAGACGCCTACGGAGGGCACTCCTCTAGGGATGAGTTCGAGCTCATTTTTTAAAGCCCGAGCCCGAGTACTTAATTCGAGCCCGCCCAACTAATATTATTTAAGTCGGAGCCCGAGCCCGAAATTTCAGCTAATAGATAAATAAAAGACGATTACTTCATTGATAAAATATCATAAATTTCGCCGTTTGTACAAATTAAAGATAAATATAATCGAGCCCGCCCGAGCCCTAACACAACAGTGATCTCTAGCGTTGCCAGGCGTCCAGATAAAGCCGGACATAGCTAGGCTTTTGGATTGCGTGTCCGGCCAAACTGAACGGTGCCGACTTTTGTAAGGCTTTTTACTGGTGACTTTGGTTGATGAGTCATAAAGTACTTGAACTGATTGGGTATTCGATGTTATTTATATTTCATTAGAGTTTAACAAGGTTCATGGTAATCATCCAAAAAGCTTGATTTTACATACAATTTTTTTGTCGTACGTATTCATACTGAGACAAAATCCTCCATATTGTAGGCTGCCCGGCCTTTTTACCCAAATGTCCGGCCAAACTGGCTGGTCTGACCGGCTATTGGGTTGGGCGTCCTGGCAACCCTATCTATACCCCATCCCTTGGACGAGAGCCCACGTGCAGCTAATTGGCTGTAATCGCACAACATCATACTCAAAGCTAGTTTTCATAAAAACTCTAGTCTTCATTCTAGTCTCATTTTAGCTCCAATTTATACATATATTTGTGTGTCTGTGCGCATACACCTATTTTCTTTATGCTCTTTTTCAAAAATATTCTCATGCCGCGACGCGCCACCGCCGCCGCCGGGTTTCTGAGGTCGTTACGCCGCCGCCGCGAATTTCTGTGCAGCGCAGACCTCTATTGGAGGGTAGGATGTGTTGAGGCACGACACTTCTGCAGTGTCTTCTTTAACCCTTTAACGAGCAGTGTTACCGCTCTGGGAACACCCAACTCGGACGTTTGGACGGTTGCCAGCCACGAAGAATAGATTGGATTTCTATAAAAAGAGTGGCGGGTGACATAGCTCCACGAGAATCCTTTACTTTTAGCGCGTCCTTTCCCGTCAAGAAAGGGTCACGATTCTTTTTGACAGCTCTGCAATCTGCTGAAAAATGGAAGAATACGAGAACAGCTGGATAGATGGAAGGCTGTGCCGCACAGCCAGCTCTCGTCTATAAAGGGTCTCTCGACCTGTGGCACGCGATGAACGTTTCGATCGTCCGCCCTCTTGCGGGTCGTTCCGTCGAGCGATGGCAGCGGCTGCCCTTTTTTCAGCATTGGAAAAGGGTTGCGCCTCAAAGGGTTAAACAGCCGTTCAAAAGTTCCATGATTTTGAAGTGGAACCGCCTTAAGGTGAGACACTCTTGCTGCATGGATGCAATATTGAATGTTTTTCTATGCGTGAAGAGTTTCTGTCCTTTTGAATGCAACAACATTAAAAATGTAACATTTATTTAAATCGTACGTAATTTCAAAACGAAACGAGTCAAAAACAATTCCTTTTGAAATGGTGCTGAAACAATCGAGAACCTATATCTCTCTAAATCTATTAATACTACGAACATTTTTATGTTATTTTGACTATTAAAGCAAATCTTTACAATAAGCTTGGCTGCACAAATTGTATTCTTAATTCTCTCGTGCAAATAATGTCGGGAGCATTCTGCCTTCAACTCAATAAATTTCTTTTATTGTAACGAAACCACTCGAATACCCCATAGAATGTATCCCATTAAAAAGTCTATTCTTAGAAATTTCTAATTGCATAAGTACGGTCCAATCGTGCATGCGTATTATTCTCAACGCATAACTATACGAATCGTTTTAAAATCAAAAGAATATGTCTTTTACATTCAACGTCTTTAAGAGTCATTCTTTGAAACTTGAATGTTCGATGACAACTTTCGGTTCAATATCCCATTTTAACGTAGTTATTGCTTTAACGCGCGGTTGACTTTAACCCTTTAACGCGCCCAACTCTGATGTTTTGACTGTTTCCAGTCACGAAGAATAAATTGGATTTCTATAAAAAGAGTGGCGGGTGACGGAGCTCCACGAGAATCTTTTCCATTTTAGCACGGCATTTCCCGTCAACAAAATGGTCACGATTCTTTTTAAACAGCACTGACATCGGCTGAAAAATGGAAGAAGGCTAAAATAGATTGCCCAATGCTGGAAAAAGGGCAGCCGTTGCCAGAAATTTTTCATGGGGGACGGGGTTACCACAACTCATATACGTGTGTGTGATAATGTAGTGAAGAATATACATTTTGTATGGCAGAAATTTCTCATGGGGGTTATGACCCCCTAACACCCCCCCCCTTGGCTACGCCCCGGGTCGTCGCCATCGCTCGACTTCACGACCCGCCAGAGGGCGGACGATCGAAACCGTTCATCGCGTGCCACAGACAGAGAGGGCCCTTTTTTGACGACAGCTGGCTGTGCTCGCGCACAGCCAGCTGCGTCAAAAAAAGAGTCTCTCGATCTGTGGCGCGCGATGAACGTTTTCGATCGTCCGCCCTCTTGCGGGTCGTGAAGTCGAGCGATGGCAACGACTGCCCTTTTTTCGGCATGGGGCCCTCTCTCCAGCTGTTCTCGCGTTCTTCCATTTTTCAGCAGATGCCAGTGCTTTTAAAAAGAATCGTGACCCTTTTTGGACGGGACATGCTCAAAAAGTAAAGGATTCTCGTGGAGCTCTGTCACCCGCCACTCTTTTGATAGAAATCCAATCTATTCTTCATGAATGGCAACCGTCGAAACGTCAGAGTTCGCGGTGTTCCCAAAGCGGGAACACTGCGCGTTCAAGGGCTCAACGAATGGAGTAGAAAGAAAATCCATTAGCTTTAAATTCCTAGTGCCGGTCTAAAAGTATCAGGTTCAGAGACCTTTCCAGAACAGCATAGGAGGATATTCCCACCCCTTAAATATAATCCATCCCTTGTTCCATCGCAATGTCAAGTTCAATAGACTCCCTCGCTCCTAATGGCCCGATTTCGATTCTGAGTGCCGCCATTTCACGGAGATAAGCTTACTATGTTCTCTTCCCCCCTCCCCCACCACAATTAAAGAGACGCCAAAAGGAGAACGGAGACTAAAAGGGAAGGAGGACTCTCCATAAAAATGGATGCCTCTCCTAAAAAGGGTCAACGAGGAGCAACAGTCTGAGGGGACATCGTCGTAAAATCTAGCAAATCCGTCGCAGTATTTAAGAACTAAAAAAAAAAAAAAAGCGATGTGAATCTATTTCTAAATTTCCATAATACAATGAATGTGGCAGTCTTTTCTGTCCTATAATTGTGACTTATCGGCTCAATCGACTCGTAAAGGGATGTTTAATCATTCAGCCTTTCCAGTTAATTTTGAAAGCAGTAACTGCTGAAAAGAAAAAAAAAACTAAATTTTCCTCTCATTATTCATGTATTCGTTCATCAAGAAATCAAAACTGCTTCAGCGGTCTCATCCATAGATATAGGAATGTCTAGATTGAGCATAACGAGAGAAAACTTGTTGCCTCCAAACGGTAGCCATGATGGTGGCATGCGCATGCGCAGAATGGCAATAACTTAAATTATAATGGTATTTTCAATCATTTTAGAACGATGTGTATTTTAAAAAGGACTCGTACCGAAAAATGTATCCTCGAACTTATTTATTTTTCTGAAGTATTACAACGAATGTTCTATTTTACATCGACGACAGACATGATAGTGGCAGAAATGGGGTGCATTTTTGGCAACAAAAAGCACACGATTAAGAACATAGGATGAGCAATCTAGGTATTCCTAAACCTATGGTCTCATCTGCTCAGGGTTAGACCGGGGCCATCGTGATTCTAGCGGGCCTGCTTATGTACTCCGAAAGAGGCCTACGGACTTTTTCTCATGGGTTGGATTCGGCCATCAGATGACGTATCTAAGTGCTGGAACCAATAAGTGAGCATCCGTAGGCCTCTTTGGATGAGTCATCGGAGTGCACAAGCAGGCCCGGTAGAATCACGATGGCCCCGGTTAGACACAAAAAATTCAGTTTACTTATCAACACTTCAAAACAATTGCAGTTTTTGCAGACAACCGTTTTCATATTTCATTCACTGCTTTTAAAGTATGAAACAAACATTTTTTTTCTCTTTTGGGGTCGTAGTAAAGTTTACATGGATCAGCACTTATTACATTTCGACATACGGGATTAACTGAGAGATAACTGATTTCGCTCAGTAATGTGTGCGTTATTTTTTTAAAGGCAGCAGTTTTTTTCTCCCTTTAAAGATGTTCTTTTAAAAAAATCATGGAACTTTTTAAAAATTCCAATTGATTGAATTGAGAAAATACAGAATGCCTCCTTACAAATTATACTGTTCACGATTAAAAACGCAGTCAACCTATAAGAGTTACAAAACACTTAGAAAATAATCTTTTACAATATTTCCTTAAACGGATAAATCTTCTGCCCAGTTTCGACGCGGTTTTTATACTTAAGAAATTGATCTGTTGCACAAGACACATAGATTTACTACTTACTTTGAGTGGAGATATCCTAACTTCATTTGTTTTACAACAGCGACGAGATTTTTATAATCCAATCGTAAGAAACTAAGTCCATTAAAGCGAAATCTTTACCTAAAGCATCTCCTCCCTATCTAGGCCGAATTTATTTCACAACTCTGAATATAAAAAAGATGCATTGGGTATTCGGATATAACATAAAATTATCACCAGCGAATACATCGAGAAGTAATCACCCACAGCCAAAGGACTTAGCATTAAGTAAAGTGCATTCATGCTCTTTAGAAAATCTTTTAATTCATATTTTGAGAACGACATCTTTGTTCTTAGATGCCGGCGTTGTGACTATGTACCGTTTTCCGTTGAAGAGCGTTGGTCACGTGATAGTAATAGGCTATCTTGCCCGGCATCTTTTCGTGGGGGAGAGACAGAATTCTCAAATTGACAAGATTTAAGTGAAAATTGAGTTCAATAGAATCTAGCGAATGGGGAGCGAATGGGGGAGTAAATTATTATCTTTAGGGAGTATTTTTCAGAAATTTTTAGCGTAAAAGGATTTAAATCAGCCGATAAGAAATTGAATCAATAAAGGAGTGTTAGTTTTAATCAATAGATTTAAGCGTGTAGAAGTAGCAACGTGCGGTATCCTAAGAATAGAAGAAATGGGATACACAAAATGAAAATAATCGCAAAGAAGCTGAGAATAATATTCATGCCGATGAGACTGAGCCAACACTCGCGCCTAGTTTATCCTACGCAATAACCGTATTTGAAATTGTATTATATACAAACATGAATACACATAAAAAGACCAAAAAAAAAATATTGTAAATCTTGAAAAATTTGTTTAATTGAAAGATGAATGAAAAACCCAGTATAAAATGACTGATTTTTAAAAAATGAGTATCCCTTAATTTCTATCAAACTTCAATTTGTTTCTTTTACAGTTAGGTAACAAATTTAATATTTTTGGTATACTGTATGCGTATTCATAAATACTGTTTTCTTCGTATTTTGACTTTAACCCGCATGCGTCGTCTTTAATACTACGCACCCCTTGAAAAACGATAGACCGAATTTCTACTGTATTTCAACACAGTCACTTTTGGCTACAGGGCAAACCTATTTGTTATTCGCACAGGCTTCATTTCTCTCTCAACCTCATTCTAAAGCCGACGCGGACGAAATCGCGGGTAGCAGCTTACTTAAAAAATATAGAAAGAAATAAATATACTGAAAGACGGACAACGTTAGAGGTAGGTCTGCAGAGCTGTTTTTTCCTGCTTCAGTTAAAATTCGAGATAGAGGGTTATTTTGGGGATGAAGTGCGCGAAGATATCAATGCAGTACGAACTCATATTCTCGATCGTTTTAAACTTTCAGATGACTATTAATAGCTGAAAAATCGACTCAAGAACCCAATGACATCTCGTTTTCAGTTCTTCGCATCTCGTTCAATCGTATCTTTTCATCCATAAGAAAACTTAAAGATTCTTTTTCAGTTCTGGATAATGAAACTCTAATTGCATCCAATCAGCTGGATTTCTCTCTGCTGGTGCGACCCATTGCATCCCAAAAAAAACTCTATTCTAGTTTGTTTGTTTGTTTTTTTTTTAAGAAAAGAAGAAATGATAAGAGAAATTAATTTCGAATGTCACAGCGCGTTACGTAACAACAGATAAAGGCAATCTATTTTGGTAGCAGGGACTGATTTGTAGAGTTGGGGGCCCAGGGCAAAAGCTTCATTGCTCCCCCCCCCCCGCACTTACAGAAACTTTCTTATATTCTACAAAGCCAATTCCATATCACATCCTACAAAGAAGAATGCTATAACAGCGTTCAGAGGATTGTGGAATCAAGATGAGAAGGGAGATGCAATCATTCGATAATAGCAATATTATGTAAGATTCCAACTCTATTATTGAACCCTTTGAGGCGCAACCCTTTCCCAATGCTGAAAAAAGGGCAGCCGTGGCCATCGCTCGACTGAACGACCCGCAAGAGGGTGGACGATCGAAACGTTCATCGCGTGCCGCAGATCGAGAGACCTTTTTTGACGACAGCTGGCTGTGCCCGCGTCCAAAAAACGGATCTCTCGATCGGTGGCCCGCGATGAACGTTTCGATCGTCCGCCCTCTTGCGGGTCGTTCCGTCGAGCGATGGCCACGGCTGCCCTTTTTTCGGCATGGGGCCATGTATCCAGCTGTTCTCGCGTTCTTCCATTTTACAGCAGAGGTCAGTGCTATTCAAAAGAATCGTCACAGCTCTTTTACGGAAAAGGACGTGCTCAACAGTAAAGGATTCTCGTCGAGCTCTGTCACCCGCCACTCTTTGGATAGAAATCCAATCGATTCTTCATGACGGGCCACCGTCCAAACGTCCGAGTTGGGTGTTCCCAGAGCGGGAAAGGGTTCATTTTCAATCGTATCCAAACTAAAAAAAAAAAAAAAAAAAAAAAAAAATATTCAGCCTTCAGCTGAAATTAGTTTCCCCTCCGCTAAAGAGGTTTTTTGACAGAACCTTTTAATTTGTATTGGCAGCCATGTACAGGATGTATTTGCATGTAAATCAAACGGGGAGAAACCAACCGTTCTTCCAGTGGTGTCAAGTATTTTAAACAATCCGGTATTTCGGGGAATTCGAAGCCATTGCTTATAGCTAATTCTGGTATTGTCAATTTAATCAAACAATCGTAACATGTTTTGCAAAATTTGCCAATATCATCGATATCTTTGTAAAAGACTAGTTTTATAAAGTCCGTTGTCGCTCCTTTGGACAGTAAAGTTGTTTTGGAATGGGTTCTTATTGACTTTTTGAACCACAGTCGATCACAACAATAGCATTGGTGGATTGGACCATCAGCAACAGCTTCGAAAAATTTCTCAGCTAATTTACGAAATTCTAGTTCTTCACACCTTACATTTAGATCAGTATCTGTTCTTGGTCTTTTCGATGGTATATCTAGACAGAGTCGTAAACGTTTTCTGTCTTGTCTTCTGGATTTGGATTCCGCTTCTTGAGCACGAAAATCTGGATCTTCCCTTTTTCTTTGCATAAATAGACGGTTAGTTTCACGATGACTTTCTTCCGGATTAGACAACTGGCGAGGACGGCCAGCGCCGCCTTGAACAACAGTCCCGGGTATATTCTTCTGATATTTAACGATGTAATACTGAACAGTAGAGCGTGAAATACCAAGCCTACGAGCTATTTCACACTGATCCCGCAAAAATGAAATTTTTAGAAATGCCACGACAGAACACCACCACTTGCTCCGAGGAGGGACAAAAGTTTGAACGCGACTCTGGAAACAAATCCAAGTTCTGAAAAATGAAATCGGAACCTCGGGAACTTGACAGCCAGTCGCAGACGCTCTGACAAAATCTTACAGTTTCCCCTTTTGTTTCATCTGACGTTACTTTGAAATTTTTCAAGTATCCATTATTCCAATCATGTGTCGGATCTTGGTGTGTTTCAAATTTCCGTGAGATCTGTAAGATTTTATTTACTATCAATTATCATCCACGACTTTTTTTGTCTGCCCAAAACTATTACCCTCTTTAGCGGAGGGTAAAAAAAAACTGATACCGGGTGATTCAAAATAGATGTTAAGGCGATTGTTTTTTTAAACCGTAAGGGATCGAAACCTACTTGCCATTAGAAAAGTTCGTCCAATGAAGAGTCGCTTTCAGATAGGGCTTTTTTGACTGGGGGTTGTATACCTATTAAAATACGAAATTCAATTTTTATTACCTACCCTTTCTATTTAAGAGAATGTTGCTGTTTGCCTAAGAAAATGAGTCCAACCAATTCCGGGTTTCTAATTGAAAAAGTTGGGGAGCAAATGAATTTTCACTGTGTTGGCGTCCGTATTCTGGCGAAAAAACCTTTACGTTAGGGGACCCACTATGAGTTGAATAAAGATCCCATTGCTGGGAAAAGCAATCGAACGGGTTCAACCAATGTGTGAAATAAACAAGTCCATTTGACCTAAAATGATCTTGACTGCTTTATGAAATGAGCCATCATTGAGTCTCATGACATCACGCTTTTAGAGAAGGAATTCTGAAGTGCAAAAGAGAATGAGAAAGTAAGGGTGTAGGTTAATAGGGTGTGGTCACTTTCACTAGAAACTGCGTTACAGGAAAATTCCAGCTGAATTAAGATGTGAGGTGTCTATCGACTGACCATTAACATAAATGAACTTCATCTGAAAAGTAATGACATTTTCCTCACTTTGGAGACATCCCCTTATGGCTTGGCAACCCATACCAAAATTTTCAAAATGATCTATCTCGGAAACGATTCCACGTAGAGTTTGTTTGATTCATTTTCTTAAGCAACGAGCAACACTCTTCTAAATATAAGGGGTGGGAAAGGAGTAACCGTATAAATAGACTGATATCATTTCATTAGTTTAGGAGGCACACTTGACTCACAAGCCATTTTTTGGACGGGGGGACGTACACATTTAAAAAGTATCACTTTTTGAAAGATAGGCCTTTTTTTTTTCAACGACCTTATTCTGAACATTTTTGTTTCAATGGACCCTCTCCATTTATCTTTAACGGTGTTGCTCGAAAAAATCATGTGATTTGGGTACGTAAGTACCCATAAACTCATGATGCCAGGCACTTCAACCTTTTGAAACGGTCTCTTGACAAGCTGTACTCCATACTGAAATAAACGATCCATCTGTATCCGTTTCAAAACATTTAGAAAAAATTCTTAAAAATCGGAAATGTTCGTAAAGCGTGTCACGCTTCGAAAAATCTTGCAGCTTCGATCCCTGTTTAAGAATTTTTTCTGAAAATGTCACAAACGCCAAAGCATTTTCGCTTAGGGCAGTGTGTCCAGCGGCTTAGGAAGAACCCTCTGGAATTTTTGGGAGACCCTGGTGCTATTCGTTTATTTCAATGTGTGTACCAAGACTCAAAACAGAGTTCTTTTTTTTCGACATTCACCCTTAACCTATCAAGAATCAAAGCGTGTTACCACCTTCTTGGGACAGGATGTCCCTGGAGATAGAGAAACATGGAAAAACATGAACCCTTAAAAGCTGTGTGTTCCCTTTCGGCAACATTCCCACAATTTGACCTTCTACAGTACTATTAGAATAATATCGAAGCCCTAATGTCTAACGTTGCCAATAAGATAAATACTGAAGATGTCACTCAATCCATTCTCAATGCATAGATAGCAGCGCGAGTGCTGTTCAAGAATAAAGATAGATGTCATTTTTCAATTGTAGCTACACGTGTGCTTTTTGTTTTGTTTGGAAGCTTGAAAATACCCTGTTTTGTTCGGCAGTGATCGAGTATTTTTTTTTGTTTTTGTTTTTGTTTGTGGAAAAGTAAAGTCTGTAACTCCTTTTATAACTGTTTTGGGATATTTCACTGTAAAATATTGGTTAGGGACAGATTTCTGTGTGTGTTGCCAACAATAGGCATAAAGCTCCACTAAGCCCGGAGAACAATGAGCAGTTTTGGTTTTTATTATGAGGAATAAGACTGACTGAATATATTTGACTTAAATTTGAACGAAACTACTTTGAATGAAACTATTTGAATGAAACTATTTTGTAGTTTATTTATGTTTTATTGTATACGAGATGTTTTTCTACAAATTATTCTCTGCAAAGCATAGACAATACAGCAACGAAATGTGCAAAAATGGGGTATTAGACTGTGTTTAAGAAAAATAATAACTGTTTCAATGATTTCCATACAATTCTTTAACTACGTACTAGGTAATCATACTGTAAAATATTACAAAGAAAACTACTTTGCGTTCTACGTTGATTTTTGCAATAATTTTTGTATGTGTAATAAGAAATAATTACTTTTAAAGTACTTTGTAGAAACTCTTTTTATCACAGTTCTTAAAAATCATGTGTGGGGGGATATTACAAAATTTTATTAAAGAAAATACTTTTTCAACTAAAGCCCAGTGCTGCCAATTGACAGCAAACTTTTTTTTTTTTTTTACGGGCGGGAACTTGCCGATTAAGCATTGTCCCATCTAACTGCCCGAAGGTGTGACCATTTTATTATGGGGGCGCACCCAGTGGGCGGCCAGCGTTACCCCCTATGAAAGGAAGGATACAGCGACAGCCACGCCCGGTCGGGGATCGAACCCCGGCCGCCGAGAATTGAACCCGAAACCGGCGTACCGTGTTTTATCCACCCTACAACTCGGTCGGACTACCTGAAACAACATCTTCTAACTTTAATACTCTAGGGAAAGGTGGGTATGGTGGGGGAAGATACGTATAAAAGACATCTAATATCAACACGTCCAGTTACGAAAAGAACTTCCTATAAAAATAAAAAGTTTGGAGGGAAATATATCTTACACGCAAACCAACAAACTGAACACGATAGTTTTTACTAAACATTAGTGATCGCATACTTGTTAAGAATACAGAAAAAAAAAAATAGTATTCTCAATTTTATAAATTGCACTCTCGCGTGCAGGTGAACCTAGCGACACCGCCATAAACATATCCGTTTTTCGCTCTTTTCTAATAATTAATTGCTCTAATTACATTCTGAGTGGAGTTATAAATAGACAATTTATGCAACGACTGGTTTGTTTTTTTCATCCTCTGAAATGCAGCGCGGAATGAATCGATTTCATAATGCGGGGCTCATTTCACAAATAAATAGCATTACGCATAACTAGAGTGAATAAAAACGGCTGAGTTCTATTTTATTTGAGAGTCTTCAAAAATGAGGTGACAGTAGAACACATCTCTCGCAACATCCGACTTTTTATTGCTTCCAATATATAGGTGGTTCAATCAGTGGTCTGGGCGCTAAACTCCGTTTCCATAAGAACCAACGACCCCTAGAGAGGAAAGCTTACTTGTGACGTCACACCGAGTAGGTAAAGCAACGTCACAAGTAAGCCTTTCCTCTCTAGGGGTCGTTGTAAGAACACGGCAAGTGAAGCAGCATTCACCTTACCAGTGCTTGGGAGGGTCATCTCCCTCTCGGCTCGTCCGCTGTGGAACCGTGTACGCTCATGGGAGCGGGTGTACGTAAAATCCGTCGTGGCTCCAATGGCCTCCAAGTTTTTAAAAACGATACCTCTGGGGGTTTTCAGGTGGTGGTGGCTCCCTCATCTGGAATCGGTCCAGAATTCCAATATCCTCGGGACCCCTTTTTCCATGGATTCGTCTATCCATGGACACGACAACAACAAGTAAGATAACAAGAGCTGTCATAGGTGCACCTACTCCAAGGGCGGATTAAAGGGGGGGCGACAGCCCCACCCCCGAGAAGAAAGAAATTAATGTAAAAAATCCTATTTTACTTCCATAAAATGGATGTATATGTCAATCTTCTATCTAACCGCCCCCCCCCGACAAACTTGCAACAATCCGCCACTGACCTACTCCCCAACCGAAGAAATTCGAAGCCTAAGTTTTGAGTCTAGTCATAATTTTTAAAGCGCGCGTCACAGAAATGAACGGGCCATTTAGAACTTATAATAATACCTATATTCGTCAAAGTAATCTCCATTGTTTTTCCAGCACCTACCCTGTACGCTCAGGTAGTGCCCGGATGCCAGCAGCGTAGGATTCATCTTTGGATACGATCCAGTCGTCCACTGTGGGGAAGTGTACAGAAGACGAGGCATTGTTTATCGACCGAAATACAGGATAAGTCCAAAGGTCAGGATGTTCCCAAACTTTACGAACGCGTCCTTGCAACTGTCATGGAGTGAACTGCAGACCTCTGCCGGTCAATGAACGTATACGGTCCATTTCCTGATTCAGTCGCAGCCATGGTTGCTTTTAGGTACACTTTCATCGGGCTCCAGTACTTCGAAGTGCAGTACACCCTGCATTAGGGTGGAGCGAAAAAAACTTTATTTCAAATTTGACATTGCCTGAGTCATGAAAGGGTGCGAAACTCATAAGAACACATTGTTTTCAAATTTCAGCTCAAAAGAGTGACCTCTTCAGGTTGCACAACTCAAGCGAATCTGTTTCTAGCTTATTTTTATTAAAATAATAATGTTTAATTAATGAATGAAGTTATGTTTTCATCATTCAGTTGCTTTATGAATACGCTATTGTCACGTGCCAGTGCTGGAAATCGAAGCAAACGTCCACTTAGGATCGGATTCAGAAATGGAATAGACCCCAGAAAAGGATGATGATTTCGTGAGTCGGGAAGGCCCCTGTCGGAAAACGACTGACGATGAAATTCCCAAAATCTCCAAGACAGGCTCAATGCCCGAACGAGCCGTTGTTCTTGATGATAGTGCAGGTGTATTCATTATTCGATTTATTAATTAAACATAATTATTTCAATAGAAAATCTTAAAAGACTCAAAAAGACACTGGGAATAGATTCGCTCGAGATGTGGAACCTGAAGAGGTCACTATTTTGAGCTGAAACTTATAGAGCTGAACTTATAGAGCTGAAACTTATAGAGATGATTTGTTCTTATCCGTTTCGCACCCTTTAAAGACTCGGGCAATGTGATTTTCGAAAAAAAGTGTTTTTCGCTCCACCCTACCCTACCTATCCCACCCAACCACGAAAGGCCTCCTGTTGCAAAACCGGTCAAGGGCACATTAGGCAAGTTTCACTGAAAAGCTTTGTAATACCTGGCGTATAGCCCTGGTACAGGCCCATCGGACTATTATCGATTTCGGTCGATGAACAATCTCCTGTACACACGGACACAGTGTAAGAAGTACGAAAGTCACTTCATCCCATGTCAATAGGAATCATTCTACGCTGCTGACATCCGTGTGGCAGATGGAGGAAGGTGCTGGGAGATTGAAAGACGCGTTTCAAAACTTATTACGAGACCCAATACAACAGAAGAGTCCCACAGTGGCCTAGTCGCTAAGCTCCGAAAAAGAGAAGCAGCACCGGCTTGGCCAGTGCTTGGGAGGCTGAAAACCTCCCTCGGCTGTGGGACCGTGTACGCAAGTGGGAGCGGGTGCACGTCCAATCGGTTCGTGGCTCCCATGTCCTACCTCTTCAAAACAACCTCTGGGAGTGCCGATATCAGGTGCTAAGTCTCTCATCTGGAAGGAGTTCCAAATGAGGAGACCCCTCATCTCATAGGGGCAACGTGGGTCTGCCAAACAGGCGCCTTCATCCTCAAACGACCCATGTCTCCTGCCGTCGTAGCGGTCAAGCCTTCAGGTAGGCCACTGGCTTGGCTATTAAAACGAAACGAAGACGATGGCAGCCATCCGATGACACTCCATGGAGCTGGGATGAACACGTGTCTGGCTACAGATGGAACCTATAGGAGCATCCTCCCTACAGCCACGATCTCGTACCCAGTGACTTTAGTTATTTCCACCTGTTCGAGCCGTCGAACGAAGGAGCTGACGGCATTTTTACGTTTTGAGTAAAATCCCCAAAATCCTCATGCGTATATACTATAACTTTTTTTTTACCAATGGGCGGGCATTGGCCACAAGACTTTTTGCCACTACTAAGGCCCGAACCACTGGCTGTTTTATGGTGGGGGTACCCAATGGGCGGCCAGAGTGACCCTCTACGAAGGTACGGGCAAGTGAACATCCAAGCCCAAGTCGGGAATCGAACCGGGGCAAAGTCTTGATAGGCCAATGCACCCCTGGGCGGCACACACTGTCACTCATTGTAATGAAATGTCACTTGTAAAGAAAAACAGTATATATCGTGTTGTTATAGAAAAAAAAATAATTTTAAAAAGTTAGGAATGGAGGTTGATATAAAATAGTCGGGTCCTATAGAGCAAGTGGTATAAACCGCTGCAAGAGTCATGATGCTTTACGAAACATCGTTGTTTTTAACTGAAAATCCCTATTGGACAGCTCACAGAGTGTTAATGTATCGAAGATGTCCATAGATGTATTGAAAGTTGTTTAGTTGAAACAACTCAGGCGAATGGAATCAAGAAGAGTGGTGTATATCTAGATGTTATAACAGTTAGAAAAACAAATCCTTTTTGAGCTAAGCGAGTTAGGTAGACTTTCATGCAGACGCCAACGAGTGAAAATGGATTAGCGGTCGATCCAAGTCAATCGTACATGCACACATACGTAGGGATGGACGCGAGACGACTTTTTGCGAGACGAGACAGTGATTTACAGCTTTTTTGCGAGACGAGACAAACATTTTTAACATTATGATATAGGGATTTTTGCGAGACGAGACAAGCTTTTCGGCTGTTTTCCGAGACGCGAGACAGCAATTTTTCGTCTCGCGTCCATCCCTACACATACGTAATTCATACACGAAGGACACTTCACTTCGAAAATAAAAAACTCAAAAAACCGGGGTTGATAAGAAGCATGAAACCAGGGGTATGTTTATAAAAAAAAAACTTGACAGAAGCCATAAAATTTTATTTACAAATTGAGCCGATCGATTCTGCTGCAAGCGGATGAGACGGATCTAAGAAAATCCTCATCGGTCGCGGACATGACCGCTCCACTGTCCGAAACCTACCGTGAGGGCAGTCCAGGGTTGCAAAGGCATCGTCGGACCTTTTCCTTTCGAGAAACGATGACGACTGACGGTACATTGCCCTTTGGAATTTTTTTATTGGCTAGAGCCCTGGCGTGTAGTGTGGAAGATGCGCATAGGAACGATTTGGATGGGATTGTTCTCGGTGTCCGAGCTCTCTTTCTGGCAACCGTATTGCCGGTGAGTGCCCTCCATCGGCGCAATTTGTAACTAAAATTGTGTGTCTTCAGTATCCAATTCTTATATGGACCACTTATTTCATGCTTCTATCGGTCACCGTTTCATTCACATGTATCTCCATAAATGTATTCGTTTAATACCCCACCGTGATCGATTTTGATTTTAAAACAACACTGAACCGCGTATAGATATCCTAAAACTTTTTACTTTCCGAACATGTGCCCTGTAAGGAAAGTAGTGTCATCCTGAAAAAATTCAACTTCGAGATTTTGGTCTACAAAGGACACGTTTTGAGGTCTTCTGAATTCATGGATGCTATTTTTACGAGATGTGTGTGTGCGAGTGAACACGATAGCTCCTAAACGGTCCATTCGATCGAGCTCAAGTATGGTCTATAGGTTATAAGCCCCTATCATAAGACCGGTACGGATTTGGATGTGTCTAGGATAGTTTTTCTACAGGGCTACGACCCAGATTTCTTTTACAGGATGGCCTATGGGAGGACATTCTTGAAAGTGCGCCCGCGTTTAAACGGTGCATTCGATGGAACTTGAGTTTGATATATATGTTTGAATGATTCATAGATTCAAATGGATTGAAATGCTGGGTCGTGATCTGAATCGTAAGTGTTTGGAAAGTCGAGCGGAGTCACTCCAGATTTTTTAAATCTAGGATCGAAAATCGCAGTTTTCCAAACGACGAATACTGTTCCCTCTCTTTGCGTTATTCCAGGAGAGTATTCTATTATTATTTTTTCCACGGCCGAACTCCAGATGTGTCGAAAGAGTTACAAGAGCAACGGGAGAAAATTCAAGTTGAAAAAAAAAAAAGAAAAGATTGCGCCTCCCTTTATTTTCCCAAAGATTCTACTCAAGCTGTTCCGACGATGGAGATTTAGAAGGCCCTGACCAGATTTTACGAATGCTCCAGGGATTTTAGAACCGTTTAAACGAACACGTGTTTTTGAGGGCATAAATTGTTCTTTATATGCGTTTCATCAGAAAAAAAATCATTTTGAAAAAAACAAATCTGGAGAGCTTTCCGAAGGCACGGCTGTCTTGTAGGATATGTACAAAATGATTTCTTTTTTGTTTTTTTTTTCTGCGGCGCTCTTCAAAATAATAATAAAAACTCGGCTGTTCGAGCCTCGTCAAGGGGAGATCCCCCTGAACCCCCCTCAATTTTGAGTTTCAGGATGGCCCTATGAAAACGATATTCATGGACTCTGTCATTTTATCGTTCCTCTTTCGCGTTTTTCGCCTGGTCACCCTAGGTTGAAATTTTTAGGAGCGTCACCTATTGATAGAAAAATACATGGGATGCCTATTCTACAGCTTACGAAAGAGTGTCACACTAGATGAAAGCTGTTGCGAACGAATAGTATTGAAATATATGTAAAAAATACATGGGATGCCTATTCTACAGCTTACGAAAGAGTGTCACAATAGATGAAAGCTGTTGTGAACGAATAGTATTTAAATGCATGTAAAATTAGGTCGCATTTTTGGGACCCATTTTTCAATAAAGGATGTTGAGAGATAAAATGACATAGTCATTCATATATATGTATATATAGAGCATGGCCAGTTCAAACGATGTCCAATGTCTATATCCTGACCTGTTCGTCAGAGACGCAGTTCCAGTTGCAAACATGCTTTGAATTGTATACTCTATTGTATCAGAAACAGCTGCAATCAATAAATCCAATCCTATAAAAATGACTCTATTCAAATTTTTATAGGGTCCTGCTGCCCTTTCAGTTAGCTACATTCAGAAAAATAATCTTTATACAATTTCATGCGAAATTAAAAAAAGATCGCCCTTTTACGACCCCAATTCACCGAGTTATGAAGCAGCCAACATTTTGACTCGAGTCGCTTTTCCCCGTTTAAAAATGTCCCGTTACGGTCAACCGTTAAGAGACCCTTTAACTACTTGTGCATGGACGTTGTGGTCATAAAGACCCTTCCGGGAACGAACTTTTTGACTGCCCGTTCGTCATCTTTTAAAAATAAATGAGTTGAAAAAAAAAAAAAAAAAAAAAAAAGTTTATTACCCGTGTAGTATACTGCCGAGTGTTAAACTCAATGTACAATTTCTTTCGTCTCATAAAATACGAGGAACGTTCATTCCAAATAATGCTCGTCCATAAAGGGAAACAAAACACTGCCCAATGCAGCCAATGAATTCCCGACACTCCAAGTTAATACGGCGGCAGGAGTGGTTAATATATACTGCAGACTGAGATCGGAGAGTGGAACCGCGTGTGTGTGTACAAACGTTATTAAAGTTATGAGCAGTGTCTCTGGTATCCAGCCGAGAAATGCACTTAAAGAGGGTGCTTCCAGAGGAAACCAGTAAAAGCGTATTTTATACTAATAAAGATTTATGACTGTTGGAGAGGCTCTTTTTATTTAAACCCTCTCGTCACCGAATTATGAAAAATCAGAGAAAAAAATCTGTCTAGCATTGAATGCATCTGATATGCTATTATAGATCATGCAAAACTATTTTTATCTAATGTGGATTCCTATTCGATTTTTCTAATATTCATGTCTGCCTTTTCGAAGCATTTTGTTACGCTAACATTAATTTAAAAGGATGCACACATTAGGTAAAGGTTGAGGAATAAGAAAAAAAACTATACTTATTTTAAAAAGAAAAAAACGGTCCAAAAGCAGCGTCCCTATTTTCTTAATGTTTCTCCCGAAACCATGAAGCGAAAACTGTCAAAAAGGATCTCAATGGGCTAGTACTGCAATCTTACGCATCTTAGTGAAGAACCTCCTATACTTTCTACACGAATGAAGGATAAGGATATAACTGAAAGAAAAAATACTCAGTTCAATTGTCTTTTCTCTAAATATTGCTATTGGAAGTAGGAGCCTCCTATGAGGTTCAGGGTGATTAGAGGTTAAACCCTTAAAAGGTCGTATTATTTCCAAGAAAACGGTCATGAAAGTGCGTCATTTTTTATTCCAGAAAATTGTATAAAAATAAGTGCATGTACATATTCATTTTAAGGTTTTGGACATGTTTTTAGTAAGAAAGAAAAAAAAATTATATTTCCAGGAAAAGCCAACATTGAGAGTTATGGTGACTGAAGGTGTGTTTTCGAGTATGCATTATGAAAACATTCATAATAGATGTTTTAAACTCTCAAGCAGAATTTTATGAAACTGACTTTATAAAATAAGAAATTCTTGGAACACGAGTCAATGGAGTGAGCTAAGATTGCAAAATGCATATCACAAGTATACGTGTATACACAAGTTGAGTAGTGCTACCCAATATTTAAAAATAAACTATGTACAATTAAGTTAAAAATAGTCTGGTACTGCCATCTGTTGTGAAAAATGAGGTATATATATATATGAGACGTCAGAAGTTCCAGAGTTAAGGCAGGTAAAACGGTTTATTAAACATTATCTTTAAGTTCCAATATAGAGTGAGAAGAGGGAAGGGGAATCCGCGTGGATTAATCAAGCAGTTCTAGTAGCAGAAGTCTCTCGATTTTCGAAGTGATGGGGTATTTACGTTTACCATACCACGTAGGCTGCTAAGACATAACTCAGCCTCTCTCTTATCTCTAATCGAATGACATACATTTATGAACATGACCTGCATCCGGGATTACAAAGGCGTGGGGACCCGTGTACACTCTAAAGAACTCAGAATCGAAGGGCCTGATGTCGAGTCATTAACTAAAGAAATAAAGCATGAGCGCGCGTGGCAAGTATGACAGGAAAGCAAAACTTACAGTGAAAGTACCCGTTTGAACAATACCCCAACTAGTAAAACCCAAATGACCTTTTTCTACATTACATCTATATAATCCGTGCATAAGAATTAAAATTAAAATACTCTCATCTTTCTGGCTCATAACACGACTGCCCGGAAACGGCACGAGAAATAGAGGCTTAGCCCGTGATTTGGCGAAAAGAGGAAGGGGTTCAACTAGACTTTGAGTAACAGTAGGTCTACAGAGATTGCAGTGACTTGATACGTAAAAGGATTTAAATCTGTATTCGTATGGAGGTATATGGGTAGATGCTCTTCAACCCTGTTATTGTCTGCGACGTAAAATTCCTTTTTACAAAAATAAGGAAAGAAAAATGAACGAAAGAGACCGAAGACACATCGCAAAGTATCTTCTCCGCCACTCTGAGGATGGTATAATGCATCAGTATCTGGGAAGACAGTGTTCCGAATCGGAGAACCTCCCACGATCTTTACTTATCTGTTCCTCCGCCCAAGGCTCTTTTTAAATAGTCATGCAAAAGGTCAGGGTCAAAAAGTTAACTAAGCAAACTTTCGTTGAACTCTGTGAAAGAGTAGGAATTACGGAGACTCTAACAACAGCGTTACATCCCGAGTCCAATGGCATAGCCCAGAGATTGAATCGAACCATTTTGAATACTCTCATAATTTATTTTGAAGAATCAAAATAACTGCGATGCACATAGGCCGCTATTCGTGCTGACGTACAAAAGTGCAGTCCATTAGCTGACCGGATGGTCTCCATAAGAGATCTTGTTCGTCCGAACACTTTGTTTACCCAGGATATTACTTTTGGATGGCCGAATGATACGCCATCCTCGTCGAATGCCTTCATGCATAATTTAGAGTCACGTTTAGAAAGAGTCTATGCGTTTGCTAAGGAGGGAATTCAGTTGGCCAGTGCCTAAATGAAGATTCGTTACGACTCCAGAGCATCGAATCACAATTTGAAAGAGGGTAATCAAGTTTGGCTGTGTACCCCGAAGCGAATAGAGGGCTAAGCCCTAAGCAGCAGTAGAGCAGTGTAAGCTAACTGGGAAGGACCTTATACTGTTGCCAATAAACTGAACGAAATTGCAGAGAGGTACCAAAATATATCTACATTAAATACCTACCTACATAAATATATCTGCATTGAAACCAAAATATATCTACATTAATCTACTACCCCATATTGGGCTACTGATAGTGTTATGAAATTTGATTGCCGAGTCGTCAGTCTTTGAAGAGTCTTTGAGCAGTGTTACAAAATCGTAATGTTGTTTTCAAGCATTAATGTATGTTGCTGGAAAGAGAATTCTACAGGTATTCCTGCAAGTGAAATAAGTACGTGACAACTTGAACTTGGCGACACTTTTGTGACACATTTGGAGTCTTTGGCGACCAAAAATATGTTTTCAAAAGCAGGGGCATTTCGGCTGTATTTCAATTAGGAAAGAAGATGCGGAAAAAATCGAGAAATAGGACGTCACTACCTGCTTGGAAATCTATAAATATCAGTCTCTCTCGTTGCGGGTTCAGTATGTCAGACTGTGTATATAGACAGCAGAGCTATATATGATTGTTATTGCGATTTGAAAGTGCTATTGCTGCAATGATTTGCTGCTGCATGTGTTAGTGATTTCTATGTTTTTGTGAGATATGAGTGCTTTGATTCGTAAATAAAACGTTATATTTGCTTTTCGAGCTTGATGAACTATTTTACCGTACCCCCATTATGTAATTTTTGTAAAAATATAGTTGTTCAAATGAAAATTTACGTTTGGAAACTGTACTGGTGCTTTGACCTTACATCTGAATATTTTTTGGAGGAAAAAAGGCATTATTTAGGGAAAAAACTTCATACAACTTCTGAAAGTGTACTAGTTCTTTGCAGATAGGGTAGTATGGAATGCATTTAGCGAGGGGATGGGGTCAGAAAGCTTGTTAGACCACTGCCGATTGCTGTTCATTAGTTTAGTGAACGGGATTTGGTTATTTGACAGTTTAGTAGCCTTTATATGACAGTCGGAAATTTTGACCTCTACACACCAGGCAGCACATAAGCTTAAATCAAGCTTGACATTTCTTTGAATTTAAGTATTAATACAAGCTTGACAGTTCCATTCATTTTAAGCTTGCAGCAAGCTTGGAGAAGTCATTTGAACTGTCAAGCTTGAATATAACTGGATGACTGCTTGATTTGGAAAGCCACATCCACATAACCAATAATTTATCCTCAGTCATAAATGTACTTGACCATAGAATTAAAAAATATATATATTATATATTTCCAAATATGGAAATTCTTCAAAATAAAGTAGAATTATACTACGAAATTGATTTCAAAATCAGTCGTTTGTCTCGATTTTGGCCAGTAATGCCCAACAGGAGTGTCGCCATATTGAAAGTTTTAAAACGTGTGCTGCTATTAAGTTTATATTATGCTTCTTTCCCTATTAGTAGAGTCTATAAATCACACATAACATTATTTTAATTTTGATTCATCCCATGGAAAAATAAAAGAAACAGAACGGCATCGGGCACTGATCGATCTCGCCAGAAAACGGCGTGACAACCCTAACAGTCACTTCAAACTTTAGTCATGCCAGCGGATTGGCGACCTGCAGATTGGCGGAATGGTTAGGACGCTGGCTTCCCAACCCTTAGGTCCCGAGTTCGATCGCGGACGCTTGATGGAAACAGATTAAATTGAAATTTGAGCATAGAGGGGAAAATGCGTGGAAAACTACAATATGTGGGGCGAGTTCGCTGACGGGCGCCCCGTGTATTTAAGAAATTTTTTTTTTGGAAATTTTTTTAAGCTTGAATTAAGCTTACTATGTCAAGCTTGATTCAAGCTTGCATTAAGCTTACACGCTTGAAATTTTCAAGCTTCATTCAAGTTTATTGACTTGATAAATTAAGCTTGCTGCAACTTTGATGCAAGTTTGCTGTGCTGTCTGGGACCCCCCTTGCTGCATACTCTGATTCACGTCACTCATTCAAATGAGAAGTAGACTTCCTGCATAGATGAATCTATATAAATAAAATTAGACTTTTGTCTGTACATTTCTTGGAATTCAAAAATTTTGCGATTTCTATCCTTTTCAAGCACCTGGGAATCCTTTGCGACCCTAAAAAAAAAGTTTGTCTGTCTGTCATTCTGTCCGTGACGCTTTTTTTGTTCAAGCATCACGTAAAAACGACTGAAGCGAATAATATGAAATTGGGTGTCATCATAGGGGTCACTCAACTTAAAACATAGGCGTCGAATTTTTAAAAAATCTTGATTAGATTTTCAGATTTTGCGAAAATCGTTTCAAACTGCGTAAATTTGTGTTCGAGCATCACGTAAAAACGACTGAAGCGAATGATATGAAATTGGGTGTCATGATAGGTGGTCACTCAACTTAAAACATAGGCGTCGAATTTTTAAAAAAATCTTGATTGCATTTTGAGATTTTGCGAAAATCCTTTCAAACTGCGTAAATTTACGTTCGAGCTTCACGTAATAACGACTAATACGAATGATACGAAAATAGGTGATAAGATAGGTAGTTGCTAATCTTAATTTATAGGCGTTGAATTTTTAAAATATTTTGATTCCATTTTGAGATTTTGCAAAAATCGTTTTAAAATGCTGAAATTTTGTTCCAGCATCACGAAATAAAGACTGCAGGGAATGAAACGAAATTGGGTGACAGGTTAGGTTGGCACTCCACTTCCATTCTAGGCTTCCAATTTTTCAAAAATATGGATTAGATTTTGAGATTTTGCAAAAATTATTTCAATATGCGTCCCTATTCGTTCGCGCATCCCATCATGACGACTCAAGCGTATGAAGTGATATTACTTAGTGACTGTCTGACCTGTAATATTTTAAAAATCCATAAAAATTATAACTTCTTTACTTCGGCAACATACTCCATCCATTCTGTGTACTCCTACAATGCTGACGAAAGTTCTTGACTTTTGCATTCAGTACTAACCCGTCAAGGACGGGTACTTCAGCTAGTAAACACATAAAAGTAGTTCGAAAAGCTTACCTGACAGCAAGAATGTCATCCACGCCGTCAAATCCTTCGAAGTTGGAGGGCATTTGGTCGGGCGTCGAGGGATTGTCACTGGACTCGCTGGCCGTCTTATCTTCCCCGTGGCAACAGCAAGGTCCGGAGTCGCTGCACAAGCAGTCGCACTCCTCAGCGCTGGAAAATGAAAGTCACAAGTGTGACTGAACGAAAAAAACAAAACAAAACAAAAGAATGTATATCTGGGCACGCAATATGTGTTCCCATTCTGTTCTCCCGTATGTTCAGATTCACAAACATTCTAAGCAGAACACTTCTGGAACTTAGGTAACTGGAACAATTTTTTTTCACAAAAGTGTTCCAAATGGGTTCCCAATAGGTGCTGGGAATTTGCAGTGCCTCTGAAGAATGGGCAAGACAGTTAGAAAATTAATTATTAATGCGGGGTTGTTTGTGAAGCAAGGGTCGATACCGCGTTCTGATTTAAAATTTTGATGGATGTATAAAAGAAACGCGTGGGGGGCAAAATAGGTTGGAAAAATTATTTACTTTCTTCTCATTCTAAGCAGAGAATAAATTCTTACTAGCCGTATTTCTTGTTCATCTTTTGGAATCATCAGTATTCCAGTCTATTTGTTGAGTTGATTGTTTTCATTCACTTTCAATCCCACTTATAACAGGATCTAAAATGAATTCATTCAACTGAATGAATCTATATAAATAAAATTACACTTTTGTCTGTACATTTCTTGGAATTCAAAAATTTTGCGATTTCTATCCGTTTCAAGCACCCGGGAATCCGATGCGACCCTCAAAAAAAAAGTTTGTCTGTCTGTCATTCTGTCGTTCTGTCGTTCTGTCATTCTGTCGTTTTGCCATTCTGTCATTCTGTCCGTGACGCTTTTTTCGTTTAAGCATCACGTAAAAACGACAGAAGCGAATGATATGAAATTGGGTGTCATGATAGGTGGTCACTCAACTTAAAACATAGGCGTCGAATTTTTAAAAAATCTTGATTTGATTTTCAGATTTTGCGAAAATCGTTTCAAACTGCGTAAATTTGTGTTCAAGCATCACGTAAAAACGACTGAAGCGAATGATATGAAATTGGGTGTCATGATAGGTGGTCACTCAACTTAAAACATAGGCGTCCAATTTTTAAAAAATCCTAATTGGATTTTGATATTTTGCGAAAATCCTTTCAAACTGCGTAAATTTGTGTTGGCACATCACGTAATAACTGCAAAGGTGAAAAAATTATATTTGGTGAAAGGATAGGTGGTCACTCACCTTAAACTATAAGCATCTAATTAAAAAAAATCCATCAGATTTCGAGATTTTGCGAAAATCGTTTAAAACTGAGTGAATCTTTGTTCCCGTATTACGTAATAACGACTAAAGCGAATGATACGAAATTGGGTCACACGATAGAGGGTTGCTCAACATAAACTGTAGGAGTCCAATTTTTTAAACATTTTTATTAGATTTTGAGATTTTGTGAAAATTCTCTCAAAATACGTTTCTATTTCTTCAAACATCACGTAATAACGACTCATACGAATGATACGAAATGAAGTGATAGGATAGGTAGTGGCTAATCTTAATTTATAGGCGTTGAATTTTAAAAATAGTTTGCTTACATTTTGAGATTTTTCGAAAATCGTTTTAAAATGCTGAAAATTTGTTCCAGCATCACGAAATAAAGACTGCAGGGAATGAAACGAATTTGGGTGACAGGATAGGTTGTCACTCAACTTCCATTCTAGGCTTCCAATTTTTCAAAATGTTGATTCAATTTTGAGATTTTGCGAAAATTATTTCAATATGCGTCAATATTCGTTCGCGCATCCCATAATTACGACTCAAGCGAATGAAATGATATTACTTAGTGACTCTCTAACCTGTAATATTTTAACAATACATGAAAATGATAACTTCGCTTTCTTTACTTTGGCAACCTACTCCATCCATTCTGTGTACTCCTACAATGCTGACGAAAGTTCTTGCTTTTTGGAAATTTTCATTCACTAACCCGTCGAGGACGGGTACTTCAGCTAGTATTTGATAAAACTGTATGAACATCCAGTGTCATCCCCCTACAATTTTGAAAAAATGTGTTTGAACTTGAGCGGGTGAATAAAAAGTATTTTATAAACGATTGAAAATTTGAAGAAGACATATAAACATATATGAACTAACTTATTGAACTACTATTTTTTTTTCTTCTTAGGAGAATCTTAAGAGTCGTATATACTTGGAGTACACTTAGACTACGATAGGATATACTTAGGTGCTGCACATACTTAGCACAGGTGAACGGTTATTTCGTCATTGAATTAAAAATCCATAACAAATAGAAAAAGAATTTATGAAATGGAAAAAGAATGAATCGCTAAAAATAAAATTTAAATATATATCAGAAAGCGTAGACAACATTAGACCCTAATCGTATGTCTCAAGGGCTTATTTCTACGACATTTAGTAAGCAAGCTAATATCTCGGTTTTAGATGTTTTTTAGAATGGACAAACAAGACAGTTGTGTTGGAGAGTGCTTTATAATCGATACGTTTGAAATGTTTTTTCGTTCGTGCATTGCATTTTCATCTTTCTTACAGAATCCCTACGCTGATCCCTGACTCTGGCCATTTCAGTTGAACCAATCGAAGATAAAACTTTCACCGTCATTCATCCAAACATATTATTGTCTTAATAAAATCGCCACCGTTACTACGATCCGCTTGAAATGTTTCATAATTATGTACAGTGGTTATAACGGACCTGGGATAGAACGTACTATCGGTTAGAGCGTAACTAGAAGCTAGGTCCCGATGGAAGTCCTCTATTGATAGTGTTATTGAACTTCGGTTAAAACGTACTTAACTAAAGTGCGTACTTTTTATACCCAAGCCAAACATAAAATATTGCTTTTCTTAAGCATTTTATTTCCTTGTTCTCGGACATTTCAGTACATTCCAAAACACTCGTTGTCCGTTTTCAGATTCTCTGGCGAGATGAAGGGTGCATGAAAGAAGGGAGCGATCTTTCCCCCCTGCTTTTCAGGTCTATGAACAAAACCAAGTCTTTTCTTTGGCATTCATCCATGTCAATGCCTCCTGAAAAGCCCTCTCTAGAATGATTCGGATGTGAGTGAAGAAGAAACAGAGGAGCCTGTTCCAAGTATACCCGGCCCATTCCATGCTGCAAAAACAGCATGACGATTTTTTGAATGTCGCAGTCATGATGCAGAGACTCTACAAAAGTCTATTATGGAGATCCAAAACGGTATTCTTAAAGTAGCCTCTGCCCATTTAAAACCAAAGAAAAGGACACATTATTTTTCTCCATAAAAATTGTAAGTCAAAAAGAATTTTCTCTGTTGAATTTAAATTTTAAAAAATGAGACCTGTTTAAAACACCTATTACAGTGAAAGGATGAGCCCGCTTTCTTTTTTTGTGCAATATTGAAAGTTACAGGTGGTACTACTTATAACGCACTCCTTTTTTAGGTCCCGTGAGAGTATGTTCTAACCGGTGTCCACTGTATATAGAAAACAATCCTTTAAAAATCCACTCGTTCCCTCATTTAAAAGCGGTCCATTTGAGTTTCGAGATAAAGGGACAAGGACGTCCTGCAGAAGAAGTGTCGCTCATCTCAAGGGAAAGTTGACATTCCAATTCGTTTCAAAGAGTTTCTCCAGACGACCTATTTTAATTTTTTTTTTTCAGATATAAAAGGATTTCCTCTGCACGAAGCATGGATACGAGAGGGGCTGTGTACACTCAACGAAAACTCTCGAATGCGAAAAGTTGTCACGCCTTTCCAGAAGATCGTGAACTTAATCGTGTGATAAAAACTGAAAACGAAGTGATTTATGTTCGAAGATTCGATGTATTGAGTGTAGACGTATTTTGTTAAATGTTTTTTCTAGCGCCCGTTGTCATGTCCTCCATTCTCTTAGAGTGCACAATAAAAGACCCGCTGTTTTTTCAATTCCTATTATTAGGTCACACTCACACTATACATATATATCTAATACAAATTTTCAATCGTTCATAAAATACTTTTTTATTCATCCACTCAAGCTCGAATGCATTTCTTAACCCTTTAATGCGCGGTGTCCTCGCCGTGAGGACACCCAACGCTGACGTTTGGACTGTTGCCAGTCAAGAAGAATCGATTGGAATTCTGTAAAAATAGTGGCGGGTAAGCTAGCTCCACGAGAATCCTTTACTTTATAGCGCGTTCATTTCCCGTAAAAAAAAGGGTCACGGTTCTTTTGAACAGCACTGGCATCTGCTGAAAAAGGTAAGAACGCGAGAACAGCTGGATAGAGGGCCCCATGCTGAAAAAAGGACAGCCGTGGCCATCGCTCGACTGAACGACCTGCAAGAGGGCGGACGATCGAAACGTTCATCGCGTGCTACAGATCGAGAGACCCTTTTTGGACGACAGCTGAGGCTTTACCGCCCTCTTGCTGATAGTTATGTCGAGCGATGGCAACGGCTGTCCTCTTTTCAGCATTGGGAAAGGGTTGAGCCTCAAAGGGTTAAAACTTGTACTGGATGACACCCCAATCGACTGGATCATTTATCTACGGAACCGCCCAAAAGAGTCGAAATACATTTCGCTCTATGGGCCGAAATTCATTCGACTCGCATATCATAAAAACTATGAGACGTAGAGTGTTGAAACTTTTTATTCAGGATTGTTGTCACATCGAGTTGTGCACCCGTCATTCGACTGGACAGGGGCCGCCCAAAAGATTTTAAATACTATCTATACGCTCTATGGGCAGAAATTCATGAAAGCGTATTTTAGAGGCTACTTCAAAGGACTCGGATGTGATATAGGCTGCTATGGGTTACAAAATGAATTTTTCCATGGAAGAAAGTGTCTTCACGAATTATAGTGCTGCTACAGGAACACTCAAAAGATATCCAACACTTTACGGTCCATGGCAGTTTTAGGGACATTCAGCCATTTCAAGTACAATGCCGGCCTACCCTATAGTTCACGGTCACGTGCCTCCCTCAAGAATGACGCCAAGCTTGGCGACTTTTGTACGTGCGTATGTATTTTACTCTCAAAAACTATGAGTCGTGGAATGTTGAAATTTCATATATAAGATTGTTGTAATATATATATAGTTCCGCATCTCGATTTTGGGCTCCAATCTACTGGAGAGTTTATTGACAGGACCACCCAAGAGAATTTGAATAATGTCTATGAACATCTTCAATATATTACATCTGCAGTCAGTCATTGTAGGGTCCATGCCCAAAATCTCGCCGACCGTGGCGAGTTTTGCCAAATTGGGCGCCAAAAATTATTTCTCATTTCGCATAACTCTAAAACTTTTAACATAGAATGTTGAAACTTTGTATTTAGAACTATTGTAGCATGTAACTGTGCAACTCTATTTTTTTTTTTTTTCAATTCCTACTCTTAGTTCACCCTCTCCTTATATATAGGCTTGCCAGATTTCTGAAATATTCAACCGGGACACCAGAATGCCCCAGTGTCACGGGTATTCAAGGGTCCATTGGCCCGACCTGTGGCTGAACGCGTTTGCGCTCTTAACTGGGAGACGGAAAAGGCCTGGTCAAAACCAGATCGAGTCCGCCGACCTAACCGGTCGGAGTTCCCCGTGATTTTCTACGAAACTTCGCGTCAATACGGGTTAGGATCCCTTACAGGGGTATCACACTAAGATCCGTCCAACCAACTTTTCCTGCAGATCAACTCTCCGGCGGATTTTCTCCCGTCGTTGCCTTGACGACGACGATCTCCAACTTTTACCTTTCGGAACGAAAAAATTCGAGTCGGCCGAAATTGCGGCCCATCAGAGTACTTCTTCCTGCTACGTCATAAGCAATGGCGACCACTTCTGTGTTCGAAGCTTGGCAGCTTGGCTCGATATCAGAATAGAATCGCAATCACGCACGTGCAAATAAAATTATGGCGGCATTCAAGTGGAGTTTGGATTTAGAAATGGATTTCATCGAAGAAATTAAAAAGTTCCCTTGCATATGGAATCCTCTACACCCTCAATACACCAAAAGAGTGTGCTCAAATTCTACGCAAAGGGACTACTACTGGAGGAAATAGCTCAAATTCTACGGCAAAGGTTTCCTGCCTTTGAATGCCTGCCTCATCAGTAATCATTATTTTGAAAAATGTAATATAATCTCAACTTTCAACCAACGATAGGGTTAACTTGACGCGAAATGCTGAGTCACGGTTAGTAAAATAATAACCTCCATGCCAAATCAGCGATGCGATGACTCTTGGGCGTCGGAGAGAGTTTGTTTACTTTTGCAACATTTCAAGATAACCACGCCTTCAAGTCCGTCGGGAAAGGGGGTCCAGCTAGGAGTTGCTCGGATTTTCCCTTTAGTGAGATACCGGCATTAGAAAGTCCACCACGGAGGGAAATCTCCTCCCCTCGGTCCAGATTCCTGGCCGTAACGCTCCATGGACGTTTTCCCCCTCCGGGGTACTACACACTTTTGGCGGGTTTTGGGAGTGTTTGAGAGGATAGTTTATTCTCGATGCGATGAATCAAGAGTGACTGATTGAGAACCTGAACCAGGGGTATTCATCCATGACACGAGCCTATCCATTGAAACATTTTATTTCTTCCAGGTTAATATGGATAAGTTGCTTAGGTGAAAAGAAACACTTTGAATGAGGAATCCAAATTGGAACACTACTTGTTGGCACACCACCCCTCTTCGATAGTTCTCACTTTTTATATGCAGTACAATGAAACCAATGACAAAGTCATGATCCTTCAAAATCCTTCACAGTTCATTATTTTTAGGTCGTGTATCATCCCATTTAATTTTGACCGGGACGTGAAGTGAACCGGCCGGGATTTTGTCTGCAAACCGGGACGTCTGGCAAGCGTACCTATATATGTATTTATATATCTTATTAAAATTTTCAGTCGTTCATAAAATAGTTTTTATTCAAATTCAAATATTTTTTTTCAAATGTTAATTCATTCATTCCATTAAATTGAATAAAAAGTAACTCAATTTAAACTTTTCTTTGTTGACCTAAGTAGGGATTGACTTGTTCAAATCGGATCTTCCATCTGTCTGTTTAGACGACAGACGGACTCAGACAAAACTACAGACGAGCCAGAGCAAAATTAAAAGACGCTCACAGAAAATCGATGGAATGAACTGGAACACGTGCTTCGAAACATCCAAGGAAGGTGAAATGCAAAACCCTGCAGTGCATCCAAAACAATGCAAAGCACAATCTGTTGCGAGCGCAACAAAGATATTGCAAATGAGTTTAACCCTTTGAGGCGCAAACCTTTCCCCATGCTGAGAAAAGGGCAGCCGTTGCCATAGCTCGACTGAACGACCCGCAAGAGGGAACCGTTCATCGCGTGCCATAGATCGAGAGACCCTTTTTTGGACGACAGCTGGCTGTACCCGGCACAACCAGCTGTCGTCCCCCTCTTTCTGGTAGTTAAGTCGAGCGATGGCAACGGCTGCCCTTTTTCATTATTGGACAATCTATCCAGCTGTTCTCGCGTTCTTCCATTTTTCGGTAGATGTCAGTGCTGTTCAAAAGAATCGTAACCCATTTTTTACGGAAATGACGTGCTCAAAAGTAAAGGCTTCTCGTGGAGCTCTGTCACCCGCAACCATTTTGATAGAAATCTAATCTATTCTTCGTGACGGGCAATAGTCCGAACGTCCGAGTTGGGTGTTCCCAGAGTGGGAACAGTGCGCGTTAAAAGGTTAAAGAGGGGTTTTCAGACAGTGCAGGGGGGCAATCGAGTTTTAACTCAAAGAAGCTCAGAAATTTCGTCCGCCTTTTTCGAAATACCGATCCATATATCAATCCATTATCCATTGTCAACTATCAGTCTGTCCGTCGCGGCAGGTATGGGTAATTGGATCCATGGCAACGACTGCACTTTTCACCCTTTAACCCTATTTTTTGAGACTAGCAGTGGAAGCTCTGAAACAAGCGTTCAAGGGGTTAACCCTTCTTGGGTCGGCGCCGCCTCTCGTACGTTCGGCGTTTTCGTGTCCGTATACGTATAGGCCTAACTTACTGTGGGCAACTCCTCCAATTCAAGATACAACCTATTGGAAAGTGATATTTTCTGCAATAGGAACCATTTTGCCCCCCTTAGCGTTGCATGTTGCCTCCTCAATGTCACATGCCAGTTTACGCCAATGCGTGAACGAGAGTTGCGTTCAAAGAGTTGCCAACCTTTACGTCATGTACGTTGAAACGTTTGAAAAGCGAACTTTCAACTTACTTGAAGAACTTCAACTAGATTGAACCCTCTCTTCCCCCTGAACCTCGTAGGACTCTCCTACTTCCGATAGCCCTATTGAGAGAGAAAACAATGGAATGGAGTATTTTTTTTTCTTTCAGTGATATCCATATCCTTCATTCGTGTAGAAAGTAGAGGAGGCTCTTCCCTCGAGGCATCCATCGTGCCTCGATGGCAGTACGAGTCCATGGAGATCCTTTTTGGCATTTTTGGCTTCTTTGTTTCGGGAGAAACATTAAGAAAATAGGACGCTGCTTTTGGACCGTTTTTTTTTTCTTTTTAAGGTCAGTATAGTTTTTTTTCTTATTCCTCGACCTTTACCTAACAGGTGCATCCTTTTCAATTCATTGGAGCGTCACGAAATGCTTCGAAGAGGCAGACATGAATATTAGAAAAATCGAATAGGAATCGACATTCGAAAAAAATAGTTTTGCGTGATTTAGAATAGTATTTCAGATGCATTGAATGCTAGGCAGATTTGTTTTCTCTGATTTTTCATAATACGGTGACGAGAGAGTTAACATATTAAGAAATGAAATGAAGGAGTCAAACCATGCCACTATCCTTCCTCGCGACTGCCGGCCTGTTACACGTCGATTCCAGAGGAGGTGGATTTCCAAACAGCAACAACAAAGAAAGGGTCAAGAGTAGATAAAATCCCTCCCTAACCAAAACTGTAAGGAGAGAACTGAAGGAGGGGGTGGCTCTGGAAATATTTGGGGGGAGGCCAAAGTGCCTTGGGCGATTCAAAACGGACCTGTTGGGACTTCTGTCCCATTCGTTTGAGACGGTGACTGCTCACAAAAACTTCTTTGTGAAAAATCTCCGGCATTCGTCTTGTCTTATCGCATAAGAGTAGCACCACACGCTCCCAGTCTTTTGAGTCAGGGGCTCCGAGAGAAATTTTATAAGGTGTGTTCCCGGGCCCCCACCCCACCCCAACTTGTTTTGGATCAAAAAATATATTTTAAATTCTGCCCAATTTTGCTTTAAAAGTAGTTATTAAAAATAAAACAGTTAATAGTGTGGGATCATTTTTATTCTTACCTAAATTATAATTTTAATAATACTATTTACAATCTGTAATAATGTATTATAAAAAATATTTTTAAAATGAAGTATCATTACGGTATTTTTATAACCCGATTCCAAAATCTTCCTTCGCCTGACCCCCCTCGCTGTTTAACATGTGTTGCAAATCCCCATCACCCACAGTGTGTTATTGATCTGTAAGTACATCCGTTCCTATTTTGCTATAGTGAAACACACAGTTGCGACAATTAATTTTGTTTTCTTTTAGTGATTTTTATATAGAATGCTAAAAGAAAAGAATGAGTAAGGAAATCTTCCTATGGAGCGATTTTTTATTCGTGCTTGAAGGTTAAAAATATACATAAATGGTAGAATGAGCGTATTTGTTATTTCATTTTAATAATGGCTTTTCGTGCCTTTTGACTTGCAAAATTTCGTACCACATCATCCAAATGAACAGTTGTGGCAATGTCAGATTCGATGCTTCGTCTTGCTAAGTCTACAAGTCGTTCTTGAGACAGGGTGGATCTTAAGAAATTTTTTATTAAGAGTTTCAATTTGCTGAAGGATCGTTCGGCAGAAGCTACCGTTGCTGGAAGGGTTCAAAAATACCCTAAGGGCCATGCAAACATTTGGAAATCGATCGTTCAGCTTCTATTCTGTTAGTATGTTCCATAATTCCAGGGGCTTTAATTGATTTTTCTAGCTGCATGGGTGAGGGTGGGGGCGCATTTTTGTATTTTGCAACACTTAGAAAAATAGCTAGGACCGGCACTGCGTTGGACTGTGATCTTTTAAAGTAATTTTTTAAAAGTAAAGATGTAGTGCATTTTGAAAAATTCACGGGCCCCTTCTTGCTGGGCCTCAGACCAATATTGTAAATAAATTATTGGGCAGTAGAAAGATTGGAGCGAAATTTTTGAGGGGAGACAGCCCCCTTCGATAAAAATAGGGGGGGTGGAAGCCCCCTTCAGACGCATGGAGTCGGCGTCAGGAAAAGGTTGTTTCTGTTTTTAGGTTCGCCTTTTTATTCATTTTACATTCAGAGTATACGTTCGTGTGAAAGGCGCTAGATGGCAGCACTACCCGATTCATCATAGGTGCTGTTCGGAAACCATGAACAAGTGCGAGTGTTATAAACTCATCCGCCGAGATTGATCTCTGGCTGGAAAGGGGAGGTTGGCATTCGCTTTAGGGGGGAAAACAAAAGAGCACACGCCAGCGGACTTCCAATGAGAATAAAAGATCCCAATCTCTCTATTTGTTTTTTCAACAGCACGTGCCCCTTGTCAGCGGAACCCATTGTCGTGGTTTGTTTCAGATGTGTGCGTACAAAGATCGAAATCACTTTCTTTTCTCCTTCTTCTTAGTGAACCCTTCGAGGCGCAACCCTTTCCCAATGTAGGCTCAACTGCAAGAGGGCGGACGACGAAACGTGCCACAGATCGAGAGACCCCTTTTTTGACAGCTGGCTGTGCGCGAGTCCGCCCTCTTGCGGGTCGTGAAGTCGAGCAATGGCAACGCCTGCCCTTTTTTCAGCATGGGGCCATCGATCCAGCTGTTCTCGCATGCTTCCATTTTTCAGCCTATGTCAGTGCTGTTAAAAAAGCATCGGGACCCTTTTTTGGACGGGAAAGGACATGCTCAAAAGTAAAGGATTCTCGTGGAGCTAGGTCACGCGACACTCTTTTCCAAGAAATCCGATCCATTCTTCGTGACTGGCAACAGTCCTAACGTCAGAATTGGATGTTCCCAGAGCGGGAACACTGAGCTTTAAAGGGTTAAGAGAATGCCTTTTGCTTTCTACAGTGGCGGCTCCTCCATTGGAGCACGTGAACCCCCAAAGGCAGAACTCAAGAATTGAACAAATTAAATTGAAAACAAATATTGAGCACACTTCTAGATTGATGTGAATTTAAAACGTGAGTTTGACTCCCCTCCCACTCTTATTAAACAGGCTTATTATAGCGAACGCTCTGTAGTGTAGGTGACTACAGAGCAGTCTTGAAACGGAAAATTTTCCTTCTGAACCGCTCTCTGGGATCCTAAGCCGAGACAGCTGAGAAGAAGTTATGAGAGCATTCTGTTCGCACATTTTCTTTGTGCATACAGGGCCATTTATTCTTATTTTGTGACGTTCGGTTAGTTCATTCATTTTTATTTCATTTTCTTAATACATTCTTTATTCCTATCCTTTTTCACTCCATTATTTTTTTTACAAACGAGTGTCCATCATTATTAAGATGGGAGTCCAATACGAGCTCAAGCAATGACATTTTTCAATAGTATCCTTTGAAATAAAATGAATCGAGACAACACCTTTGCTAACACTGATCTTGGGGACGAAATGGAAGACCCGAGAGGACTTGTTTTCTTTCAGTTACGTGCATTGCTTTCCTTTCACGGCTGGAAACGCATTTTAATGGGTGAGGTGCATCGTATCTGCCTATTGAATCTTCGAAATTTGTTTGGTGAACATCCTTTTAAATAACCCACGAGCCGCCACTGGCTTTGTAATACACAGGAAATAGTGAAAAAAAAAAAAAAAAAAAAAAAAAAAACGAAGAAAAACTTCAAGCTGGGGAGTTCTAAGTGAACGTATTTCCAAATCAAGAACAGGCGAAATTGGAATGGCTTGGCTCCGAAAGTAAAAACACGCAAGACGCAATTAAAAAAACTCATTTTTAAACTGAAACGTATATATTAACAACTATTTACATTTTTTTACACAAAAAAGTTGATTTTACATAATTCATTCAAATAGCGACAGCGTCGCTTCAAATCTACATTCTAAACACGCTCTCTGGCGAGCATTCGAACATAAACAAAACATCCTTTTTTGAAGAGGATCATGGGAGAAAAGTAGAAGTCTATTTTTTCTTCTTTTAAAGCGCGTTGCGCCCTCTATAGAAATTAATTTCTACAATAGTAAGCCTGAAACGAAGCCATTTCTCCGGGGAACTCTATTGACTCATGAATAGGGTGACCCTACGTCCCGTTTTTAGGTGGCTTGTCCCGTTGTCCCCCAAGCACAGCTTCGGGACACCGTCCTGTCCCGTTTTTAGAAAAGGTCCCCTCCAATGTCCCGTTTTTAGGAAGAGAGCAACCCACGGTCACAATTTCAAGAAAGGCCGCTCAAAATCTAAAATCATCCAACGGCAGTGTCTGGAGAAAAAAAAAAAAACCTCTCGAGACGCAAAGACAATGCTAAGGGGATGTATTGTTTTTAATGATCTTCTCTTTTTTGGCAACTATTTCAGTTTATTTAATTTATGTTCCTCTTTTCCTCCCCCGATCTCCATTTTATTTTCTCTTTTCACTGGGCCCCAAATCGTTTGAGTTTTGGTGCGTTCCAAGAAAGCCGTCCTATTGTCATTGCAAAGGGTGCAAAGAGATAGGGGCGAGGTCGTTAACGATGCATGTCAACACGCTGAACAACGAAAGGAGGCACGAAATCGTTCGGCACGCGTGCTACACACGGCTTATATCACCATGGTTCGGTGGCTCGAACTATCTAACTTAACCCTTTGAGGCGCAACCTTTTCCCAATGCTGAAAAAAAGGGGAGCCGTTGCCATCGCTCGACGGAACGACCCGCAAGAGGGCGGACGATCGAAACGGCACAGCCAGCTGTCGTCAAGAAAGGGTCTCTCGAACGCGATGCACGTTTCGATCGTCCGCCCTCTTCTTGGTAGTGAAGTCGAGCGATGCCCTTTTTTTCAGCATGGATCCATCGATCGCATTCTTCTATTTTTCAGCAGATGTCAGTGCTGTTCATGACCCTTTTTGGAGGGGAAATGAGTGCTCAAAAGTAAAGGATTCTCCTGGAGCTCGGTCACCCGCCACTCTTTTTATAGAAATCAAGTCCATTCTTCGTGACTGGCAACCGTGCAAACGTCCGAGTTGGGCGTTCCCAGAGCGGGAACCCTGCGCGTTCAAGGTTTAACAGTTGCTTGAGAGGATAGATAGAGGCCCAACTCCGCGCACTGCGAAAACACGTTCATCTCCCGTCCCCAAGTGGAGACGTGCCGAAGAACTGCAAAAGAGATCACGACGGGTTGGCAAATGTAAAAATCGGGAGTGACTCCACTCGACTTTCCGAACACTTGCGATTAAGATCGTCCCCGAGCATTTCAAGAATGTCTCCATCCTGTAAAAGAGGTATGGGTCGTAGCCCTGTAGGAAAACTGTCAGTCCCAATCCATACCGGTCTTGCGGCGGTGGTTTATAATATAGATACCCGATCCATCGAATGGGCTGTTCACTCACATACACACATACATCTCGCAAAAATAGCATCCATGAATTCAAAAGACCTGTCAACACACCCCAATCTCGAAGTCGATTTTTTTTATGGATGACACTCCTTTCCTGACAGGGTACATGTTCGGAAAGTAACTAGGGCGGCCAATCGTCTCGCGATAGCCGGGACGTCCCGTTTCTGGGACATTAGAGGACGCGTCCCGCGAAAGGTGCGTGCGGGGACGCCCAAGGCCCGTTTTTTTTTTTCCAAATAAATAATGATCCCAGTACAAGATGGGATTTAAGACTCGAAGTTTCTTTTTTAAAGCTATGTTATGGATGCCTGCTTAAAGACGTTTACGACGAAAGGCTGAAATTTTGCGTATCACCCCACGAGTGTACGGTCCCCATTTTGCTCATAAGGAATTTCCTCGTACGGGGGGAGTCGTATACACATTTAAAACATGTCACTTTTACAAAAAAAAAAATAACGAGAAGAACTTTTTAGGAAGGGATATTCTTTTTCCTACTTTATTTTGGACATTTTTACTTTCCGAACATGTGCCCTGTCAGGAAAGGAGTGTCATCACGAAAAAATTCGACTTCGAGATTGGGGTGTAGGGACACGTTTGGAGGGAGGTCTTCTGAATTCATGGATGCTATTTTGACGAGATGCATGGATGTATGTATGTGTGTCTGTGTGTTTGAGAATGTGTCAGTGAACACGATAGCTCCTGAACGGGGCATTCGATGGAGCTCCCATGGGGTCTATAGGTTATAAACCACCGTCGCAAGACCGGTATTGATTTCTGTGTATAGTTTTTCTACAGGGCTACGACCCAGATTTCTTTGACAGGATGGCCCATGGGGAGACATTCTTGAAAGTGCGCTCTCGTTGAAACGGTCTATTCGATGGAGCTTCCATTAGGTTTGAATGATTCATCCATTCAAACGGAATGAAATGCTGGGTCATGATCTTCATCGTAAGTGTTCGGAAAGTCGAGTGGAGTCACTCCAGATTTTTTGACTCTACTTATCTGTAATAGGTACAGAATGGGACTGTATGTACTCTATATAAAAGAATAGCGTCCAGCTTCCTACTCACATGGTCAAGATATTGGGAGTGGCCAGCATAGGAAACCAGTGGGGTTGCGACGTCATGCCGAGCTGCGACGTGAACTCGCTGCACATGGTTCGGCTCCCGACGCTCGGATGCTACTCGTCATCCACTCTTCAGCATCGTCCGAATTCTGCTCGGGACGATCTCAGTCATGCTCCCTTGGAGACATCTGGAAATAAAAAAGAACATGAGTCCAGGGCCGGTGCTCTAGAGGGCCTAAACACGACATCGACGCAACATGTGCAAGGAGGAGTTCTATTTTATAGGCTGAATAATGCTTCCCATATCTAAGGTATCTTTAGAATGATTAAAATTGCAATGAGTTTTATGGAACATTTCATAAATACTCATTGCACGGGCCTGAAAATGGAGGCCCGAGCTCTGGGATTCTTGACCTGGAAGGATCGACCCAAGCCCGTAACACATTTGAAACATACATACGACGCAGCCAGTACGGGCCCATCATTGCGAAATAAAAATTCCAGAAATTAAAAATTATATAAAAACGACCCGATAGATCGATCCATCAATATTTTTCAGACATTTCACATTAAGTAAAGTTATTAATATTAACTACTGCATTAAATGAATACTAATATTCAAAATAATGATAATGTAAACAATAAAATACTCATGTTGTACCAATATAAGTACATACATTCAAATTTAAGATTCTACATTTGTGTTTATTATTTGGCCCACTCGTCGGGCAAAGTCTTGCGCGACTACTGGTAAATAGTGTACAAAAGGAAAACGGACTACTATGTTATGACATCCTTTTCTACCTCTGTATTTCCAAGTGCAACAAAACTTTCAAACGCCAAGGCCTTTCAAGGTAAAGGGAGTAATGGCTCAAAAGAAAAAAAAATGGTATCGCAGGATAGAAGTCCGGCCCGGCCCGTTGGCAAGAGATTTATTAATCCCGTACTCGACCCGAGCAAGTCTCTTGAGACAACCCTACTAGCAATTTTGCTCGGTCTACCACCGGCCGATGATGGCCCGAGCAAAATTGCTAGTAGGGAAGCACTTTACAATTCGAAGCTGACGTGATGATCCGCACCTGCCTTCAACGGATAGTTGAAAAAGACAAACATCTAAAAACTTTTAAACATTAATATCATGGCGGACCCATAATGCCTCAAAATTGTCTTTAAAACAATTGGAAAATGTGTTTAAAAAACAATAGCACGCACATATTCCAGTGAGAAAAATAAAATAAATAGACGGTAACTCTAAATCACAATGACACAAGCTGTGTATCGTCGCGTACGAGAGAAATAGCGGCATTCTGATTGACGCACACCTGTAAAAAAGCCACGAAAATTGCAAATGACTGGATAGTGTTCTCTTCCGTTTCTATTGAGTTTTGTACGATATTCTGAGAGTCATTTTTTTTTTAAATATCGATTTACGCGAGCCCTGATTCACAATGTTTGGATCCATTTTTTCTTACAATTCATTAGCTGTTATGATTTTCTTTTAATTCTGGGACTATGAATGTACATTAAATAGTAGACAGTTAAATTAAACGAAGGTATTGCACGATTTCTTTTCATAGTTCAACTTTCTTAACTTTCCGATTAATATTGAACGTTAAACTGTCCCAACAGAGGAAACTAATGTATGAAAAGGACCTAAGATCTACAGGTTTATGCAGTTTTTTTTTTCAAATGAAAGTATTATATTTATCAATTTATTAATTAAAAATGCTCTACAGATTATTAAAATAATGACAATAGCTGTCAGGTATTGTACTCTCAAAAGTACTCATAACAATTTAGTTTCTAAATATAACTATTTCTAAGTATGTACTGATAAAATATAAATTGAGTATTTAAAGCACGCCAAAAAATTTTATTTATGTTTATTCTAGTTAAACTCAGATAAGCGAACGCAATAATTTAAAGTAATATACAGATACATACACCAACATAATACGTGATATTTAATAATTATCACAGACTCAATTTAAGTAATTGCTTTCCCCCCCCCCCCGGTTTTTATCAGCCTTGTCGCTGTTCTGACAAAAATACCTTTATGCGGGCAAATCACCCAACCCTAGTTACAAAAGGAAAAAAATCCACATTCATCTAACCAGAATACAGTCAAATCTCGTTAGTAAGTCACCTGTATGTGACATCGCTCCGCATACTACAACATCTTTTAAAATTCCCAACCTTTTTATTACGTCTTTTCACATACTTTACTCCGCTTATTGCGTCGCTATTTTTTCAACCATTCCACTTAAGACGGCACCCATTTCTTTGGTCAGGTTATCTACCATAACCATTTAATTTTTGTTGAGCAAGACTCAGCATTTTTCCTTACGAAGGTTGTTGCCTTATCCACAAATTTTAAGAATTCACGTAAGACTGTTTTTCGTTTCGACTTCCGTACGTGAACAGACTAAATGGGACAGATTGTATAGTTAAATGATAAGTACTACGTACCATCTCCTTAATTTGTCATCCATTTTATTAAATTCTTATTGTACTAATTTATTTAAATTATAACGTAAGTTAAATATAGGCACACTTGTTCTATGGAAATTCAAAATTTCGTTATGCATTAAATATAAACTACGCTTCAGAAGGCATTCTTAGTAAGTCATTGTTAAGTGGCTTCGCTTCGAGAGTGATGTACTAACGAGGTTGGACTGTATTATGAGCACCTAATACCCAAAATTGAACAATGAACAACCTTTGGTTCCCTTTCTATATATTTTTATAAATATTTATACATCATTCTTTTATTATATGAATTAAACTTTATACAACGAATTAAAAATTTTATGAATGCGCTTCATGGATGGGTGGTCCACTCAATAACAAATCAAGAATTTTGTTTTGGAAACTGTATGTTATAGGATAAAGGGTCTGAAGCCTCCTCCACCTAAAGATGAGTGAAATGCCACTCAATCAAATTATTTTAAAAGTTGTCTTTCAATTATTTCGAAAAAAGCTTCAATAAACTAGAGTGGTTTTAAATCATTTTTCTCGATTCATTCCTCATGCATTGAATTCGATTTGAACGCCTTTGAAGGGAACAGGCCATTTAGGACGCTATAAGCGAGTCATGTTTTAAGTGAGCTTCTGCACTTTAGGCAAGTGATTGGACGTACAGAATCATCCTAAAACGTTATCATTAGTAGAACAGAGTTCAACTGAATGTGTGCATCTCCCCTCCCCCAGCTGTAATATCGTAGATGCGCTACTAATGTCTGGTTGAATCGCCCGGACCGTTTCAGCGGTCCAGTCCGTGCATTGGCACGAGAACACACAATTTCCAAGATTCGAGAATCATTATTGAAGTTCACAACTGTTACCCTTCTACGTAATGAGGACATTAAAAAGTTTTTTTTATTTAATAAGATATAGGATTATGAAATTTTGTATTTTAATATATTAAACTAAAAGCATTATAAACAACTGAAAAAATTTTAAATAAATTTTTAAAATCAGAGTCATTCATTAAAAATGAATTCATTTTTTAGTTTCGAAAAAATGCTCCATACGTTTTAATTTTAACTTTTTTTAGTCATTTTGTTTTATAATAGCATAAAAATATATTTTAAAAAAAGTCTGTATATTGGTTTTTGATTCGACCGAGTCGTTCATTTTTTAGAAATAGTTTCATGGATATAGACCCAACTTTCCCGAAATTTTTCAATTTTCGTCCATAAAAGTGGCATTTCACAATCGAAATGTTGACCCTATTTAAAAAGGATACACAGATTTATTGTAATATAGGAGAAGAATGTTTGTAGTCCATTTTGTACAATTCCGACCCAAATGAAGTCGCATGGAGCATTTTGAGGGCAAGAAAATCACAAAAAACTGGATTGGGAGAAAATACAGTTTAAAGTGTCATTTTCCATTGACCTGGAATACCGTCTCTTCTGAATCATTTTATTTATGATTTTACCTTAACAAAACATATTTTTAAAATAATTTTATTCGAATATTAGCTTATTTTGTAAAACGTTCCTTAAAAAGGGTGACGTGTTTATGGACGCGCTTGTTTGCATTTTTGTGGACATTGAACTGTCCCTTCTAATTTTTTCAAACCCTCCTATCTTTTTAAAAAATGGCCGTAGACATACTCGGTTTTTTCTCCATGTTTCAGCTTTAACTGTAGAATATTAGTATGTAAAAAAGAAAAAACACATTTTTGTCGGCCAATTTTAAAAGAGTGCCCGTTGGTTTTTCTGATCGGACGGAAGGGGACAGCTCAGTCTCATTTCAACTGCCCTTTTTGTTTGGGGGGGTAAGTAGAGTTGAAAGGATTTCCTTCGATAGAAATATCGGATTTGTTAAAATGAAATTTCATGGATTGAATAAGTTCTAATGATTTCCTTCGATAAAACTATTTTATTCATGAATCTTCGCGAGAGATTAGTTCATTATAAACAGATTTTACAGCCGTTTTGGAATGACATAAAAAAGTAAACTATCAGGTTGTAACGAAAGTTTTCCGCCAGATTTGCTTGAGTCAGCTCACGCGGTACCCAGCGATTGACCTTATATGCCAAGTTTATGCGATGCTTAGCGCGACTCATGGACATGGCACTAAAGTCTAACTCTTTTAGCAAACTCTCGAGTGGATGAATATTTTATCTTCTTCCACAGATCTTCGTAGGCGGGTCTCATCAGCATCATTAGGCCGGCCAAAGCGCTCTGCTTCTTTAATGTCCTAGTTCTCTTTGTTGAACTTTCGGTACCCAATCTTCACAGTGTCATAGGATACAACACTAGTACCTTAAGCTGTACACATCATTCGGTGTCATTCTGTAGCTGACTTTTTGCAACAGAACTGAGAGTAAATGATGGTTCAATATGGTAGCGTGATAGTTCCATTTCAGACACCTTATACTTAATCATAACGATATTTTTTTACAGATTTCACAACACAGTGCTGTAAAACAAGTCTTTTTTTTCAAATAACAAAAATTGTTTCGCAAAATATTGGCAAAGACACCAACACGAACTGCTTGTGCAGGCAATACTTGCAGTGTATATGATTATGTAATTATAATGATTATGTATATGAGGAAAACTTTCGTTACAACCTAATACAAACATGACCTTACTGGACCTTTCTATTTTCGGGAATGCTTCGCTTGTTTCTACAACATCCTAAAAAACGCAGCATGACAATTCAGAATTCATTTTGACATTTAGAAGACTATGTAAGATAGCTTTACACTTCCCTTCGTTAAAAAGAAAAATTTACGAAAAAAGATCCTTTAAAAACGACATTGGACTGTTGCCACTTTAACTGAAAAAATCTCGTCCATAACCCCAACCATGTTACGAACTATGTCGAGAATCTTGGTTCGATGAGGTGGACTCTTTAGGTTCGCCATTTTTGCATCCAAAACGGTGAAGAACATTTTTCAACGTCTGCCATATATTCCAATGTATGAAAATTGGAATGAAATTTATCGAAATTCTTAGGAATGAATTTCAAAGAATAAAATGATTCAGAAACCTTGCGCGGGTCCATGTCTGTTTAACCTCACCCCTCCAGTGGTAACAGTGCGACAGAATGTCGGAAAGGGTCTCCCAGACGCTTCATTCAAAGGAGCGAAAATAACGATCCAAGAGCGGGTTTCTCCCCTCGTCGCTCATTTTTCGCCCCCCGCCTAGAGGTCGCTTGAGGTGGAGTTTTAAGGAGGAGCGTCAAGGGGTTGTTGTGATTGGCTAAAAGACCTCTGGATGACCTCCGGAATCGTGAGCGCAGTCGATAACCAAACAACTGGTTCTGCCCAGTCGACAGTTAACCACCGACGATTTCGGAAACCACCGGGGGAGAATTCACCCCCGAGACGGAAGTGAAAGGAAAAAACTGTCGGTTTCGCCCTTTTAAATGGAAACCCACAGTATGAACGGGAAAATGTACCGGAATCCGATCGTCTCTTCTGAATATTCCTCGTTAATCTACACGAGGTTAATCTGCCTCGTTCATGCACCGGAAAATCCTCGTTCATCTACACCCCGCTTTCTGTTTACCAAAATACTGATAGCGTCGTTCACCCCCAATATTTCGCAAGGATCGAAAAACGCTCCTAAAGGAGACTTGCACTTTCAAGTATGGAAAGGATCGAACATTCGCTCCGACTCATCGAATTTCGCTCGTTTCATTGAAGCGTGCGCAAACAATTCTATTTCAGTGTTAGAATAGTGAACGCCGCATCCGTCCTCAGAATGTTCAATTATATGACTTGAGACTGAAGCCTCCGTCGAACTAGAAGAGAAACAACGCTGGGGAGGCAATGACAACGGGGGCTAGAAAGAAATGGGCAAACTTTTTCGGCTGCGGGCCAAAAATCGAAAAAAGAAAAGTCTGGCGGGCCAAGATCCATTTTTCTTAAATTTTAAGAACGCTCTATAAGTATTACAATTTAAATAGGTGAATGAGATGAATGAAATGGCGATTTCATTTTTAAAAGTTCCTTATAGGGAGGTTCGAAGTGAGGTGCACTGATTCTGAGGAACGAGGCTGTCTGTCTACTTCTGAAAGAACTCTCTCTAATAGAGTTCATAGTGGAAAACACTCGTTCGCATCTATAAGATGGAAGCAAACAGAGCACTGATTTTCTGGGCGTGAGATATTATACTTACTTTCGATCATGATTTAGCCCATTTAGAATCAACTGCTCGAGAGGATTGTTAGATTGCAACTCAATCCATTCGAGCTGCAAATTCTGACCTCACTGCTTCACAATGGACGTTCAAAGGCATGGTCAAAATATCCAACTCTGTTTGAATGGCACTGAAATCTTTAAATCTGCGTCCGAACTCAAAAAACACTTTTTTGAAGCCATCTTCATCATTCTTAAGGGGGTATTCTGGTTTAGAAGCCCTCAATTTAGGTGTTTTTTCGGACGCGATAAAAAAAATCAAAAAATATTTTTGGCATCCCTATTTTTACAGGTTTTTTTATTGATATTTAAATAATACAAAACATTAATGATATAAGAAAAAAAATCAAATTTCAAAAAACTGCAGGCCGGCGAAGTGAGGTCTGATGAAAAAATGACGTGTCCTGGTGTGCAGGATATAAATCCTTCCAGTGACCTGAAATGGAAAACCATGAATAATCCTAAAAGACGAAGAATGTAGCTATCGCACTACGAGACGTTTTTGAAAAAAAAAAAAAAAATTCACAAAATGGTGGCAGTTTGAAAAATACGTTTTGTTTTTACCCTGTTTTTTTTTTTTTTTTTTTTTTTTTTTTGTCATTCGGAAATTTTTTTTTTTTTTTTAAATTAAACTCTTGGTAGTGCGATGTATAGAGAAACTCTGTATAAAATTTCAAGTGAATCGGTTGAATAAAACTTGAGATATCATGCACACCGTATCTTGAAAAGTAGTTTCGAGAAAAACGCGTTTAAAGTTTGAGGACGAGTCGGAGTCGTTTAACGGCGTGTTATACTTACTTTTTATGAGTCAGCTATCCCTGCTCCGTACAAAGTACCTTCTTCCACTTCAAATGTCATGTTGAGTGAAGCCCTTTCAGAGGATCTAGCAGTTCTAGTTTCCTTGGAAGCCTCAGAAGCTCGTACCACGGACCTGCTCATTCGGGCTGGATCCCGTTTGTTGACGAACGCATGAGATTCTGGCCCAATTTTTATTCCCATTTCTGATAAAATCTTGTAAAACTGGTAAAAATCCTTCATTCAATATACATACCGCAATGAAGTGAGCCATTTCAATGGTATGGGTACCAGCATGAATAGGCTTGGGTGCGAAAGTCCAGATGAGCGAATGGAGAGACTCGTTATTATTCTGAGTTTCTGCGCCCGAGCACCTTTCCAGCAAGCTTTCTGAAGACCAATCTTCGTATATTGGCTTAAATACTTTTTGAACTGCTTCAGTTAAAGGAGGATGACTATGCACAGTTTTGTCGTCGCGTCACAAAATGAGCTGTCACTCCGAAAATAATTTAAATTTCGAAAAGTCCTCTTAGGGACCTATTCTTAAACGGTTACACTATGAAAATATGCAAAAAAAAAAAGAAAAATCGATTTTTTCGAATTTCTAAACCAGAATACCCCCTTAATATGAATATATAATCCTAACTAATATTATAAATGCGAAAGTGAGTTTGTTTGTTTGTTTGTTTATGACGCTTTCACGCCTAGACCGCTGAATAAATTAGGAGGAATTTTGGTTTTAGATATAGAGGGGACCCTGGAGTTGGTTATAGGCTACTTAGAATTTTAGATTTTTAATTACTTTTTTAATTATTAATTAAAAACCGTTTTTACGTTGCCATGCTTGGCGAGTTCCGCTCGTATCAAGGGATTCATGTTTTGAGCTAACAAGAATGCTATTACTTCAAAGAAGAAGCGCGTGCATCTGAAAAACATTCAATAATACGGAAATGATGCCAGTTTTATGCCAAATCTATCTATCTCTAATAATAAAAATGAATGTTCTCCAGACAAATCTACAGAAAGCAGAGCTTTGAAAATGGGAGCATGCCTGGACCCATGACTTCGGTAAAGTGTACCTGAGGCTCGGAAATTTTAATTACTTTTCTAACTATTCATTAAAAACCGTTTTATCGCCCGCACAAAGAGATTTATGCTTTTGAAATAAAGCAGAAATTCTATTTGTAAAAATCACATGCATTTGGAAAACATAAATTGGTATGGAAATTATGTTGATTTTACGCCAAATTAAAAAGCATTAAGTAAAGAAAAGTGTACTTACGTAGTATGCCGGCAGTCCGCCAAGACGAGCGATTTTTTGCCGAGATAAATGCCGGGCACATGAAATTATGAATGGTTTTGAATTCGATTGGCAACAGTTTGGCAACTCATTTGACGAAAAAACAGTTTGGCGGGAATGACCGCCGGGATAATAGGTAAGTACCAAGAAAAGTCCAGATGTGTTTCTTCAAGTTCGTAAATTTCCAAATCCTACAAATATTATAAATGTGTTCGTTTATGTGTTTGGCTGTTTTTGACTGAATCACACAAAAATGGTTGGAAAAATTTGTAATGAAGATAGCTTATGCCCTGGATTAACATACAGGCAACCTTTCAAGCATATAGCATAAATAATTCTTTTACAAAGACACTCAAAATACTTCTTATGCATTGCGCTCTATGGAAATTTTGTAGCTACTAAACCGATTTAAAACTTTTTTCACTGATTAAGAGTTACATTATTCCTGAGTATTATTGTTTGTTTGTTTGTGGATTAAGACCGATTGACTGCACTAGGGTCCTAGGCCAATATGGGGAATTCCTCTGTTTGGAATTTTCTAAGGGATCCTAGCCCGTATTTTCGCGAGGTTTTGGAAAAAAACACGGAAAACTGCGAGCGGCTAGGTCGACAGGCGCGACCGGGGTTTGAACATGACACCTCCCGCCTTTCAGTTTTAAGAGCAGAACCTCTTAGACACTGGTGGGACCCTGAGTGTTAAGGCTACCTTTTATGCATATATCACAAATAGTTCTTTTACAGGGATACTCATAAGAATTACATTACGTTCTATGTGTATCTCTGTAAGTACTGAACCGATTCCAAAACTTTTTTCACTGATAGTAAGCTACACTATTCTTGAGTATTCTAGGCTAAAATTCATGCATGTGGCGAAAATAGTTCCTTTACAGGTACACTCACAATTTATTCTAATACATTACGCTCTCTGGGTATCTCTGTAACTACAGAACCGATTCTAAAACTTTTTCGCTAATAGAAAGCTGCACTATTCCTGATTAGCATAGGCTAAAATTCATGCATATAGCATAAATATTTCTTTTACAAGAACACTCAAAACAGTTCTTAAATACTGTCATAACTGTCTCTATTCGCCAAATGCCTGAAAAAAATCTAAATTTAGTAACTCTGCATACTCTCTTGTTTTAAATGAAGTATACTACCATGCATTATACTTCATTTAAAATTAGTAAAAATCAAATAATATTTAAATGCAGTTTCTTTAGTCGCAAACATATTCGTTATTCACACATGCTTCATTTCTCTCGGGACCTAATTTTAAAGCCGACGCGGACGACGTCGCGGGTAGCCGCTAGTGTATAAATATATATATTCTTAATTTCCGTCGGACCGACCTTAGGCGGATCAAGGCTGTTGGGGGCCCCTGGCGGTAAAATTTTCGAGGCCCCCTGAACACAAATTCCTTTCATGATTTAGTGTACCAAGGGTACTAATAGTTTTTTTCGTGAGGGGGAGAACTGAACGATTTCACTCAATTGCTTTAACAATAAAATTAAACTCAACAAAAACTTGATAAAAGAATTTATAAAACTTAATCAAAAAAGAATCTCACTACTGCTTAAGAAAGTATTTTATTTGAACTTGCGTCTTGATTTATCTTCTGCAAATTCTTCAATAATTTCTGTGATGAAATCAATAATTTATATGTCTGCCAAACTTTCCTATTCTATGTATAATAAAGCCAAATTGTTTAATAGTTCTTCCCTGTCGTAGTTCTTCACGCGTTTTAAAACCGAAAAAGATCTTTTACCTGAAGCATTTGATAATATTTTTTTTAAGTTATATCTACATTTGGAAAGTTTTATGACATTTGTTGTGCTGCCATGTAAATTACATATGCATTTCTGTCAAGTCCATTGTTTTCTTCCAAAAATAGCAAAAAAAGATTCAGTTCATTGACAAAATTTTCTGTCATTTTAGCAAATATTTTTAAGCTCTTTTATTGATTTTTTCTTTTCCACTTTTGATTATTTATAACCAAAAAAGTACATTAAAATGCTCTAAACTATTTTTACGTGTTCCATTCTTCTGAATTATTCGGATTTGGTATACTATCAAAGAATTTACACTCACACACACAAAAACAAAAAAAAATTCTAAATTCATAACCAGCGTCCTTGTTTTCATCGAAAAACGCACTAGAAAGCTGGGTTGGTATTTTGACTAACTCTTGATACGCTTTAACATTCATCTTGTAAAAATACGGGGAACCTATTAGGGGAAGAAACGGCGATTTCTCGCCATTTCTTTGAGACATCCATCTTTATTCATATATCAATAAGCGTTTTGAAGGTACATCCAACATAATATTTTACATGTAATCCCAACCTCACAGGAGGTTGTCGATAATCCTTATTTTTAGATGAATAATATACAAGGTTTTGGAAAAGCACAAAGAAATGGAACCTGTCTGCAATCGAACCGGAAAAGTAGTTGGAAACGTCAGTTTAAGAACACATTTTCTGGATTCTAACCCAACTTCAAGACAGAACAACGGTTTAAGAACAAGGAGATGGAACACCGCAATTAAAGGGACAGTGGCTGCAAATGTACCTAAACAGCAGAGGGAAATTTTCGTTTAAGAACACTGTTGGAGGATCCTACTTCGATCCCACGATGGTAAATTTATAGGAGGGGACACTTCGCTTAGAAAGTTGGATAACGCCATTGTTGCAAACAGATGGCGCTACGCACACTGGGTAACTGCGCATCTCAGGTTGTTTATATTTCCATCGAGACGAAGTCAATGGACATCGTTGAATAATCAAAACTTCAAAAAATGAAATACATAGACTTATGAGCGTTATATATAGTAATTACTGGTTCAGATTAGGGATGGACGCGAGACGCGCGAGACGAGAAACAGGTCTGTCTCGTCTCGTCTCGCAAACGCTTTGTCTTGTCTCGCGTCTCGCATTGAAATTGCTGTCTCGTCTCGCGCGAGACGTCTCGCATTTTAAGGACTGCAATTTTGTTACCACATTTTTAGTAACATTAATACTATTTTATTGAAAATTAATATTAATAATAACAATTAGTTATACAGATTACTTACTGTATTAGTACATGTATTAGTTACTATATTAACTCATATGTGCTTTTGAAGTGATGAAAATTCAAATTTAATATGACATGACGCCGAAAAAATATTTATTTTTCATTTTTACCAGCTGCGTGCCCATTCTTTGCACTGTAGGAAATGAAAATTCTTCTTACATGTGTCATTCGAATTAATTCCAGTGATGTTGAATCTCGAAAACAGCAAAATTATTTTACTCTTGACGTACAATTTGCGTCATTGGTAGTAACCTGCGATGATTGAAATATAATGACCGAAAAATAGGGTGTCAATCGCGATCGAAAGATGAAAAGCTAGCCGGTTTGCAGCGAAAACTCCTCACTTTCAAAGTGTCTTATTTCTACATACTGGTTTTTAGGTTTAATTTGTAGCATTAATAGCTCTATACATGATGTGTTGAATCGTTTTATTTCAAAATAGCTGCTCACCCGCTTTTCATACTTCAGGAAGCAAACATTTTACTAACATATGATCATAACTAGATGCGACAAAACAGAATCTCAACAAAAAAAAAGGCAATCTTTTCTGTTGAAACTATTGTTGGATAACGCAAAGAAGAATTACTTATCGTTTAGTTAGTTGCAAGACAATTGATGGGAGTTTCATTTGCTTTTGAAATCATAAAGCTTGGAATTGTGTTAGAATTGATGCAGAACTCAGGACTTGTTGCGAAAAAAAAAAATAATAATAATCTAATTGAGCGGCCCCAATGTATGGAATAGTGAATTCATAAAAGTTTCAATTGGGGACGGGATAGTTACACTGAAGCCTGCTTATCCCCCCCCCCTCATTTTAATATATGAGATATGGGTTTCATATTTAATCGGAAACCCGGTTTTAACCTGTTCATTCACACCATGAAAAAGAAGAGACAACATAGAAGACTGAGAAGACTTGTGACCAGGGTTGTTTCTCAACATGGATCTTTAAATGCTCCACTGAGTCCCAGCCTTGTATTTGCGCAAACGCTCCAGTAGATCATTCCTTTGCGTTCGCATAGCTTGGCTTATGGTTAAGGTGACCCTCTTTTTGAACGTAAAATTTAGGACAAATCCCCAAATTTGAAACAAAATTGAGGACATTTTTATAATTAATGAAATAATTAACTGCCCAGACTTTCTAAATCAGTTTGAAATTTCCACCATGAAAATAGAATGACAGCATACTTGAATAATTTATTCATAATTCCGGATCATGCGTCAATATGAATTAGACATGAAAACTCACTTGCAATTTAAACCTAATTTTTCAGCTATCTAAATATTTACAAAACACAGCAATATCAGAACTATGAATATATGTTGACATGAGTGATCCATTGGAAGGGGGAGGCTAATTATCAAATAATTATCTATTTTTTTCAATGATTTTGTAATACAGTTTAACTATATTTCATGCACTCACTGTAAGTACTAATTGCATCGCAACGGCACAGTGGTTATGTCACTGAAAATGGTAGACGGCCGAACTGTGAAGGTCCCGTGTACGGATGCTATCGCGTGGCTGTCGATCTAACGGTCTGGAGTTTTGGTAGGTTTTCTTCAGATGTAACGTGAATACGCGTAGAACCGCTTAGAAAGCCAGACCAAGGCACCCACCCATCCTTGGGAGATCGCCTCAGTGTAGCGTTGCCTTAATCAAAGAAATCACATGTAAGTACCGTATTGACTCGTGTATAACGCGCACTTTTTTTTCAAAAATTTAAGGCAAAAACTCCGGGTGCGCGTTATACTCGGAATAAATTTTCTTGTATTGTCGGAATAAATTTTCTTGTATTGTAAATTTCTTGTATTGTCAATGACATTTTCTCTTTTTTTTTTTTTTCCAATGTTAAAGGCAAGACAAGGAAAAGAAGTAAAACATTAAGAAAAAAATAAAAAAATAACAAGAAAACTGTAAATTGCTGCGAGATAAAATTTCATGCGGGCGGCAACCCCTAGCGTGGAGTGTATAACAGCGGGAGAAACGACTCTTGCCAAAGGAGTCTGACTGCACGCCAAATCGCCAGAGAGCACTTTAATCGGGCCTGCCCAGCGTCTCGTATGACATTGTACGTAGATTGTGTATCTATTATTGAATAGAACAAACAATCTGATTTTGTTTGAATTTGAGTCTGTTTCCAGACTTGTTGTAAACAAAATTTGTCATGCACTTTGTTACACTTCCCTTCCTTTTTTTTCTTTTCAAGAGTAAAAGCTGCAAACCCTTGTTTTGCAAAACTCAGATTTAAACAACTGTGCGCAAAATCTACTGACGATACTTAATGCTTTTCATTTTTGAAATTTAGGAAAAAGGCAAAAGGTCATTGACCAAAATAAGTTAGTTATAGAATAGACTAAAACATTTATTCTTATAAATATACTAGCTGAAGTACCCGTTCTTCGCACGGGAATGAATAGACTTTTTGATATTACGATTTGTGGTGATTACTATTCATTGTAATAAACAGATATAGCAAAGTGGATATCGTGTTATATTGTGTCCAATAATCATGCATACCGAATTGCAAGGCAATCGTTTGTACGGTGCAGAAGGCCATGCGGCGTAGCGCAATCTAGTGGCGAGTTTTAGCAAAACGGATACGGCGAAAATATTTTTCGCATTCAGATATCGATGTATACGAATTTTCATGACTATCGGCTGGACAGTCCTGAAGTTCATGTGTTGACGCGACATCTAGTGGCAAGTTATAGGAAAATGGATAGCGCCAAACTCTTCCCCGTGTTCAAATATCTATGTATACCTATTTTCATAGCGATCATTTGCACAGTCAAGAAGTGATACACTGCAGGGCCATCTAGTGGTTCAATAAAGTAATGATTTGCTACAGCGCCGTCAAGTAGCGAGTTATAGCAAAATGGATAACGCCAAAATATTCTCATTGTTCAAATAGCTATGTATACTGATTTTCATAGCGACCGTTTGAATGGTCAAGAATTTGGCCTGCTGCAGCGTCATCTAGTGCCGAGTTAAAATAATAATGCATTGCAGTGTCATCTAGTGGTGAGTAACATCAAAAGGAACGCAGTTAGAATATATTCTTCGTGCTCAAATGTGTAAGTATAAAAAATTTTATGCCGATCGGTCGAACGGTATAGAAGTTGATGCTTTTCAGCGCCATTTAGCGGCAAGTTACAGCAAAATGGATAGTGAAAAATATTCTCCGTGTTCTAATATTCGCGTGTACCAAATTTCATCGAAATCGGTTGGACGATATTCGCATAACAAACGGCTAAACGGAATAGAATTCGACGTTCTGCTGCGCCACTTGGTGGCAAGTTAGAGGAAAACGGATAGCATAAAAAGCTTCTCCATGATAAAAGACTTAGGTGAACCAAATTTCATGGTGCAACGGTGCTCAACGGTGCTGGAGTTTTTCAACCTCATACACTCATACCAACATTCATTTTTATCTATAACCAGTGTCATTATATATCCCAGTCTCAAATAAAATCCAGTTTCAAATCTAAGCCTCGCCAAAGTGCCAACATACGCCATTTTGCAAGCGTTTTTTCAGGAAATCATTCGAAGCATTGACTTAGCAGCAATAATATATGGGAAATGGTTCGACCGCGAGAAAGTAAAGCAAGCCTTTATTTGAAAAGTTGAATCCCTTAATACAGCCGAATTTTTTAAAATTATCAACTATAACGTGTTTTATTCATCATTACTCCGATGTACTAAATGAGAAGATTTCAATTTTCTGAAATTTGGCGGAATTCCCCCAACTTAAATCAATGTACTCATTTGGCGAGAATTTTGGAGATAGATCAATTGAAATCCCTTAATAACTGCTTTATTTCTTCACGGATCTTTAAAATTTAACGCTGTATTCTAATAAAACCTTTGCACTTGTTTTCAAAAATCTATTTCCTTAAGCTCTCAATAAATTGCGCCAAGCCGAAATCTGTGCAAACCGCTAGAACTCACTTTCACAAAATCGGCATTTGAGCCATTTTATTTTTTCGCCAAACTAAAATAATTTACCTATTAGCCTCGGAAATCTTCAATTCTTATTGTTTTGCGTGTAAAGCATTACATTCCTGCTCTGATTTCCCATGCACACGATATTATAATTTTTAAAAAAAATAACCTTACGAATATAAACTAACAAAAAAAAATCATAATTATTCTTTTATTTTTACTTTGAAAATTTAAAACATTTTATTCGGCAAAATCGCCACACATGGCAACCACGATCCTTATTTCACACTTTTTTCACTACAGGGGTTACAATTACGGAAAGCTTTTTGCGTGAATAGCATAAAAAATCAATTAAATTCCGGGAACGGGTGGGCTTTCAAAGTTTTAAAGTGGACTACGATTTATTCTATATTATTTTACATATCTGTGCTAAATTTCAGGCCGATAGGTTCATTTTTGTGGATTTGTATACGAACGACATTTTATTCGGCAAAATCGCCACACATGGCAACCACGATCCTTATTTCACATTTTTTTCACTACAGGGGTTACAATTACGGAAAGATTTTTGCGTGAAGAGCATAAAAAATCTCTTAAATTCCGGGAACGGGTGGACTTTCAAATTTTTAAAGTGGACTATGAGTTATTCTATATTATTTTACATATCTGTACTAAATTTCAGGCCGATAGGTCCATTTTTGTGGATTTGTATACGAATCAAATCCACAAACAAACAAACAGAATTTCATTTTTATTTATAAGATATAATCAATATTCTTAACTTATGGAACGGAAGGGGGGGGGATAGGCGACAAAAACGTTCTTTTCACATATCCCTCAATCTCTAAGAAAAAAAAAAATATATACCATTCTTGATGTAAAATACAGTCCCCGCGAATACCTAAAATTCAATTTATGGACATTCTGAAATTAATTCTCTAAAAAGGATCGATGGCTGCCTTCTCAAAGAAAAATAAATATCTGTATCTTGCGTGAAATTGTAAAAAATATAAATCCTATGCTTAGACAGAGCTTGATGGTAATTAAAAACTTTTTTGTTTGAATTTAGTGTAAATGGCATTATTTTCCGGTACACCTAATAGCAATATTACGAATAATGCGGATATAGTACGCCTTTTCCCTCCCTGATTAAATCTCTACTGTTTACTTTAACGACAACTTCAAGTCTCTTAAATAAGTCTAATTTTTATATTAATGAAAACAAGATTATATTAACGATAATCTTAATCTTAATCTTAATCTTTCTTAATATATATATAAAATGCTAATGTTCGTTTGTAAAGACAGGGTTTTCTCTATCACCAACAACTCGAATTAACTTCCCGTTGGGGTGGTAAATACCCCTTGGCCTCACGGTGAAAGTAAGGGAGTTTGGTCGCGGTGGGTGGAAGTGGGTGGTTGTGGGTGGCGAAAATGTGAAAAAATATATATCTGTCCTTTTCTAACTCATGAGAACTTCTGAATTTCAACTCCAATAAAATATTTAAATTTAATGTTTATCGTCTATTGCCATATCAGCAGGAAAAATAAATCTCGAGCAATTATCGTCTGCGAACCATTTTACCTGAAACAAATTCAAGTTATTTTGACAAGTGAAAAAGAACAAATTATTTGAATATTTTAGAGTGTTCTGGTACTGGCAATTTCGATGTGTTATCTTCTATATATATAAAAATGAATGTTTGTGGGTGTGTGTGTATGACGGTGAAAAACTCAAAAACCGTTTGATCACAATGAAATTTGGTGCACCTAAGTCTTTTGTCACGGGGAAGGTTTTTATGCTATCCACTTTCCTCTAGGTGGCGCTGCAGAACGTCGAATTCAAATCGACCGCTTGCTATGAAAATACCGTTCAACCTATCTTGACGAAAATTGGTACGTATGGATATTTGAACACGGAGAATATTTTTACACAATCCATTTTGATATAACTTGCCGCTAGGTGGCGCTGCAGAGTGTCGAATTCTATTCTGTTGGATCGCTTGCTAAGAAAAAAATACCATTCAACCAATTTTGATAAAAATTGATATTTATCGATATTGGAATACGGAGAATATTTTTACGCAATCCATTTTGCTATAACTTGCCGCTAGGTGGCGCTGTAGAGCGTCGAATTCTATTCTGTTGGATCGCTTGCTAAGAAAAAAATACCATTCAACCAATTTTGATGAAAATTGCCATTTAAGGATATTTGAACGAGAAGAACGTTTTTTGCTATCCATTTTCCTCTATCTTGCCGCTAGGTCGCGCTGCAGTACATCGAATTCTATTCCGTTCTACCGGTTTTGATGAAAATTGGTACACACGGATATTTGAAGACATAGAATATTTTTACGTTATCCCTTTTGCCATAACTTGCCACTAGATGACGCTGCAGAACGTCGAATTATATTCCGTTCAACCCTCTTGCTATGAAAATAACGTTCAACCGATTTTGGCAAAAATTGGTATACGTATGGATATTTGAACACGGAAAATATTTTTACACTATCTGCTTTGCCATGACTTGCTGCTAGATGGCTCTGCAGTACATCGATTTCTATTCCGTTCGACCGCTTGCTATGAAAATACTATTCAACCGATTTTCACGAAAATTGGTACACTCGGATATTTGAAGAAGTAGAATATTTTTACACTATTCATTTTGCTGTAACTTGCCGCTAGATGGTGCTGCAAAACGCAGAATTCTATTTCATTTAAGCGCTTGCTGTGAAAATACCGGTCAACCAATTTTGATGACAATTGTTACACATGAATATATGAACATGGAGAATATTTTTAAGCTATCCGTTTTGCTATAACTTGCCGCAAGATGGCGCTGCAGCGCATCAACTTCTATACCATTCAACCAATAGCCATAAAAATTTTGATGCTTACACATTTGAGCATGGAGAATATATTCTAACTATTCATTTAGCTTTTACTCACTACTAGATGGCACTGCAGCGCATTATTACTTTAACTCGCCATTAGATGGCAATGCAGCGCACCAACTTCATGACCGAATAATTGATATCTATGAAAATTGATATAGATAGATACTTGAACACAGAGAATATTTTCGTGTTATCCATTTTGCTATAAATAGCTGCTTTTGTGCTGTAGCACATCATTACTTTAACTCGCCAATAGATAGCACTGCAACGTATCAACTTCTTACTTTAGTTCGTCTATAGATGGGACTGCAGCATATAAAGACTGTTCAACTGATCGCTATGAAAACTGGTATAGATATATATTCGAGCACGGAGAACATTTTGGCGTTATCCATTTTGCTATAGCTTGCCATTAGATGTCACTTCAAACCAATATCTTCAGGACCGTTCAACTAATCGCCATGGAAATTCGTAAATATAGATGTTTGAACGAAACGAATATTTTCTTAGCATCCGTTTAGCTATAACTCGCCTTCTTTACCGCTCAACCGTTTGCTATGTAAATACCGTTCAGCTGATTTATGAAAATTGGTACACACAGATATTTGAGAGCACGGAGAATACCTTTACGCTACTCATTTTGCTACGACTTGCCTCTAGATGCCGATGCAGCGCACCCACTTCAAAGCCGTTCGACTGATCACCTTAAAAATTGGTGTACATACACATTTGAGTAGAGAGAATATTTTTTTAGTATTCAATTGGCTGTACTCACAACTTGATGGCACTGCAGCCAGGGCCTGATTTCTGGAAGGGCATTCGGGGAAAGCGCCCGGGCCCCCAACAAAAAGGGGGCCCCTGAATTGTTTTGTAAATTTTCAAAAAGTTTAAGAAAGAGGGTCCCCTAATGAAGCTTTTGCTCAGTGCCTCCCAACTCCGCAAATCTGCCCCTGACTGCAGCCCTAGAGCTTATTATTTTAACTCACCACTAGACAGCACTTCGATAATCAGTTTCTTGATTGTTCAACTAACCGCTCTGAAAACTGGTATACATACACATTTGAACACGGAGAATATTTTCGCGTTATCCATTCTGCTTAACGGTGTTATTCGAAAAAGTCATATGATTTTGGTACATAATTACAAATAAACTAATTATGCCAGGCACTTCAAAATTTTGAAACTGTCTCTTTACAAGCTGTATTACATACTGCGAAGAAAGGCCAATCTGTATCAGTTCCAATATTTTTAGAAAAAATTCTTAAAAATCGGAACTTTTCGCAAAGCGTGTCACTCTTCGAAAAATCTTGCAGCTCAAATCCATGTTTAAGAATTTTTTCTGAAAATTTCACAAAAGCCACAGCGTTTTCGCTTATCGTAGTGTGTAAAACAGCTTATGAAGAACCCTCTGGAATTTTTTGGAGACCATGGTGCTATTAGTTTATTTCAATTTGTGTACCAAGACTAAAAACAGAGTTCTTTTTTTTCGAAGAACAGCCTTAACACTCGCCCTTGGATGGCGCTGTAGCGTATTATTACTTTAATTCGCCACTAGATGGCGCTGCAGCGTATCCTGACCGTTAAACTGTTTGCTATGAAAATTCGTACATATAGATATTTGAATATGAAAATATTTTGATGCTATCCATTTTGCAAAAACTTCGACAGTGGATGGCGCTGCGCCGAATAATCTTCTTCACCGTTCAAACGATCGTCATGAAATTCTTTATGCATAATTATTGAATGCAGATAATATTTATGAGATATCAATTTTGCTATATCTATTCATTATGATAATTAGTAATTACAACAAACCGTAATATAAAAAAAGAATCCATTCATTCCCGGGCGAAGAACGGGGCATTCAGCTAGTTATAATTATTTGCATAATATTTCTAATAGCATTACTGTGAGTGCATTTTTAGTTTTCATTATAGTATCTCAGGTGGCTAATAGACGTCTTACTTCCTGTTTATACGTATTTTAAATTACTGAACAATTTATTTATTTGTTGATTACTGTCCATTAGTACTTTTCCACAATAATTTTTAGCGAGAGTTCTATAGTCGTTACACAACGCTTTTCTGTATGCTACATAATTGTAATAGTAATATTGTGCTATATGATTCAGATTTTTTCCGATTTCAACGCTGCTCTGTTATGGATATTGACTTTTTCGATAGTCTGATTACGTTATCAAGAACCTGTTTAATAAGAATATATTTCCTTTTTACAGTTAATGCTTGTCTAATACGATTAATATCAAAAATGAAATTTTCAACTTTTACTTTTCAAATTTCTTAAGTAAATATTATCATTTATTAATATTTTAAAGTTCCATTCCATTGTCTTTACACAATTGAGTCTCTATTTTATTAAATTTGTAATTTTACTTCTAAATATTGTTTTAAAAACTTTTTCGTGCACTCGGTGTTAATTCTGTATTGTTTTATCATAAAATATTTTTTTTGTAAATAAATTTTTTTACAAGAATTTAAGTAGTTTTATTGGGAAAAGATGATCATTCCACCATTGGAAATAGCTGTAAAACGTTGGAATTTGAAGCTCCAAGAACCCAGCAGCCGGTCTGGTGTGCACATGTTCACGGCATCCCTATCTCACCCATGTGCCGTTATATTTGCCTTAAATCAAAGTCTTCTAGAGTCTACAGCTTTGCGAAAACCCGTACCCAATTCACGAAAACTGACCACCTTTCCTTCTTTAACCTTCACATTAATGTTGTTCTTTTAGGAAAACTTGAACCTTTTGAGCAGCTTTTCAAAATATCCAATTGCGCTAGAGATTCGGAAAATTTTAAGAATGTGTCTTTACAAGTTGTACCGTGAACTGTTAGAATCAGTGCACCATGGATGTATTTAAGGGGGGTTCGGACACACACTTCCCCCGAAATTATGATTTTTGTTACTAAAATGATAGTGATATAGTCTTTTTGGGGAAAATTCTGCCTTTTTTACCGTTTGGACCCCCTCCAAAATGTTTTTCTGGATACGTGTCTGCAGTGCACCTATAAAAGTTTCGGAATACTCAGGGGAAGAAAATGTTAAGCATGCAGAATTTTGCAGCATCTTTTTTAAACTGGTAACATTTTATCCCATTTTTGAAGACAATTTTCGTGCTTAAGATTTTTTTTCTGAAAATTGCATGCGATATACAGGTTTACTGTTAATATTAGAACATAATACAGTTAGTGAGTAACTTATATTAATTTTTTTGAGTTTTTAACATCTTTAGTTTGTTTTTACAGCTGTTCAAAAGTCCTCTAATGACGCAGGGGCGTAGCCAGGGGGGGGATATCGGGATATATCCCCCCCCCCGAAATGTTTGGATTAGTGATGAAATTCCGTCTATTTATACTCATATAAGTTCATATCCCCCCCCGAAATTTTTTTCCAGGCGCATATCCCCCCCCCCCGAAAAATTTTCCTGGCTACGCGCCTGTAATGACGATCCCTTTTGAAAAGGAACACCCTTAGCAGTATATTTCAGAAATGATCTTTTGATTCCCGTAACACAAATACAAATAAATTAATTATGTTAAGCACTTCAAGATTTTTGGAAATTCTCTCTACATGTTATACTATACACTTAAATTAGTGATAAACCTATATCAGATAGCAAACTTTCGGAAAAAAATTCTTAAATATCTGAAATTTTGCAGAATGTGTAAAAGTTTTTTAGTGCAATTTCATTTTCAAGAATGTTTCGAAGTTTATCTTAATGTGCGTGCCAAGACCGTGAGAGATATTTTGCTTCTTCAAAATACGCCCTTAATCAATAGCAACATCACTTTTATTGGTTGGTTTTCACTATCAACAAGTTGTAAAAATGTATCGATTTGTCTTTTATTTTAAATCATAACCGCTATACTGAAAGCACTTAATTGAAGTATGACACATACAAAATTTTTTGCAACCGCAATTACGCTCCCAGAAAGCTTCTAAACACTTCATTTTAAATCAAAATTTTTTGAAAAATTTTTTCTCAAAATTTTTTGAGAGAGACGTCCCAAACAAGGGAATAATTAATATTACATGATTAATATAAATTAATAGTTTTATATCTTATAAATAAAAATGAAATTCTGTTTGTTTGTTTGTTTGTTTGTTTGTTTGTTTGTTTGTGGATTTGAGTTGTATACAAATCCACAAAAATGGACCTATCAGCCTGAAATTTTGCACAGATATGTAAAATAATATAGAATAAATCATAGTCCACTTTAAAACTTTGAAAGTCCACCCGTTCCCGGAATTTAAGAGATTTTTTATGTTCTCCACGCAAAAAGCTTTCCGTAATTGTAACCCCTGTAGTGAAAAAAGTGTGAAACAAGGATCGTGGTTGCCATGTGTGGCGATTTTGCCGAATAAGATGCTTTAAATTCTCAAAGTAAAAATAAAAGAATAATAATGATTTTTTTTTGTTAGTTTATATTCGTAAGGTTATATTTTTTTTAATTATAATATCGTGTGCATGGGAAATCGGAGCAGGAATGAAATGTTTTATACGCAAAACAATAAGAATTGAAGATTTCCGAGGCTAATATGTTAAAATTTTTTAGTTTGGCGAAAAAATAAAATGGCTCAAATGCCGAGAAAGTGAGTTCTAGCGGTTTGCACAGTTTCCGGCTTGGCGAAATTTACTGAGAGCTTAAGGAAACGGATTTTTGAAAACAAGTGCAAAGGTTTTATTAGAATACAGCGTTAAATTTCAATGATCCGTGCGAAAATAATGCAGTTATTAAGGGATTTCAAGCGATCTATCTTCAGCATTCTCGCGATTTTGAGGAGGATTCTAACGCTTGGCGCTATTTATCGTAATTTAATCGTCTGCTATTTGGGTTATGAATACACCTGCGTATAAGTTTTTGAAATTTTCATTCAATTGGAATTGTGCATTTTTCTGAGCAGCTTTTCTGCATCTAATGTATTACATCCAGAAAAAAGGATGTTAGAAATATCAATTTTAATTTTGTTTAATCACACTCATGAATAATGATACACTTTCCAACTTAATGAAAGAAGGAACGAAAATAGGGAAGACCCATGGATTATAACTCTTTTTATATATAGCACTTTAGTGCGTATTTAAAAATCTGAAAGTGTGTCAGATTTTCTATGATTCTAGCGCTTGGCGCAATTTAATGAGAGGGTATTTTTAAAAACAAGCGTAGGTTATCTTATAAATAAAAATGAAATTCTGTTTGTCAATTTGTTGATTGGGGTAGTATACAATTCCACAAAAATGGACCTGTCAGCCTGAAATTTTACACAGATATGTAAAATAATATAGAATAAATGATAGTCCACTTTAAAACTTTGAAACTCCACTTAAAAACGTAATATTAACCCCTGTAGTGAAAAAAGTGTGTGAAATAAGCATCTTGGTTGCCATGTGTGGCGATTTTGCCGAATAAAATGTTTTAAATTCTTAAAGTAAAAATAAAAGAATAATAATGATTTTTTTAGTTTATTTTTTTAGGTTATTTTTTTAATTATAATATCGTGTGCGCATAAGAAATGAGAGCAGGAATGAAATGTTTTATACGCAAAACAATGAGGATCGAAGATATCCGAGACTAATATGTAATTTTTTTTAGTTTGGCGAAAAAAAAAATGGGTGATAGGCCGATTTTTAGAGAGTGAGTTCTAGCGGTTTGCACAGTTTTAGGCTTTTTGGCGCAATTTACTGAGAGCTTAAGGGAATAGCATTTTTGAAAACAAGTGTATAGGTTTTCTTAGAATACAGCATTAAATTTTAACTATCCGTGCAGAAATAATGCAGTTATTAGGGCATTTCATGCGATGTAGCTTCAGAATTCTCGCCAATTGAGTACATTGATTTAACTTGGGGGAAATCCGCCAAATTTCAGAAAATTGAAATCTTCGCATTTAGTACATCGAGGTAACGATGAATAAAACATGTTATAGTTGATAATTTAAAAAATGCGGCTGTATTAAGGGATTCCACTTTTCAAATAAATGCCTGGCGGTCGAACCATTTCCCATTTTGATTGCTGCTAAGTCAATGCTTCGAATGATTCCCTGAAAAACCTCTTGCAAAACTGCGTATGCTGGCACTTTGGCGAGGCTTAGATTTGAAACTGGATTTTACTTGAGACTGGTATATACGTATAATAAGACTGGTTATAGATAAAAATGAATGTTGGTATGTGTGTAGGAGGTTGAAAAACTCCAGCACCGTTTCACCGATCACCATGAAATTTGGTTCACCTAAGTCTTTTATCATGGAGAAGGTTTTTATGCTATCCGTTTTCCTCTAACTTTTCTGTAGGTGGCGCAGCAGAACGTCGAATTCTATTCCGTTTAGCCGTTTGCTATGCGAATATCGTCCAACCAATTTCGATGAAATTTGGTACACGCGAATATTAGAACACGGAGAATATTTTTCACTATCCATTTGCTGTAACTTACCTCTAAATAGCGCTGCAACGCATCAACTTCTATACCGTTCGACCGATCGGCATAAAATTTTTTATACTTACACATTTGAGAACGAAGAATATATTCTAACTGCGTTACTTTTGATGTTACTCACCACTAGATGACACTGCAATGCATTATTATTTTAACTCGCCACTAGATGACGCTGCAGCAGGCCAAATTTTTGACCATTCAAACGGTGGCTATGAAAATCAGTATACATAGCTATTTGAACAATGAGAATATTTTGGCGTTATCCATTTTGCTATAACTCGCCACATGACGGCGCTGTAGCAAATCATTACTTTAATTAACCACTAGATGGCCCTGCAGTGTATCACTTCTGGACTGTGCGAATGAGTGCTATGAAAATAGGTATACATAGATACTTGAACACGGGGAAGAGTTTGGCACGATCCATTTTCCTATAACTTGACACTAGATGTCGCGTCAACACATGAACTTCAAGACTATTCAGCCGATCGTCATGAAAATTCGTATACATCGATATGTGAATGCGAAGAATATTTTTGCCGTATCCGTTTTGCTAAAACTCGCCACTAGATTGTGCTACGCCGCATCGCCTTCTGCACTGTAAAAACGATTGCCTTGAAATTCAGTATGCATGATTATTGAACACAATATAACGCGATATCCATTTTGCTATATCTCTTTATTACAATAAATAGTAATCACAACAAATATTAATATCAAAAAGTCCATTCATTCCCGTGCGAAGAACGGGTACTTCAGCTAGTAAATTATATAAATGAATTATAATAATTTTATTAATGCATTGATTCATCAATCATAATTAATATTAATTAATTATAACACCATACCACACCTATACCCCGAAAGTTCAACACATCCTATCATTTATCGGTTACACAATAACCCTGGCCCCTCCTTCTCTTGAAAGGTGCGGACCCCTACCCTCCCAGTCCTGGCCTGCTAAGATTTAACGATAGTTAAAAATCAGTCATTTCTAAAATTTCGTACTTATCTGCAAATTTACAAATTTTTTTGAAAATCTTAGGGGAGATGAAAGCCTGCTAGGTAGGAATCAGCCCCGTTGACCCCGTCTGGTTACGGCCTGGGTTTTCTTCTTCATTTTCTTTTAATCTTCCTTAAATGGGGTTTGACGTTTTACGCGAAAACAGGAAATTCGAAAAGTATATACAGGTATGTTTCATAGGTTTAGCTCATAACCTTAGTGCCACCTAGTAAAAATGTCTTAAAATATACTCTGGTAAAAATAGTTCTCACTAGCTTCTTATGCGAGACGGAAAATTCTCGCGAGAAATCTCGCGCGAGACAAGACTCTGTCTCGTCTCGCGTCTCGTCTCGCAAAATATTTCCTTTCTCGTCTCGCGTCTCGTCTCGCAAAAAATTGCCTGTCTCGTCTCGCGAGACGACGCGAGAACGCGAGACAATGCGAGATTTCTCGCGTCTCGCGTCCATCCCTAGTTCAGATGTGTTTTAATTACATAATTGTCTTATAATACTATTTCGTAGTGAATATAGGCAATAGTTTCGAAGTGAAGTGATATTATTATTTGTCCAATGCCAGTTGCATTGGCCGTTAGGCCACTAAACTCCTAAATATTATGTATATCGAGTCTGTTATTATTTTACCCAAAAGATGTATTTTAAGAAATGTTAGTACGTAAGAAACGGACCCTGGCTGAAATCAATCCCAAACAATAGACAGAACCTGCAGTTTAAAAACGCGGATACAGAATAATAATTCCAAACCTACCAGCAGACGAAATCAACGCTTAAGAATACTGTGATAGAAAAACACACACAAAAAATTACACTACCTGCATTCGAACCCAATTAACAGAGGAAAACATCAGTTAAAGAACACAGTTAAAGTTGGACATTCCCCCCATTCAAATCCAACCTCTAGACGGAACAATGGTTTAAGAAAAGTTAAAGAATAATACTACAACATGGACACTTCCTGGATTCTAAGTCATTATCATGAATGACCGATGATTCTTACTGGAGATTTTAATTTTAATTTTCGCTCTCAAGAATCTCAGCTGTTAGTTGATTTTTTAAAAGAAAAATTGGATCTGACTATGAATACTTCTCGACTTCCATCCACAACGCGTTTCGGTACAACGATAGATGCTGTAATTTCAAGAAAATGAGCCAATTGAGAGAGTAAAATTTATGTTTCACATTATAGTGACCACAAACTTCTAATTTCATACATAAAAAATTAGGATGACATTCAAGTACCTATTTCCAATGAATAATGTGAATATAACATAGATATAATCTTTGTAAAGTTCATGAATAATAAATATAATTCAATTTTAATATGATATTTATTTTAAGTTTAATCATTTGAGTGATATATGTGTCGTAAACGTCACAGAAGTTTTATGTCAACCGCACGTAAAGATGACACGCATACACTTTTTTTTTAAGTTGAAATGTTATTGCCTTGAGGACGTAAGCACAATCCGCCTTCCACTCTAAAATCTGGTATCCAGAAGCTGTCCAGTTCCTAATCCAATGGGTTTGACCAGTATTTGAATGGCTGATGAGTTAACCCATTAAGCGCCAAAGCTCCCATTACGGGAACATCTATTATACATTTTTTTTTTCTTAAAATATTTTAACGCAATTTACGAAATACACATTTTATATAAACTTTTACACTATAGGATGTCTTATATATCTTTATCGGAACAATATAGTTTAATTGAATATTTTTTTCTAATTTTTAAAAAGTGAAATTTTGTCTTTATGACTGTATTATAGAAAACTAAATAATAAATAAATAAATGCTCACTTAAATGTTTAAAGTAGAATGCCTATTTAAAATCAACATCTTGAAGAACACCATTCTTAAAATCCTGCAAGAATAGATTCCTATAAAGGAATGCTATAAACGCTTCTATTTTTTGTTCCCACAACTCCCACTCGTTAGCATTTCCAGTTTGATTTTGCTACCGTTCAACAATAAAGAAAGGTTCGACACTTCGCAGGCTGGTTATTTCGTACATTTATAGTATCAACAACAAAAATAATGACTTTATATATACAGTTTTGTGCAGCATCTGCGTGAAAAAGGGAATTGCTGTATCCAAAATGGAGAAAGGCATTTATCCCCATAAGAGGCCAAAGCTCCCGTTACGGGAACATGCTCTATTTCTTAAATGCTTTGAGTTCAAAACAAAATTTCAACTGTTCTATAATAGAGGCATGCAATGTATGTAATGTATATGCATTTAAAAATTTCTATTTGATTCTCATAGCGGCGTTTAATGGGTTAAGTGATTTCGTTTTCATTTTACTTCGACCAAAAGTTTAATCATACAGAATTAAGAGCACGGCTCCGAGCACACACACCTGTGGATGAAATGTTTTCTTTGTTATTCATTCTCAACGCCAAGCGTAGGTTTGACTGCTTGCTAGTATCACTTGCTGGTTGGTGGGGTGGCATTCTGATTAAAATGTTTTCCTCGTTTCGAAGCCATCGTAACTTAATATATGCGTCAACTTAAACAAGAATCTGATTAAAAAGGCATTAAGAAGATTTATAACTTCCGCCCACCGAATAAAATACCTCCACTTTCCCAATCTTTCTTTTTTTCTTTTCCAGCACTAGAATTCTGTTGATTTCAAACATCCAATATGTGTAACATTTCTGAGCTTCCAATAATACTTTAAAAACGATGAAAGAGCGTAAAATGACCAAAAGCTACTGTTTACTATAAAAGATCCAATATATTGTTTGAATCAGGGTGTCAATGATTTTGATTTTTTAAAACCTGGTATCCATCAGGGACACACAACCTCTGCCCCACGGGTCATTATTGGCTCCTGAAACCTGTTCCATCATCCGCCAAAATCGAATTATTTTAGAAGATATTCATAAAAAACTGAAAAAATAAACAGAAGGGTTGCCAGATTGGGCATAAAATCATTCATTCCTTTGCAACAAAGCCTTTCCAAGTATCTAGAATCGCGTCAAATTGAGAAACATGAGTTAGAAGGACGCCCATTTTACGGCCAAAATAAGAACTATATGAAATAAGTAACTCAAAATGTGTTACACAAAGTGGACCCTTTTCAAATAGTCCGTTCGCTTAGACAACGGGAGTTTAGAATGAGCGATGATTCGTTTTTCCAAAACAGAATAACTCTTGAAAATGAAAAATAACTAAAATGCAGATTATTTTAAAGGCGGTTCGGTCCAGCTGGAGTATTGGCTACCAGTAGAAATATTGGGCGGCGTTCACTATGCCATTATAGCAGTTATAGTACACTTTGGATATTGGTTAGCGCGACGAGATGGTATCATTCGGGGTGCTAAGTACGCCCATCTGCAAACGATTACGTAAATGAAAATAGGGATAACGGTTTCCCGGTAACCTTAAATGAACAGTCATCATAGGTTGTGAGCCTGTGTCAATCGCCCAATAATGAAAAGTCGCCATGGGTGGCAAGCTATCCTATCTGTTCCGTAGCTTTTATTAACTTTACATGTACGCAAGTCGTCCAATAATGAAAAATCGCCATGGGTGGCCCATTCGCCAGGTGTCCAATATGTTTTACATTATTAAAAATACAGCTGAAACAGATGTTCTGATTTTATGACGCTTTAGCTCCTCATTCATATAACTTTTGAATGGCAACAGTCAATATCATTGTGTTTCCGAGGAGTGCCAATCATTTTTCCATCGATTATAAGCGGAGTCCGCACTCCAGGTGGAGTCTAGCTCAGGACCCGTACAACACGGATTCCCATAACAAAATATTTTCCGTGTTATGAGGGGGAGGGGGTCTACTGTAGTGTGAAGTTTAAATTTTTATGTACCCATGAACATGCAAGAACCAAGCTATGTGTAGCTCAGTAACATTCTATCGGATCCAATGTTCGGGTTTTGTCTGTTGAAATGATGTCTTTTTTACGAATAAGCTTTATTAGGGGCCGAATGCCTCATACGAAAAGCGAGCGTAGCGAGTCTGGGGGCCTTGGCCCCTAGTTTTTGTAAATTTTCATGATTACGTGAGTCAGCAATGAAAAAAAAAATTGGAAAGACGGTGTTCACTGGATGGGTTGGCTCACTATCCTAAAGAATGAACGGGGGTGCATCCATGGGCGATTTTATCTGAGAAATGTAAAACTCTACGAATGACATGTCTTTGGAGGGTCATTCATCCATTTTTGAATAGCTGATGAATGAAAGAAATTTTATTTGTCATTCGAACGCTGACTGCAATGGGTTTTTTTTTTTTTTTTTTTTTTTTTTTTTTTTTTTTTAAATACGGTGTTTTGAAAGGAAACTAAAATAATGCATGGAATGGCTCGTACAATTTTAAGGTAGTTTTAGGAGGATGCTAGCTTAGAGTTTCAGCTATGAAAAAAAGTGAAATCCATTTATTTTTTTTTAAATTTGCATTTGAATGTTGGGTTATTCAAGAAAAATGTTTCAATTTCAGTTTTCCCGAAAGCTATTGATTTTCGGCCATCCATACATCTTGGCTCCCCTGAGCGGCTTAACCCTTTAACGCGCAGTGTTCCCGCTCTGGGAACACCCAACTCTGACGTTTGAACGGTTGCCATTCACGAAGAATAGATTCGAATTCTATAAAAATAGTTGAGGGTGACACAGCTCCACTTTACTTTTGAGCACGCCCTTTCCCGTCAAAAAGATGGTCACGATTCTTTTGAACAGCACTGGTATCTGCTGAAAAATGGAAGCATGCAATAACAGGCTGTATAGATTTCCCAATGCTGAAAAAAGAGCACAGCCAGCTGCGTCCAAAAAAGGGTCTCTCGATCTGTGGGGGCACGCGATGAACGTTTCGATCGTTCAGTCGAGCTTTTCGGCATTGCGCCTCAAAGGGTTAAGAGAAATAGGTCGAGTGAGCAGTCACCCTGTGTACATATATAACAGAACAATGGGATGACAGTGAAGGGATGGGATGGACATTTCTTATACAACTAGGGGGATGGCAAGAAAAGGGATCCTCTTAACGAGTACAAAATGAACGAGTTTTACTTTATGCAATCAGAGTTCAAATTCTTGGAAACTGTAAAATAAAACATTGTACCGATGTCTCCATTGAAAAGGAAAAGCTCCATGGGCCGCCCATTTCCGCAAAACCTTTTTTTTGTGTGCTGTGCCGTTCACAAATACTTTTAAGAATATTCCACCAGCACCAGTGCCCTATTACCAATAGGGCAAACGGGGCAACTGCCCAGGACCCACAGATTTTAGGGCCCAAAAATCTTATATCTAATCTTACACTTTTATAAAATTTCAAAGGTAAAAAAGAATTCAAAAATTAAATGATCTTTTAATTATAAAGTATGAACATGAAAATAATTCAAATTTACATTTGTATAAATCAATTTAAACTTATTTTTAAATTCTTCGAAATGCTCTATAGTGAATATAGTATACGAATATGCAGGAAAATAACTAACCCCATTTTATAAAGAGTATTTTTAATGTTAAAAAATAGCAAAATTTTTGAATTATTTGTTATTTTAAGAAATATTTACAAAAATGACTGCTTACAAAAAGGGGTTGTATTCCATACATGATAGCCACTGTGATATTGCATTTCGATGTAACGTTTCACTATCTGTTTCTTTGGCATCCTGTAACTGTATTCGCTTATTTCAGGTTACTTAAAACAAAATTTGTGTTTGCAAGGGGTAAGCTATTTAAAACTTTCAGTATAAACCAATCATAATCTTTTTTTTTTTTTTTTTTTTTTAAAGGGAGGCTGTTGCAAAGGGCCCCATTTTTTTCTTCTGCCCAGGGCCCATTGCTGTCTTGATAGAGCTCTGGTTCCCCCCCCATACAGGAGGCATTGGGTTCTTTTTTATTTTTTGAGATCGCATGGAACAACAACTCACCTTGACACAACCGTTATCCAAAAATTCCGCTATCCCATCCTCCAATGGGTACCCATGACATCCAAACACGACGTAGGCACTCACGGTAAAATTCTGCATAATCCCATCATCCACAAACGATCTGCAAAAACACGACGTATGCACTCACAACACTGTCCTAAGCGTCGAAAAAAGAAAACACATTTTCTATTACATCCATCCCATTATGTGGAGGATGATTCCGATCACCAAGGTAACGGGAGAAGCTTTCGAATGTTTCAAATCACACACATGATGTGGACATCATTTTTTTTTCTATAAAATGGTTCTTTCGTTTTCCACGGAAATAGGGACGCTGGAAATTTTAAAAAAATAATAATGCTTATTTATGTATTTTCGTCGGACCCAGCGGGATTCTTGAACGGAATGAATGCACGGAGCCGAAAGAATTCGTGCGTGTGCCGGCAGATTATTGCGATTCAAGTTCTGTCTGTCTGGGGTCCGGTTTTCGCTCTCGAAAACCGCCTGAGCCGTTGCAAAAGAAAAGGGGGTCTTGCACAAACTAAAAAAGAGATGCGAGCGAAACATCGGATGGACTCACCCCGTGACTTCCTCATCCATGAACTCTGGTATTTATTTTCAAGGGTATATACCCAAAATGGGTATTTACCTGGGTATTTATTTTTGAATTCACACTATTGTTTAAAAAAAGTATGTATTGGTGGGTAAGGATATTCACACACACATATATATTAAGTATAAAGTAAAAAAAGAAAAAGAAAAACGAGAAACTTAGGAACCCTTTACAACTTTTTAATTTCATAAAACTCCAAAAAATATAAGTATGAAAAGAAGCTATAGGATACTTCTTGGATAAAATACTGGATTCAATATAGCCTATAAATAGAACTGTTGGAATAAAGCTGTAAATAGGAATAATAACAAGGAGCAGTGTATTTGACAATTTGAAAAAAAGGAGAGAAATTCAACTATACTAAATATAGACAGACGGTAAAATCTGAATTACGAATCTGAATCTCAGGAAACTGAAAATCAAATTTGTAATTCTGAAAATTCGTTAAACGGAAGTTTTATTATAAAAAAATGTGTATTAATCATTTTTTTAATAGAAATATTTTGTTCATAAATCTGAAATATTCATAAAAATTTAAATTGACCGTAAAAAATATGTTTTTAAACCTATTACTTATAACTACTAGTTTTGTAACTATTTGCATGTCATTTTTATTTTAGCGATCATGAAATCAATCATAAGATGCATAGAATCCCCTCTTCCCTTCAATAACAAACCCTAATAAACTATCATAGTTTAAAAAATAATAAACATAACATAAGCTTTGGGATATAATAGTAAACTTAAAATAAGCTATGAGGTCTATTAATCAATGTAACACATTAAAAAGATTGCCAAAGCTGTCACTTGCACAAAACAATTTAAGGACTACCCTAAAACATCCTTCATTATTAAAGTGAGCGAAAAAAATGCGGTACGACTAATAAAGTAGTTTATGCCAAATAATCAAACGCTTAATAATAATAAAAGAACACTACAAAAGTACTCCTAATGAAGTCAAATTAAAATTAAAAACTTTGTATTAAAATAAAGAACAATAATAGTAATCCAATTGTTATTAATCATAAATGTTATTAAGAACAGTTATTCCATTCCAAGATGAAAATACCCAGTTTTTGGGTATTTACCCAGGCCTTGGGTAAATACCCAAAAAATATTTACCAACCCAGTGGGTATTTACCCACTCCACATCACTGGGCTTCAGCCCCCCCCCCAAAAGAGATTGCTCTAAAGGGTAACATTCTGCTTCATTCAGGGCCTTAGTATCGCATGGGCCAATCGGGACTTTGCCCACGGCCTCCCGCTCAAAAGGTCCCCCCCCCATTTCAAATAGTGTGTTCTGAAATATATCTTTTGTACAAAAATTTTATGAAAAATAAAACATATTTCATAGATGGGGCCCCCCAATTCATCCATGTCCGGGGCCCCCGTGGGTCATAATCAGGCTCTGGCTTTATTATGCTCTTTGAATAGGTAAAGTGATTTTTTTAAGCACTTAGCCCCACCCAAAAGTTTTATCATTGGTTTAGACTAAAATTTTGCTTTACTGTATACAGTAGAACCTCGATTCATCGTTTTTAGAGGGGCGCTTAGTAAAAAACGATGCATGCGAGTAAACGACGAATGCGGGTTAAAGTCAAAATATGAAGAAAACAATGTTTATAAATGTACAGATTGTATACAGTAAGCCAAAATTACTAAATTTGTTACCAAACTGTAAAAGAAACAAATTGAAGTTGTGTAGAAATTAAGTGATACTTATTTTTAAAAAATCCGTCATTTTACACTGGGTTTTTCATTAATCTTTTAATTAAATAAAATTTACATTATTTTTTATGTGTATTCATGGTATTGTCTTTTTATGTGTATTTAAAAGTCATACAATTTCAAATACCGTTATTGCAAACTAGGCACTAGTGTTGATTCAGTCTCATCGACATGAATATTATTCTCAGCTTCTTCGCGATTATTTTCATTTTTTGCATCCCATTTATTCCATTCTTAGGATACCGCACGTTGCTATTTCTAAATCAGTGGAAATAGGATCGCTCCATTTCACACCCTACACATCCCTGCTGGATGTAAGAACTCTTCATCTATACCATCCTCCACTCAAGTTTTCGTACCAGTAAGTCATTCAATTTGTAGTCCATATGGATCCACTTGACCTTCCATTTCCTTTCGGTCAGAAGACACATTTCAATACGATGAACGCGGGAAAGCGAATTTTTGACGAACGCTATATCCGGGTTTTGTTTGAATACAGTTTGTGCAGGGACTATAGAAATAAAACGACCCATACGGGAAAACGATGAATGCCGGAACGATCGATCGGGGTTCCACTGTATTTTGTTTGGGTGACATTAGCTTTTTTTTCAACATTGAGCCCCTCCCAAAAGAGACTTTCTGGATCCGCCACTGCCCCAGAGCATGATAATCGGGGCATCTCCCTTCAAAATTCAAAAAAGGGGTCCCCAAATCATTGAAAACTGGGACACATTTGAAGGGGAAGGAGCCACTTTCTACTTCGGAAGTTATGCAACATTTTTCATTGAATGAAGCAACGTATTTAGTAAAAGAATGATTGTAATACAGATGAGAGGGTGAAAATTTTGTCTAAAATTCTTCACCCTACAAAGCCCAATGGAGAGCGTTCACCAGGCACGTTCCATGACGGGCCCTGGAACCATGATGGGCCCCTAGCCGGGTGCTGTATTCAAATGGCACTTAGCCATTCTCTTTTTAGAATGCAGATGTGGGGAATCATTAGGGCAACTATTTTATAAATGAAAACTATATTTATAAAATTGTGTTTTTGAAATCCTCTTACTTAAAAATGACAAAGAGTTAACCCTTTAACGCGCAGTGATCTCGCTCTGGGAACACCCAACTCCGACGTTTTGGCTGTTGCCAGTCACGAAGAATCGATTGGATTTCTATAAAAAGAGTGGCGGGTGACAGAGCTCCACGAGAATCCTTTACTTTTGAGCACGTTCTTTCCCGTCAACAAGATGATCACGATTATTTTTAACAGCACTGACATCTGCCGAAAAATGGAAGAATGAGAGAACAGCCGGATAGATTGCCCAATGCCGAAAAAAGGGCAGCCGTTGCCATCGCTCGACTGAACGACCCGCAAGAGGGCGGACGATCGAAACGTTCATCGCGTGCCACCGATCGAGAGACCCTTTTTTGGACGCTGTGCGAGAGCACAGCCAGCTGCGTGGCAACAGCATCGCCAGCCAGCGATGGCAACAACTGCCCTTTTTTCGGCATTGGGAAAGGGTTGCACCTCAAAGGGTTAAAACAAAACCTTATACATGATAAAATTTCCATTGCCATGAAGCAATGCTCACTTCCGTGCCTTTCTCTCACACAATTCACGCATCGGCAATTTGACTCTACAGATAATTTATGACAATAAGTTTTCATTTCAGAACTATTATCAAAGGGTGCTATTGAATACCCGTTTAAACATTTGTCTTCAATTTTATGCAATTTTCTTCTACCTCCAGAGGGTTTGGGGTATCACGAATTGAGGTTTTTAGTTGAGTGCCAAAAAAAAAAAAAAAAGAAGAAGAAGAAGAAGACTGATTCTCAGTAATCCTGAAATTAAGATGAGTTCATTGTCAAACTGTTTCTGTTTGAGGCGCATTTCTTTTTAGAAACCAACATAAAGTGAATTGTATTAGATAATAATACATAAAGTAAAACATAAAGGAGAGATTTTTTTACTAAAAATTTATTTATTTATTTCAGATGAGGTGTCAATTATTGGGTAAAAAGAAATGGATTTCACCAGTCATTGACACTTATGATAGTTATGGGTGTTTTGATGAGTTCGTGATAATTGAGTACAATTTCTATTATATGCAGTAAATAGTAGAGAAGGTTATCTTGAGATACTTTTTACTATACAGGGTATTCCAAAAAGGTGGTAACACGCTTTAATTCCTTATCCTCTCCGTAACTAAATTTAGTTTGATTCACTACAGATATCTTAATATTATGCCAAAAAATCTAAAATGGCAAATAAGCATTTGAAAAATCCAAGAATTTTTTAAAGTTAAATAGCTATTTAACATATTAACTCGGGACGCTTTATACTGATTCAATTTTTTTATGCAATTTTTCAAAGTTATAAAATTTATTCAAACTCAAAAAATAAAATAAAATGAAATCATACATTTATTGTTTTATTCGTTACTCATCATCATGTTACTATATTTCATTCTACTCTCTAAAGCTGTTTTTGAGGAACACGAGAAAATATTTACACGATTTTTACAAAATCTCAAAATATTTCGGCATCTATAGTTCACACATTAAATTGCCACATAACATAATTTAAATTTTATTCTATTCCGTTACAGTTTTTCAGGGATGGAACAAACATTTTCTTTATTTTCTTGACTCCGTGTTTACGTCATTACATTAAAAAATAAATCAGCATGTTTTTCTACTCATTACTTACGTGTCAATTACTGGAAAATGAAGTGTCAATCTCTGGAGCTAAAATTTCTTTCTTGGTGTCAATGACGGGTGTTGCCACACAGACAACATATAAAATATAGAAAAAATTGATATTTCCAATATTCTGTATATATATGAATTACATCTTACATGAATTTTCAGAGTTCATTAAAGTTTTGAAAACAAAAATTTTGTTTCTAGACAGTTTTAGTCATTAGCAATGACTAGTTAATACTTATTATTGCTCTTAAAGTGTCCATTACTGCTGCCCTTACCCTAGTTAGAATATGCTTGACGAATAGTCTAAAACGGTTTTAGTAGGTGATTTTAAGTGCAGATTTTTCGATTCCAAAGATGTGTTTTATGAAATTGCGCAAGCATTTCCCGATTCCGAAAGAGTGCATCTCTCTGTTTGTACAGCCAGCTGTGTCCAAAATGTTCCCGCACGCGATGGGCGATTCGATCGACCGCCCTGTTCCTGGTAGTTAAACAGGCCGATGGCACTTTTTTCGGAATTGGGCAGTCTGTCTAGTTTTTCGCCTATATCGATGTCTATTTTCATTCCATTCTCCAGTGCCTAACCTCATAAAAATAGTTCGGACATCGATTTTACGAATAATCGATCCTTTTGACCAGAAGTTGCGTTAGCTCAATATTAAGGGATTCTCGGGTAACTATGTCCCCCTGAAGTATTTTATTGAAGTAAAACTTCTTTAGTAGGGAGTAACTCAGATTATTTTTTCTGACGGAAGTAACGCTCACGTGGTTTTGGAAAAGCGGAAGCTGCCAGCGATCGAACCCAACCAGTAGGCGAAAACTACGGTTTATGAACACGGTGAAGAAATGGAACCTGCAATCGAGCCAAACTAGCAGACGAAAACTTCATTTTAAGAGCACGGAAACAGAATAATACTTCGAACAAAACCAGCAGAGGAAAACAAAGGTTTAAGAACGCTGCCATAGAAAAACGCAATAATAGACCCTATGTGCATTCGATACCAACCAACAGAAGAAAACACCAATTCAGGAACACAGTTAAAGAAAAATGCCACAACATAGCCATTCTCTCGATTCAAACCCTACGGAAAAACGTTTTAAGAAAACAGTGAAAGAATAATAGTTCAACATGGACACTTCCTGGATGCTAACCCGATATCCAGACGGAATAACGGATAAGAACACGGGTATGTAACACTCCAAAGAAACAAACACTGGCTGAAAACGGTTTAAGAACAAAATAAAAGAATAACAAATGGACACTCCGTGAATTCTAACCCAACCTCAAGACGGAGCAACGGTTTAACACAGGGATGGAACACCACAAAGAAACGGACCCTGGCTGCAATCAATTCCAAACAATAGACAGAACATGCAATTTAAAATCACGGATACAGAATAATAATTCGAAACCTACCAGCAGACGAAATCAACGCTTACGAACACTGTGATAGAAAAACACAAAAAAATTACACTACCTGCACTCGAACCCAACAAACAGAGGAAAGCATCAGTTAAAGAACACAGTTAAAGTGTAATACTAGACTATAGACATTCCCCCATTCAAACCCAACCTCCAGACGGAACAATGGCATAAGAAAACAGTAGAAGTATAATACTTCAACATGGACACTTCCTGGATTCTAACCCAATTTCCAGACGGAACAACGGTTTAAGAACACAGGAATGGAACACCACAAAGAAACAAACCCCAGCTGCAAACGGTTTAAGAACACAGTTAAAAGGTAATACATGAACACACCCTGGATTCTAACCCAACCTCAAGACGGAACAAGGGTTTAAAAACATGGGGATGAACACCACAAAGAAAATGAATCTGGCTGTAACTGAGTCCAACGTCAAAGAAGCTTTACTTCAATCGCGCGTAAAGATTACACGCACACGTTTTTGAGATCGAATGGATTCTTCGTGAATGAAAAAGCAGTCAGAATCAAAGGAAAAGTTGAAAGTTTCCCAACATTGCCACGACTGCACTCGTTTTACAGGAAGAACCTATGGATGGCATTTTACAAAAATGGGCGGAATCTGATCGAGACAGAACTCGTTTAAAGATCGAACAAGAAATGCAAATCATGCAGTTATACAACAAACACTCTTCAACATGAACGTATGGGACTGCTTGATGCATCTCATGAGACGAGATCTCAATTTTCTTTTTCACCCCATTCAAGCCTCATTCATGCAAACTCGCTTAACCCTTTAACGCGCAGTGATGGGAACATTCAATTCCGACGTTTGGACGGTTGCCAGTACAGAAGAATAGATTGGATTTCTATCAAAAGAGTGGCGGGTGACCTAGCTCCCACGAGAATCCTTTACTTTTGAGCACGTCCTTTCCCGTCCAAAAAAAGGCTCACGATTCTTTTGAACAGCACTGGCATCTGCCGAAAAATGGAAGAATGCGAAGAACAGCTGGATAGATGGCCCCATGCTGAAAAAAGGGCAGCCGTTGCCATCGCTCGACTGAACGACCCGCAAGAGGGCGGACGATCGAAACGTTCATCGCGTGCCACCGATCGAGAGACCCCTTTCTTTGACGACAGCTGTCTGTGTCCGGCACAGCATTGGGAAAGGGTTGCGCCTCAAAGGGTTAAGGAAAGGGATCGCTAGTACTATCTGAATTCATAATCTCTGACTCAATATTAGCATTGAATTAGTATTGAAATTTCTATCGAATTGAAATATTCAATCCAAACGGACCCGAATAAAATGTATAAAAAAATCATCCTCTTTCTTTCAAGAATGGATCCAATTTATTTTTAAAAACTTTGACGTGACTCGTTGTTTTAGAATTTTTTTTTTTTTTTTTTTTTTAGCACCAGAGTGCTATTCATTTCAACCTTGCTTTTTGTGTAGACACGATTTTGGTACATTTTTCGCGTCGAGTCACTTTTCAAGCGAGTTTGCCAGATAATGTGGACGGGGGGGGCGTTGATAAAATGTTGAAAGTCGCACAAGGTTTGCAATTTTTTATAAAGGATCGCTCAACTGGGTGCCAAAACGCAACAATTTATTATAAATATATTTTGAGTATAGTTAGATAACGCCTGGCAAATATTGTAAAATAGTTTGAGTAAGCGATTTAAATATAGATTTTAATTCCGAAGCAGTGTTTTATAGAAGAGAGAAGACAAATGCGGTACACATCATGGATTATGATACACTTTCCAAATGGTATTTATAAAGGTGTCTGACTATGCCTGGCGAAAAGGGTTCAACAGTTTTGGTAGGCGATTTCTATTCCGAAGAAGTGTTTTATGGAACAAGGAAGGAAAACACAGTACATTCATGGGTTAGGATACCCATTCCAAACAGCATTTAAAATATGTCTACGACACCACGAGTGTATGAACACCACAAGCAAAATGAATCTGGCTGTAACTGAATCCAACGTCAAAGAAGTTTTACTTCAATCACGCGTAAAGATTACGCTTTTTTTATATCCAAATTTTATGAAAAATAAAAGAAATTTCATAGATGGGGGGGCCCCCCGAATTCCTCAATGCCCTGGGCCCCTAATCAGGTTCTGGCCATAGCCCAGGAGCTTCACCCTTCAGTCACGTACTCTATTCAGTGTCTTATCCAGTAGGCCAGAGCCCGATCAAAACAACTGCGGGCCCCGGGCAGAAGAAAAGAATTGGGCCCCTTGCAATAACCTCCCCCTTAAAAAAAAAACAGATTATGATTGCTTTATACTGAAAGTTTTAAATATCTTACTCCTTCCAAACACAAATTTTGTTTTAATTAATTTGAAATAAACGAATAGAGTTACAGGAAGTCAAAGAAACAGATAGTGAAACGTTACATCGAAATGCTGTATCACAGTGGCTAACATGTACGGAATACAACCCATTTTTGTAAACAGTCAGTTTTGTAAATATTTCTTAAAATAAAAAATAGCAAAATTTTTGAATTATTTGTTAACATTAAAAATACTCTTTACAAAATGGGGTTCGTTATTTTCCTACCTATTGGTATTCTATATCGACTCTAGAGCATTTCGAAGAATTCAAAATAAGTTTAAATTAATTTATAAACAAATGTAAATTTGAAATATTTGCCTTTTATTCATACTTTATAATTAAAAAATCATTTAACTTTTGAAAATTTCTTATCGCTTGTAATTTTATTGTAAAATTATAAAAGTGTAAGATTTGTGGGCCCTGGGCAGATGCCCTGCCGGTAATAGGGCACTGCGTGGATCACTACGCAGTAACGCGTTGCTCAAGTGACTCGGAACAAGAGGATGAATGCTAGAGATGCGAACCCGGGCTAAGTCCGAGCCCGAGCGATATAATTGAAGTCGGAGCTCGAGTTGGAGACAGATGACAGACGTATTAGAAGCTCGTGGATAGACTGGGATCCATTTTGCCGTTTGTGTATAAATGAAAGACAACTGTAATAGCAAACTCTGAAGGCACTTTCTAATTCCTTGTATTCCACTTCAAATCTGTTACACAAGCCGTGTTTATTATTGGTTCAATAACTTTCTCACGAGACCGAGCGCGAATGACAAGAGCAGCCAGGGCCTCCGAGAGAAATTTTATGTAAGGCGGGACAGATATGTTCCCGCCCCCAACTTGTTTTTGCCTCAAGAAACATATTTTAAATTCTGCCCAATTTTACTTTAAAAGTAGTTATTAAAAATAAAACAGTTAATAGTGTGGGGGCATTTTTATTCTTACCTAAATTATAATTTTAATAATACTATTTACAATCTGTAATAATGTATTATAAAAAATATTTTAAAAATGAAGTATCATTACGGTATTTTTATAACCCGATTCCAAAATCTTCCTTCGCCTGACCACCCTCGCTGTCTAACATGTGTTGCAAATCATCCTCACCCACAGTGTGTTATTGATCTGTAAGTGCATCCGTTCCTATTTTGCAATAGTGAAACACACAGTTTCGAAAATTATTTTGTTTTCCTTTAGTGATTTTTATATAGAATGCTAAAAGAAAAGAATGAGTAAGGAAATCTTCCTATGGAGCGATTTTTTATTCGTGCTTGAAGGTTAAAAATATATATAAATGGTAGAATGAGCGTATTTATTATTTCATTTTAATAATGGCTTTTCGTGCCTTTTGACTTGCAAAATTTCGTACGACATCATCCAAATGAATAGTTCTGGCAATGTCAGATTCGATGCTTCGTCTTGCTAAGTCTACAAGTCGTTCTTGAGACAGGGTGGATCTTAAGACATTTTTTATTAAGAATTTCAATTTGCTGAAAGATCGTTCGGCAGAAGCTATCGTTGCTGGAAGGGTTAAAAAAATACCCTAAGGGCAATGCAAGCATTTGGAAATAGATCGTTCAGCTTCTATTCTGTTAGTATGTTCCATAAATCCAGAGACTTTAATTGATTTTTCTAGCTGCATATGTGAGGGAGGGGGAGCATTTTTGTATTTTGCACCACTTAGAAAAATTGCTAAGACCGGCACTGCGTTGAGCTGTGATTTTTTAAAGTAATTTTTTAAAGTAAAGATGTAGAAAGGGAATTTGTAGTGATTTTTGAAAAATTCACGGGCCCCCTCTAGTTCCAAGGGTCCCGGGGAAGTGCCCGGGATGCTCCCCCCCCCCTCCCGCTGGGCCTGAGAGCAGCCCTCCTCTCATCTCTAATGAATGCGCCTGCTTGAAAAATTATGCTGCCGAGAATTTTGGAAATAGAGTAGTAATATTCGTGGAAGAGCGAATGAAAAAACAGAACCCTTTTTGTATAATTTCATTCCACGTGAAACACACACAAATAAATAAAAGAGGATAATAATAATGATGATAATAATAATAATAATAATAAAAATATGTAGATGTAGTACTCACTCATTTGTGAAGGTAAAAACCAATTCATATAATATAAAAAGCTTCTATTTGCTTGCATTGGATATTAACTTGACACTGGGAAACGGACAGCAACTAGAGGATGATTATTCGATTTTTTTTTTGTTGTTGTTCTACGTTTCCCTGGGCAGACGATAGATCGACACAGCGAACTGATATCGATGAAAATGGCCAGAAGAGTTTTCTTCGCTCCCTCCTATCGTCTGCATTTCCACAAAGAGAAGCACTCTGCTGAATTTTCATACCTTCCAGGTTGCATACAATACTCTAAGGCGACCCTATTTCTAAACAGTATTTTGGGGACACATCCAGCATTGTCCTCGAATCCAAGGAAAACTTGGGAACACTCAAAAATATTTTGGGGGGACTTATTCGAGGACACAACCTATTACCCTGTATACCCATACTTTAAATCTTGACTGACTTTGATACTTAAAAATGAACTCTAATAGCTCTTTATATCCATTGTGTATTCTTATTTCTAATCAATGAATGGAAGTATTTCATTCATTTATAAATATTTATTGAAACCAGAAATAGGAAAAGAAAATCCTGTTGAAATATTGAAATTGATTCAAAATTGAACCCTTGGAATAGTATTTGTATTTTTCAGAAGACATTGCTTTTTACATTGGATCATTTTGTGATCATTTTTCACGAAACTTTGTACACCCTCTCAAAAAAGTATTCGAGTACAAGAAAATTTTCGTACGTCCATTTCATATTGAAAGCATGGTTCTTCATGAAAAGGGATGAATCATTAACAAAACTGAAAGGGGAAATTTGACTCATAGTGACTTTATTGAATACTTTATTGAATGTCTGTACACGCTACACACACAATGACAACAAACGTTTTCAGAGATCGAATTTCATTGTTTCTCTGAGTAGATGGCGCTTTTAGTTGGTTTATTTTTCTTGTTTCTTCAGTTTTTTCTGAAAGAAATAAACTAAACGGAAACTTTCAGGGGAAAAAAGTACAAATTTGGGGACAAAATGAAAAAAAGATGTATATTTGGGGGCTGTCCTTGTATTTCGAGGACGTAGGGTCCTCTTAGTCTAATCATTATTGGCACAGCATAGAAACACAACGATGTCGAGTGTTGACGTCCAAAAGATTATACAGTGGAGTCCTCAAATCAGAGCATCTGTCCCATGTCTCATCAGAGCATCTGTCTCTTTTCTTGACGGGGTCTCTCGATCTGTGGCACGCGATGAACGTTTCGATCGTCCGCCATCTTACTGGTAGTTAAGTCGAGCGATGGCAACGGCTGCCCTTTTTTCAGCATTGGGCAATCTCTCCAACTGTCCTCGAATTCTTCCATTTTTCAGCAGACGTCAGTGCTGTTAAAAAGAATCGTGGCCATTTTTTGACGGGGAAGGACGTGCTCAAAAGTAAAGGATTCTCGTGGAGCTGTGTCACCCGCAACCATTTTTATAGAAATCCAATCTAGTCTTCGTGACTGGCTACAGTCCAAACGTCCGCGTTGGGTGTTCCCAGAGCGGGATCACTGCGCGTTAAAGGGTTACGAAAACGATTGCAATTTTTACGCCGAGTCAGTTCTACGAATCCGTGTTGTATGAGCCCGTGTTGTAATGGGTCTACTGTAAATAACATTCTGATGATAGAAACGAGCGAGCAGAATGCAGGGGTTAATTTCTATCCCCCCCCCCCAAAAAAAAAGAAAAAGAAATTGCCATAGCCCTAATACTCTCTAGAACTCAAGTTCATGCTCAGTGGCGTACGGTATATCTAACGGGACCATTTGTTTTTACCTTCAAAACGGGACATGTACTACTTTTTTGGCAATAGTGTATTTATTTTCTTCCTCAAAACGGGACATCTACTGTTTTTAACGCTAAACATAGATCAACATTTAATATATATCTATTTCTAGCATAGCTGGTCAAATGACCGGTAGTGGTACATAACGGTATACGACAAATACAACTCAAAAAACAACAAAATACAAATTTAAAAAATAATAGGATATCAATTGTGTATAATTAATAGGAAAGACATGAAGTCAAATGTGCAAAAACGATAAGATTTTGTGCGCATTTTTTATACAAAAGTTCATAATCGGTCATTTGACCGCTTATGGTAGTTTTAGTGTTAAGGTAGTAGTGTAGGGAGACTGAATGGACACCCAGACAGCACAGCAAACTTGCAGCAAGCTTGATTTATCAAGTCAATAAACTTGAATTAACCTTGAAAATTTCAACCGTGTGAGCTTAATGCAAGCTTGAATCAAGTGTTCTAGTTTACACTTGGCAAGCTTAAAAAACTTTCCTAAAAAATATTTTCTAAATACACGGGGCGCCCCACATACTTTACTTTCCCACGCATTTTCCCCTCTATACTGAAATTTTAAGTTATTTTCATCTGTTACCATCAAACGTCCGCGACTGGGTTCGATCTCGGGAACTCTAGTCTGGGAGGTCAGCGTGCTAACTGTTCCGCCAGTAAGCCTCCCGATAGTTTGAAGTGACTGGTACGTTTTCTGGCCAGATCGATCAGTATGGACGATGCCGTTAAGTTTCTTTTATTTTTCCATGGGATGAATCAAAATTTAAATAATGTTATGTGTGATTTATAGACTCTACTAATAGGGAAATCAGCATACTATAAACTTAAAAGCAGCACACGTTTTAAAACTTTCAATATCGCGACACTCATGGTAAGCAATACTGCCGGCCAAAATCGAGACAAACGACTGATTTTGAAATCAATTTCGTAGAATAATTGTATTTTATTTTGAAGAATTTCCATATTTGGAAATATAGAATCTTTTTTTTTAATTCTATGGTGAACCACCCATAAAGTTAAGTATATTAACTAACTAAATTGTGTTAATTATATTAAAATTTATTTTGGGGCTAATTAATTAGTTAATGGAATTACTAATGTTAGTTAGATGTAAATAAAACTAAAACTCCCCTCGTGTCACACTCAGAGGAGCTTATCCCATTCATTCCTTCCCCTTGCGTGTTCTAACGCCAGGTTTTGTGCGATAATAAAATAAAACACAACTTTTACGAACTTTTCTTTATTTAATATCAGCAAATTTGAGAAACGCTAGACAATTAATGTCCATTCTTTTTCACAGATGGCGCCATCACTGCACGCTTTCGAAAGCTAAATTCAAGCTGTATTCTAGCTTGACATTTCAAATGACTTTTGATAGCTTGCTGCAAGCTTAAATTGAATTGAACTGTCAAGCTGGTATTAATACGTCTAATTCAAAGAAATGTCAAGCTTGATTTAAGCTTATGTGCTGTCTGGGCAGGTCCCAGTATCTTTCAGTTGTTAAGAAAACGCGCAAAAAAGCTTGTGTTAATGTTAATATCAAAATAATATGGGAAAAAAAACTTTGCTAAAACACACATATACCATTAAAAAATAGTGCAAGACGTATGTTTCGGGTGGTAGAAGGGGTGGGCCGTTCTACGACTTCAAAAGCACAAGGCAGGAAAGTGAGAAATGCACACAAAAGGACACACGGAAAAAAAGAAGTTGTCATTCGGAAAGAAAAATATTCTTAGAAAACCAGAGTGGAAAGGGAAAATAAGCAAAAGTGGAACCTGACTTTAAAAAATTAAATAAATCGAAACAGTTGACAAAAAAAGAACATTAGAAGAACAAACACGAAAGCAATGCATCCCCCTGGTTAGGGATGGACGCGAGACGAGGCACACATTTTTAACATTACGATATAGGGATTTTTGCGAGACGAGACAAAGCTTTTAGGCTATTTTGCGAGACGCGAGACGCCTATTTTTCGTCTCGCGTCCATCCCTACCCCTGGCGTTTTCTTTGCGTCTCGAGAGGGGAGGGAGGAAGATCAGTTTTTGTTTTTGTTTTTTGTTTTTTTTTTACGGACACTATCGTTGGATTTTAGATTTTGGGCGGCCTTTATTGAAATCGTGACCGTGGGTTGCTCTCTTTCTAAAAACGAGACATTGCAGGGGACATTTTCTAAAAACGGGACATGACGGTGTCCCGAAGCTGTGCTTGGGGACAATGGGACAAGCCACCTAAAAACGGGACGTATGGTCACCAAAAAGTAGAAAGACATGATTGGTTTAAAATATCTAATCTGTATCTTTAAATTGAGCATTAAAAACTGAGAAACGAAGATAGATAATATTAATATAAGTAATAGATAGTATTCTCATTTTTTTCTCTGCTAGCAATAGTTGATTTGTTTGGATAATATGGATTAAAGAACAGTATATATATATATATATACCACGTTAATAACTATTTCGTGAAATTAAAAGTGTTATATTCATTATTTTTTAACGATCGTCTTATAACTAACTAAACCATAATCATACGTTGCGTAATATATTTCACGGTAGTTTCAACAAAAGGACTACTTGAACTTTTAAGATAAATACATTTTGCTTTTGCATAGATAGTTACGATTAGATTTTAGTAAAATATTCGTTTCCTACCGTGCGAAGAACGGGCATGCAGCTAGTCTATACTATTAAAATCTGTGCGCGTCTGTCTGCAACATCATCTCCTCCGAAACGGCTGGGATTTGAGTTTCGATCGAGGTGTCTACTGATTCGGAAAATTCCGAGGAAGGTCTTCCGCTAATTTAAATTTCGAAATTCGCATTAGTTTAGGAGATATTGATTTTTAAAAAAACGTCAAAAACGCTAATTTTTGCTCTCCGTAATTCCGCAATTGTAACCCCTGTAGTGAAAAAGTAAGAAATAAGCATCGAGGTTGACATGTTTGGCGAATTTATTAAATGATTTAGATTCTTGAATTAAAAATAAAAGAATAATCATTTTTTTTCTGTTTAGAATATTTGCTAGGTTATTTTTTAATTAAAATATCGTCTGCGTGCGAAATTAGGTCAGGAAAACAACTTTTTTATATACATTAAAGCAGAGGCGTAGCCAAGGGGGGGGTTAGGGGGGTCATAACCCCCCCCCCATGAGGACATTTTTGCCATATAAAATGTATATTCTTCACTCCCTCATCACACACATGTATGCATATATGTGAGTTGCAGTAGTCGTAACCCCCCCCCATGAAAAATTTCTGGCTACGCCCCTGCATTAAAGAATAAGTACTTGGAAATATCTGAGGACTAATATGTATAATTTTTTTGAGTTTGGAGAAAAATAAAATGGCTGATATGGCATATTTTGAGAAAGTAGTAGGTTCTACCGATTTGCACAGTTTTGGGCTTGGCGCAATTTACTGCGAGCGAACCGAAAAAGGTTTAGGTTTGTGTGTATAGGTTTTATTAGAATACGGCGTTAAACTTAATTTTCCATGCAGAAATAGTGAAATTGTTAAGGCGATTTTAAGCGATCGATCTTCGGAATTTTCCCCAAATTAAGTAAATTGATTTATCTAGGGGGAATGCCGACAAATTTCGAAAGAAATGAAATCTCGCACTCGGTAAATTGGAATAAATAAAACACGTTATAGTTGATAATTTAAAATACTGCTGTGCTACTTTTCAATAAGATGGTTTCATTAATTTCTAATTAAATTAAATTTAGTTTTTTAAAATTATTTTTGGCGATCGAACCATACACAAATAACTATTTCCCATTTTGATTGCTGTTAAATCAGTGCTTAGAATGATTCTCTGGAACAAAAAGTCTCGCAAAATGGCGTATGCGGATTCCTTCTTCAGTACCTTTCTTAGAAAAGTTGGCGATAAATATTCAAATGTAGCGAACTCCGCGTTTAATAGCGTGTGTATTTTTGCGTTTGTACTGCTTATTCTATGGCACGATTGAGATGAGCGAATGTTACGCGCGGATGGATGGATAATTTTTTTTAATTCCGCCAAACAGGGTATAGTAAAATAGGAATTCTGTATAAATACGAATATTATTTTTTGAGATGAACGAGAATGTTTTTAAGCCTGGTAAATATAGCTGGCATTGCCTACAAATTATTGCATTTACTCTGAAGTTAAATTTAGGATTCATTTTGCTATTTGCCATCGACTATCGGCGTTAATTTCGCCAATATGGCAGTTCTAGCAAGCATACATAAATTTCATTTCATGTTCTATCTATAATAATAAAAATGAATGTTTGTAAATCTGTCTGTCTGTATGTGTGCGGTCTCCAGACAAACCTACTGCACGCAGAACTCTGAAAATTTGAATATATAAGCACATGAGTCCGATAATGTGCACCTGAGAATCAGAATTTTAAAATTTTAATTACTTTTTTAATCATTAATTAAAAACCGTTTTCAGGATGCCATGCTCGGCGAGTTTCGCCAGCATGATACTGTGAAACAAAATCGCATGCATTGGAAAACATGAAATGGCACGGAAATTTAGTCAGTTTTGCGCCAATCTATATCAATAAAAATGAATGTCTGAAAATCTGCATGCGTGCGATGTTCAGAAAAAACTACTGAACGCAGAACTCTGAAAATTCGAACATATGAGCCCATTCCTTCGGTAATGTACACCTGAGGCTCAGAATTTTGAAATTTTAATTACATTTTAAATTATTAATTAAAAACCAATTTTAGATCGTCATGTTTGGCGAACTTTGGCCTCATAAAAAGATTTATGCTTGAAGTGAGTGGTAACCGCAAAAGTAAAAAACCGTTTTTTTACGTTGCCATGCTTGGCGAGTTTCGCCCGAATGCTACTATAAAACAAATCGTTTGCATTTGAGAAGCATGAAATGGCACGAAAATTTCATCAGGTTTACGCCAAATCTATCTAGGTCTTCGAAAACCTAATTTTGGGGACTTATTTTTAGCGCCAAATTTGGCGATATTTCTTTATTTAAATCGAAAATCCTGGATTTTAAAAGCTAATTTGATTAATTGATTGAAATATTTAATAACTCCAGCAATTTTAAAGCAAATTATATGTTTATTTTTCTTCATCTATATCTATTCCTTTTACAATACCTGGCCAATTTTAAAAAAAAAAATTACTTAAAAACTGTGGTTTAAAAAATTATTTTGTGAAAAATTGTTCTGCCATTCGAATACTATGCGAAACTCCCCTTCCGTTTTTTCAAATGGGAGAAATGTGTGACGTCACAGCAGTGAGTTGGTTTTAGTGGTGCGTTTGTAAGTACGTACCTGAAACTCTGGAACCATTATCTGCACATTCTGTTATATAATTGCGGCCTAGAGTACTAATCTGGAGTTGCAGTTTACATGTCAGATTTTGTAAATCGCATAATTTAAGGGGTTCATGGTCAACGCCGTGCGGGTCTGCTAGTTTTTAATATTGCTACAGTTTCGTAGTTACGGAATCCGTTGCTGCCACTTAAACTGTTAAATTTAACAATTACGTGAAAATACTCGTTTTTACAGCTCTTGACTCGAAAAATCAAAAGGCATTGGATATGAAACAATTAGAACATTACCACAATCACCACGTCAATAACGCGAACCTGTAACTTTGGTTATTTTTAAATAAATTCATTTTCAAGATCTTTAAGAATTCCTGTATACTCTGTCAAAGCCTCATATCTTAATACCAATTAGTTTGAAAGAAAATTGATTAATCAGTATAAACTGAAGCAATGAACCTTTGTAAGCGTTTTTCTTGAAACGAGGAAAATGCAGATTGACGTCTTTGGTGTAGAAGTGGCGATAGGGAGAACTACTTAATTCAGTAACGTTAATGGGGAATGATAATTGAATATGCGCATGCACAAAGACCCAAAAATCAAGAGAGTATGAAAAGTCAGGAATATGAAATGAAAATAAAAAATACGCAGACTGGTTATCAAATTGAATAAAAACTATTTTGAAGACAATCTAGAGAAAGTAGTGATCAGACGACTGTAAAATTAAAAAATTAACTAAAGAAAATCTGAAACCCTTTCAGATTTTAAATACGCACCAAAGTGCTATAGATTAAAAGCGTATCATAATTTATGCGTCGTCCCTATTTTCTTCCTTATTCCAAGGTTGGAAAGGGTATCATTTTTCATCAGTGAGCAGTATGTTTCTTCCTTCTTTTATAAAACCCATCTTTGGAATCAAAATCTATCTTAAAATCGCCTACTAAAACTATTTTACAACTATACTTCACCGTTTTAAATATTGTTTTGAATGTGCATCCTAATACATGAGTGTGCCGTGTTTGTCTTTCGTGGGTTGATTTCTACTGAAATGCCCCGACTCTCGCTAAGATGGCGATCCTTAAACATATGGAGCTACCACGACGATTTTTTGTATTTATGTCGCAATCGTAAATTAGAATTAAAATGGCGATTTGGATCAACATGTAAGTAAAGCATATCGTTACATTTTTATTTATTTTGGGTTGCCAATGAATCTAGTTTCAATAATGAAGTGTCTTCAAATTCCTTAACGGGTGCGTTTATCGCTAATTTGTGCACTTTAGTTTTCATCTAGTTCTTTTGGGAGCGTTGAAATGTGCATAACTCCTAGAGACCCATGACTGCGAAGCTCGCCAAAATGCGGCGATTTTTTAGGTTGGCGAGAGTGGGTGAGTTAAAATAGGAACCAACTCTTTCTTGTTCCATAAAACACATCTTTGGAATCGAAATCTATCTTAAAATCGCATACTGAAACTGTTTTACAATCTTCACCAAGCATACACCAACTTCGCCAAGCATATTCCAAATGTGCCGCGTTTTCCTTTCTTGTTCCACAAACCACTTCTTTGAAATTGAGATCCATTCTAAATCGCGTACCAAAACTGTTTAACAATTTTCGCCAGGCATAGTCAAACTGTACTTCCCCTTTATAATACCATTTAGAAAGTGTATCCTAATCTATAAGTGTAACGTATTTGTCTTCTCTCTTCCATAGAACACATCTTCGGAATTGAAATCTATATTGAAATCGCCTACTAAAACTATTTTACAATGTTCACCAGGCGTTTTCTAACTATATTCGATGCATATTTATAATAATTTGGCACCTAGTTTAGCGATCATTTATCAAAAATTGCAAACCTTGTGCGACTTTCAACATTTTATGAACGCCACCCCCCCTCTCCTCCACATTATCTGGCAAACACATTTCAAAAGTGACTCGACGCGATAATTGTACCAAAATCGTGTCTACACAAAAAGCAAGGTTGAAATTAATAGCACCCTGGTGCTAAAAATGAATCAAATAATACGAGATATAAATAATAATAATAATACGAGAATGACATTGCAATCATGTGTACAACAAAGATCCCAATTCCTTATAATATTCCCCTAGCAATGACTTAGTCCGACCAGTGGCCGAGCTCATAGAGCTCTGAACTGGGAGACGGAAGGTTTCTGGTTCAAAACAGATCGCATCCGCCGACCTAACCGTCCGGAGTTTTCCTCTATTCCGTTCGGAAAATAAAACTGTACTCGCAACATGCATATGTTAGGAAACATATATGGCTGGTTTCCTGCAAAACGTAGGGTAAATACGGGTTATTTTCCCTTAGAAAGACCCCCACGGAGGACACCCTCACCACTTGACCTAGATCCCATGTGTGGAGACTAGATAGAGAGTTCGATTTAACGCCTAGCGTCGTGTGAAACTTATAGAAGCAGTTCCACGATACCGAATAAACCGAGAAAAAGCCTGGGCAAGGTCATCCAAGAGAAGTTGCTTCTGTTTTGATCGCCAGTGACCCTGACATAGTTTTTTCCCCATCATGTTGCAGTCATCTTAGATTTGCACTCATAACGTCAACGTTTCATCACGATATAAATAATTTTACACTTTTTTAGATTCCGCATCACTGGGTTTAATTCGAATTATACGTGTAAGGAAAATGTTCTTTTCCTACCGTGCGGAGAACGAGTACCCAGCTAGTTAAATAATATTGTCAGTTTTCATTCGCCAAATGCGTAAAAAAAATCTAATTTTAGTAACTCTACATATACCCTGTATTATAACTTCACTTAAAATTAGTAAAAAATAAATAATATTTTATTACAGTCACTTTTGTCAATAGTGCAAGCATATTTGTTATTCAAACATGCTTCATTTCTCTCTGGACCTAATTCTGAAGCCGATGCGGACGAAGTCGCGGGTAACAGCTAGTAATTAAATATTAGAAAGAGTGCCTTGACTTACGGATTTTGGTACAATGCTGGTGGATTTTAGAGGACCCTCAGTGAAGTAAAATGCCAGAGAATAAGCTTCCAACTCTTCAGTATTTTCGAGAAATCGGCAATTGAATTTCTGATACAAAGTTGTTTTTAGACTTCAAGTTTTTTAACAAACTAGGGGCCAAAGGCCCCCAAACCCGCTAAACTCGCTTTTCGTATGAGGCATAATTTCGCCCCTAATAACGCTTATTCGTAAAAAAAGGCGTAATTTCGGTCCCTACTAACGCTTATTCGTAAAAAAAAAAAAAAGGAATGTAGGGAGTAAAATACTGAAACATTTAAATGCACATTGCATACAAATAGTGTGCGGCTTCCTTATACTTACCTTTCAATATGTGTTTTAATACTTCTTGGTCACAATGAATAATAAAAAATAATAAATATGAATAAAAATTATAAATTTCCATTTTGCAGCTTGACATATTACTAAAGTACAGTTTGAATGTTTGGGTTGTTTCATGTTTGCACAGATATAGTTCATGATACAATTTTCACGAGTGTACATGAAGAACACATTGTTTAGATAACACACTGTGCTGTAACAGCAAAGTTCTAAAAGGGCCGGTCGCCCAATAAATCGCCCGGTTGAAAAAATGAAAAGAAATGTTAGGCTTTACACGTGTTTGGCAAAATCTAAATGGGACTCGCCACACAGGTGATCAGAATATAGTTTTTGTAGCCCAGACAAAATTATTGTAGGAACAAAATTAAATATATTCACAGACTACAGACGCCAACAAAATGCATTACAAAGACTAAAACCAAAGTAAATTAAGAAAAGGTTCAATAGCATTATTGACAGATGGGAGATTTAAAATGGCAAGAGTATTATTACATTTAGAATAGGTAAAGGGAAATCAGAAGTACTCATAAATGTGTGATTCACTTCATCCAAAGTAATTGTAAATATGTGATTCATTGCATCCCACACACCTCTTACCGGAAACCACGCTGAATCCATTTCAGCATCAACAGAAATATCAAAGAATCTAAACTAAAACAAGTTTTCCTTTTTAATTTATTTATCTTTATTTATTTATTTATTTATTCATCTATTGAGAACAGAAGAGAGAATCAGTGTTGAAATCAAATCTTGTGTTAAACAACTATAAAGGGATATAACTGTCATTCTATATTATCTGAATGTGTTTTATATTTAAAAAGTGGAAAGGGGGTCCCATTAGATAAGATAATTAATAATAAATTAATTATCGGGTCACTACACAGTTTTCGCAGGTGGTCACTTTACAGGATATTTTCCCCCCCCCCATACATTTTTTGTGAATGACAATGGAATTTCATAAAAGTGTTCACTTTAGACAGGTGCAGTGGCGTAGAAAGAAATTTTTCAAGGGGGGGGGGGACTCATATATGTATACGTGTGTGTGATAACAGAGTGAAGAATACACATTTTGTATGGCAAACAATTTCTCATGGGGGGCGGTGTGACCCCCCCTAACTCCCAGGTTCCACTGTATTTGTAAATTGTCCAATTTGAGTAACACACTTTACTTATTGATTTCACTTACTACTATTTGAAAATTGTGAATATTAAGTAACACACTTATTTATTTCACCTATTTTTTTTTTTTAATTTGGAGTAAAATGGGTGTCATTCTACATAATTGTCCATTTCGCGGGATTCTGCATCCGTGGAATGGCTTTGTTGCAAAGGCACGAATCATTTTAGGCTGGCGAAAATTACCAAACCTGTCAACCATTATGCATATTTTTTTCAGATTTTAGTCATATCTTCCAAAATAATTGGAATTTCGAAATTTAAGTCAGCTTATCGGCTTCCCCGGAATTTTCCAAATCCGTGGCCACCTTCGTCGAAACTCAAATCCCCACGGTTTCGGGGGGGAGATAGCGGAACACACTTCTGACAGCGGCGGCGTGCGTTACTTTTTTTTTTTTTTTTTTTAGAATAGAAGCGATCCAAATGTGCTGAAAAAACCAAAATTTTGGGGCCCTTGAAATGGCTGGGCCCGGGGCCATTGCCCCTGTTGCTCCGCGATCCAACAGGATCTGACTTTTGGAAAACGTTAAAAACATCGGTGTCCGCTCAAAAAGAAAAAAAATCAATCATGAGAGAAAGGAAAAATACGAAGGGACCCTTCCTAAAAACTGAGAGACAGAAGGCGAAAGCGAAAACAAAAAAATCATCTTACCTTTTCTTTTTTTTCTGACCCGGTCTTGATAGCTCCGGGGGGAACGGGCATTCCATCCTACACTCGTTTAGCCATCACGAAAGGAAGGAAGGATGGAGGGGGGGGGATTCACCTACGGGGGATCCATCCTTGTATTGCGCGCGTTACGTGGAGGTCGGTGTCGGTTGTCGGAGAGCGCTGTTTAACCCTTTGAGGCACAACCCTTTCCCAAAGCTGAAAAAAAGGGCAGCCGTTGCCATCGCTCGACTGAACGACCCGCTAGAGGGCGGACGATCGAAACGTTCATCGCGTGCACACAGATCCAGAGACCCCTTTTTGGACGACAGCTGGCTGTAGAGGGCGGACGATCGAAACGTTCATCGCGTGCCACAGAACGAGAGACCCTTTTTGGACGACAGCTGGCTGTGCTCGCGCACAGCCAGCTGTTTTAGAATGTATTTGTCAAAAAAGGGTCTCTCGATCTGTGGCACGCAATGAACGTTTCGATCGTCCGCCCTCTTGCGGGTCGTTCAGTTGAGCGATGGCAACGGCTGTCCTTTTTTCAGCATTGGGAACAGAAAGTGCAGTGCACAAACTGTGATATGTAGTTGTTTTGATAATGAATCCAAATAACTGTCATAATGGAAAGAGAATATCCATGCAAACTGTTGGAGCTCCGTCAAATCCACTCTCCAAGATCATCGCCGATCTGGTAGCTATATGTTTAGATTATATTTGTACTATGTTATACTTTCATATTATTCGTATAGAGATAACCCCAATTTTTTTCGAAAAATGATGAGTTGCAAAATACAAGAGTATTGATCACACCGTTAAAATAGGTCGTGGACCAGGCAGAGTCGCGACCTTAGGAACTTCAAAATTAATATATGCTTAATTTTCCACTTTACCTTAAATGAAAGCAAAAATTAATTTTTCGAGCTAGAATGACACTTTCCTTATTCCAGTTTTTTTTCCCCTTTAAGCCTCACATTCTTTTTAAGCCTTTATTTTTTAACACTTTCCAAAGAACTTGAAATGTTTATGCTTTCAGTTTGTCTGTCTGCTCGTGCTCTAGCTGCCGTAAATATACATCGATCGAATTTTTTATAATAATGAAAATGACCGTACCATGTACCCTATTGAAAAGGATGTAGGTACCCTGTATAGTTCTTTCACAGGAGCACACAAAATAATTTTAATGCATTTCAGCCTATGGACAGAGAATGTTTAGCAATTATCCTTTTAGAAACTTTCATCCATACCAAGCAAAACAAAATTAGTATTTAATTTTGAGGTTTATAAGAGCACTCTGTCCATCGGCATGATTTGACTTAGAGTTGATACCTATGTAGGGCTAACAAAATAATACTCATAGATCAGGCTTTAAGAGCAGTTCTTAAAGCAGTATTTTAGTTTAATGTTGGCTTTAAACTGTTCACTATCATTACCGTCGTTGCGCTATCGATATTAATGTCGTTGCACCATCATTACCGTCGTTGTAATGGCAAAAATTCCTCCCTCCTGTGTAAATCCTTGCATGGGTCCTTAAGTGCCCTGACATGGCCGAGTCATGCGCTTGTGCAAGGCTGTGGCCAGAGCCAGTAGCGGCTCGTGAGTTAGACCGGTGGCAGGACTTCAGGCACGATGGTCAGCGATCTAGCAACACCCGTGCATAGAAAATTCATAGTTCCTATGGATTTACAGTTTAAAGCTCCAGATTGATAAAAACGCGTTTCCACTCACTTACCTGCTTTTATATAATATTCCAATAACTGTTGCTCTGTAAACGAAAAATTGAAGACTACAGCACAGAGTAATTCTATTTACTTAAATGCAAAACACATTCTCCGTTCTTTGCGACGAGCAAATTCTTCAATAACTCCTTGATTAAAATGTTTTATACCTCTTATTAAGTCCTCACTTGTACTTAACATTGCTAAGGCTGATAAACGTTCTTCTAGCATAAGAACGTCTTTATTCTCTTCAGCGTGGGAGAAGCAGCGCTCTGGTTCTGAAGTTGCCATGGGTGTTGGGAGAACGATTTTCAGCAAAGAATTCACTTCATGAAGGGAATTTTCAAGTCCTTCATTTACAATAACCTTATGAAGTTTCAAAGACACTAGAAAACTCCTGCCGTTCATATCAAACAGAAAGTTCAGTTGCGAGGATCGTGAAAAAAAACGCTGAAATGCCATGTAAACTGCTGAAAAATATGCGCACTTTTCAATTCTGTGATGCTGATTTTTCCATAATTAAGTTCAACTGATGGGCATAACAGTGTGTAAAATGAGCATTGCAATATTTTTCTTTAATTATGGCTTGCGCTCCGTTCTGCTCGCCATTCATAACAGCTGCACCATCATAAGTTTGATTAATAAGTTTATCAAAATCATTTTTCAAAACTATACGCAACTGTTCTAAAATAGAATCAGACAAACTTTTAGCGTTTTGCAATTGAGGGTTGTAAAATCCCCAAAATCTTTCAAATACTTCACCTTCATTTTCATAACGAACTTCTTGAAATTTCTCTGAAATATCTGTTGTGTCATCTGCCATGACAGTCAGAAATTTTGCACGGCTGATCTGATCCGTTATTTCACTTCGAAATACTTCTAAAATACAGTCCAATAATTCATTTTGGATTGTCCTTTGAAAACGGAGGCAGTTTCAAAATGAGCTTTTAAACTCTCATCAAGCTTTCCAGCAAATTCCAGAAGTCCTCGAAAAATGCCAGGTTTAGTGGAGTCCAATTTTTCGTCATGGCCGCGAAATGGTCATTCAAATTGGCCACAAAATTTAATACAGTCTATTACTTTTGAGAGTATTTCTCTAATTTTTTTTTTTACTTCCTCATTGTGCTTTGTTGTGCTTGATTTATATGCTTCGCTTAAATACACAGCAATGTCAACCTTCCCAAGCATAGCCAAGCTCACAACATTTCTTAAACGTTTTTCAGAGTTTTTTTTTATTTTACCCGGAAGATGACTTAAGTCATTCATTCCTGTTTTGGTCCAAGAATGATCGCCCCCAAAAAGTAAACATGGAAAACAAAATAACGTGTTTCTTACATCACATCCACACAGCCAGTCATTCTTACAATAAACTTCTCTACCGTATTTTCGCTGATATGCATTCTTCCTACTTGTTGAAGCTTGAGGAATTTTCCAAGTCCGGCAAGGGACGTCCTTTGCTTTTAACTCACGATTTTCTTCAAATCTACCACATTCATGTTCTTTTTTCGAAAAGAGCAAAATTCGGCGGCGCAACGATACAAAGCGCTACGCAGAATGTGCGGCTTGTGATCTGCGTCGCTTGCAGCGCCAAATAAATTCTTCGTTCCCTTCCGCCCACTCAGGGCCGATCCCACGGGGGGGAGGGGCCACTTAAAATGCAGTCGGCAAAATTGCTATTCCGGACTTGTGTGGTCTTTTCTGGGAAATAGGTGTATTTTCTTGGCTTATTGGAAATGCATGGGTAAAAGAAATTCGCTTGTACAGTAGAAAATAGCGTGTTCCCTATTCTGGTTAGCTAGGCAGCAACCGAGCCAAAGTCGAACATATACTTGGAGGAGCCTTGGCGTACCTTGGAATCTAAATCTAGCATACCTTAATTAGAAGAAAACCATCTTTAGCTTTTAAGATATAATTAATACATCAATTTGGTAAAAATAAATTTAAAAAAAATTTTATGGCATTCAACAAAATGAATTAAAAGTTTGCTGCAGTGTGCATTTAAGACTGAAGATTGAAACCAAGTTGTAAACAAAAACACGAAACTAGTTTTAAACAAAAGAAAATGACAAAAAGTGCAGTGCACAAAATGTGATATGTAGTCGTTTTGTTAATGACTAAAAGAAGACGTGAAATAACTGTCATAATGGAAAGGATTTCCATACAAACTGTTGGAGCTCCGTCAAATCCATTCGCCAAGAAAAAGATCATCACCGATCTCGTAACTATATATTTAGATTATATTTGTACTACTTTTTATTATGATTTACTTTCATATCATTCATATAGAAATAACCCCAATTTTGTAATTTAATTTGATTTTAGAAAAATGATAGGTAAGTTGTTCAAAATCAATATGCTTAATTTTCCATTTTCTCTTAAATTACAGGAAAAATTAACTTTTCGAGCTAGAATTACTTTCCTTTTATTCCAGTTTTTCCCCCTTTAAGCCTTCCATTCTTTTTAAGCCTTTATTTTTTAACACTTTCCAAAGAACTTGAAATGTTTAGGCTTTCAGTTTGTCTGTCTTCCCGTGCTCTAACTGCCGCAAATATGCATCGATCGAATTTTATATGATAATGAAAAGTACCATAGTATGTATCCTATTGAATAGGATGTAGGTACCATCTATAGTTCTTTTACAGGAGCACTCAAAATAATTCCAATGCATTGCAGCCTATGGGCAGAGAATGTTTAGAGTACATATTACGAGACGTTCATCCATTTCAAGCAAAACACAATTGGTATTTATTAGTGAGGTTCATGAGAGCATTCTGGATGCCTATACAGGGCTAACAAAACAACACTCATAGATTAGGCTTTAAGTGCAGTACTTAAAACAATATTTTAGTTTCTTGCTGGCTTTAACCTGTTCACTACCGTCGTTCCTAAGACAGAATGGCAGAAATTTCTCCCTCCTGTGTAAATCGTTGCTTCCCGGCATGGGTGTTTGAATGCCCTGGCAAGAGGCTGTGACCAGAACAGAAACATTCTAAGACTCATGCCGGAAAGCAACGATGGACGCAGGAGGGAGGAATCTCTGCCGTCGCGTCTATAGCAACGCCGGGAGCGAACAGTTAACTGTTCGTCGTGCGATAGCATTCCTTCCAACATCTAGCTAAGAAAATCCAGTAAATTTATGCGGTGTCATAAGCTTAAAGTCATAATTACATATCTAAGTCACAAAACAGTCATCGAAATTTTTTCACACATTAAATTTCGCCATTTATTCCATGTATCATTTTTTAAAACTATAATTTGACATGACATGACACAGTTATGGTTTTTAAAGTGAAAAGTTTCCTTTTTATGACAGCTTAGCTTATGTTTGAAACTTCAATCACACATAAGGTCGTGATATTAAAAATAGAATTTGTAAAATATCTCAGAAATAGAATTCTTTTAACATAAAATGAATAAAACTTCAATGTTTCTTTACGCTCGCAATATTTTTTTTTTCTTAAATGTTCGAAATTTTACAAAATATCTGCTTTATGCTAAAAAAAATTAGTAAAATTTTGGGACTTAGAACTCAAAATATATTACAATTAAACGATTTGCCATCGAATTCTGAAAATTTCAAGAATCCTTCACAAATGAGTTATCAATATAAGCACAAATCTTTATTATTGGACCAAAATACTATTTTTGTTGGGGAGGGTGATAATAATAGTGTGTTGATAATAATAGTGATAATAATAGTGTCTTTTTGTGGAAAATTCCTCGTTTAGCGTACTCCCCCTGCAATTTGCGTAAAAACATGATTTAGGCTGTTCTTCGGAAAAAAGAACTCTGTTTTTAGTCTTGGTACACAAACTGAAATAAACTAATAGCACCATGGTTTCCAAAAAATTCCAGATGGTTCTTCATAAGCTGCTTTACACACTGCGATAAGCGAAAACGCTGTGGCTTTTGTGAAATTTCCAGAAAAAATTCTTAAACATGGATCTGAGTGCAAGATTTTTCGAAGAGTGACGCGCTTTGCGAACATTTCCGATTTTTAAGAATTGTTTCTAAAAATTTTGAAACCGATACAGATTGGCTTGTCTTCGCAGTTTGTAATACAGCTTGTAAAGAGACAGTTTCGAATTTTGAATTGCCTGGCATAATCACGCACAGCGCACCGCGCACCTGGCATAATCACGCACCGCGCACAGCTGGCTGTGCGCGGGCACAGCCAGCTGTCGTCCAAAAAAGGGTCTCTAGATCTGTGGCACGCGATGGACGTTTCGATCGTCCGTCCTCTTGCGGGTCGTTCAGTCGAGCGATGGCCACGGCTGCCCTTTTTTCAGCTTTGGGAAAGGGTTGCGCCTCAAAGGGTTAAGAAATGCTCATTAGAAGATTGTCATTTCGAAAAAGGATGACGGTTGAAAATTTTACTCTGTAAATAAATTTTGAAGACAGAATAATCGGAGTTTTTTGATAATTACCGGAGCAATTAAAAGTATCAGAGAAACCCCATGGGGAGAGAGTGTAAAATGACATTATTTCTGTGATTACCGTGACATATACTGAAGGCACATATTTTTCAAATGACACACTCTCTCTCTGCAGCGTGTTATTTGTTACTGGATCGCGGTTTGAAGGGGAAAATGAGTATTTGAGTAGCAGGAGCAGTGTGTTTCGCTTTTCGTTGCTGACTAGTAAAGGGGTTACATTTGGCATGGTCTCGTTTGGATGAGGTCGAAAGATCCGTATGTTTTGTTTTCGTTACTGAAGATAGATACAGTATCTGCTGCTCTATTATGATATGGGATTAGACATGGCGTCTGTTTTATACAATGCGGGGATGTACGGTACATAATATCAGAAAGGGGTGTTCTTGCAATATCTATACAAGAATAGAAGCACGTTAGCAAGGGGGTGCTCTTGCTTTCTGGTACTAAATAGTGGTGTAATCAGGATTATTTTTCAGGGTGGTCCCGAAGGATAGAGAATTTTTTTTTCTATAGCCCATTAAACGCCGCTAGGAAAATCAGATAGAAATTTTTAAATGCATATACATTTTTTACATACATTGCATGCCTCTATTATAGAACAGTTGAATTTTTTTTAAACTCAAAGCATTTAGGAAATAGAGCATGTTCCCGTAGCGGGAGCTTTGGCGTGTTATGGGGATCCATGTCTTTCTCCATTTTGGATACAGCAATTCCTTTTTCACGCAGATGCTGCTCAAAACTGTAAATATAAAGTCATTATTTTTGTTGTTGATACTGTAATGTACGAAATAACCAGCCTGCGAAGTGCCAAACATTTATTTATTGTTGAACGGTAGCAAAATCAATCTGGGAATGCTATGACTTGGAGGGGAGGCCCAAAAAGGGCCAGGCACCGCGACCATGGGTCTATTGTATCATCCCCAAGCAATATGGAAAAGGCCCTCCGAAAAGAGCCCAGTAGCAGATGCGAACATCAGCATAGACCTAACAGACATTTTGTGAAGCTCCCAGGGCTCAATGACAGGGCACCCAAGATGCTCAAACCTATAATCAGAGAAGTACCCGCACTCACAGAGGATGTGTAAAGCAGTTTCCTCCTTAAGAAGACAACCCCGACAAGTGGGATCATCGACAAGATGTTAAGATGTCTTTTAAGGGGGTCCGGGGCACAAAAATCTCGAAAAAAACACATTTGTATTTTTTTTTGCTTTAAAAAATACTACAGAATGTTTAGAATCAAATACTGCAAACTGCATGTTTCTACGTTGATTACATCTGTAGATATAACAACTTTTACGTTGCAACAGCTGTGCTTATCACGCCGCCTGTCTGGAATTAAAGGGCCCTATCCGGGTGGCAGAATGTAAACAAACCGTTATGATCGCTCTATTTTTACTATATCTTTTTTTCTTCTACTTTCTTCGAAGTGAAGTGAGTGGATATTTGTTTATTAGATATTTCTAGCGATCCATGTTTGTTTTAGCGGTTCCACAGTGCTGTATTATCTTTCTAAAAGCCTTATTTATTTTACTGTGTTAGGTTCTTGTGTTGAGTTAGTTGTTGGTGAATGTTGTTAAGTTTTCTGTTTATTTTACAAAAGTTTGTTAGTGTAAATAGTTTACAAATTGTTAATAATTTAATGTTTCGGTTTGAACTTGTGTTTTGAATAAACATTCATATCTACGATAACAATGGGACGAAAAAGAAAATCGACTGCTAAAAAGTCGAACTTGATGAAAGCTAAGCGTCAAAAAGTGTTATCAACTACTTCTGATCCTGGTAAAAGTGATTTTTGCCGAACACAAGAACTTAAAAATAATATAAGTGTGCCTGCAGTTCAAAGTGATGAGCCATCTCAATTTGATGCTTCCTTGTTTTCATGAAACATTATTTTAAGTCTGGGAGTGTTGCAGAATATCCTTCAAAATTGCTGTTGTGAAAAATGTAAAAGTTCAAGTCTGAATTTATGCTTGGGAAAAAAATATGGCTTGGCACATGAATTGTTTTTATCCTGCAATAACTGTGACTTTCAATTTATTACGTTCTCGCCACAACGTCTGTCAACGAAGACAACTAAATCTCCATTTAGTATCAACAGAAGAGCTGTTCAAGCAGCTACAGCATTAGGAAAGGGACATGCTGGGCTCGAATTATTTTCCACATACATGAATTTAAGTGTAATGGAATCAAAAACATTTAGCAGACACTTAAAACATGTGGTGTGTTCTACAAAGTTTACTGCGAAAAATCACCTCAAAGAAATTCACAATAAAGTTCGACTTTATCTTTACCTTATCTTTATCGACTAATCTTTAAGTCCATTTATCTCGGAATCAGTTTTTTTGCGATTCCTGAACTTTAAAAGGATATATCTCAAGTTCCTTATATAGTACAGGTATGGAATTTTGTACAGACTTTCTCTATTATATTTTTAATAATTTGTCTTCAGAAATTTTGATTTTGGACAAAAGGTTTGAAAATTCATGCCCTAGAGCTAAAAAACTCTTCAAAAAGAGTGATTTTTTAACTTTTATATTTATTAAAAAATATATAAACAATATTTTAAAAAATCCCGAAGACAAATTAAAATGCCATCTTTTCTGTGTCCAAAAGTGAAAGAAATATGTAAATCGAGCTATTGGTTCTGCAGTTATATCAAAAATAAAATATGTTTAAATTTTAAACTTTTTAATTTTAAAAAAATTAAATTTCAATCTTTTCAAGAGTTTTTTATATGGAAAGGTATCTTGACATAGATATATATTTCAGGGAAAAAAATCATTATAAAGTAGCTATAAATAAAAAAAATAAAATTTTGTGCCCCGGACCCCCTTAAGGCAACAGTGCTCAGTTAACAGGCCAATAGCCCTACGGAGACTGGACCTGTTGAGACACAGAAGTTCCTTGCATCTAACACCAGGAAAGCCAAGATTGATCTCTTTAGCCTGCCTCTGGCCATTACACTTAAGCCAGCTGGAATACTGAAGCTTGCTAAAGTGGCTAAACACAGTATCCCTGTAACATTTAATCGAGATACCGAGAACCGGCTCAGGTCCAACAAAAAAAAAAGAGCCAGAGCCCAACCTGGCAAGAGAATCCGCCATCTCAATACCAGGAATGCCAGAATGACCAGACCCAATACAGAGTAACTGGAAATGCTAATTAGTGGGAGGGCGCCAAAGCTCCCGCTGTGGGAACAAGAAATATAAGCGTTTATAACATTCCTTTATAGGAATCTATTCATGCAGGATTTTAAGAATGTTGTTCTTCAAGATGTTGGTTTTAAATAGGCATTCTACTTGAAACATTTAAGTGACCATTTATTTTTTTTTTATTTTTTTAGTTTTATATAAGACAGTCACAAAGACAAAATTTCACTTTCTTAAAAATTTGAAAAAAAACATTAAATTAAAATATATTGTTCAGATAAAAATATATAACACACCCTATAGTGTAAATGTTTATATAAAATGTGTATTTCGTTAATTGCGTTAAAATATTTTAAGAAAAAAACTATACAATAGATGTTCCCGTAGTGGGAGCTTTGGCGCTTAATGGGTTAATGCTTGAGCTAGAACCGAAATATGAGTAACAAATAACAAGTTATTTAAGTAAGCCTTAAAAAAATATTTTTATAAAGTAAACGAATTCACGCATTTTTAATATTTAAAATATTATTTGCAAAAAAAAAAAAAAGTATTAGGCATGTAAACTGAAAGTCATCGTTTCGTTTTAAACAAAGATTTCGAGAGGGAACCGGGATTTCTATGCCCACCACTGGGTACGCCGCCGGTATTAAAATAATTCTAAAATATCAGTATGTTTTTAAAATGTTGACCTCTAAGGGGGAGGGGGTGACTTGATCCCTATCTTTCAAGAATCCGCGCTCAAAAGCAACACTGGGCACAGGATTTACTTTATACCTTTTAAGATGAGAATGAACAGGTTAAACCAGCGTTCAGAATTAAAAAAGGGAAGGGAGACTATAGGGGGGGGGGCTGTTTTTGGAAGATTTCTATGGACACTATCTGAGTTATTCGGGCAATTTAACATTCTATAAAACTATACATTTGTATAAAAACATCTTTTAATCAGAGAAAATAAGCTCTAAATACAACTCTTACGCTTTAAAGTCAAAAAATAATGTATGATATTTTTTTAAACCAAAAAAGTGTAATTGTGTGTAGTATTTTAAACATTCGTAATCGTACGTAATGCTACAGTGGCGTTGCCAGTATTTTATTTCAGGAGGTGTGTATGTGTGTGTGTATCAAATTGCTAAGTATCAGTTGTAAATAAATATCACATTGTAAGCTAAGTAAAGGGTCTGATTTAGGAAAGGAGGGCTGCAGCCCCCCCCCTCCTCTAGATACGCACTATAAGACTTGTTTCTCGCGTTCGAAGTAGTAACGAGTAACGAATACTTAGTAACCCGTAGTGAGTTTAGAGTAACGAATACATACGGGTATTAATATTTTCATTACTTTTACAGCACTACCCAGCACGGGCCTGCATGATGCATTGCGAGTTTTCCCCCTATACTCTGCTTTTACCAGGGACTTTCCATTTTCCCATGTAAACGGGCCTTAAGAGTAAGACGACCGCACGAACCTAGGGCTTTATTCTGCGGCGTTCGTTTAGCAAACGTAACATAGGTCGAGTTCGTAAACGGCCGACGGTTTAAACCGTTTACACTAACAGCACTCCAAGCCGTTCGGATAGTCCGATTCGGTGTAAACCGTTTACACTTTACCGTTCGGAAAGGCAAACGAAGTGCACTCAGTTTTTAAACTAAACCGACCGTCCGGTTTACTTCGTTTGACTCAGGGTTGCCAGATGTGGCTAATTTTAGCCATTTTGGCTAATTTCAGAAGCTGCTGGCTAAAAAGAAAAATTTTTGTTTAGCCACTCGTTTTTTGGCTAATTATGGCTAAATTCTGAGGCTGCTGGCTAAAGAGAAACAAAATTTTAGCCACTCGTCTTTTAGCTAATTATGGCTTAATTCTGTAATTGTTGGCGAATATGAAAACAAACAAACAAGATATATATGTATAGCTACGTGGGGCGTCACAATTCGTAGCAGTGTCTATTACCCGGCATTTTGTCCTCTTTCCGAACAAATGGGGTGGCTTTGTTTTGGTTTTAGTTCGACTTTCGACGGGTTTTTTGTTCGATTTTGATTCTTAGCAAAAGAGGGCTTTACGGAGTAGCTGAGCTGACTAGGGCACATTTATTTGTAGTGCGTTTTTTTTTTTTTTTTCCTAATGGCCGGCCTCTGCCTTGAAGACTTTGGATTTTGAAGAATTTATTAACAGGTCGGAACTGTTGGTCACTTTATTATGGGGACACCTAGTAGGTGGACCAACGTCGCCCCTATGAAGGGACGGACACAATGACAGCCACGCCCAGTCGGGGATCGAACCCCGACCGCCGAGAGTTGAACCCGAAACCGGAGTATGGTGCTTTACCCACCCTACAACTCGGTCGGCCCTTGTTGTGCGGTTGTACTAAGCATTGAATATGTTGCCGTGGTTACGGTAATTTTGAGTAATTATTAAGTTACAGTTATTAAACGCTAGCCTATAATGAGTAGAAAATATAATAAAGAATGGGAGATTGAGCATCCATGGTTAATGCTGAAAGATAATGCGTGTTTTTGCAAGTTGTGTCTTTGCTCAATATCCCAGCTTAAAAAGCATAATTGAGTGACTCACGAAAAATTAGCCAAACATAAGAATAAAGAGAAAGACTTGAAATCCTCTAAATTAATTGCACTGTTCACTATTTATAAAAAAAATCAGCTGTAAATCATTGAAAGAATTTGATATAAAATTTAGTTTAGCTATTGAGTGCCACTGCAGTATATTAAATCCGTTGATCACCTAGGTGAAATAGGGAAAAAGTATTCAAAAGGTAGTGCATTACAGGATCTGAAACTCCAAACAAAATGTGTATGCCTCATCATAAGCCTATCGTTATTCGAAGAGATGATTCAAGATCGATGAATCTACCGACATTTCCGCAACAAAGCATTTATGCCTGTGTGTAAGATTTTTTGCTTCAAATAGTAATCGCTTGCGCCCTCTCAAACGTTGGAAAGTGTTTCCTAACCAATGCATTCAATTCGATTTGTCATTCCGCAGAATTTCTAAGTAATAACTCTTTATTTTTGCGATCTACTAATCTTTAAACTATTATTATTGTTATTAATTTAATCACAAAAATACGCTTGTGAATCAGATCTATGCTATATTCTAGACTTTTTAAAAGTTTTCTCGAAAATCCAAAAGAGGGCGCTGCAATCAAAGTGGCTATTTTTGGCTAATTTTAAGAAGCCATTTGGCTATTTTCAAGAATTTTGATCTGGCAACCCTGGTTTGACTTGTAAATTAAAGATGGCGGCGCTTGGCTACAACGTGTTTATGTATGAAAGCTGAAAATCTGTTTTCTCTTGAAAAGATGATATTATTGCTTAGTCGACATTTTCAAAGTTGTAATAAAACTGTGGAGTTATCCAGAAAAACTATCGAAGGCATTTTCTTTTCTTTTAGCCCGATAAAATTATGAGATGCTGTTAAAATTAAATGTTTACCTACCCAGAATCAGCGACATTAAATTAATTTTGGTAAAATGATTCAATCGTTTGTATTTAAAACTGATATATGATTAATTTCATGATAATTTTTGTTTTTTACCAAAGAGTTTTTCTGGGAGAGATTCTTTAAATGATTTCTTGTTTACGTTTTCTTGTGGCCAAGTTGACGTGATTAAGGTCTATAAATGACGCTATTAATTTATGAATCTAATTGAATTCGAACGTTTATTTATAGCTCAAAAATAACTCCAGTAATATATTTTATTCCTTTAAGTTATTGGTTGTCTAATTAAATGTTAGTGTTATTCGATAATAGGAAATGAATGAAACAGTTTTTTTAATGGTTGTAATTTTTCCACCTGAAAACCACTATTTTATAAACACTAGAATTAAATTTAGTTTTATGCATAGAAGTTGTACAAGATTGTATCAAAATAATAACACTAAGGCATGATTTACTGTTATATGTACAGTTATTTGTCATACATGAACGCACATGCAGAAAAAGCTTCATAACATTTGGTACAGAGAACATTTTTAAAGTTTGTTTCTTGTAAAAGCGCAAGATCACTCCCTACCTCAAAAGTACTAATATGAGTACCCACAGGGTAACCTGGAAATCTCATGGAAAAATAGAATTTTCCTTTAAAAACCTGGAAAATTAAGCTTCAACGCTGGAATTTTAAGAAAATATACCCCCCTCTCTTTATTTTTATGGCCTTCACCCTATTCAGTGGCAAACTACTTCCCTAATGATGCACACATGCAATCAGAAATAGATGCATACTAGATAAATTATGTATCACTTATGACTGCCCTTTCATATTTCATTGTAAATATTTCATTGCTTATACAAGCATGGGATTTCTGGGTTTTACTTAGTTCTAAATATGGAAATTTTTACCAATTGCCTTGTGTACTGACAATAGTATTAAAAAAAATTTGTCTTGGAACTGTCAAACAGTGAAGTGGTCCCGAAAATTCTTTTTTTACTCTTTTAAAGATAGTACATATTTCCTGATTTTTTTATAGGTGAAATTGAATAAGAAACCATGTTTGATATAAATCATGTAATCCATTGTTTATGCTATAATTTAGAGGGAGCATAATTTTGGTTACCATATGCTTTCATAATCTCATTACCTTAGAGTAGGGCATATAAATTAAAAGTAGTTATTCAACACTTATCGTATTGTTTATTTTGTATGAAAGCCTGGAAATTCTTGAAAAATCACCAGGAAAACTCTGGGAATTTCATTTTGAAAAATAAGTACGAACCCTGACCCATTAAATTAATCAAGAGCAGCTGAGCAACTCTAATTACGTAAAATTTTAGTTTGGTGATTTTTATTTATCATTGGGGTGAATATGTAGTTTTATATTTTGTGTAATGTATTTTAAGTAGATCTCTTGTTTACAGGGAGTTGTGAATTAATTACAGAGTGCTTCATCCAACTCTCTCCTCAAAGAATTTGCATAGAGGTAACATTTTGCATTATTGTACAAATGATATGAACTTCATTTTTTATGGACCCTAGCAAAAAAATCTGTGTTACTAATCAAATTATTTCTTAAATTCTAGGAGTGTGTGAGTTCATACATAGATTTTGTCCGAACTTGGAGAAGAATGAGACAGCTGATGTGTATGTCAAATTTCCTGTAAACAGGAAGCACTGCAGTATTTTACATGAAAATTTAATCTGTCTTCAGGAAATATTTATAGCAATTCCAGTTGACTTGTTGAGGAAGGCAGCAGTTTTGGTACTTCTGTCTTCTCGATAGGTTTGCTAGATGCTATTCCTGTAATCTTCAAAAATGTAAGTTTTCGGGCTCAAAATATTTAATATTTATATTTAATAAAGATGATGTTTATTTAATTATACTTGATTCTACCTGCTTATGTTAAATTGCAGTAAAAAATGCAGGATGTATTTTACTGGTATATTCTTTGCATATTTCATTAATGTGACATGGATTTGAAACTTGTTTAATCAATTGAGTAGCATTGTTTATTTAAATTTGCGTTATGTAATAGTTGCAATGGGCAGGCAATATTTTTTTCTCACATTGCATTTAATTTTTTTAGAAAGGACTACCTTACTTCTTATAATATTAGTTTTTTTTTATGCAGTTACATATTAAAATTGTGTTTTACCTTTAAAAACCTTATCTCAAAGACTCTATGTTGCACTGTTTTTACATTGTATACTTTTTAAACAGCTTAAATTTTACACTAATTGTTAGAAATGTTGGACAGATGACCACCAAAATGGTTCTTAATTTTAAAAATGTCAGACAAATAGTTTACAACTTTCTTATCTGGTGGCCATTTTTTAGAGGCCACTTTATCATATATAAAACTTGTGAATTCGAGTCAGGAAAAAGTATTAATTTATGTAGTATGGTCACAGATACATAGTAGCGAACATGATTTATATTTGACTAACATTCAGTTTCTCATATCAGGCACTCTTTTGCATCTCTTTTAACTACATAGTCATAATCAAAATCCTTCATTTTTTAAGACAATAGAAATCGGTACGAACAGTGTTTGAGTTGGCGGCATTAAGTGTGCAGCTGGTCACATTAGCATGCAAATTTCGTTTTTCAGAAATATTGATCCTTTAGTGCTTTATAGTTAGAGTGATTAACTTGATTTTAATACTGTATTGATCTTTACAAATGTCTCTGATGATTGGTTATTCAAAAAATTATATGTAGATTTTTAAATGAAATTTTTTGCTCTTCCACATCAATAAATTTTTCTACTATTTCAAAAATTCACTCAATTTTAATCAAAAATTGCAAAATTCTATTTCATTTTAACTGATGCAGTTTTCTGGAAGGGTAATTGTTTGTGAGGCCGGTATAGAATGTTTAACTTACACACAAGTGGTTTTTTTTTTTTTTTAAGGATGCAAAATCAAATAGATGTTTTTTTAAAATTAAATTGCCTTCTATATTTAGATTATACATTTTAGCTGTGTAATGAGACTCACTCTCAGTTACAGCTATTTTAAATTTTTGCTATGGGAAAGCCTCTCTTGAATTATGAAGTGGAAGTAAAGCTGGAAGTAAGTTTCCATAAATTCATGGAAGTAAGTTTCCTGGAAGTAAGCTGGAAGTAAGTTTCCAATTGCTGGAAGTAAGGTTCTGGAAGTAAGTTTGCTGGAAGTAAGTTTCCAATGAATGTAAGTTTAATTAGTAGGCCAGATATTCATAATATCTGAAATTATTTTCATGTAAAACATGTTTCCAATATCTGATAGGTTTGCTTAAGAGAGGTTTTACTTTTCTTTTTATTGTCCTTTATTTTCTTTTTCTTCTAAGAGTCCTTTATGTCTCAATGCTGTATGTTTAATGTGTAATCAGTCGAAGAATAAACTTTATAACCTTTCAAATAATTCATAATGAGTGCTTTATGTTCCTAATAAAATGTAATTAATGACACATAAAAATGTATCCTGGCAAAACCTGCCAAATCTTAGTACAATTTCAAAGGAGTTTTTTTAATTTATGTTTGTGACAATTACAATAAGAAAATTTAACTATTTTATTAGGTATTTTAGTAATGTTTTTCTTTACAGCTTATTTATTTATTTATTGGAAATTTAAATGAATTTTACAAGTGGCAAAAACCTAATCATGAAAAGTCATGCATTAAACTGTCTCTTATGCCTATATATTTTTATTTCAATATTGTCTGCTTTCATTAGAAAATTCAGTAAAGTTCCATAAATATTCAGTAAAGAATTAGCTTCTAAATATTCAGTAAAGAATTATGAAGTTCAGCAAAGATTGTTTGGTACTTACGTAATATCCTGGCGTTCATTCTCGCCAAACTATTTTGTCCTTAAAATTGCTGGGAAACGGTTGCTAATCATATTCCGAACCATCCATAATTTCATGTGTCTGGCATTTATCTTGGCAAAAAATTGCTTCCTGATGTTTTTTTAACCCAAAACATGTTTTATACTTTTAAAAGTTAATCAGTTATGCTTGGTGATAATTAGTGTGCACTGATAAGGGAATAATACCAGTATGTGATCAAATGGATGATTGAATAGGATGAAATAACAATTTAATCATTAAAATGTAGTATATTGGGAATAAAAGAGGAAATTCACTGTGAATGAAATAGTTCCATATGTAGCACTGCTTTAACGCACCATCCATTCCAATAATACACAACATAATGGAGCTTTTGAAAATGATTTCATACATTTTTCATTCCTACTACTAAAATTTGAGTTCCGGTGTATAAAGTTAACACTTATTTGATTATCAGTTCTACCTATTCTTATTTAACCATAAATAAAATTGATTTGCCATGACAGTGTAGCATAAAAACTTTGAGGAGTATGAACATGAGTCGAATCCTTTTCAGAAGTCTTCCATAAATATAATCATCACCTAGACCTACCAATATTAATTTCGTAAACAATAATTCTTGAAATTTATTCACATTTATCTCTACAAGGAACAATTTAATGAATTTTAGAATGAATGCTTGTTGATACAATAACAGGGGTTGCGCTGGCTCTTTTTAACATTTCGCCAATTCATTCGCCAAATTAGATTTTTCCGGACATCACTAAGCAAAGCAATTGTCAATATTTTCGCCAAAATGTATTTTCTTTCGCCAAACTAATTTTATTTTCGCAATTTGCTGCGGCATTAGCGATCGACAGCGCGACCCCTGCAATAACCATGAAAGTATAAGCGTAACTTACTAATGTCAAGGACGGGGGGGGGATTGGCCCCCTTAAAATTCAAGGAAATAAAGATATTGCCTATTTGAAAATGGTATTATCTACAATAGGGGACATTTTGTTCCCCCTATGTTACATGCCTTTTATGTCATTGCACAAAAGTTTTTTATTTATTAAATGTTCAGGTAAAGTTAATTTTGTTGAATTTTTAGTATGATTTTTCTGAAGCATTACTTCTGTATCTCTCTATTCTAAAAAAAAGTAAAGGCCGCTGGCGCTGTCAAAGCTTGTTGGCCTATCTCCTCCTAAACCGTGGGGATTTGAGTTTCGACTAAGGTGCCCACAGATTCGAAAAATTCCGAGGAACCTGCTAAGCTGACTTAAATTTCGAAAATCGAATTACTTTAGAAGATATTAATAAAAAACCGAAAAAATAAACAGAGTGGTTGCCAGATTTGGCATAAAATTATTCATTTCTATGCAAAAAAGCGTTTCCAAGTATCTAGAATCGCGTGAAATTTACAAACATGAGTTAGAAGGACGCCCATTTTACGGCCAAAATAAGAACTATATGAAATAAGTAACTCAAAATGTGTTACACAAAGTGGACCCTTTTCAAATAGTCCGTTCGCTTAGACAACGGGAGTTTAGAATGAGCGATGATTCGTTTTTCCAAAACAGAATAACTCTTGAAAATGAAAAATAACTAAAATGCAGATTATTTTAAAGGCGGTTCGGTCCAGCTGGAGTATTTGCTACCAGAAGAAATATTTGACGGCGTTAACTGTGCCATTATAGCACAGTACACTTTGGATATTTGCTAGCGCGACGAGATGGTATAATTCGTGGTGCTCAGTACGCCCATCTGCAAACGATTATGTAAATGAAAATATGGATAACGGTTTTCCGGTAACCTTAAATGAACAGTAATTATAGGTTGTGAGCATGTGTCAATTGCCAAATAATGAAAAATCGCCATGGGTGGCAAATTCGCAAGGTGTCCAATAGGTTTTACATTATTAAAAATACAGCTGAAACAGATGTTCTTATTTTATTATGCTTTAGCTCCTAATTAATATAACTTTTGAATGGCAACATTCAATATCATTGTATTTCTGAGGAGTGCAAATAATTTTTCCAGGAATTATAGACGGATTCCGCACTCCAGGTGGAGTATAGCTCAGGACCCGTACAATACGGATTCTCATAACAAAATATCTTCTGTGTTATGAGGGGGAGGGGTCTACTAGTGTGAAGTTTAAATTTTTATGTACCAATGAAGATGCAAGAACCAAGCAATGTGTAGCTCAGTAACATTCTATCGGATCCAATCTTCGGGTTTTGTCTGTTGAAATTGTGTCTTTTTTACGAATAAGCCTTATTAGGGGCCAAATGCCTCATACAAAAAGCGAGCGTAGCGAGTCTGGGGGCGTTGGCCCGTAGTAATTTACAAAAACTAAATATTCCTACATATATGTACATAAAAAAAATGTTACTTAAAATGTAAAAAGTTTAAGTAACATGAGTCTTTTATATGTGCACTACAGGCAGAAGAGAATAAATTTTAACCATGTCACATTTATTAATGCATCTATAATTGCAGATTATTTTCACAAAGCAATGCATACTTTTTTTTATTTATTTAAGAATAAGATATCTATTTTGATAAGATACCTATGATTGATGAGTTAATTTTTTATTAACATAGGTTTAATGCCTTTTTTCTGTTTTAATAATTTAATATTAATTTACAGTAAGTCATTTTTAGTTTTATTTTATGTCAAATCACTTTTTTAAAGATTAATAAATAAAAAAAGTAAATCTCTTTTAAATATTTAAAATGAAATTATCATGCTTCTTTTGTAGTTTTATACAGGTATAGAACAGAAATTTTCAGGTTATGCATCAAATTTCTTTAATCAAAAATAATATATTTTTTTAAAAAACTACCACTTAAAAACAAAAATAGGTCTGTTTAATTGTTTAGCTTCTAAAATATACGAGCATTCTTTCACAATCTTAAAATTTATATGGTACCATAAGGTGAAAAAATGAGGGGGGGGGGGGGCACAAATTCATAAAAAAAAAAATTCAAACATTAGTTCCAAATTTTAGGACAATTTCACTTTTTTACTCTTCATTTCGACATTCCGACACACACACACACACAAAAAAAAAAAAGATCAGTCAAAGTACTTTATGTAAGGAGTGATAATCATACACAGTACTGCAGTAATAACTAAAACAACTATTTTAAACTAGTAAAATACCATGTTACAACATGGCTGTCTGCACACACAAGCAGCCATGTTATAATTTTCATTAATAAATATTTCACAAACGCATTTTAAATGTACATATTTTAAGTAGACTTCACTTTAAAAATCAATTGAAACTTGCAGAAAATCATGTAATGAATTTAAATAACTAGATTCAATTAAAAAATATGCAAAATAAAGGTTAACTTTTATCATTAGGTATTGGAGACTTCAATTAACCCTTTAACGCACAGTGATCCCGCTCTGGGAACACCCAACTCGGACGTTTTGACGGTTGCCAGTCACGAAGAACAGATTGGATTTCTATAAAAATAGTTACGGGTGACAGAGCTCCACGAGAATCCTTTACTTTTAAACACGTCATTTCCCGTCAAAAAATGGTCTCGATTCTTTTTAACAGCACTGACATCTGCTGAAAAATGGAAGAATGCGATAACAGCTGGATAGATTGCCCAAAGCTGAAAAAAGGGCAGCCGTTGCCATCGCTCGACTTAACTACCAGTTTCGATAACGTTTCGATCGTCCGCCCTCTTGCTGGTAGTTAAGTCGAGCGATGGCAACGGCTGCCCTTTTTTCAGCTTTGGGAAAGGGTTGCGCCTGAAAGATTGTCATTTCGAAAACGGATGACGGTTGAAAATTTTTTTCAACCGTCATCCGTTTTCGAAATGACAATCTCTGTGAAATTTCGAAATGACAATTTTCGAAATGAGTTTTTTGATAATTAACGGATTTCCGGAGCTGTTGTTGTGTGTTGTGTGTGTGATTATGGCAACGCTACACTAGGGCGATCTGCCAAGGGAGGGGTGCCTGGGCACCCCTCCCGCAGGACTTTTTAAAGAGTTCTAACGCGTATTCACGTTACATCTGGAGAAAACCTACCAAAACTCCAGACCGTTAGATCGACAGCCGCGCGATGGGACCCGATCCCGGGACCTTCACACTTCGGCCATCTACCATTTTCAGTGACATAACCACTGTGCCATGGTGAGGCGGATTTCCGGAGCAATTAAAAGTATCAGAGAAACCCCATGGGGAGAGAGTGTAAAATTACATTATTTCTGTGATTACCGTGAGAGAAATCACATATACTGAATGCACATATTTTTCATATGACACACTCTCTCTCTGCACCGTGTTATTTGTTACTGGATACCGGATCCAAATTGCTAACTAAGTATCAGTTGTAAATAAATATCACATTGTAAGCTAAGTAAAGGGTCAGATTTAGGAAAGGAGGGATGCAGCCCCCCCTCTAGATACGCACTATAAGACTTATTTCTCGCGTTCGAAGTAGTAAGTTGTAACGAATACTTAGTAACCCGTAGTGAGTTTAGAATAATGAATACCCAGACAGCACAAACTTGTCCAGAACATGTCCATATGATATCATGGACAAGTTCGGGACATAACTGACATTCCCAAATTTGTCTATATCTTGTCCATAATACCCCCAAACTTGTCCATATGGCACAATACGGCGTCCATAATGATATCCTCTGGACAAAATATAGACATCCATATGGACATGTTATGGACATCCAAAACTTATCTATATGGGCATGTTATGGACATCCATATGGACATGTTATGGACATCCATAATTTGTCCATAAAAAGACATTCTGTGGATATTTATCTCATATCCACAGTTTATTTTTATGCTATGGATAAGTTACTACCATAAAGGAATAGAAGTATCTGTTTCATCAGTAATTTCTGAAATGAAGCTATTACAAGAACTGCTTGTAGGATCACACATATTTGAATCTTCAAAAATATTTTCATCGATCCTATTTTCAAATTCATTATGAAAATAATTATAATCGTGCGCATTAATAGGCTTTAATTCAATATCATTCACATTACATTCAGCTTCAATAAGGAATAATTCATCATTAACTTCTTATTCAACATTTCGCCATTCCTGGCGAGTCGACTTAATTTTTTTATTAAAATACACATTAAGTCAAAAAGTTGTACATTACCCCGTATTGTAAAGAACAGTGATATAGGCAAGCAATATGCAAGAAGTGCGCATAAAAATGTTATAATTAGCTGACAAGGAAACTTCAAATATATGGGTACTATCTACCACAACCACCAAAGATTATTAAAAACAACGTGCATACAAAAATGTTACTGCGCATGATCAAACAAATTGAGCCAATCAGAGTTTGTCGCCGATAGATTTTCCCCTTTATGTCATAAAATAGACATGATTGGGGTGTTTAGATGTCCAATTCATGTCATATAACAGACATAATATGGATTTTCCCGTTTTTGTCGTGATAAGACTTAATTGGGGTGTTACATGCCCCAATCATGTCTTATTCTGGACATATTATGGACTTTCCAAAAGATGTCGCTAAAATGATGTCCAGGACATATCTTATCATAGACATAGACATGTTTTGGACAAGTTTGTCCAGATATGGACATAAATTGGGCAAGTGTGCTGTCTGGGTATATACGGGTATTAATATTTTCATTACTTTTACAGCACTACCCAGCACGGGCCTGCATGATGCATTGCGAGTTTCCCCCCTATACTCTGCTTTTACCAGGGACTTTCTATTTTCCCATGTAAACGGGCCTTAAGAGTAAGACGACCGCACGAACCTAGGGCTTTATTCTGCGGCGTTCGTTTAGCAAACGTAACATTATTCGAAACGAACGGTAAGGAGAATCTGCATCACGGGTCGAATGACGTCAATCTGATGTCACACACCTAAGGTTAGGCGACCCTATTTCTAAACCGTAATTTGGGGACAAATCAAGCATTGTCCTCGAATCTAAACAAAACTTGGGGACACTAGAAAATATTTTCGAGGAAACAACATTTTACCATGTACACCCTCCAAAAAAGTATTCGAATAAGAGATAAATTTCTTATTTTAGATTTGCGAGTAATAATTGAGTTTTTTAAAAACGTAAAACGGGACAGAAATATGGAAAGTCATATTTATACATAGCCTCCCTAGTAGCAATGACTGCTTGTTTTCTGCTCGGTCGTTCATCGACTCATCGTTAACTCATCGACTCGTCGAATACAGTCATCGGCAAGTGCACTTTTGGTTTTCTGCAATAGATGAATTTTCATTCATGGATAGAAGTGATCTAGACGAGCAGTTTCGCCGATGGGAAACCGAAAAACAATATCTTATCCGAAACTGCAGCTCTATAGTCATCGGGCCGTGCAGGTGTCCCAGTGGTTTAATGTGCCTT